>CM050325.1:10738709-11338709 GCA_027475135.1 Bactrocera correcta
AAAATCGCACGTGGACTGCTATATGTCGTCCTTTGTGAAAGAAGAACTCCTGTGTTCGAACTTATAAATTAGCAAAACGCTTTGTAGCCAATATAAATTTGCACAGACGTTAAATTCCACTCCCCCCTAATTCGGTGGGATGTCTGAAAGTATGCGCTCCCAAGTGTTTAAGTATTGACCTCTCAAACGCGGCACAGTCAAGAAGGAAGTGTTGAGTTGTTTCTAACTTATATTCTTCCATATAACTTCTGCGGATGGCGTCTGATAAGATTCCCAGCCTTACAGCATTGACGCCAATAGGACAAAGGTCTATTAAAAGCCTTACAACCAGGGAGAGGCTAGCCTTACTGAGGACAAAGAGATCACTAGATCTTCTGTGATAAATCTTGGGCACAAAAGACTTTTTTGACAGCGCATGTATCGAAAAATAATGAGAAAAGAAGATTCTGCGAAAAATATCTGCATTTTTGCGCCATAAAAACGAATACCGAAGTGGCCGAATTGTGCCGAATTGACGGTCATTAACTAGCTACAAAAACCGGGTCCGTTCCGGTTACGTAGACCCGACTGTCGTGTCGCTACTCTTTATTTGTGCTTAGCCAACAATGCCCACAAGCAGCAGTCGTCGATAGACCAGATGAATTCGTTTCTGTATTGGAGAATATTGCACTAACTCATGGAGACAGTAGCAAATCTGAATCAGTCACCGATTAGCAAGTGAGCGAATAAAATGACGAAGATACATACATATATTTCAAAGAAATAATTAGAAGTAAATTGCTCGAACGTAAGTCAAAAATTGTAATGCTCTATCTTTATATTGGATGTGATCCTGGATATACAGAATAAACTCTGAATTATTAAACAATAGGCTTAAGATGAGTAGGTGATTGGTCCTTTAGATCCAAGCCTAATTCCGGAGCTACCGATCTTGCTCTTATGCTGTCAGAGCCATTAGAGCTTCTACTTCGCTATTTATTAGGTTACGAGGTGTGTTCAAAAAGTATCGCGAATTTTGTGTTTTTTCAAAAATTATTTATTTATTCATGAATATCTATGGCAAAAGCCAATTTTTGTTTTTCTACAAATCCGGGCGTTTCTGGCGGATTGCTTCGCGCAAATTGCGTATAACTTGCTGGTAATATTCCTTATTGACCGTTCTTCCCTGTGGCGAGAACTCATGATGCACCACGCCCCTGCAATTGAAGAAAACTGTCAGTTACGATTCGCGATACTTTTTGAACACACCTCGTATACCTGATTTTTCTCTCCTGCTTTGGTCGTCAGCGTCGTTTGTTGTGATCGGTGGGTACCGTGTACAGGTGGCGTTGCTGTTTGAGAGGGATAGGGTAAGTTTTCGCGTCACGACCCCCATTGCTAATTATAGGGGCTAGTTAAATATCCTTCCAGGTGTGGGAAAACTTACGGGACTGTTTGTTTTAGAGCCTCTTCATTAGAAGATTGCTTTTATTATACAAGTATAAGCAACTCGTCCCCCCTATTCGACCCCGTAAGCCGTGTCTACGACATTAAAGAAGAACTAGGACTAGGACGTTAATTCTTTTTCAATTATATAACATTTTAACAAAAATTTAAACTCTCCACATTTCTTATATTTTTAGATCCGGCATCGTTTCGGCTTGTACGATGAGATCTCCGATGCATTTCATAAACCAGTGCGTAGCTGTAATTGGATACGCTTTCTGCGTGTCTCAAACGTATGTGATACAAATGTAAATATGATTTGTACAAAAGTGAAAGGTGAACCCATATATGAGGCGATAAAACCGATAGCAGCGCATCAGGAACTTGTTGTATTCTACCTGCCCGAAAGACCCGAAGAAGTCTTATTCATGCGCATGCGAATATCTATGTATCGTCAAACGATGGATTCCATAATGAAAGGTGCTTAACTATTGACTGTTCAAGTGGGTACGTGGTCTATAATTATTGTTCTTTTTTTTTGTGTTTTTGCTACTTGTTAGATTCGCCAATTGATCTTTCCGCCTCCCTGCTGCACCGCATCTCACTACCCGTCTCGCCGGTTTCGAGTAGTGAAGATGAACACAAGTCAATATCGAGTGATCTATCCGGTTCGGTGATATCATTAAATGAGCCCGTAAGTGATGTTATAAACTCAACAAACTGTGAAAAAGTGATCCGTGATCAGCGAACGCCGCAACGCACACGAATCGGCCGAAGTGAACGCTGTTTGCTGCCTTGTGATGTTTGCGGGAAGGCATTCGATAGACCTAGTCTACTTAAGCGACACATGCGAACGCATACAGGTAGGCAGGCAGGCAGACGCGCCGCAGTGGTGCAGACGACTACAATTGCACCTGTTGCATTTCGTTAAAAAAATAAAAGCAACAAAAACAAAGTATGCATTCCTGGCGTGGCTGTGTGCGCGTGTGTGTGAATGTATGTGTGTGTGGCGATTTTGAGAGTGTGAAGATGCTGATTTTCTGTTTCGAAGAAAGAAACTATCTTTTTTGTTATATTTGCTTTCAACGCGATATTATTTTGTGTCCGAAAAGTTATGATTTTAAATTCAATTCTGTTTTGGTTTTGCTTTGGTCCAATTGCAGGTGAGAAACCACATGTGTGCATGGTTTGCGGGAAAGGCTTTAGCACGTCGAGCAGTTTAAATACGCATCGGCGAATACATTCGGGTGAAAAACCGCACGAATGTCAGGTGTGTGGCAAGCGGTTTACGGCCAGCTCCAACTTGTACTACCATCGAATGACACATATAAAGGTGAGTGTAGCCTTTATCAGTGCTATGTAAAATAGTCGGCAGGTGTATATCAGCATACAGGGTGAGGCAATAGGTTTAAATAATTGGTATAAGACTATTAGATTTAGCAATATTCGTCTGTCTATCTGTTTATATGCGAACTCGTCCTTCAGTTTTTGCGAAGTCAATTTGAATGTATACGTCCTTTTCTTTCCAAGAAGTTGCTCATTTGTCGGAACCGCCGATATTAGACACTTATAGGATACAGCTGCCATACAAACTGACTGGCAGCGCTTTAATCTTGGAAGATGGACCACTATGATATATAAAGGCTCTGGAAATGATGCCCTGCGAATTTCTTCAGTTATTTGAAATTTAGTTCGAAGGCTGAATGGGGTTAGGTATTATTGGAAGCTTTCTTTTACCTCCGATGGGTTCTCAATGCCCTAAAAAATATTCAAATTTGCTTGCCATGACTACCAAATACTTAAAACATCATTATATTGTCCCTTCGTGCTTAATTTTGGTCAGTTGAGCCCTCGGTGTCCTCCTCGATGCACCAATAGATGATTTATAGTGTTGAAAACTTTTTGACCAAGACTCACTAGAAACAAACGTAGTCATATGTATTTTAGATTAAGGAAACTGATGGGTAAAATACTTGCAAAACTGTTTGTAAGAACTTTTTAACTTAGTGGGAGGATGGTGCCATGAGTAGAAGTTCACGCAAAAGAGGAAAATTCCCTCAGCGTAACGAAAAATATCCGTTCGAAGGTGAACTAAAGTGAGAAGGCGTAACATCCCTCCTCAAGGTTGTGCACTGGGTTTGGCACCCGCCACTTAAAAACACACCCCTCATGAAAAGAACAAAATAGCCTCGGATGAGAGACAACCCTTTTGACCTACTTCGGCCTGAGTAGGTAATTAAGAAGCAAAGTCTTTCGTCGAGAGAGTCCAAATTCTACAAGTCACTCATCATCCCCGTCCTACTATATGGTGCAGAGGCAAGTTCGAACCAACATCTTATGAGACGCATTATGAGTTTTCAAGAGAAAGATTCTGCGGAAGATTTATGGTCCTTTACGCATTGGCAAGAGCGATTACCACAGTCAATGGAACGATGAGCTACACGAGATATACGACGACATTGACAACATTTATTGTATTAAGAGACGCTGGCTAGGTCATGTCGTCCGAATGCATGAAAACACTACAGCTCTGAGAGTATTCGACGCAGTACCCGCCGCCGCCGAAGCAGAGCAAGAGGAAGACCTCCACTCTGTCGGAAAGACCAGGTGGAGAAGGACTTGGCTAAACTTGGAATCTCTAATTGGCGCCAAGCAGCGAAAAGGAAGAACAACTGACGCGCTGTTGTAAACTCGGCACCAATATATAAGAAGAATAATAAATTTGTTTGCTTTCGGAATTGAGATAATTTTAGGCAAAAAATCTTACACACCGCCAGATATATCTTTCGCAGTTCTTTCTGGAGATCAGCAGCGGGATCAAGGAAGTACAAAAATTTTCAAAATAAATCGCCGATAAATAAATAAAATACATTAAGCTCTGTAAATGTACGTTTTTTCCGGATTGCAAGCGGATAAAACCCGTTAAGGAGTCTTATGAATTAATTTTATATATGTATGCTTAGTTGATGGGAGTTTATGCTTAACTCAGCACGTGCTTTGTTAATCAATTCGACATACAATCATCGTCTTTTGCAAACAGGGGCAAAATAGTGAACCCCATTCGGGTTTAACAAGAGCAATATCATTGATTTTTTACCCTTTTAATTTTCACTGATTATTTTTTTTCCACTTTCATTTCTTCCAATACAATTTTGGAAATACGTTAGAGTTTGACAAATAAATTTTAATTGCATATAGTTACTTTATTAAGCACAAAAATCGAGAGCGTACTGTATTACTTTTTTTTTTTTGCCGAACTTATTTGTGTATTTTTTTATTTAAATTAATAATGCTTACAAAATGTCAAATTTTTACCTTTTTTACAGGAAAAGCCGCATAAGTGCAATTTATGCTCCAAATCCTTTCCAACACCCGGCGACTTGAAATCACACATGTATGTGCATAGTGGCTCGTGGCCATTTAAGTGTAACATTTGCTTCCGCGGTTTCTCGAAACAGACAAATCTCAAAAATCATCTTTTCCTGCATACAGGTTGGTACATTAAACACACATTTAACACCATATGTATGTATGTATGTTTATATATGCATGAATGGCATACCTACAAGATATTTGACGCATTGTTTCAATAGCAACAAGTTGCTGTTACATTTAATGGTTGAGTACTTATAAGTACACAATCAGCTTAAGATTTATTTCATAAGTAAATATGTACTTATATATTTATATACATATATGTAGGTATGTATGTATATACATGTATGTATGTACTTTTTATATGGCATGCATAAATATGCGCAAATAAGTGTTGAGTAGTTATGTGGGTACTTTTTGCTCATACAAACTGGTGAACCTGTATGCCCACACACCTACAATGACAGCGCATTTGAGTGGCATAAGTCCAGTGAAATTAAAATTATTTCTATTAAATATATTGACAAATAATGATTGCGCAGCTGCTACAAATTATACATACCATACATGCATATCTATATATATTTTTTTGTTTGGAATTAGAAAATTGTGAAATTAGCGCAATTTCGAAAAAAATTTGTCATTGAAAAAATTGCCATTAACCGTTTTATTTTTTTTTACTTGCACAAATACAAAGTAACACTTTGCAAAATCAAAGTAAAACAAACAAAAAAAAACGGAAAAAAAAAAACAAATCATAATAAATTTTTACATTGGCATTGCAGGCAACAAGCCCCATGGTTGTGAATTGTGCAACAAGAAGTTCGCATTAGCGTGCAATTTACGAGCTCATATGAAAACACATGAAGGTAAGTTGAACTACCACATTTTTTCATTATACCACATCGCGCACACACACACACACACCACACATACACACAAACGCATACAAGCAGACAAACTTGCAGGCATATACGCAGGCGCAAAGCCGAGCACTCATATACATACATACATACATATGTATGCACGTATGTCTTCGCTGGCCAGTGTGACGTAGGTATGTATATATGCACACATGTCTGCTTGGTTTATATGTATGTGTTTGTGTGTGATTGCGGCGCACTTCTAGAGCAGTCGCACCAGCAAGAGCAGTGGCAGCAGCACACAGCATTAATTTCCATTCTTAACTTCAGGTGATCCACAAGATGAATGTGTTCGCTGCGGCAAGGTGTACGTTACACTAATGCAGGGAGTCTGCACAAGGTGCTCCGATTCGAACAATTCAACTGACACTGACAACAAGACTGGTTTTCAATCGGGGGGCGATACAACCACAGAAGATGAAACCTCAAATGGCACAACGGAATGTAGTGACAAGTAAAAAAATACAAAAAAATGCAACAACAACAAAAGCAATAAAAACAACAATAACAACAACAACAAAGATCAACAACAACAACAACAACAATAAAAGTAGCAACAACAACTACCACGTTGAACGTATAAAATCATGAAAATGAAGCAATAACAACAACAAAAGCAAAAAATAAAACCGAAAACCGATAACGATAACAACATGCAAGCGGCGCATACAAACAAACGCACACAAATCAACAAATAAACACCAACAAAATAATGACTGCTGTAAATATATATATATACAAATGCATACATACAACTATAAATATACATACATATAAATATAAATATAAATACTTATACTATACTATGCACATATTAAGCTATGCGGGGGGGTTGTTGGCATATATTTATACAAACAAAGAAATAGACATTCAAACATATCGACATACTTACATAGTTATATAGCTAGTTATAAGCTCCCCAGTGTACATTATACTCCACTTAAGTATAAGCTAGTCTTAAGGATATTTATATTTTTTAAGTGACAATACAAAGCCAGTATAGCACAAGCCAATAAAATAGATACTGACAATTGTTTTTTTTGTCCAAGTACAATAACTGAATGCAAGTGTTTGATGTTGCACCGCCGCTGTGGCGCATATATGTACACACATACATATGTGCCTATGTATGTATGTGGTGGCCGCTGTTGCTACGCTCATTGGCGGCAAATTTGGTTTGTATGTACACATGTGTGCGAAATTTTTTGCTAGCACTCAGCCTTTCAGCACAATGACAGGTATGTAAGTACAGTTTTGGGCGGCTTATTGGAAACGCTATACTTTTTAATTGAACTCTTATAAGTAAATGACTATTGAATATATGTTTAAGGGATAATTAGTGATCAGTTTTGAAAAATCGATTTTAATGCCTATATAAAATTTGACACGAAGCTTATAACACCCAAAAAGAAAAATCGAAGGTCTGTATATACCCGAACCAGTCTCTCGCTGTTCCTTTTCAACGTTGTTAACTCGGCTATAATCTCGTAAGCGGTTTCTGCGCCAGTAAAGAAGAAGAAGAAGTTTCTCGCTTTATAAAATATTGATCAAAAATTTTACACTTGTCGTTTTCTCCTTAAGAAACTGCTCATTGTTTACGATATAAAATATGCACCTGTAAAGGGTACTATTGCTTTGGTGTAGCTACGGTTGTTCCTTATTTTAGATATACAAGGTTTGTTCGGAAAGTAATAGGACTGAGTCAATTAAAAAAAAATTATTGAACCAATCGTTACAATTCTTTAAAAACTTACAAAATAGGCTTCTTCTTCGTGGATGGAGCGTTGCCAGCGCAGCTTCCACACATTGAAGGCGTCACGAAAGGCATTTTCCGGAATAGCCTTGAGAGCCAAAGTGCATGCTGATTGGATCCCCTCTGTCCGGCGTGTGCCATTCGAAAGATTGCCTCTTTGTGTCAGGATCATACTCAAAGATCCATGTCCCGTCACCTGTGATTACGTTATTCAAAAATTGGGAGTTACTTTCACACATGGTCAAATTTTCTTGGCACTCTTTCACTCGGAGCAATTTCTGGTCGTTAGTGAGCACTTTTAGGACCATCTTCGCGCATCGCGCAGCTATTACAATGTCTTGAACAACAGATTTTGATAAATTTAATATCCGGGCAATTAAACGAATACTTAGTCGACGGTCTGAGTTCAAAACTTTGTGCACACGAGTCAAGTCTCCCAGCACGGCATCCATCAGCGACCTCTTCTCGGCCCTCCAAAAAGACCTGGTGCCACCAAAACGCACCACTTCTTGCTAAAGCAATATCTGGGTAAACCTGTTTGATCATATCAAACATCTCTGTCGCAGATTTATCGAGATTCACACAGAATTTAATCGCGTACCTCTGCTCTAACGAACGCTGAATTTTCGGCTTGCACCACTCACGGAAACACATCGCGAGAAAATGTTTGTCCTGACTCTCCAGGTGCCTGGATACAACCGAACAGCCGTTCGTTCGTTAGCCAGAAATGCCCTCTTCCGAATCTTGTCGGTGCGCTTACGCTCCGAAGTACAGTCACGGCGGAAGAAAATCATTCCAATTACTTTCCGGACAGATCCTGTAATGCTCTCCATGAATGTGGGATCGGAATTTGCACGATTAAGCATGTCCAACGAGACAGCTTTATTGCTATGAGTCCAGCAATAACGAGTTTCATACCCAAAATATCCCCTAAAATCATTCGAAAGGACTCGCGAGAGGTTTGGAGCTCTCTTTCCATCTCTCTAACTCTTGCCTGATGATTTTCATTTCAACTTTACCTTCACTTTTTTAATATTTCCATAAGTGGAAATGGTCGAAAGTCGTACAGAACGAGGCATGTCTTCTAAGACCTCCCGTCCGTTTTTAAAGACTTTGATCCACTAGTAGGATTATGTTTTTGTATCACCGTAAGCCTTTTCCAACAATTGCATCGATTCCGCATACGAAATATGGTTAGAAATACAAAATTTGAGACAAATTCGTTGTTTGATATTTTTATACTTTGTAAATATCGCACTTTACTGACCCAAGTACCTGCTGTGAACAAACTGGTTTACAGATCGCCCTCATATTTGGTATTTGTAAGTAAGGAAAGTCCCATCAATTTAGCAAAGTAGATTTTTTTGAAAAGTCACGTTCCCAGGGAATTTAATTATAATTTCCGTACGCTTTCTTGTCCCAACGTACTGTGCCCAAAAAATAAGACATTGTATTTATTTTGAAAATTCTTTATTTATTCTACCAAATCAATTTCATCCCCCTCAAAGTAATCCCCTCCAGATGCAATGCACTTATGCCAACGGATTTTCCAATATTCGAAACACTGGTTGTAGTCACTTTCCGGGATGGCCTTCAGTTTCGTCTTCGCTGCGGCTTGAATCTCCTCTGTCGTATAAAATCGGTGTCCCCGGAGTGGTCTTTTGAGCTTGGTGAACAACAAGAAGTCGCACGGCGCCAGATCAGGTGAATACGGTGGTTGCGGAACGATATGGGCTGAGTTTTTGGTGAAATGATCACGAATTACGAGGGCAGTATGGGATGGTGCGTTATCGTGGTGTAAAAACCAAGAATTGTCTTTCCACAATTCCGGCCATTTTAGGCGGATAGCGTTACGCAAACGACGCATAACATTCAAATAAAATTCCCTATTGACTGTTTGACCGGTTGGAAGGTATTCATAATGCACAACACCACGATAATCGAAGAAAACAGTCAACATGACCTTGATTTTTGAGCGACTTTGGCGCGATTTTTTTGGTCTCGCCTCTCTTTTGGCACGATACTCGATCGATTGATCGGTTGTTTCAGGGTCGTAAGCATAGATCCAAGTCTCACCGCCAGTTATAATGCGTTTCATGACACCCTGTTAGTCGGAAAGCATCGTTTCACACACTTCAACGCGACGCCTTTTTTCCAAAAAATTCAATGTTTTTGGTACCAGTCGAGATTTGACGCGCTTGAGGCCCAAAACATCCTTCAAAATGGTATTGGCTGAGCCTTTCGATATGCCAACTTCATCAGCAAGGTCTCTAATTGTTAATCGACGATTTTTCAACACCAAATCTTTGATTTGTTGAACGTGAGCTTCGTCGGTTGAGGTTGATGGTCGCCCTGGACGCTCTTCGTCTTCGACACTTTCACGGCCGGCTTGGAACTCACTATACCACTTGTAAACATTTTTTTAGACATAGCCTCATCACCAATGGCTTTCTGCACCATCCTCAACGTATCCGCAGCTGAAAATTGATTCCGTAAACAAAATTTAATACAAATTCTTTGCTCAAATTTCGACATCGCAAAAAACGAAAAACTCACTTTTAGCAGCTCACAAAACGACACGTATCTCAAACACTAATAAATATTTTGACAAGAAATTTGACATAAATGTGACTGACAGTACTACCAACCTAAAAAAAAATAATTCTCTAAATCCTTCGACGCGCGCAGTTTAAACTCAAATGTCACCTTATTTTTTGGGCACAGTAGTATGCTACCAAAAATTGTACTAATTATACCATATAGTATAGGAACTAGCATAAATCTTGACCCGATTATTATCATTTTCGGCAGAAATATAGCAAAGATATAATATCTTAGAAAAACACACTCTCTGATTTTCTTTAAAATAACTCACATATTGTCCGATATATACAGTATAATGTCAACCGGAAGTTCGAACATTGATATATTAATAACATACATACATATGTACATGAGGGCCCAGGAATCTATTGTCTCGATTTTACCTATTTCGGACACGAGGCCACATTATTATCAGAAAACATATATCTGTAAATTTCAATAACATATCTCACATTCGGTGTCTGCAGGAATGAAAGGTTATAGCCGACTTCGACAATTCTTGCATTCGACTAGTCATCCTAATCATTTATACCATATATGTATATAAATCACTATTTCTATCTCAACTAGATTTAGGTGTTATAAACTACCATTATTCTATTACTTTGCGTGAATATACATTATTATGAGTGTTTTCCTAAGAGCTCGGTTCGAAATCGCGAAATTCAAAAGTTTGTTCTGTTTGTGGTTAATTCGGTTGGTTAAAGTCATATCTTATACATCACGTGTTACTATTTGTATGTTAACATATCAATTTGCAGTAAAAGATAATATACAGGGTTCTCCAATAAGAGTGATATGATTTCTTAAAAAAAAAAAAAATAAGAAAAATCATATGTTTTTTATTCGTTGTGAAGTACAAACGTTACAATTAAGTTCTGAGTATAACATCATTCAAATGATCTCTACGACTTCTTTAGGAGGTACTTTTAGCACTAAATCAAGTCGTATCGTATGTCATGAATAGCATGTTCAACATTGATTTCTAAAGTTTGAAGACAGTCGTACTTATTGCTAAATACCAATGACTTCAAATAATCCCATCAAAAGTGGTCCAATAGTGTTAACACACAATTTCTTGGAGGCTATTCAATGTCACAATTTCTCGAAATAATCGAGTATCCAAACTTTTCTCGCAATAATTCGGTTATTTCGCGTGCTGTGTGCTACGTCTGGTTAGAACCAGATGTTGTCAAAATTAACTTCTTCTAATTGCGGTCATAAAAAGTTGGTTATCATCGATCTATACCGCTCTCCATTGACAGCAACGGTGTCACCAACTTAATTTCGAAAAAAGTACGGATCGATGATTCCACCAGACCAACAACCACATGAAACTGTCAATTTAGTTGAAAGCTTGGATTTTCTTTGCACCAGAATCGACAATTTTGTTTGTTTACCGCACCAATCGGATAAAAGTGAGTCTCATCGGAGAAGCTGATTATCTTAAAAAAATCGTTAGCGTTTTCAAGTTATTCTAAGGCAAAATCAGCAAATAGCTTCAGTTCTTGAGTGAGAACAATTTTATATATTTCTCAAAATCCGCCAAGTTGTGGTTCTTGAGAATGTCTTGAAATCGACAAGTTGTTGTTCAGCAACATTTGCCTGAATGGCAGCAATAATTTCATTACTTTGAGCGTTTCTTTGTCTTATTGACACTTGAACATTATATTATATAAAGAATATTTACGCTGGAAATTTTCCAAAAAAAATACATATTAAAAATGGTCGAAACGTCACTCAGAAATCATATCATCCCTATTGGAAAACTCATTATTTACAGCAACAATTCAATTAAGTCTTAACTCTGCACGTGTAAGCAGTTATAGAATGTAGGAGTAACAGCTGATGTAGATACTAGCGTGTGGTTTTTATTTGATTAATAAAATATATTGCATCGCACTCATAAATGGACACAGCACATATATATAATATATAATCGTGAGCAATAAAAGATGTTTATCACTAAATTAGTCGGACGATTTATAAACGTGATTCGGTATTTATAGATGTTTTTCACCCTTTCGGCTGTGCGTCACGCATTTCTTTTTGTTTTTGACCTACAATATTGGACATTGACATTAAATAAAGAAAAAGATACCGTTGGAAATTAATTTTTCAATATTTATTAAATTTACCGATAAAAATATATGCACATGTATGAATACAATAGCTTAGTAATACTTGCTTAGATATATCAATTGTAGAACACAAGTTGAAGAAAAGCCAGAAAGTTCTTATAGTATCATATACATTTTTTCAGGACTTCACTTTAAAAAGCAATAACTTTTAGCAATAAATCAAATATTTTCTAAAAATTTATTTCTTAGCGGTTATAGCAACGCGGCTACGAAGTCGCCTTTAAGGTGCTATTCTACTCTAGAATTTTGAAAAATTCGATTTTTTTTTATATATTTAAAGTTTAGACCCTTAAGAACATATCTTCCAAAGGATTTTTAAAAATTAAAATTATTTTAAGAGCTACAGTTACTTTAGTGAGGTGGACTCCCTTTTTTAAACGCGCTTTTCTCGAAACTACTTTTTTCCACACGGTACCGGCATTATCTCAAGTTCTATACAACCGATTTACTTGAAATTTTTTGTCCTTTATCGTTCCTACCAGCATTGTGTCAAAATAATATTTAAAAAAAAAATTCAGTAATTTCAAAAAAAAAGCGTAAAAAATTATTTTTATTTTCAGGCAGGATACTAAAAATATTTTTGGTTTTTTTTTAATAAAATTCAAAAAAAAACTGCCCAAAATTTGATTTCTAGAGTAGAATACCCCCTTAATCTCTCATATTATAACGGTTGTGTTAGGTTAGGTTAATCTGGCAGGCCAATGAGCCATGCATAAACCAGTTTTGGTCCTTTGCGATACCAGATGGAGTTCAGTTACTAGGTCCATGATCATTCCTCCTGTTTGCCTAGTGCCTTGCTCTAGGCACTTCCTGCAATTCTATTGGTTCTCTATCTGTCATGTGCGCGCGTGTGTCGCCACCAGACAGTGACCAGTTAGTATTCCGATCATGTTCCTACTTGTTCCTACCGTCACTTCATCGAGTGTCAATATTTGCACCCAGAAAGCTCGTTTTTCATTTTCTTTACCATTCTTCTGTCCAGATCGTCATAAAGACAATGCCTGGGCTTCCCAATGTTGATCACGTTTTCGAGTATTATCCCTACACCATTCTTGGCAATCTCGTCCACAATTTAATTGCCCTCGATGCCTTTGTGACCTAGCACTCAGTAGAAGGGAAGTTGCTTGCTTTTGGCAACACTTTCCACCACTGCCTTGCTTTCCAAAAACACTTTTGGCCGATATGCGACACGAGTTTACTGCTTTGATTGCTGTTTGGCTGTCTACATAAGTATATGTTAACTTTGGAATTTCCTGTAGGTGCTTTAAAGGCCAGCTCCGCGGCTTTCGCAATAGCACAGATATCAATTTGATATACTACTGTGCCCAAAAAATAAGGTGACATTTGAAATTTAACTGCGCGCGTCGAAGGATTTGGAGAATTTTTTTTAGGTTGGCATTACTGTCAGTCATATTTATGTCAAATTTCATGTCAAAATATTCATTAGTGTTTGAGATACGTGTCGTTTTGTGAGCAAGTTTTTCGTTTTTTGCGATGTCGAAATTTGTTGAGCAAAGAATTTGCATTAAATTTTGTTTACGGAATCAACTTTCTGCTGCGGATACGTTGAGGATAGTGCAGAAAGTCTTTGGTGATGAGGCTATGTCTAAAAAAAATGTTTACAAGTGGAATAGTGAGTTCCAAGCCGGCCGTGAACGTGTCGAAAACGAAGAGCGTCCAGGGCGACCATCAATCTCAACCGACGAAGCTCACGTTCAACAAACCAAAGGTTTGGTGTTGAAAAACCGTCGATTAACAATTTGAGACCTTGCTGATGAAGTTGGCATATCGAAAGGCTTAGCCAATACCATTTTGAAGGATGTTTTGGCCTCAAGCGCGTCAAATCTCGACTGGTACCAAAGAACATTGAATTTTTTGGAAAAAAAGGCGTCGCGTTGAAGTGTTTTGAAACGATGCTTTCCGACTACCAGAGTGTTATGAAACGCATTATAACTGGCGATGAGACTTGGATCTATGCTTATGACCCCAAAACAAACGATCAATCGAGCGAATATCGTCCTAAAAGAGAGCCGAGACCAAAAAAATCGCGCCAAAGCCGCTCAAAAATCAAGGTGACGTTGACTGTTTTCTTCGATTATCGTGGTATTGTGCATTATGAATTCGTTCCAACCGGTCAAATAGTCAACAAGGAATATTATTTGAACGTTATGCGTCGTTTGTCGTAACCATATATTTTAAGGGCATACATATTTTACACCAATTTTTTATGTTTACTTTGAGCCTTCTTTCCCAGTTGAAAAATGGGATGATGCAGTTGGTGTTTGCCAAACCACTATCACCCACCAAGCTAAAGTAAACTGAAACACAGTTGACAACCAATCAACTAATACAAACTTGACTCCAAAAATCCGTTTTCCACTTTCTAAATTTTTTTACCTAAGAGCTAATATAAATTCTAGTTTTTACTTTGGTCGTCAAAAAGTAATTTTTCATTGAGACGTGCCTTCTTACACAATTTAATCAATTTGGTCATCTGGTCAGCCGGTCCCTAACTGAAATTGTGACATAACCGTCTACGAGAATGATTACACTTCGGGTAGTTACGCCGACGGATGTTGAAGATAAGTACTAATCGGATATCCGCCGTATACTATATGTTCTAATTAATTAAACATATTGTATACATAAACTAGTATTATGACCATGTATTATAGGTTAACGTACAAATTTTCGAAATTTTTAGAAAACTTATCACACGTGTAATACATGCTTTTCAAGCACATACAGACTTACAACTTGTGTAACATTGTGACTTTTAATGAAAATAAATTTAAAATAATTAGACTAATTGTTGCTATTTGTAAAAATTCTCTGCTCTGCAACCATTTGTGATAAGATAGCCTTAACACTAATCATAATATGTGGACTTATTTATGATCCGATATAATACAAACGCCACATAAATAATATTAATTACATAATTAAACTATTCAGAGCAAAAGATTTTGGTATAAAAACAAGAGAAGTTCACGTTTTAAACATATTGGTTACTTGGTATTCCCCGAAGAGCTAAATATGAAGAGCCTACTTGCCTTAGTACTCGCTCTTGCTGCAGGTAAGCAATTTCGCACCGCAAACGAGCAATCACCTCACATTTAACTTAAAATTACCTTGATCACTTTACAGCTTCAGCTATCCCCATTGATGAGAATAGGCAAACTAGTGAAGGTGGCTGGTATGTGCCACAATTGGATGGAACTCTCGAATGGATGACCACGGAAGAAGCCGAAGCCATGCGCCAAACACCAAGTGGTCGTGCCGCTGCTGTTGTTTATTTCCATTTGTACACCAACGAGAATCCCACCACACCAGACACAATCATTTCGGGTGATGCCGCTTCCTTGGCTGCGTCTCACTTCAACAAAGAAAATCCAACCAAATTCGTAATCCACGGCTGGCAAGCGGATTCTGATGCCGATCTGAACCCACTGATCCGTGACGCTTACTTGTCGACTGGCAAATTCAACATTTTCTCTGTAGACTGGAGCGACAAGGCACAAACCCTCAATTATGCTGCCTCCGTATTGCGTGTACCCGGTGTTGGTAAACAGGTTGCTACATTCATCGACTTCTTGTACCAGAAAGGTGGTCTGTCTTTCGCTAATGTACATTTGATCGGTCACAGTTTGGGTGCTCATGTATGCGGAATTGCGGGCAAGAATGTTCTTTACGGTCGTATCCAACAAATTACTGGCTTGGATCCTGCCCTGCCCATGTTCAGTTACGACTCACCCGCTGATCGCTTGAATCAAAACGATGCCTACTATGTGGAGTCCATTCAAACTTGTGGTGGACTTTTGGGTTTCTTGAAACCAATTGGTAAATCTGCTTTCTACCCGAACGGTGGTAAAAGTCAACCTGGTTGTGGTCTCGATCTTGCTGGAACATGTGCACATTCGCGTTCATGGGTCTACTATGCTGAAGCTATAGAAAAGAATAATTTCCCATCTTATAAGTGTGGCGATTATGAGAGTGCTGTAGGCAAGTCTTGCGGTAAGACGTATTCTTCGGTACGCATGGCTGCCTCCACAAACTATGTCAACGCCGATGGTGAATTCTATGTTCCAGTGAACAAGAAGGCTCCCCATGGCAAGGGTAAATAGTGATTATTTGATATTCAGATGTAATTTATATAAATTTGAATAAAAATATTCTAAAAGTCAATTGGTTTGTAAACAAGAAAAACTAGAAAAAATTCGTACTTTGAATGCACCAAAGTTATAATACCCTTCACAAATACAAAATATTTTTTAGAAGTACTTGATTTTTTGATCTAGTCAGTTTTCTTTACAAGGACGTGATTTTAAACGTTCAGTTTGTGTAGCAACTATATGCTACAGTGATGCGATACCGGCGATTCCGACCAATGCCTAGTTTCTTGAGGAGAAAAAGACGTGTGCAACATTTCAGACTGAAATCTCATAAACTGAGTGACTTGTTCACGTACATACAGCCAAAGGAACAGACGTATAAGCGAACGGACATACGGAGATGGCTAAATCGACTCAGCTCGTCACTCTGATCATATACATATGTATACTGTAACGACCAGCGGGGCGTATGAGTAATTTTTAAGAATTTCAGGCGTTATTTAAAACAATTAAGAACATCGAATAGACTTCTCTAAAATATTATTTAACAATTTCTTTTCAAATTATAGCACTATATACATTTCTGTATAGATGTAAATTGTGTTAGGGTTCACAAAGAAGAAAAACGGTTAAGAATATTACATTTGTCTTTGTGTAATTTCATCGTCATTTGAAAATTATCTTCACGTGGAGCGATGAATGCCAGTGAGATCCTCACTTGAATGGTTGAAACACCGAATCCTTTATATCAAATATCCTTTTGAATCTACGAAGCGCTTTGAACCATTGAGCAAAATTCGAAGAGGCGACTTTTAACCTCAGTCTAGTGAAAGCCGGATTTGTAGCTTAGCCATTTAGGATGGAATACATCTTTTACCATTGGATGTGATAACAAAAAAGTTTTCACTATGGAATACTACTATTAAAGAAGTGGATCCATTCGTTTTAGTCTCAGAGTAGAGACTTTTCGTTCTAAAACATTTGTATTATTAATCCACCTTTATCTCCGACTCTTCTCAACCGATCGCTTGGCTCTATTCCTACAAAAATCGTGGTGACATACATACGAGGTTTGACAATTAAGTAATGAGACTGATTTTATTGCCGCGCTTCTGGTAAACCTGTTACGTTGAAATTTCCTTTCTCTTTTTCCGGAATCCCTCCTTTCTCCACTGATATATGTACCATCGCTCTAGCTTGTTTAGTTCGCCTGCTGCGTCAAGTTGAGTAGACGTGTGTTTGTAGTGCTCGTCACGAGAATGGAAAAATGAATTCAAGAGCAATCGCGTCGCGATAAAATTTTGCGCCAGATTGGGCGAAAAAGCTTCGGAAACGTACTCTAAAATTGTAAGAGTGTATGGTGATAGTGCTCTTAGTCGTGACAAGGCTCACAATGGTTGTCTCCGCGCGGCCCCGCCCGAAAAAAGCTCGCATGAGCAAGTCGAAGGTGAAAGCGATGATTATTGCCTTTTTTGATAGCCGTGGAATCGTCCACAAAGAATTCGGTCCACCGGGGAAAACTGTGAATCAAGTCTACTATTGCCAAGTACTTGAAAGATTGCGAAAACGAGTCAACAGGGTGCGCCCAGACATCGCTCGTAACTGGATCCTTCATCACGACAACGCGCCGTGACACACCGCCCTCATCGTGTCCCAGTATTTGGCCTCTAAAGGGATCGCCGTGTTGCAACAGCCGCCTTATTAGCCCAACATGTCAACCTGTGACTTGTTTTTGTTTCCTAAAACAAAATCGGTGGTCAAAGGAACCCGTTTTGAGTCGATTACGGACATCCAGGCGGCCGTGACGAGGGTACACGCGGCCATCCCAGTCGGAGCGTTCCAGAAATGTTACGAAGCATGGAAACCGCGCTGGAATCGCTGTGTAGCTGTCCAAGGGAACTACTTCGAAGGCTTGGATGGCAGAGCTGTAGAATAATTTTCAAATATACGGTTTTTATGGAATCAGTCTCATTACTTAATTGTCATACCTCGTACATGATTCGGACTTGGTGGCGCTGTTTGCAGATAATAACGGGTGATCCATTTCGAGGTAAAACACGCCAAGTCGTTCCATACGTCAGTCCGAGTGCGAACGGTGCCGAAACCACTATTCACGGTCGTCATGTACATTCTATGGCTGCTATACTACTCTGATCAAATTGAAAGGTGAATTTTGTCCATTTCATCTTCTTCGAAGTAATCCCCTCCCGCTGCAATACACTTATGCCAACGAATTTTCCAGTCATTATCTCACTTAGAAAAATCCTCCTCGTGTTTGCCATCAGACCTTTATTGATGCAACTTTTATATCCTCAATTGAGTCAAAACGGTGTCCTCGGAGTGGTCATGTGAATTTGCTGAATAGCCAGAAGTTATACGAAGATAAATCAGGCGAATGTGGTGGCACGATATTAGTTGAAAATGTAGCGAAATGATCACGAATAACCAATGCAGTATGAGTTGCTGCATTATCGCACTTCTTTGTTCAATAAATCGAAGAATTCACTTTTAGAGCCTCACAAAACGGCGCGTATCTCAAAAACTAATGAATATTTTGTCGTAAAATTTAGCATAGATTTTACAATACGAACTTACAGGAAATTTACCGATTCAAAAAACACGCGAAGTATAAATTAAAAGTTCCCCTTTCAATTTGATCACAGTAGTATTTTCGTCACTTTGTGCTAGACGTGGTCTTTTCGGTCGAATTTTATTCCAATAATGAATGCTGGGTGTCAAGATAGGTGATGGTGTTGCCAATAGCCAACCGGACTTAGCGGTGCCTTGAGTATCATGGGATCGTTCCAGAGTAGATTGAACTGAAATATTTTCTAGTATTTTTTCTGAGTTCACTTTCAGCAATCGTGATGTTTTTGGTCTGGTGTCCTTGTGTTGCTGCCGGTGCGGGTTGATTTATAGTTACCAAATAAAGACGTTGATGCCTAAACTTTTTAATTCAGTGGTCAGGTCTACACTACATATTCCAGTTTCCTTACATATATGTATTAATATTTTTACGCTTTTCCAAATACTAAGATTTTATTATTGATAATATTTTACGACAATTCATCACAATTGCTTATTCTAAATATCAGAATAATGTGCATTTTACACGCCCATGCCATAGGGAGCCTTCTTGTTCACTGGAACATAGAATTCACCATCGGCGTTGACATAGTTTGTGGGGGCAGCCATGCGTACCGAAGAATAAGTCTGACCACAAGATTTTCCTACAGCGCTCTCATAATCGCCGCACTTCATAGATGGGAAATTATTACTTTGGATAGCTTCAGCATAGTAGATCCATGAACGCGAATGAGCGCAGGAGCCAACCAGATCAAGACCACAACCAGGTTGACTTTTACCTCCGTTAGGGTAGAAAGCAGATTTACCAATTGGTTTCAAGAAACCCAAAAGACCACCACAAGTTTGAATGGACTCCACATAGTAGGCATCGTTTTGATTCAAGCGATCAGCGGGTGAGTCGTAACTGAACATGGGCAGGGCAGGATCCAAGCCAGTAATTTGCTGGATACGACCGTAACGTACATTCTTACCCGCAATTCCAGATACATGAGCACCCAAACTGTGACCAATCACATGTACTTTATCGAAAGACAGACCACCTTCCTGGTTCAAGAAATCGATGAAGGTAGCAACCTGTTTACCAACACCGGGCACACGCAATACGGAGGCAGCATAATTGAGGGTTTGTGCCTTGTCGCTCCAGTCTACAGAGAAAATGTTGTATTTACCATTTGCCAAGTAAGCGTCACGGATCAATGGGTTCAGATCGGCATCAGAATCCGATTGCCAACCGTGGATTAAGAATTTGGTTGGATTTTCTTTGTTGAAGTGAGATGCAGCCAAGGAAGCGGCATCACCCGAAATGATTGTGTCTGGTGTGGTGGGGTTCTCGTTGGTGTACAAATGGAAATAGACCACAGCAGCGGCACGACCACTTGGTGTTTGACGCATGGCTTCGGCTTCTTCGGTGGTCATCCATTCGAGAGTTCCATCCAATTGTGGCACATACCAGCCACCTTCACCAGATTGCCTATCCTCATTAATGGGGATAGCCGAAACTGTAAGGTAACCAAAGGAGTTTTAAATTAAATTTGAGGTCTTTGCTTGTTTTCGGTGCGAAATTGCTTACCTGCAGCAACAGCGAATACTAAGACGAGCAAGCCCTTCATGTTAGCTCTTCGGAGTTTACCAAATAACCAATATGTCTGAAACGTGAACCACACTTATTTTTATACCTAAATTTCAGTCCACATTTAACTCTATAATTGTACGAGTGTAAATCTATCTGATTCCCACGTAAGCTTAATATATGGCTGCAAAGATCGCTTTTAAAAAAGGGTAGGGCTATCTTATCAGTATTTACGCACAGTGAGGAAAAGAAGTCAATATTTTTGACATAGTAAATCCACTTACTATATGTAAGCGCAACCTCTTGGCAATAATTATTAAATCCCTATTAATAGGTGCCTAATATATAATTTTGATAGCATCAAATAATTGCGAAAATAATAAAACAAAACAACAAGTAAGGAAGGGCTAAGTTCGGATGTAACCGAACCCTATTTACTATCGGAATTTGCATCAAATGCGCTGAAAGGTCTTAACCGATGACATTCATGCATTCAGCGCTCCTTATGTTTTACAACATTTGTCGACTTAATTTCATTGAAATCGTAAATTTTTTACCGATATAACCGGTATTAAGTCAACCGGTAGTTCGAACATCTTTACAATAGGTAGAATTGTGGAGGCTAGAAGAAGTATTGAGCCGATTTTATGCATTTTTGAGACAAGACTACATTGTTACCAGGAAAAATATTTCTATAAATCTCAATAACTTACCTCACGGATTGGTCGATATTCTTGGTTAAGTATTAGCCACAGTCACTGAGGTCAACATATTCGGTGTCTGAAGGATTGAAAATTTATAGTTCGATTTCGCAAATTTTTGGTGGTGGTTTATGTTACCATAACTGCATAATTTGTGAAAAATTTAATTTCGTTATTACTTGCAGGATGGTCGGATAAACTTTCACCTGGAATTCAACTCGACCCGTCATGAAGATCATTTATGTATGTATATATATAACTCTTTATCCATCTGCCGAGGTTTAAGCGTAAAAACCAAGCGTTAGGTGAACAAAACTATTATACTTTGTTACAACATGTTGCGAGGGTTTAAACATATTGCTGATATTATTTGCTCGTGCTGATTTTAGCGATAACCAATAGAATTGCGAATGTTTTTAGTTTATGGGGAGCCTCGTTGCTGATATCGGTGTTCTATTATAATTTATCACTGCGAACAATATGGAATATATGTATGTATTTAAATAAATTTAAATAAAACAATATGTATAAATAGAAAGTTCTTTTATATTCTTAAGAATGATAACAGCTAAGTTCGAGTTCGCGAAATTTAAAAGTTTGTGGCGTAAGGGTTATTCCGGTGGCTAAAGGCACATATTATACATCAAGTGTTACTCTCTGTATGTTTAGATATCAATTTGCTGAATGTAAAAAACATGATTTTTGGCATATAGGCACAGATAATAAATTTAAAGCAACAATTCAGTTGAGCCAACACTTCACACCTTAGAAGTTTTAGCTGATACATAAATGTTTAAACATTTGGTAATTATTTGATTAATATATATACCACATCGTATGTTACTTATATATGTTTATAAGAGTACACTCATGAACAATAAATTATATATATATCATTGCTCAGAAGTTTAATTTATAAACGATTTTCGCCACTACTGCTTCGAGTTACGCCTTTCTTTTCGTCAGAGTTATTATCATATTTGACATCCAAGATTGGAGGTTGACATTAAATGTTGGAAATGAAAATACCGTTCGAAATTTGTATCTATATTTAGCAAAAACTTGGTACGACTTCATAAAGATTCTGATTTTAACTTTGGCCTGTAACGATTTTCATATGATATTTCAAACTTCTGGAAGGAGACAGATAACACACCATACATGAGAGTTCAATATAATTTAGTAAAATCCACTATGAATACCAGCCATAACTATAACATGTAATTATATTAAGGTGATACACAAAGTACATATGATATTTTACACAAATGCCCGGCCGGCGCATGACTTTTTCAAGTTTGGAAGCCATATCTGTTAAAAACACCCAGTTTTTCCTACAAATCTTCCCTTCTAAAAACATTAATAAAATCACTGCCCGATTTTTTTCTAATTTTATAACTAACATCATATATCAATAAGTAAATCACACTGATTGATCGAAATTTCGGAAGTGGAGGAAAAACGGAAATCAAAATTGTCGTTAAATGGAAGTGAACTCAGTTATGTAAAGGTTTCACCTATTTGCGCTTTTTTAACCTATACGACATGTATATTTTCAGATTTATTTGTAATATAATTATATTTTTTTTATATTTTGTAAAGTAGAAGGATGTATAACAAGAGTCAGTGAGAAACAACAAAATTAAGTAACAAGACAGCACACCTTTAGTAGAAGGAACTAGAAGGAAACAAACATAAATCAATTGGCATTGCCGGTCACTCTGCTGTTTGTT
Source organism: Bactrocera correcta (assembly GCA_027475135.1). Taxonomy (NCBI): domain Eukaryota; kingdom Metazoa; phylum Arthropoda; class Insecta; order Diptera; family Tephritidae; genus Bactrocera; species Bactrocera correcta. Next base: position 10,761,633 of record CM050325.1, read on the forward strand.
CCATTGTCAATAAACATTTAAACCAAACCATTAAACTTTTTTACACATATAGCACCCTGTACCGTTTTTGGCTGCCAATTTATATTATTAAATTAATTCTTAATGTTCTCAACGCTTTCCCGCTCTTCAAGTGATGAAATTACTTTTTCAGTATGATTAAAAATATATTTATATGTACCCTAACTAACCTAATATAATACTAAAACATATATCGAATACCTTCTTTCTTTCCTGACATAGACACCACTTACACGGTTATAGTCGAATATCATAGCTAGAGGTATTAAAGTTTTCAATTTTATTGTTTTTTCTTTACTTATTCAAAATACACAACTATAATAGTAATTCATTCGGTCCATCTATGCGTGCAGTTTTGATTCGTGCAAACGTAGTACAATCTCATTTCTTCTTCAGCGCGACGTGTTTGCGCTTGGAAGAACACTGCTTCTCTATGTGAGCATTTAGGACAGGCATGATCCTCAGTACGGGGCAAAGTCGGGTCAGATATCACATCCGGCACTATATGAGTAAGCTCACTGCGAGGATATTTATGAATTTACATTTATAATTCATCTAATTTAAAGAAAAAGAATATGGAAAACTTACTCGATTTCGTGCATAATTTTGTTCACGTATATGCAATTCGAATCAGCCTCCTGTTTGTAATCGCAATTTCGACAAGCGTATAGCAACACTTTGTTTTCTTTATCTTCTTTGGGATACAACATGTTATTACTGCAAAATAAGGTAATTATTTAATGAAAGCATATACTTGTTCCAATAATACATACCATTCTTGGCAGAACCGTATACCTACAAATCCAGGTCCTTCTGAATTAGCATTATCAAAAATGGACATTCTGCTTTATTTTTTATGTAAAAATTAACTTTTTTATATTATTTAGAACTATTTTAATAAAACAGTACACGAATTATAATATATAAACTTCTGGACGCGGTATTTGGCAAACTTTCTAATAGAGATGTGAAAAATGGTATTTTTAACAATCGATATAACTACAAATGGTAGTTTATATATGCATTTATGTATGTATATTGCTAAAATTTAGTAATGGAATATTAAAATGAGATTTAAATAATTATTACTATGAATAATTATGCACATATATAATATTAGTTTCATTTAATTGCTGTAGTTTCATTCCTTTATAGTCACGCAATTCTTATTTGATAAGATCCCACATCTCTGATCAGCTGTTTTACATAGTAAACAAACGTAAAAACCAAGATACCGGTGTAAACTTGTGGATGGCGTGGCATATAAATTAAATAAAGGAAATTATTATGATTAACGCCAATATTCTAGCTGCAATAAGTGCCGCTTTAGCTGTAAGAGCTATTGTGTCACTATATTCATATTCTGGACAGGGAAAACCACCCATGTATGGTGATTACGAGGCACAAAGGCATTGGCAAGAAATTACAACAAACTTGGAGCCTAAATATTGGTACAGAAACACAAGTGAAAATGACCTAATATATTGGGGATTAGATTATCCACCTGTGACAGCGTATCACAGCTATTTATTGGGTGTTATCGCCGGAAAATATAATGAAAGCTTTGTTGAATTAACCACATCACGTGGTGTGGAATCCGATGCACACAAAATATTTATGCGTTTGAGTGTATTGTTTGCTGATATTGTTATATATCTGCCAGCTTTGCTAGTACTTTGTATAGTGATTGTAAATCATCAAAACAAAAAATCAATGCTTGTCTATCTAATAGCAATGATTTTATATCCTGGGCAAATCCTCATAGATAACGGACACTTTCAGTACAATAACATATCACTCGGTCTCTTTTTGCTTGCTGTAGTTGCTATATGTAAGGATAAACATTATATAGGCTCATTCGTATACACATTAGCATTGAACTATAAACAAATGGAGCTTTATCATGCCTTCCCAATTTTTATTTATCTGCTACGCACATGCTTTGACCAACAGAGGTAATTATTATACGATATAAATATATTTTACACTAAGTAATTATACTTTATCACTTTATTTTATAGTTTTTCGCAAAAGCTTAAAAAGTTCTCATTAATAGCCACAATTGTTTTAACCACATTCATTGTATTATGGCTGCCTTGGCTAGGATCATTGGACTCGATTTTAGATGTAGTGGGACGTCTCTTTCCCATTGGACGTGGTGTGTTTGAAGATAAAGTTTCAAACTTTTGGTGTGTCGTAAATGTGGTTTACAAAATTAAGTACGTATTCAAATTATATAATACTTTTCAAATTTTGCTTTAAAAGGTTAAACATATTTCAGAAACAAATTGGCAAATCAACAAATGGCTATGCTGTGCTTAGGTGTTACTGCTGCTTTTGTGCTCCCAATTAACGTTCATCTCTTCTTCAATAAAAGAAAAGAAACTTTCTTGTTGAGTTTGGTGAGCACCGCCATGACTTTTTACTTGTTCTCATTTCAAGTAAGTATTAATTCCATTCATTTGAATATTTTGACACTTGTAATTATAAATTAATCTCACTTCTATTTTAAATGTTTATACATAGGTTCATGAAAAGTCTATACTACTTGTCGCTGCGCCCGCATTATGTTTATTAAATAGCTATCCACTGGAAACGTTATGGTTTTTGGAAGTTACTGTGTTCAGCATGTTTCCTCTATTTGTAAAAGATGGTCTGGCAATGCCATTCTTTGTACTGCTGTTTATTTATCATGTCTGCGTTAAAGATATTATTTTGAAAGAATTTAATTATCGACAATTTAAAAATAGAGTTATGTCAGCTCTATTCTCTACGTCTGTATATGCCATGTTTATAATTGCATGTGTGACATTGTTTGCACCCGCGCCCGCGAGATATCCACACATTTGGTCTTTACTGATAAGTGTTTATAGTTTTGCACACTTTTTCTTATATTTTTGTTACTGCATTTGGCAACAATTTCTTAATAGTTTTACAAAAACAAAAGCCGCGTGAGAAATCATTATTGTTAAATTAACAAAAACTGAAAACAAAAAAATAAAACATTACAATACACACACAAAAGTAATTTATTTTTTATTATCGCTATGTTACATATATTTTCAAATATGCTTAGAAAATAGTAATTTGTAAAGTTTATAAATTACTAGTTTATAAAATACTAATTTATAACATTTACGTATTTTTGTTCAACGTTATCACACCAAAGTAATATTTTTATTATTTTCTTTAATATTACAAAATTACATATTTTTCTTTTTAAATGTTACAAAATCTTAAATTGTATATCTGCATAACAAAAAAATTGTGTGCTATCGTTTACGCCCTGTATTTCATTTCTTATTGGCGTTCGTTTATACAACAACTTGTAGTGACGAAATTTTTCCGGGCCCTACCTACGTGTCCAAAGCAAAATGAAAACTAACCGGTGTTCAATTTTATTAATATTAATTTTCTATACTATTTGTCTAACTCAGGCAAAAATTATTAATAAGAATGTTGATCGTTCGTTAGATATATCAACGCAACTAGTTAAGGAGCTAACTAAAATAACAGCAACCAATAGCGATGGCAAGCCGATTAGCGTGTACACGTTCATTGTACCGGCTGCGGATCGTAAAAATTTAGCATTTTTCGCCGCAAGAGATGAAAATAAAAAAGAGTTAAAATATACGGAAAAACTGGTTGACGGAAATCACCAATTCATTATTGCATTCCCAAAATCTACGGCCACTGAAGTGTTCACTATTGAAGCCGTGTACACAAAGAAGTTAATTCCCCATCCCAGTCAGATACCGCAGTCGGGGAAGCAACTTGTAAGGTATGAGGGTAATCTGTACTTGAATTCACTGTATGAGACAAAGAGTCAGAAACTTAGCGTTTTATTAAGTTCCGCTAATATACTCTCTTATACACAAACCAAGCCCTTCAATGTTGCGTCTAATAAAATTAAATATGGACCTTACGAAAATATCGAAGGTAAGTAGTAATATTTCGTTCAGCTATTAAAATAACTAATGTCATTTATCATACTTTAGCCTTATCAAATCAATCACTTGTCATACACTACGAAAACGAACGCCCATTTTTAACAACAAGACGTCTTGAGCGTATTATCGAGGTATCGCATTGGGGCAATATTGCTGTGAAAGAAAATCTTTACATGGAACATACCGGTGCTTTGTTGAAGGGTTCATTTTCACGTTATGAGTTCCAAAAGGATGCACGTTCCGGTCACGCTATTAAATCGTATAAGACGATTTTACCTGCATCAGCATCTGATGTCTACTACCGTGATACTAATGGCAATATTTCTACGTCAAATATGAAAGTTATGCGTGACTTTGTTGAATTGGAATTGCGGCCACGTTTCCCACTTTTCGGTGGCTGGAAAACACACTACACACTAGGTTACAACATACCATCTTTCGAATATCTTTTCAATGCCGGCGATAACTATCAATTAAAAATGCGTCTAATCGATCACATATACAACGATATGGTAATTGATGAGGCGGAGATAAAAATCATTTTACCTGAAGGTGTTTCCAATATCGAAATAACAACACCCTATCCAGTGAAGCGTCTACCGAATGAAGTGCATTACACATATTTAGATACCGTTGGACGACCGGTTATAATAATGTCTAGCAAAAATCTGGTAGAAAATCATATTGCAAATTTCAATCTAAAGTACAGTTTCTCGAAGATTACACTTTTGCAAGAGCCACTTTTGGTTGTTGCTTTCTTCTTTATTATTTTCATTATTGCAATCATTTCAATTCGTCTTGATTTCTCAATTAGCACCACAAATAGTCACAAGGACTAAAATGATTTTTAGTTAATAAGTTATAATAAAGAAGCAGGAGTGTAAAAGTTACTTTAACTTTATTAACTAAAAAATATATCATTCTGTAGACTTCAAAACAATAAATAAAGAAATAAAATAATTTTTGAAATTAATTTTTTATAATTGTTAGTACTCGTATACAGATAAGTAAGTTGTTTGAAAACAGTGTTGTATGTAAGTCTACCAATGACCGTTTGAAGTAATAAAATAATAGTAGCGTGCGAACAGACATAATTTTAATTCTTTGCAAGCACTTGAGGAATGTTTTCTCCCGCTACAATACCAACAACTACGTAATATTAGCGAAGTTCAGGTGCTAACTCAGCATGGAACCAATAATTTGGCAAATAGAGATCTGCCGACCATGCTTAGTTGGCAATTTACCTAATTGAGAAATTTCATTAATTATCAAACAAACTTAGATAACTAAAATAACAGCAGTTGACCGAACAAAATCTAGATCAATTTCGGTATCGTAGAATCGGATTACGTGCAAAATGTAAAAGCTTGTGTAAGTGTAAAGCTAGTGTCATGCGGGAACTCAGTGCACGCTGGACTGTATGTTTGACATGTTAGGATCTATTGTGGATAAGTAGGCGTTTAGTCTGCTACAATATCCAGAACGAAGCTGCGGAAGGGTAACTCTCGTTTCTCGTGGCAACTCGAACTCTCATCTACATAGGATAGTGGTTTGACTCCAAATACGCAATCCACTGAGAGGAAACCGGTGAAGGTGTTAATGACTCTACTGTGAAAAGCAATAATTGCATGTCTGAAGTTATTTGCGTCCGAAGTCTGGTTGGAGTATTGTATCATGTCGTCGACGTAGTTGGGGAAGGACCTCTTGGTGCTCCTATAAGGCGAGGGTATAATCTCCAAATGAATTATTCAGATCGGATCAATGTAGCAGGTATCTTTCATACAAACTGATCGATCAAATTAAATTTCATTTATACAAAACTTTTTTTTACAATACCATTTTCTTACGAAATTTGGCTTATATTATTGCCCAAAGCAAGACTACAACTTCTGAATAAATTTTTCAGACCGGACTACCATAACGATTGACCGATCAAAATCTAATTTGATCTTATATGAACACTTTTTTATTTGTGAATGTTATACTAGCTTTGAAGCAAAGGTAGTCAACTTTTTTTCTTGTTTATTATTTTTGCTTTGCACAACTTATATAACATATTCAAGAAATTATGAACCATCATTTACAAAAGTAACACCAACCAATACATAGCTTTTTAAGGCTTAATAGATCAGATAAAGTATATTTACATAGAAAATGTATCTTTAATTTACAATGATATTCCTTTAAATATCTATAAAATTTTCGAATCTATAACAATGTAAGAAATATTTAATTTTTGTTTGTTTTGCATTATACATACATACAAGTTTTAATCTATAATATATATTATACGACACATAATCAACACAACAATAAAATTGCTACAATAATTTAATGAATTGCCGGCACGTTGTACAGCTGCTGGATGTTCACCTAAAGTTAAAGAAAATTATTTTTAGTAAATTGCAAAAAAAATCAGCGCAACAAATACACACACCGTTTAGTACATGTACGTTGACAGTTTTAGAATTTGCATTGGATGGTAAGCAAGCATATCTGCCGGAATCGGAAATTCTTGCTCTTTGTATCAAAAGATAAGACGTTGTAATGTCGCCCTTCTCGGTTATAACGGAAACGCCACCGCGTGGTGAATCGTAATTTATTTCCTTTTTTGAAAAAAATTAAATTTTAAAAATTGAAAAGAAATATTTTCGTGGTACAGACCTCATTATTGTGAGTCCAGTGCACTGTCAATGGCGGATCGGGCAGATGTTTGACAATGCAAGTTAAATTAACGGTTGAGCCCATATCAATATACAACTCTGGACCGCCAGGAATGCTCGTTATTGGTTCTGGAATTATTTTGAAATACAATTTCGTTAAGTATTACTTTCATTAATATTTTTATATGCACACATACATACATTTGTAAGTGCGTTAACTTACCGACTACAGAGAAAACCATTGTATAGCCAACAGGAGGCGTTGTTGAAACTTGGCATTCATAAATGCCGGAATCTCTTATTTGCGGAAATTTAATCTAGAATGGGCAGAAAGCATGATTAAAAAATACTAGTATTTATATAAACTCATTTATTTTTGTATTTTTTAATAAATTTATTCATACATAACCATTAACTAATTCCCGCAAAACTTTCTCTAAAATATAAATTATGATTTATATTTGTGGCCTACCTGCAAAGACCAATCTCCACTTAGCTTGTTATATATGGAAGTGAATCGTTGATCGGAAGTGTAGGTGCTTTCGCCCACAGTCAGTAGGTGTAAATCTCTATGTCTGATCCATGAAACCTTAAATTATGTTATTTTAAATACATTTTTTAGTGAAAATATGAGGTTAATAAGTTTTCTAGTAAATTGTTATTACAAAAAATGGTAGGCAAATATTGATGTTGAAACTAAAAACAAGATTTTTAAAGAAAATTGCAAAAAATATTATAAACACTTTAAAATATTAAAGCTAAAAACAAGGTTTTCAAAGAAAATTGTAAAAATAAAAACAGTTATTTTGCAACTTTGGAAAATATTCCAAAAGCCATTTACTGGCAATAAATCATCAACACACATAGTATGCACTATATCACCACTTCCACCACTTGGCTCAATGCCCATCTGTTGGCAATTATTATTACTCACTGTTTTGTTTCCAAGGTTCTTAATACGGCAATTCAAATGCGCTGTTTTACCAACTAACGATGTCACATTCTTCGTAGCTGATGTGTCAAAGTAGGGCCCTCTATCAAGCGGTCTACTTTGTTTCAAATATGTGTCCCCCAACGACTCGAATGTCTCCTCGACACCCCGCGATTTTTGCACAAACACCGAAGCGTTGGCTTGTTGGTTGTGATCAATATAAGCATATTGACAGTCGATTTTTCTGTGAAAAACTATGCAAGGCATAAATTAACAAAGTTAATGAACTGTTCACTGTTATTTTATTTAAGCGTAATAAAAAAATATTTCTTTAAAATATTTTCAACAGGAAATATGTGCGCAAAAATTTGGTGCTTATGTATGTATGTATGTCTACTAAAATGCAATTTATGTGTCCAAATTTGAAGAGCGTGAAAAAATATGCATTATACATATTTGTAAATTCTACTCACATATAAAAATTATAGCTAATACACAAATTGCTTTTAAGTTGCGGAACATTTTATTTAAAACTGTTGAAGGTATGAAACTATTTTGGTTTTTTTCAGGTCACAGGACATACTTTGGCTTTTAACACAACAGAAAGTTTTTACTATGAAATGCACATAATACTTCCTTGACATAGACAAGAGCCTGGTAATTGCACATGCGCTTTGGTTGCGACATTTTCACTTGTACATTTAATGCTTGTAAATTTTATTTTACATTAAACCCTTTTTTGAACAGCTAAATAACCATAATGTAATTAATAAAAAGTTAAAATATTGCATACAAACTAAAACTAAATTTTTTAATACTTTTATACTTTTTTTTTGTCTAGTAAAAATATATGCGTTACAAAAGGCTAATAAAAATTTTAGTGTTTTCACTAACCCCTGTGTGTTATAAAAGTTTGGATATTTCACATAGGGGTTAAGGCAAAATGTGCAGGAAATCAATGTTTTTCATTTTTGAAAACTGCTTTGGCTTAGTTCAAAAAGCGATTACCGGAAGCCAGTCAGTGTTACAGTTTCACTATTAAATTGACTACAAACAATAAGTGATGATTTTTGAGTACAAATCCAAGAACAACAATAAAGTTGGTTTAAAATCAATGATATTGGTTACATATATGCATATTGGCAAGGCGGAAATTTTTACATCAGTTCACAGAAAATTTAAAATAAAAAAAAAAACACTTTCAATTATTTACTTACTATTACTAAATAGTTATGAATCGATTTACTTCCGTACAAGTAATCGCGACATATCGATAATATATATTTCACTTCAACCACCCTGTAGTTAGCAGTCACTCGCATTTCCAGCAAATTTGTTATCAGTGCAGCTGGTTGTGTATGATAAAATTAAAATAAAATGATTGCACTCAAAACAATACGAAATCATTGGAAAAAATCATTGTTTGCGAGCGGCGTTGCAGGCTACGGCATTTATTATGCCAAAACAAGTTTTGAGTAAGTCAGCTTAACTATAAAAAATGTGAATAACTTTATATGGTGTTATCAAATCGTGTGCGGTTTTATACAACGCTGCCATATAATGTGAATTTGAATATTGTAAACAATTGTTGTTTTATCAAATATTACTTTTATTTTATAAATTATAAACAAAATATTTATAGTATATCCCAGCATATGAAAAATGTGTGCGCTGAAACTGTAGCCATGGGAAAAATCTGTGATAAGCCGAAACATGTTTTAGTCGTTTTAAATCCTGCTGCTAATAAGAGAAATGCTGAAAAAATGGTAAACATTGCTATTGAACCATTTATTGAATTTAATTTACTTTTATTTCCATATGCTTCTAGTTCAAAGAATATTGCGAGCCCATATTGCATTTATCCGGTTACAACGTGGATATCATAAAAACAACACAAGAAGGGCATATCAAAACTTGGCTCAACGAAATGACTGTGCGTCCACATGCAATTGTGGTTGCTGGTGGTGATGGCACAGCCTCCGAAGTAGTTACCGGCTTGTTACGACGCAAGGAGGGTAAATGTCCAATTGTCTTATTGCCATTAGGACGAAAAAGTACTACCGCGTTCAAATATCTTGATTTAAAGCCCGAAAACAAACTAGAACGTGTAAAATCACTTACTGCCGCTTTGACGCCGTTACTCCAGGAAAAAGTAAAAAATGAAAGTGTCATGAAAGTTGATTTCATTAGTGACACAACAGAAAAAGCGGACGCGACAAAGGAAAACTCTACAGTTTACGGCTTGAATGACTTTTCTTGGGGACTTTTACGTGATGTTGAGAGCATTACAGATAAATACTGGTATTTTGGACCACTAAGGCAATATGCTGCAGCATTTTTCAGTGCTTTTTCAAATAAATTAAATTGGAATCTAGCCACTGACTACGTGTATACGCCACCTTGTGCTGGCTGTAGAAATTGTCAACCATACGAAAATAAATCGTATGTAAAGAAGTTTTTGCCACGAATGTATACAGTTAGGGATACAAATACTGCCAATAATATAAATTCGTACAAGTTGAACGAAGATTGTGATACGAAAACCGAAGGACATACAAATGTGAATCAATTAAATATAACGTGTAAGCAAAACGTGGGCGCGACCTCCGAACTCGAAACAAGAATTATTGATACACTTACGCCAGGCTTTGACTTTGTCAAGCAAATAAACAAAATTATTGGCAAAGAACTGACGCCAAATAGCACAATCAAAAGTAGAACAATACGATTGCAACCTACGGACAAAGATGCTACAGAAGCCCACTACTCCATAGATGGTGAGGAGTATGCTGTTAAACCTTTACGCATTGAAGTTATACCGAATGCTATACAAGTCTTTTGTAATTAAAAACTCATTTTTAACTAAAATACTATTTGTTTGTTCTATACTAATTTTTATATTTAGCTTTTATTTTACAATCTATTACATAATTGAACAGAAATGAGCTTACTGATGTCCTGTAGTTAAAATATATTGGAGATTTTCTAGGAAGTGTACTAAGTATATATTTTTCGTCAATAATCTCAAGGACATTGACAATATTGTGCGAATAGCAAATTGTATAATGGAAAACTGCAATACTGCATGTTCGAGCGCTTCCAGCTGGTCTTTTCCGCATATTCGAGTTCCAACTCTTTTATGGTAGCATAAGCAGGCGATGCCTAACAAAAATTGAGCGTTAATACAAAGTTTATGTAAAACATTAAACAAGGGTACAAATACACACCTTATTTGCAAAGATGGTTACCACGAACTTGCCCGGCTTGAAAGTTTTTACCACTCGGTTTATAAGTTCCGCATAGTTATTCATGGACACATTGCTTTCAAAACTAACATAGGAAAAATTGCTCTCAGGCGTTATATGTATTGTCATATATTCTCCCTGCAAAGAGATTAATGTGAATGCACATATGATTATTAAGTAAATAGCACTATTTATTTAATTTGTTTTCTTACCTTATCTGCTATGCCATTCATCGAGTAACCACACGGATCAAAAAGGAAATCATCAATTATCATATTAGGCAGTAATTTATCTATGCCTGTAGCCTGTATAATTTATAACAATTTATGTTAATAAAATTTCTAAATTCCAAAAGCTTATTTTCTGTTTACCCACCTTTGTAACTTCTGCACCGGTTTCGTATTTTTCTTTCGAAAATTTGGCCATCACATCCTTGTCCAGATTTTGCATCAAAATCTCAATAGTCTGATCTGGTTCGGCATTATCGAGTTTACGTGGCCGCGTCACTTCTTTCTTATACTTACTGAAAGTATATAAATACCAGCATTCTCTATTAATTGACCCTAAACAGTATGAGCGACCTTCTTCGAAGACGGTGTCAAGATACTCGACTTCCTCACAAAAACCACGATGTGGAAAGGCCTGAAAGTGATGTGTATTGGTAATATATGCGTTAACAAACGAAATACTCGTAATTACACCGACCTGCAACTCTGGACGTGAGAAGTTCTTTCTGGAGTAAAATAAATCGGTGATTTCTGTAAATCCATATTGTGGCACTAGCTCCAAAAGTGGTTTCAAACTCTTCAGCAATGTTGTGGAGCCACATGTTTTTAAAATCCAGCGCTTTTTTGAAACGAACATGCTACTTTCACTGCAATTATGGTAGCATTCAATGAATAAGTTCAGTTATAAATATGTATGTATTTATGAAATTAATTACCTTAATACATAAGCATCTATGGCATCATTTTTGGTAAAACTAATGATTTCACATTTTACTGATTGCAGTAATGTTTCCCAGCTAGCTCTGAAATTAAAACCAATTTTATATACTTAAATAGAAAACATGCTGAAAATTGTGCGTGCGCCTAATAGTTAAAAAAAAGTTTAAGTCTGGCTCAGAAAGTCAACATTTTAAAAGGGCAAGTTTTTGATAACCTTTTGTAAGGATTGGTACTTAGTGATAAGAACAATACTGAAAAATATGTATGCGTGCCGGTATGTACAAAAACCTGGCATACATACAATATATTTTTAAAACGTCCGGCATATACAGCTTGTATATCTTATAGCTTGCGTTCTTTTCACTAATTGTCATCAATATTGATTGCTGGAAATTGTAACAAAGTCTGATCTGCGGAACCGGAACGACACCGTTTTATATCCGGCCACTATTTGGCTAAGTTACTGCGATATTTTAGAAACATACGCATAAAATTCAGAATGCCCCAATAGCTGACACCAAATTTACACATATTTTGCCCACAATTTCTCACTGCACGTAACTATTCTGTTATTTATCACTAAATGTAAATATCTTTGTTACCACTATTCCACTTACAATTAAATATAAACTCTACCTGGGTATTTTCCTCAAATCATATTCGTCGTTGTCATCATCTTCGAACCAAATTTCCAAAAGCTTTTCTACGCCTTCAAAGAAGTATACAGAAGGTTCGGCCACTATTCCATTCAACATTTTTTCAAATATTATTCTAATGTGCCGCACGCTCGAAACAAAAGTGTGCAGCTTGTATTAAACTTAAGAAAATCACAGATAACACAAAACATATGTGAATACATAAAAACAATAGGTGTGTTTCCTAACTGCTAAATATCACTAGCTAGCCAAGCCAAAAGTTCAAGAGAGCACAAGTTAAGAGCGTTAGAAGCAAAGAGGCTGCAAATTTCTGCTGGTGAAATTTCTTGTAGCAGAAAATAGCATGTATAAACAACCGATAGTTTGATCTATTTGCATTGTTTGAATTGTATAATGAATATATAAAATTTTAAGTTTTGGTATGAAGTGATTGCGGAAAACCAAACGAAATTTTAGTATTTTTATGCTAATTTCTGCTTGCTCTTGATATCAATTTGCTTTCTTGCTCTTCGTGATAGTAAAGCGGCTATAGAGCAAATTACAAACGGTAATGATACCATGAAGAAGTTGGGCATTGCGTATTTAAATCCTGGAGGAAAAGGGTTTGAATTTTATGTAGAAAATAACTTTATGTAATTTGCTTAAATCATTTTCTGCTTGCATCATTATATAGTAATTTTTGAGTGCCTTTAAAACTTGCAATATTTTCGTGATGTAAGCAGCTGATAGGAGTCGTAAAACAAACCTAATGAACCAAAGAAGTTACCATATGTATTTAATATTGATGTGAAAAGGGTTTGTTTCTAGTAGAAAATAACTTTATGAATTTGCGTTAAATACATTTTCTGTTATATATATATAATCTTTTGAGTGTTTAAAACCTTCAATAGTTTTTTTTATGTCAGCGTTTCATTACAGCGACATACATACAACATAAGCATAACAGTCTGGCAGTTCGGTTGATCGCATTAACATATTCTGAAAAATACCGTATACGATATAAAGGAAAACGAATGATCTGGAGTGTCCCTCCGATGATGTTGAAAATTCAGGTGTCCGTTACAATAACTAATTGTCAATTAGCACACAATATTTAATTTTGAAATTCTGCGTAATCTCTTCGTGGTTGTGTAGTACATTGTTAAGTCAAAAGTGTAGTAAAGTAAGTGTTATAGATGCCTAGACTTCTTGATTTAAGCGTAAGGCAATTAAAAAAGGAATTGGAAGCAAGGCAATTGCTAACGAAAGGGAACAAATCGAAATTGCAGGCGCGACTATTACAATCAATGGAGGCCCGTGGGGAAAATAGCGAAAAATATGAATTTTCAGATGTGGTATCCAAAAATGACAACGAATTACAGGCTTTAGCAGTTTTTGACAATGAGACTCGTACCGCCGTTTCTATGGGAATGACCACTTTATTGTCTGCAATAGCGGGGGTACAGGAGAGTCTGATACAAAATACTACACAAGTTGATGATATACAACAACGTATTGCAGATGATATAGTTAAAAATTCCGCGCAATTGAAGGAACGTGTGCAGGATAGTGCAACTCTATTGGAAGAACGAAAATGGAAGAAAGGCTTTTACACATCGAAGCTATCAATGAACAACAGAGTGCAAGACAAGAAAAATTAGAACGTGATTGCCAAAAAAGTCATCCGAAATTTGAAAATGAAATCCAAGCTACTGATAGAAACGTTTGTAGAAATGAAATACTTGACAATAATCTACCAAAAGTCGATACTTTCCACTTAAGTCCACCAATATTTGATGGAACAATGCCTATTTCAATTTTCAAACTACAATTTGAAATGTCTGTAAAGCTTTATAAATGGAATGATGTAGAGAAGTTAGCTGCATTGGTTTTAGCTATTAAAGGCCCTGCTACTGCGATCCTGCAAACCTTTACGAACATGAAGAATATTAATTATGAAGCAGTTATGGCTGAGTTGGAAAGAAGATATGGTAGTGAGCACTGGCGACAAATAAACAATATGCAACTAGTTAATCGCGTACAGAAACCTAATGAGACAATACTGGATTATGCCAACGATATCGAACGTCTTAGCAATTTAGCGTACGCTAATAGTTCCAAGGATTTACTTGAAACAACTAAGATTGAGAGTTTTGTAAGGGGGTTACGTGATTGTCAAATAAAACTGGCAATGTATTCCATGCCAAAGTCAACGTTTATCGAAACACTATCGTACGCAATAACTCGAACTGTGGCGTTAGACCTAGCTGGACCAAAGCTTAATTGCAATGATAATTAATATTTTAATTTAGAGAGAATACATTGACACCTATAATGGTCACTGCTATTGTAAATGAAACCCAATTTGCCCTAATAATAATCTCAACTGTGAATATTGTTGCATACTCATATTAATAGCACAATGAGCAAAACAAAAGATAAAATTAAGTACATATGTAACTTTTTTTTCGTTTCTTAACAATTCAATGGAAGTGTCAGTTTAAACTATTTGACAAACAAAAAATATCTTAAATTTTATAAGTTAACCAACACTTCACAAACTTATTTTAATTCATTATGACCACCCTATGCGCCTACACTTTATTAAATATTTGCAACAATTAGTAATAACAAAGGTGCGAAATATACATACGTGTAAATTGAACAAAATTAATTTATAATGGTGGGTGAATTTTTGGAAAAAAATGTGTATATTTCGTTACATTATTATTGTTTTATATTAGCATTAATTAAATACAGGTTTGACACTCCTTCCCTACGTGATTCGTTGCTTTAAACTTTGGTGCATAATTCGTTGAGTAATGTCCAGTAAGCACTTGTAATTGCTAGGTGTGGAATGACTTTTGATTGTTTTTAAGATACCAGTAAATTAGTTTTAAGTAGATGTTATAGTTGTACTGTTTATTAGTTTCGGGAAAAGTAGTAATGTTGACTATAAATTTTTTTTAATTTTAAATAATTATGTTTTCTGCAAACACCTATCTACACTTATCTCTTCCAGGGGACCAAGGAACGTTCCGGCGTACTCGGCGAAGTGCTTAAACTAGATGTGTTATGGACAAAAAAATTAGTAACATTTGTATTCCAATATATACCATTTACCAAATTACGGCTACATTGCAAATGTCTGGAGATATCATGCAATGGCATTGCTTGGTTGGCTGGCTGGTTAGCATTTATTTGGATAGCTGATAACAAATCACTTTACCAAATGCAGTTAAATCTTCTATTTGGTCTAATATTAGATATTATCATAATTGCTGTGTTGAAAGCAATCTTTCGACGTCGGCGACCAGCAGTGTGTTCAGATATGCTCACCTTGGGACCTGATAAATTTAGTTTTCCATCAGGCCATGCGTCCAGATCGGCATTTATATTCATGTTTTTCACTGTGCTAAATCCAGTTTCAGAGATATTATGGATGCCCATATTTTCGTGGACATTAAGTGTGTGTTTGTCAAGAATTTTACTCAGCCGGCATTATATATTAGATGTACTTGGCGGTATGGGTGTTGGCATTGTTGAAGCGCTTATTGTTGGTCTACTGTGGATTGGTGAAAATGCTGCCTCAAATATTATTAATTATGTCACGAATGATTATTTGCCCGGTGGAGAAGAGTAAATATTATTATTTTTTTTTGCATTGTATTAAAAAGTTGCACTTGTTAAGCAAAACGTTAGCCAAAATAACAAATTGATGTGACTCATTAACAAACTAAGCATAGGAATATAAAGTGTACTCTGTGCAATGAGATAAAAGACCCAACAGTTTTGTGATAAATATGCTAACACCTAAGATTTTGTATTGTATTAATAAAAAGTAAATATGATTTAAAATTTAAACAACCTTTTTTATATCTTGAATGGGAGTATGTGTATATGTAAATGATTGGTGATGCTCGTCTGTCTGTCTGTATGTAGGCGAATTAGACTCGGCCAAATGTATTACAGCTTCAGTGCTACCCACGACTTCCTTTTGTCATGATGTGTTCGAAAGTGACACTCGAAAATTTAAACTATTTTCAAAAGTCTTAACATAATTTTTTTTCGAATAAAACTGAATTTATTAAAATTTCTGTAAACAAAAAATCCTCTTAAACAAAGTAAACAACTGCTTTTTAATAACTTACACTTAACACTGAATTTTTATTTTGAAACTATCAATAAATTTCAATTCAATACAAACAAGATTCTTTTATAATCATAAGAAAGAAATTTATGAACCGCACGACATACAGGCGTCTTTATTTTCCAGTGAGCAAACCATATCCGGCAAATTTTGACTGCGATTTGGTGAACCAGCTGCATCTACCGGAGGCTGAGCTTTAATTTCACCATTCGTCTCCTTGCTGCTTTTATCCACAGTAAATTGTATAGCATTTGCAGCTGGTTTCGTACGCAAATAATACATGCCCGTCTTGAGACCAGCCTTCCAGCCGTAGAAATGTATAGAAGTAAGCTTACCATAGTTGGGCTCAGCCACGTGTATGTTGAACGATTGACTCTGATCGATGAATGCACCACGATCTGCAGCCATTTTGATCGAGGTTTTTACGGAAATCTCCCAAACAGTTTTGTATAGATCGCGTATGTGCTGTGGTATGGATTCAATATTTTGTATGGAGCCGCGACTGGTTATAATATTATTCTTCATATCATCATCCCACAAACCCAACTCGGTTAGATCGCGTAACAAGTGATGATTTACAACTTGAAATTCACCCGAAAGCACACGACGTGTATAAATATTGGAAGTGTACGGTTCAAATGACTCATTGTTGCCCATAATTTGAGCGGTTGAAGCAGTTGGCATGGGTGCAAGCAGCAAAGAGTTGCGAATACCATGTTCTTTTATTTTCTCCTTCAATTCGGTCCAATTCCAAAGATCAGTTGGTGTTTTATCCCACATGTCATACTGTAGAATACCCTTACTAACCGGTGAACCTTTATACGTTTCATAGGTGCCATATTTTTCAGCTAATTCGCAACTGGCTTCCAAGGCGCCATAGTAAATAGTTTCGAATATTTGCTGATTCAAACGGAATGCTTCTTCACTTTCGTATGGATAACGCATTAAAATTAAAGCGTCGGCAAAACCTTGTACGCCAATACCAATGGGACGATGTCTGAAATTCGATTTCCTTGCCTCCGGCAAGGGATAATGATTAATGTCTATTATTTTATTCAAATTACGTGTAACGGTTTTGGTGACCTCTTTGAGGCGCTTAAAGTCATATGTTTTCTCGGGAGTGACAAACATATTCAAGGCGATTGAAGCCAAGTTGCACACAGCTACCTCATCGGGTGCCGAATATTCCACAATTTCGGTACATAAATTACTACACTTAATTGTGCCAACATTCTGTTGATTACTCTTTCGATTACAAGCATCTTTATACAACATGTATGGTGTGCCGGTCTCCACTTGCGATTCAATAATGCTAAACCAAAGACTTTGTGCTTTTATTTTCTTATTGGCACGTCCTTCCTGTTCATATTTCAGATATAACTTTTCGAACTCTTCACCCCATACTTCATGTAAACCGGGACACTTGTGAGGACACATTAGCGACCAGTCTTCATCGGCTTCTACACGTTTCATAAATAGATCAGGTATCCACAAAGCATAGAACAAATCTCTGGCGCGATGTTCTTCTTTACCAGTGTTTTTCTTCAAATCCAAAAATTCGAAAATATCAGCATGCCATGGTTCGAGGTAGATGGCAAAGGCGCCTGGCCGTTTACCGTTACCTTGATCCACATAGCGTGCTACATTATTGAACACTCGCAGCATAGGCACCAAACCATTTGATGTGCTATTTGTACCCGCAATTGCAGTGCCTTTTGCACGTATGCAATGTACGTTCAGACCAATACCGCCAGCAGATTTGGAAATCAATGCACATTGATGTGCAGATGTGAAAATACCATCAATGGAATCGTCCACCATGGTCAGTAGAAAGCATGATGACAATTGCGGCTGCTTAGTGGCAGCAGCGAAAAGCGTTGGAGAAGCATGCGTAAAATAACGTTCGGAAAGCAAGTTGTATGTTTCGATTGCTGCATCGATGTCTTCGCCATGTATACCGACGGCAACACGCATTAACATGTGCTGTGGTCGCTCAACAATTTTTCCATTCAATTTTAGCAAATAGGAACGTTCCAGCGTTTTAAAACCAAAATAATTATAACCAAAATCGCGGTCATAAATGATGGCAGAGTTCAAGCGATCAGCATTCTGCTTTACAACATTATAATGAAAGTCCGATATTATAGGAGTTGGTAATCCCGTTTCGTCGCTCACGTAGAAATAGAGCGCACTTATAACATCTAATTAGGAAAATGTGAATATTTACGTTATTCATGCAACCATAGGTAAGTTTTTTTAAGCTTTATTAAAGTTTTTGAAAAAAATTTGTGAAAACACTTACCGGAAAATACCTTTTTAGTTTCTTTATGCAATTTTGATATAGCTATGCGAGCCGCCAATGTTGCATAGTCGGCATGTTGTGTTGTAAGACTTGCCGCTATTTCAGCAGCCAAGTTATCAAGCTCTTGGTGGTGACCCCACAATACAAGCCGTTTATAACCTTTAACGTGATGGCAACCTTTTAGGAGTAATTAAACAGTTAATAGCACTTTCTATGTACCGTTGTTTGAAAATATAACATATGTACATATGATGTATAATACATGTCAATTTTATTTACCGGATCCACGAAATCCATATTAAGGCCAAAGCAGAGCTTCTGAACACGAGAAGTGACTTTAGCGAAGTTTATATCTTCTTTACGCCCACCTGTACAAAATTAATAACAATTAAATTCTAAAATTTTATAGAAATTAAAGTTATAAGTTTTTGCAAATAGAAATTATACTTTTGCCGTCCAATTATCCGAACTGTTAAAATGCAATACATAAATAGCTATATACATAAGTATGTATGTACTATATAATGTCATGTTCTATATATCGTACATGTCCAGACATGTCATACACAAAGCACCTATTTCACAACTTATTTTTATGTATACATACATAAGTATATTATAAGATTTTGTTAAAAAATAAAATAATATGTAACTACTTTATGTATATTTATGTAAAACCGTTAAACCTATCATTCCATAAAGTATAGTATGATGCACATTTTCTTAGAAATTAAATTAGCAATACCTGCTCATATTTTAAATAAAATAACCATTAAAATAGTCATAAAGCTAAACTTACCTCTTTTAATTACATATAATTTTGGTGATTTCATTTTAAACAAATTATTTTAGACAATTTACAAGAACCAATTAAACTGCAAAATGCGGCAAATTCCGCAATTAGAATGTTACTAAAACGCGCCAAAAATACTTTTGAAGTTGGTATACCAGAGAACGTTTATCATAGAGAAGATTCACGTTTCAGATATCGTAACTTTTCGCAGGGGTACTCGGCAGAGATGAGGGAGTTTCACCACAGACAAATTATAAGCGTGTTTCACCAGAATTTTGCAGCAGGGGACTCGAAAATAGCAAGATTGAGCATTTTCGGTGTTATATGAGAAATATAATGTTAATTTCAATGTAAAGAAATGTACACCTACAGATTCGTTTATTATCTATGCGCAACCGACTCGGCATATAATTTATATGTAGATGGTCGGCATATGTATATTTGTATAAAGCATATAAAATACTTAGTATATAAGTATGTACAGCTGTGAGCAGTGAAATAGTAGTGGGTATTAGAGCTTTACATATCTGTGTGTTATGTAAAATACCAAACAATTTTAACTCCATTGAAATGTAAAAGTGGATCATTTTTTCCCAAAGGCTATGTTTATTACTACAAATATTTAGGTTTGAATATGTGTTTATGTATGAAAATTGTTGGGAGCAGTAAAATAGTAGTAAAGTACTAAACAATTTTTTTAAAAAATACTGAGGATTTTTGTAAGTTTCGTCTAAAGGAGATCTTAGTACTTGTAGCTTGGCCATTATTTTTGATAACAACAATACATCACTTCTTCAGAGAATCTACGCGACTGTGGCATCTTTTCAGTTTTATGCTCTGCTGATTGCTGCACTACGATCCACAACTCGTTGTTGTTTTTGTGTTTATCCTTCCATACGGCTTTCTTGACGTCTCCCCAAACCCGGTTTTCAATAGGATTGAGGCCAGGGGATTGAGCTGGCCTATCCATGACCTCAATTCCATTGACCCGAAACCACTCCTTTGCCACTCTACTGGTGTGGTTTGGGTCATTATCCTGCTGAAATATCCTTTTCAGCGACAAGTCCTCTTCAGCAAATGGAAAAAATCAAAATCCCTTTTTTGGGGCCATTATCCCAGTAATCTTGTGAATTGGGACTACAAAAAAAAAAAAAAATCGGGCCTGTAAGGGAAAAAAGCCCAAACCATGATATTCAAACCGCCATGCTTCAAAGTTTTTGTGCTGAATCTGGGGCCGTACTCTGTATTAGGGGAGCGTCTTAGATACTGACGAGACCCTTTACCGCCATATAGAACAACTTTCGACATGTCTACACAAGATGTTGCGCCATTTTTCAATCGGCCAATTCAGGTGTTCTTTTGTCGAATTTAAGACGACTTGCTACATGATTTTTTTTTAATAACGGTACTTTTCGAGAACTGCGGAAGTCTTCTCACTGTATGAACACCGCAAGCCAGATTCAGTTCTTTCCGAATCTCCATAGCTGACATTCTAGGTCGAGTCTTGGCACATCTTAGAACTATTCGTGTGAAATTCTCAGAAAGAATCCGTCTTGCGCCCCTTTTTTCGTTTTTTTTTTTTAAATAACTAATTGCATTGAGAATCGTTGTGGCTTAACACCTTACAAGTCTTTCCACTCCCTTGTAGGATTTACCGTTGTTTATGACAGATTGAATCCATTATCGTTTTTCTTCACTACAGTGCTTCCCGCGGCCCAATAAAAGGTGCATCATTTTTTTTTTTTGCTTTTTGCATTGATTAATAAATACTTTTTGTTTGATAAAATAAAATTTTTTTAGTAAAAATTATCTGTTTGCAATCAGCTCACCGTTCGCTACTATTGCTCGCTCATAAAAACAGATATGCCAATAAAATTGGCTCTAAAAAAGTAACGATAAGCGTTTCACACTTATTGTTGTGTATAACAGGACTGTTATACTTCAGAGAATATAACTAAAATAATGATCGACGGCAATATCATAAAAGAAACAAAAATGTAAAGCAAAACTCTCTCAAACAAACAGTCGTCGCACTCGCGACTTGGCTCTCACGTCACTGTTGACAGTCATAACGTTGAAGTCGTAGATAATTTCGTCCATCTTGGAACCAGGGTAAACACCAGCAACAATGTCAGCCTGGAAATCAAACGCAGGATAACTCTTGCCAACAGATGCTATTTCGGACTGAGTAGGCAATTGAGAAGCAAAGTCCTCTCTCGACGTACAAAAACCAAACTCTATAAGTCACTCATAATACCCGTCCTGCTATATGGTTCAGAGGCTTGGAAAGATTTATGGTCCTTTGTGAGTTGGCCACGGCGAATATCACAATCGATCGCAACATTGAGCTGTACGAGATATACGACGACAATGACATAGTTCAGCGAATTAAAAGACAGCGGCTACGCTGGCTGGTCATGTTGTCCGGATGGACGAAAACACTCCAGCTGTGAAAGTATTCGACGCAGTACCCGCCGGGGGAAGCAGAGGAAGAGGAAGACCTCCACTCCGCTGGAAGGACCAAGTGGAGAAGGACCTGGCTTCACTTGGAATATCCAATTGGCGCCACGTAGCGAAAAGAAGAAATGACTGGCGCGCTGTTGTTAACTCGGCTATAATCGCGTAAGCGGTGTCTATGGCAATTAAGAAGAAGATAATATGATTTGAGTTCGCACATTTGGTCATGATACATGTGAATATACATACATGTGAATATACATATGTTTTGAATGATAAAATGTACGGTTCATGTACATATTTAATTTTTTAATATATTATGATTTTGTTATCAAATTTACTTATTATTTACTAAAATAGATTGCAAATAAAATGTATTTAACAAAAAAAATATATATATTATGATAGTTTGTTAAATACATACATATAATGAACACATATAAGCATAAATATATCAAATACAAGAAATAATTAAAAAATAGGCCTTATTTTCACATTTACTACGAATATTGCATTGAAAAAGTTAATTAATTCAAATGTATTCAATTGCACTTGTATGTTTTGTATTATGCACAAAAAGAATTCATACGAATACACATGTTTGTATATAAACGTTTAAAAATATAAGCAAAAGAGCTAACATACGTCTGTAACAGCAATATATACATAGTTCTGAGCATAATCTTTATTCGATGCAACTGTTAAGATTTCTCCTGCCGAGCTGGCAGTGGTGAAACTCCTTCATCTCGACCGAGTTAGCCAAAAATATTTTTACGTTCTCTGCGCCGTGAACATTCTCTATGATAAACGTTCTCTGTAGAACGTTGCTAAAACGCGCCAAAATACTTTTGAAGTTGGTATACCACAGTATATACAGTAAAAACCTTTTCGTAGTAGCTTTCTGAGGGGTGAATAGCAGCCGTCTTGGATTATCAGTGGTAGCACTGCTGTATATATTGAGGTAGTAAATAAGAGGCAAAAACTACAAATATTGTTATTTAATATAAATCAAAAATTATTTATATATGGTATATTTTTATTAATAGATGCTTTAAACGTCATAATGTGTCATATTTCGTCCTTAAAACATTGATTTACCATTTACATTTAAATGTGTCCCTGGTGTTAGATTTCTTGGTGGTAAATTTTCTACAAACACAGGCTGTTAACAAAAGCTGGTGCTTTCCCAAGCCAAACTTGTTTTTTTACTTTAAATTCGTTTTTTTATTTAAATAAGTTATTTATAAATTTATATTTTTATCAGGAGTGTTGTGAAATCTGATTAGTTGACGGAATCAAAATTGAAACCGATCAAAAAAAGAAGTATGTAGGTGTCATGAATTCAGACATTATTGGTTTGATATTCGAAACAGAATTTGTATCGGTTTTGGATGTCACGGAAACCAATTTTATCGGTTTTGCTGTCAGAAACAATAGTCGCACACAGATTTGAAATGTAAGTTAAAAAATTTTATTTTTTTTGTTACGAATTGATTTATCTTTATTTCTATAGGAAAAACATAAGAATAAAACACGAAATGTCTTAATTATTGAGTTTTGGAAAACAATGCGGATATTTAAAGGGGGAGCCTGCTTTAGAGGCTTAAAAACATCGATTTTTTGAGAACTTTTTTTTTTTGGGAGGAAAAGAAATAATTGATTAAAGCGAAATTTCTAGGTTTTATAGTTATATACATATTTAAATTTTTTGAATTACGAATTCTTTGATATTCTGCCCTAGGGAAGCAATTGCCCGATGCATCTCGCGTGTGCATTTGTCGGGCGGCGGGCAGTACGCGGGTCGCAATTTCTATCGAAAACAAAAAATTCAAAGAGGTTATATTTGTTAATAATTTATGTTCAAGTTGAACTAGAAATAAAAAATATCTAAAAAATTTTAAAATTTGAAAAAAGTGGTTTTTGACCAAAAAAATGTTTCTTTGTGTTTTCTAAACATATGTTCAAACTTAATTTAGTTAACAGATATTTTTTATCAAACACAAGAAAAAATGTACGTTAGCGCAATTTTCAAATGAAAACAAATGAACTGTCATTCATCGAATATACCGCTAACCGGTCCCACCTTGTCAAAAAAGGTACAAACATTCATGATAATTCACGCGATTGTAGGTAGATGGTGTGGATTTTAAAATAAAAAATCGGAAAGAGGTGGTTATTGACACTAACCACCACGACTGAAAGAGTTAAAATGAAAAACCGAGTCATAGTTTTCGCTTTCTGCCCCAGCGCTCATATACATAAGTATGTATTTGCCTTCTGACGAAAATCGAATCAGATTCTGTTACTCCATTGACAATCAGAATTGGTTTGCAATTCTGTCTTGGATTTCACTGCACCCCTGTATATCTAAATGCAAATTACAACTAATTTTTTGTTGTAACGGCTAACCGATTTGTTTATGTCAAAAGCTAGCTTACCACCCAGGACTATATCTTTTTGCATGCAAAAGTTAAGAATTTCTTGATGCGAGTTTAACACTTTTTAAAAAAAAAAACAACTTGCATAACAAGTGATATCCTAGTAAAATTTGAGAAATATATAAAGTAATTCAAAATAATCCCTTAAATAATGTCAATACTTGCATTTCATAATATCCATTAAAGTGTAGCTTATCAAACTTTAAAATTTATATGTAGTTATATGTAAATTCGTGTTTTTAATTCCAATTTACGAATTTATATGGTGCGTTACCCATTATTATGTTTTTTTTTGTAATAAAAACTATAAAAAATATTATGATTTTGCACGATATTTACGCTATATATGGCACTACTGTTCGAAATTCAATTGGGCACTAGTGATGCAAGCAGTGATCGGGTTTGAAATATCGATACTCTCGATATTCGAGACTAAACAAGAATTGATAAAAAATGAGAAATACATAATAGAAAATTAATATTAATTGGAAAAATAAAAAGTAATTAAAATATCGATATTCTCAATATACGAGTCTGAAAGGGATTTGGTAAAAATGAGAAAGACATAATAGAAAAATTTATAATTCATTATTATTGCAGAAAGAAGAGGTTGGACACAGAAGAATTATGAACACCGGGGTTTTGGACTGACCAGTGTTATTTTTTTTTTCGAGCGTTCGAACATTTACCGAATTACGTATATATAACTTTTTTTTTTATTTTTAATAATTTTGTTGAAGTTTCAGTTAAAACATTTATGTTCAATTTTATAAGTTAACCAACACTAAACACATTTATTTTAATTCATTATGACCACCCTATGCGCCTTCTCTTTATAAAAGATTTGAAACAATTAGTAATAACAAACGCGCAAAATATACGTGTAAATCAAACAATATTAATTTATAATGGTAGGTGTATTTTTGGATAAAATGTGTATTTTGTAACATTATTATTGTTTTATATTAAATGATTAAATACATGTTTGACACTCCTTTCCTACGTGATTCGTTGTTTTAAACGTTGGTGCCATATTCGTTGAGTAATGTCCGTCCAACACTTGGAATCGCTAGGTGTGGGAATGTCTTTTGATTGTTTTTATATGTTAAATCATAATATATATTAGATGTGAAGAAAGCTCCGTCAGGATCGGGAAGGACCTCTTCGAACCGTTCGATACCAAACGAGGTTTCAGACAAGGCGACTCCCTATTGTGCGACTTCTTCAATCTGCTGCTGGAGAAAATTATTCGACCTGCAGAACTTAATCAAACAGGTACAATCTTTAATAAGAGTGTATAGCTGCTGGCGTATGCCAATGATATTGATATCATCGGCCTCAACACCCGCTCCGTTAGTTCTGATTTCTCCAGACTGAACAAGGAAGCAACGCAAATGGGTCTGGCAGTGAACTAGGGCAAGACGAAATATCTCCTGTCATCAAACAAACAGTCGCTGCAGTCGCGACTTAGCTCTCACGTCACTGCTGACAGTCATAACTTTAAAGTTGTAGATAATTTCGTCTACTTAGGAACCAGCATTAACACCACCAACAATGTCAGCCTGGGAATCCAACGCAGAATTACTCTTGCCAACAGGTACTACATACTTCAGACTGAGTAGGCAATTGAAAAGTAAAGTCCTCTCTCTCTACGAACAACAGTCGCTCATAATTCCCGTCCTGCTATATGGTGCGACGTTACGAGTTTTCGAGAGAAAGGTTCTGTGAAAGATTTATGGTCCTTTGCGCATTGGCCACGGCGAATATTGCATTCGATGGAACGATGAGCTGTACGAGATATATGACGACATTGACATAGTTCAGCGAATTAAAAGACAGCGGCTAGGTCATGTTGTCCGGATGGACGAAAACACTCCAGCTCTGAAAGTATTCGACGCAGTACCCGCCGGGGGAGGCAGAGGAAGACCTCCACTAAGTTGGAAGGACTAGGTGGAAAAGCACCTGGCTTCGCTTGGAATATCCAATTGGCGCCACGTAGCGAAGAAGAAACGATTGGCGCGCTGTTGTTGACTCGGCTATAATCGCGTAAGCTGTGTCTCCGCCAGTAAAGAAGAAGATGTGAAGAAAATGTAGCACGATTTTGTTCAGAACAGAGTTTTCCTTAAGACACCGGTAAATTAATTTTAGATAGACGTTTAGGTGTACTGTTTATTAGTTTATTGGGAATAGTAGTTTGAAAGCAAATGTTGCCTACATTCGAGTAATGTTATAATAATTTTAAATAATTATATTTTCTGCCAACACAAATACCTATCTACACATATCTCTTCTAGGGGACCAAGGAACGTTCCGGCGTACTCGATGTAGTTCTTAAACTAGATGTGTTTTGTACAAAAACATTAGTTACATTTGTATTCCTATGTATACCAGTTTACAAATTACGGCCATATTGCAAATATTTGGAGATATCATGCAACGGCATTGCTTGGTTGGCTGGATGGTTAGCATTTATTTGGATAGCTGATAACAAATCACTTTACCAAATGCAGTTCACACTGCTATTTGGTCTAATATTGGATATTATCATAATTGGTGTGTTGAAAGCAAAGTTTCGACGTCGGCGACCAACAATGTGTTCAGATATGCTCACCTTGGGACGTGATAAATTTAGTTTTCCTTCAGGCTATGCGTCCAGATCGGCATTTATATTCATGTTTTTCACTGTGCTAAATCCAGTTCCAGAGAGTTTATGGATGCCATATTTTCGTGGACACTAGGTGTGTGTTTGTCAAGAATTTTACTCAGACGGCATTATATATTAGATGTACTTGGCGGTATTGGTGTTGGTATTGTTGAAGCGCTTATTTTAGGCTTGGAGTGGTGAAAATGCTGCCTCAAATATTATTAATTATTTCACGAATGATTATTATAAAGCGTACTCTGTTCAATTAGAGAAAAGACACAACGTTTTGTGATAATATGCTAACACCTAAGATTTTGTATTGCATATAAAAAGTAAAATGTTTAAAAAAATAATTATATTTTCTACAAAATACCATTACACATATCTCTTCTAGGGGACCAAGGAACGTTCCGGCGTACTCGATGTAGTTCTTAAACTAGATGTGTTATGTACAAAAACATTAGTTACATTTGTATCCTATGTATACCAGTTTACAAATTACGGCCATATTGCAAATATTTGGAGATATCATGCAACGGCATTGCTTGGTTGGTTGGATGGTTAGCATTTATTTGGATAGCTGATAACAAATCACTTTACCAAATGCAGTTCACACTGCTATTTGGTCTAATATTGGATATTATCATAATTGGTGTGTTGAAAGCAAAGTTTCGACGTCGGCGACCAACAATGTGTTCAGATATGCTCACCTTGGGACGTGATAAATTTAGTTTTCCTTCAGGCTATGCGTCCAGATCGGCATTTATATTCATGTTTTTCACTGTGCTAAAAGTCCAAAATTTGGACTCAATTTTGGAACTAGTGTGTGTTTTTGAATTATGACGGCTTATTATTTTACTTGGCGGTAGGTGTTGGTATTGTTGAAGTATTTTACTGATGAAAACGCCCAAATTATAATTATTAGATGTTATTATAAAGCGCGTTCAATTAGGAAGCCAGTTTGTGATAATATGTTAAGATTTATGCAAAAAAAAATGTTTTAAATTAAAAACCTTTTTTTATCCTGAATGGGAGAAACGTTTGTATATTTATAAATGATTTTATACCACCGAAATAATTTTCATGATTTTTTAAAACATCGAAAATTTAAATTATTTTCGACTTAAAAAAAGGGCTAGACAATACAAATAACTTATTTGTTGAAATTGTGAACTTTAAATCTTTACACAAACAAACCTGATATTTAAAATTTTAAAAAAATTTATTTCGAAACTTTCAAAACATTCATAAAACAAATATAAGATTATTTTATAATCATAAGAAAAATAATTTATGAACCGCACGACATACAGGCATCTTTATTTTCCAGGGAGCAAACCATATCCGCCAGATTTCGGCTGCGATTTGGTGAACCAACTGCATCTACCGGAGGCTGAGCTTTAACTTCACCATTCGTCTCCTTGCTGCTTTTATCCACAGTAAATTGTATAGCATTTGCAGCTGGTTTCGTACGCAAATAATACATGCCCGTCTTGAGACCAGCCTTCCAGCCGTAGAAATGTATAGAAGTAAGCTTACCATAGTTGGGCTCAGCCACGTGTATGTTGAACGATTGACTCTGATCGATGAATGCACCACGATCTGCAGCCATTTTGATCGAGGTTTTTACGGAAATCTCCCAAACAGTTTTGTATAGATCGCGTATGTGCTGCGGTATGGATTCAATATTTTGTATGGAGCCGCGACTGGTTATAATATTATTCTTCATATCATCATCCCACAAACCCAACTCGGTTAGATCGCGTAACAAGTGATGATTTACAACTTGAAATTCACCCGAAAGCACACGACGTGTATAAATATTGGAAGTGTACGGTTCAAATGACTCATTGTTGCCCATAATTTGAGCGGTTGAAGCAGTTGGCATGGGTGCAAGCAGCAAAGAGTTCCGAATACCATGTTCTTTTATTTTCTCCTTCAATTCGGTCCAATTCCAAAGATCAGTTGGTGTTTTATCCCACATGTCATACTGTAGAATACCCTTACTAACCGGTGAACCTTTATACGTTTCATAGGTGCCATATTTTTCAGCTAATTCGCAACTGGCTTCCAAGGCGCCATAGTAAATAGTTTCGAATATTTGCTGATTCAAACGGAATGCTTCTTCACTTTCGTATGGATAACGCATTAAAATTAAAGCGTCGGCAAAACCTTGTACGCCAATACCAATGGGACGATGTCTGAAATTCGATTTCCTTGCCTCCGGCAAGGGATAATGATTAATGTCTATTATTTTATTCAAATTACGTGTAACGGTTTTGGTGACCTCTTTGAGGCGCTTAAAGTCATATGTTTTCTCGGGAGTGACAAACATATTCAAGGCGATTGAAGCCAAGTTGCACACAGCTACCTCATCGGGTGCCGAATATTCCACAATTTCGGTACATAAATTACTACACTTAATTGTGCCAACATTCTGTTGATTACTCTTTCGATTACAAGCATCTTTATACAACATGTATGGTGTGCCGGTCTCCACTTGCGATTCAATAATGCTAAACCAAAGACTTTGTGCTTTTATTTTCTTATTGGCACGTCCTTCCTGTTCATATTTCAGATATAACTTTTCGAACTCTTCACCCCATACTTCATGTAAACCGGGACACTTGTGTGGACACATTAGCGACCAGTCTTCATTGGCTTCTACACGTTTCATAAATAGATCAGGTATCCACAAGGCATAGAACAAATCTCTGGCGCGATGCTCTTCTTTGCCAGTGTTTTTCTTCAAATCCAAAAATTCGAAAATATCAGCATGCCATGGTTCGAGGTAGATGGCAAAGGCGCCTGGCCGTTTACCGCCACCTTGATCCACATAGCGTGCTACATTATTGAACACTCGCAGCATAGGCACCAAACCATTTGATGTGCCATTTGTACCCGCAATTGCAGTGCCTTTTGCACGTATGCAATGTACGTTCAGACCAATACCGCCAGCAGATTTGGAAATCAATGCACATTGATGTGCAGATGTGAAAATACCATCAATGGAATCGTCCACCATGGTCAGCAGAAAGCATGATGACAATTGCGGCTGCTTAGTGGCAGCAGCGAAAAGCGTTGGAGAAGCATGCGTAAAATAACGTTCGGAAAGCAAGTTGTATGTTTCGATTGCTGCATCGATGTCTTCGCCATGTATACCGACGGCAACACGCATTAACATGTGCTGTGGTCGCTCAACAATTTTCCCATTCAATTTTAGCAAATAGGAACGTTCAAGCGTTTTAAAACCAAAATAATTATAACCAAAATCGCGGTCATAAATGATGGCAGAGTTCAAGCGATCAGCATTCTGCTTTACAACATTATAATGAAAGTCCGATATTATAGGAGTTGGTAATCCCGTTTCGTCGCTTACGTAGAAATAGAGCGCACTTATAACATCTAATTAGGAAAATGTGAATATTTACGTTATTAATGCAACCATAGGTAAGTTTTTTTAAGCTTTATTCAACTTTGTGGAAAACAATTTGTGAAAACACTTACCGGAAAATACTTTTTTAGTTTCTTTATGCAAATTTGATATAGCTATGCGAGCAGCCAATGTTGCATAGTCGGCATGTTGTGTTGTAAGACTTGCCGCTATTTCAGCAGCTAAGTTATCAAGCTCTTGGGTGGTGACCCCACAATACAAGCCATTTATAACCTTTAACGTGATGGCCACCTTTTAAGAGTAATTAAGAGGTTATTAACACTTTCTATGTACCGTTGTTAAAAAAAAAACATATTTGTGTATGTATAATACATGTCAATTTTATTTACCGGATCCACGAAATCCATATTGAGGCCATAGCAGAGCTTTTGAACACGAGAAGTGATTTTATCGAAATGTATATCTTCTTTACGCCCATCTGTAGAAAATTAATGACCAGTTAAATTCTATATTTTTTTAGAAATTAA
Organism: Bactrocera correcta; assembly: GCA_027475135.1. Classification (NCBI taxonomy): domain Eukaryota; kingdom Metazoa; phylum Arthropoda; class Insecta; order Diptera; family Tephritidae; genus Bactrocera; species Bactrocera correcta. The sequence goes on from CM050325.1 coordinate 10,792,727, forward strand.
AGCTATAAGTTTTTGCAAATGGAAATTAAGCTATTGCCGGCTAATTACCCGCACTGTTAAAATACAATACATAAAGAGCTACATATGTATGTATGTACGTATATAAAATCATGTTGTATATATCGTACATGTCCAGACATGTCATGCACAAAGCACCCATTTCACAACTTGTTATAGATGTATTATAAGATTTTGTTAAAAAATAAAATAATAATTGCTTAGTATTTTTATGTATGCTGAAACTCCTTAGCCATTAAACCTTTCATTCCATAAAGCATGGGGTAATTTTAAGCTCTTTTTAGGCAAAGTAATCATAAGCATGATGCATTTTTCTTAGAAATTAAATTAGCAATAACTGCCCATATTTTAAATAAAATAACCATTAAAATAGTCATAAAGCTAAACTTACCTCTTTTAATTACATATAATTTTGGTGATTTCATTTTAAACAAATTATTTTAGACAATTTACAAGACCCAATTAAACTGCAAAATGCCGCAAATTCCGCAAGTATAATGTTGCTAAAACGCGCCAAAAATACTTTTGAAGTTGGCATACGTTTTCAATTGGCAAATAGCTTGAGTGAAACGCAACAGGGAGCCATTCCCCATTTATTTTACAAAATAACAAGACACAGTTGAAATTATAAAGAATGACGCTTTAAATTTAGTATAATATTATACTAAATAACTTATAATATATTTCTATTTGATATTGTTTAAAAACAATAAATATTTTTGTGCAAAACTGATATATCCAGCAATATAACAGGGTGTGCGTGAACCAAAAACGATTGAAAGTTAAAAATAGCGCAACTATAAAGTTGGCCTCTCTATGCTGGCAGGGTTCTTGCGCAATAACGCCAGCACATGGCAATACTATACATGATTGGTGTTGTTCGTTGCCTTGTAATCATGGTGATTGATTTGGTCTGCCTCAAATAAGCAAAAAACTATAGTTTCCTTTGATAATGTAGAAAAATCGGTGTATACAAGTGTTTAAACGTGTTTTTTTACCTATCCAAACATTAAAATTCAGGGCATATATACCCGTTAATAATAGAAAATAGAGTGTTAGTAGATGTGATAAGGACGATAAGAGATTTGCTGTTGAAACGCGCAAGTTGGTAATTGTTGGCAACAACGTTTGATATGATGCAGATGCGTAAGCGCTCGCAACAAAACAAAAAAGCGGATATTCGGTCAACTCGTTCAATAAACAAAAGCATATATACCAGTTGTGTTTTATATGTGAAGATATGTAGATTGAACTGAACTGAATGTGAATGTGATGATTACATATATTTGTGTACACGTTTAGATTTTATCACGATTTTTATGTGTTGGTGTTTGCATGCAATGCGTTGAATTATTTTTGTGTAACGGAAACTCTGGATTTTCTTGTGTGTGAGAGAAATGTCTCAAAATGTCTTGTTCTGGCTGAACATACTAGTATAGCGCCTTCATATTATTAGATTTTATTGTGAATCTGTTCGGATGCGTTAAAAAGGGCGTTCTGTTTTTTTTTATATATATTATTAATTAATTTATAACATTGTATATTGTTTTAAGATTGTGAAGTGCTTAAATTGTGTGAAACATTAATTTCATATAATCCAATAACTATGTGTAATGTACCACCTAAGTTCTTTCAAGTTTGTCGTTTATGCCTTACTTTGGTCAAAGAGCATGACGTTGAGGTGCTGCAAATATTTAATTCATCATCATCAGCAGCTACAGCTACAGCGACGACGAAAACGAATGATTCGTTTGGGTCTGAAAATGAAGCAAAAGAAATCACGGAAAATACCCCCAACCAACAGTTTCACCATCATAAACATCATCGACAAATCCAATCACTTCATTTCCGAAGGCCACAAAGTAGCTGCAGCACAAAAAATGATTGTAGCTCTGATAACCTATCTCTATCCCCTGTACCAGTTTTTAAGAGTGAGGAAGAGATACCAGATAATAATCTAAGTACATTTGTGCCGATTGTGCCTTCTTCCATTGCTACAACTGAGACTTCTACATATGGAATCAGTCAATTGATGTCTAAATCATTGGAAATAAACGAGGTGGGGGGCTTTTCAACAACTAATCCACATATACAAGCAGAAAATGCCACACATGTGAAACGCAAGATTACATTATCCAATGATAACGAAGAAGGCAAAAGCAATGATGGCATATCTCTGGGAGAGGAGGTGTTCAAGAAGGAAAACCATGATGATTCATCACCACATATTACCATTCAAATACTCAGCTGTCTCTCTATAAAGGTACGTAATAAGTAGGAGATCCGATTACGACACCACTGACAATAATTAAACTGATAGGGTTGCCGGCTAATTTGTATTTACAAGATGCAAAATTCGGTTTACTTGCACGTTTTACTGCGTAACCAAAGTTTTTATTTGACTTGCTGAGTCTATTTTATAACTTTACTATTTATCGACTTTATAAGTATATAATATGTATAATATAACATTGTGTTTGTGTATATTTTCTGCGAACGGAAATCGTGTTATGTTATGTAGCATGTGTATGTGTGCCTGCGACAGGAGTTATCAGACGCATATCAACATATGGTGAAATTATCAGGCGATATCAGTTGTGCAGCACAGCACGTGCAGTGAATCTCCTTTTGTTAGTAAATAAAGTTGTTGTGTGTTATCGTTGTTGGGCAAATATCGATATTAAGCCTGTGTCAACAGTAGTGTTGCCAAATTTTTGCACGACCTTGTGTGATAACAATATAGCTGTATTTTCTTTTATAAATGTATGCGAAGTTAAAAACGAAATGACTATCAAAAATTGAAAATTTAATTTAAAATAATTTGTTTAGATATAAACATATATACTAATTTTTAAATATTTTATATTTTGTAGATTTCACCAGGTGATGGCTTGCCCGCCATTATTTGTAACAACTGCAGAACACAATTGAATGCATTTTGGAACTTTCGATTGATGGCTCAAAAAGCAGATTTTACATTAAAAGAATTAACGAAGTTTTCGAAACATGTAAGTTTGAAAAAAAAAAGAATAAACTGTTGCAATCGGAATGACTCTGGGCACCTTTCCTACTTATGTGGAAAAATAACATTAATTATTACGGTGTTTGATAAAAAGAGAAAATTGAATGTTTGCAACGTTTATCGCAAATTTAATACATTTTGTGGTTTTCGCGCAATATATGTACACATATTATACATGTGTGTTAACTTTCAACTGTCTTTCACAGAATTCTGCCGAACTCGATACTAGTTTCGCCAGCCACGCAAAATCGCCTCCTTGCGGCAAGTCTTCTTCAGAGCGTATGGCAGCAAGGGCTTTAACCGAATTAAGTAAATCCTCAAAAAATTATTTTGCTAATTATAGTCCTATAATTACTACTGCCGATAATTATGCTGAAGCTAGCACACACACTCCTGCAGTAGTCACTAAAGCGTTGCAAAAATCGAATATAAATGAAAATGAAGATATTTTTAATGCTGCATCTTGTTCTTCAAAAACTCCGCCCATAATGAGAAAAAAATTACGCGCGTTATCGCCACCATTAGCGCCGCCCCTGCCGCCTCCACCGCCGCCGTTACAACAAGCCGCCAGATCAGCAGGTGAAACGAAAACAAGTGTACCGGGGAGTCAGCCAACAACGGATGAAATGTTATTAGAAAATCGTGCGACCACAGAGTATTATACTAATAATAATACACCGTTAAGTTATGATGGTCTTATTTCGCCAAATACAATTGCAAATAGTTTAATAAATTTGAAAAATGAAAACTTACCGAATATGGAGAATATTCGTAATCTACAACAAAAACTCGAAACGGCGGCAGTGCTTATGGATATTAGTAAAAAAGTGATCATATCACCACCATGCTCGAATCGTCAGTCTCCAAATCTACCTTCAATGCAAACAACAGATGAAAGTATTAAAAATTCTGTGATAAAAAATGAACGTCCATCAAATGAAAAGACAACAACAACTACAGCAACAACTGTGACAGCAACAGTTACAGCAACACAACAAGATGGAAAGGAAATAGACTTATCAATTAAAAAAGCGAAAAATGAATTCTCAAATACACAACCAACAACTACAACAACAACTGTATCTCAATTACTACATTACACTCGTCCTACAATACTCGAATTGCAGCAGCAACAACAACAACAAAAACAACAGCATCAACCACCACCACAACAAACACACATACAACCTGTAAATTTAGAATTAGAAACAACAAGTATTATTAAAGGAGGAATTGAAATTAGAAGTAGACCTTGTAGTAGTACCCAATTATCAATACCTATTAAAAAGGAAAATACAACTGCATACACAGACTCCGATGAGAGTTCCGATTCGAATCGTTTGGAAATGGATATGGGTTCCATGTTGAATGAACGCAAAACGCCGGATAGTATAACGTCGGAGGAGCAAGCAACAGATGTTGCGACCACACAATTGTGGCAGGCGCTTGCCCGATCAGCTGGTGAGTAGACAAAAATCACTACATCATATATTTAGCTGTCATACAAACTGAACGTTCAGAATCAGAATAATTTTATAAGAAGTGTACCTGTTTAGAATACTAAACTTCAGTGTGTTCGAAGCTTACGTTTTTTCTTGATTTTAATATAAATTATTAGAAATAATATATTTTAAAATTTCATTACAAACCAGTAATCGGTGCTTTCCATTACAGCAAACAACGAAAACAATCAGCTGCTCCGACATATGATACATCAATCGCTTGTATTCCCTGCGCCACCTGCTGCTTTATCGGCTGAGAATGTACCTGAGGAACCGATGGCATTACTAAAGGCAAATCCCCAGTCATTAAATTTATTTAATACAAACTGCAACATTAATTTTTCGCCTTTGCAGAATGATACTATAAATAAATTATGCCGACGAAAACAAACATGCCCGACGAAAAATGATACAATTGAACAACTGCCTAATGTTATGGCTGTTAATGCCCAAAATCTCGAGATTAATGCCAGTACACATAATCAAGTCGCAGTGGCGGCCGCAGCTGCAGCAGCTGCTGCTGCCTCCATGCAGGATAAGAAGGTATGTTGCCATGCGTTTGATTTTTATTTTGCACGCAAATAATTTAAAAACAAATCGTTTATTTTTCTGCATATCAGAACAACAAGAATGCTAATGCTAGCCCAGCCGGTATTATAAGCAATCCAAAGGATATGTCCTGCTCCAATTGTGGCACACTCACCACGACTATTTGGAGACGTAGCATTCGTGGTGAAATGGTGTGTAATGCGTGTGGGCTCTACTTTAAATTGCATGGTGTAAATAGGCCGCATTCAATGCGACGTGATACGATACACACACGGCGGAGACGTCCGAAGGAGTGTGAAAAGTCGAAGAAGAGTAAGTTTGTGTATATAATCTTATTGAAATTACAGTATATGTACATATGTGAGTGTATTAAGTGTTGTTTTCTTTTTGGAAATAATCGGGTTTAATTGTTGATATTTTAGGTTATGGAATTAAAAGGAATTATTTATTATTGAAATAATTATTAAATAACTTCTTTGAAAGTGTAACTCCTAAATATTCATATAAATACATATATAAATGATGTATTATATATGTATATAAAAAAGTCTGACAATTTTTTTAATTGAGCTAAAATAAATTTTTCAAAGACAATAAAAAATAAAAATAAATATATAATATAATGATAAACGAACAAAATAGTTTAATAATAAAAATAATAAAGTAAAGAAGAAATAAGTTAATTAAAGAAAAAATAAATTTAAGGAAAAAACTAAAAATAAATAATACAAAGTTTTTACTTGTTGTGTTTTTTTTATTAAAAAATATAGAAAGATTGTAATTTTTATGGAATATTTTTAAAATAAAATATTTTTTTTACTCAACAAAAAATAAAAATTAAATAAAAAAAAAATAATTAAATACAAAAATAACAAAAAAAAAAAAAACGAAATATCAAAAAAAATAATAATATTAATAAAATAAGATTAAATTGAAAATTAAAAAATAAAAATATAAAATTGTATCTTGTGTTTTTTTTTATTAAAAAATATACAAAGATTGTGATTTTTACGGAATGTTTTTTAAATAAAATATCAATTTTACATGCCAAAAAAAAAAAATTAACACAAAAAAAAAATAATTAAATACAAAAATAACAAAAAAACGAAATATCAAAAAAATAATAATAATAATAAAATAAGATTAGATTAAAAATTAAAAAATTTAAATTAGAGAAAAATAAAAATAAAAATTTTATCTTGTGTTTTTTTTTATTAAAAAATATACAAAGATTGTGATTTTTATGGAATGTTTTTTTAAATAAAATATCAATTTTATACGCCAAAAAATAATAATTAACATATAAAGAAAGTAAAAAAAATGAAATAAAAAAGTAAGTTCGAAGAAGTAAAATAAAAAATAATAAACAAAATTCGAATTAAGAAAATAGAATGACGCAAAAAAACGAATCAAAAAATAATAACTAAAAAATAATAACTAATTAGGGAAAATGAAAATAAACAAGTTTTACTTGGATTTTTTTTTATTAAAAAATATAGAAAGATTCTAATTTTTATATAATTTGTTTTAAATAAAACATTATTTTTATCAAATTAACAAATAAAGAAAAGTATAAAAAATAATTAAATGAATAATGAAAAAATTAAAAATATAAAATAAAATGAAAAAAATATATAGATATTAAAAAAATATTTTATTTATTTATTTATTTACAACAGTTTACACAGCAATAAATTACAGCATAAACTTTAAAATGACACTAGCTGCAAGGCTTTCAGATATTTAAAAAATGAAAATATTAAAAAAAAAATAAAAATACTAACAAAAATAAAAATATTTAAAAAAAAATAAAAATATTAAAAAAAAAAATAATAAAAATATTTAAACAAATTCCTAAATTATTAAAAAAAAAAAAATTTAAAAAACATTAAAAAATAAAATAAAATTTTTGAAAAAAAAGTATTAATTTTAAAATTTATTTCAAATGCTTACAGTTATTGATGAAATTTTCGTTAAAATTGTTTTTTTTTTGTTTTTTTTTTTTTTGTTTGATTAAAACTGTATTTATACGTTATTTACTGTGTGTACATAGTACATATATTCATTACTATATCATATTAAAAAATATTATGTATGTATATTCAATCTAATAGTTAGAAAATCTACAATATATTAATATTTATTTTTTTAATATACTTGTATTATTTTTATTTATTGCATTAATTTATTTATTTATTTAACAATTTCTTAACCCAAATTACTAAAAATTTACTTTTCCTCAATAGAAAATAAACGCGCAGGTTCGCCTTCCGAAGTCTTATGCAAAATGCCCATTTGCGGTACGAGTGGCCCAGGCGTTGAGCTGAAACAAAATGTGTTCTTAACGGTTGAAAGTCCAGAGCCATCTGGTTTTTCCTTTACGGTAAGTGCATGCTTATGACTTTCATAACTCAAGCTATAGTTTTTTTGTTTCATATATTCTGATTTATACACATTTACATATTATTATCATTTCCTTGTAAATTCAGTGCATTTCATAATAATTTATTTATTTATTTCAAATTATTAATCCGCAAACTCTCACTATTCATTTATTACCCTTACAGTCCACAGAAAAAAACCTAACAAATCTTGTACTGCTAACAGCTTAATCTTATCCAGTCATTATTTGTACAACAATTTGCAAAGTTAAATATTAATATTTTCCTTGCTCATACTCAAATACATTAAACAATGCCCATACACGACTATTGATTCAAGTAGATATGTGTGTGCTTAGTATGAATGTACCATGTATGTATGTATGTACAAGTGTATATACAGTATGCGGTTGAGTATATTGCTCAAGCGGATACGCTTGTGTAAGCAGAAATGCATGAAATTATTTTATTTTGATAGCGTAGTGTAGATAAATATGTAAATGTACTAGAATTATGCAGAATAATACATTATTTGTGACGTTTTTCATGTGATTTTTGATTTTCGAATTGCAAAATTTGCAAATTTTTGCACATTTTATTGTTTATAAAAAGAAATGTCTGTGTAATACGTGATTTTTCATTAAAATTTATTACTTTTTTTAAAATAAATTTTGATTAAAAATCTGTTTAAATTATATTGTTATGGAAATGATCAAATTTTGACTTCGAAAAACATTTGTGTGTTTGTATATATGTCAATTAGTCCTCCGCTTTTGAGATATTGATTTGAAATTATGCGCTTGTGCTTTTCATCCCAAGAAGCTGCTCATTTGTCGGAATCGCCGTTATTGCACCTCTAAAACGTATAGCTCTCATACAAACTGAACGTTCGAAATTAAGTCGTTATATGGAAAACTTTTTTATTTGAAAAGATATGTTAACGAAATTTCGCATGAATTATTATACAAGGCAATGCTACAAACTCTGTACATATTGTTCAGATCGGTTCACTATAACATATAGCTGCCATACAAATGAACCTTCCAAATTAAGTCGTTATATGGAAAACTTTTTTATATATTTTATTTTATTTATTTTTGTTTACTATCAACCAACCAATTTTATGTGCTCCTCTTAGTTGTTGTTTATTTACCTACCATTTTCCGTTTCTCCGTTAAATCTAACATTTTTAAATCATTATTAAGATCATCTAACCCAACATAACCTCATTTCGCACACTTTCTCAATAACAAATTTCACAATAATATTATAAACAATAAATAAATATAATAATTTTAATTAAATATTAACAAAAACGTAAATAAAATCGAAAAATATAAGCAGACTATATTAAATTTTGCAGAAGTACAAGCGACACATAGATGAGGAGCGGGCGAATATCATAAAAGATGGATTGCTTAAGAAAAAGAAACTGCAACAAGGTACGATTAAAGGGGAATTCAATCAGATGGATGATTTTTTAGTACCTCTTAATCTTGTCTCCAGTGAAAATAATACTAAGTTAACATAAAACGCCAAATCAGAGAAATCAAATCAAAATAACGAAATAAAAATTACAAAAAAAGAAAAAAAGAAGTTACAAAAAATTATTACAATAAAAACAAAAACAAAAAAAAAATTCAATGCGAATGTTTAGCAAGTAGACTATGAGTGCCGCGCAAGCAGAAAATATATTAAAAAAAAGCAGAAACAAATTATTTAATAAAATTAAAGGAATATATGAGAAGAAGACGTAGAAGCAGCAGCAAAAGGAGGGTAATTACAGCGCAAAAGTAAGAATAGAAAGAAACGAATACCAAAACAGAAATGAAACAATGTTTATATAGAGTGGAAGGTAAAGCGATGTTTTAACATTAATTAATTAATTAAATAATTAATTTAACCAAGGGCATATATACTTAATACATACAATTTTATAAGTTAATAATTTATTGTATAATTAAAAGTTAAAAACAAACAAAAAAACGAAGCTTCAGTATTTTTTGAACCACAATGACAATGTTTATTACTACCCAATTACATAAATAATAGAAATGCTTGTTTTAAATATACAAAAACACAAAAAAAAAAAACAACAAAAAATATATATACATATATGTATATGAAAATAAAAAGAATTGTACATATTTAACAAAGCGAAAGAATTGAATCTGAACAAAGCAAAACCAAGCAAAGAAGAAAGCAAAGCAAAGCATAAACAAAAACAAAAGCAAATGCAAAAAAAATAGTTAATACACACACTCACTTTAAAATCTCTTGCCTATATGCGAATCATGTGATAATTACTTACATTTAATCTATAATATCGAACTTATTAATCTTATTAAAAACAAAAACAAAGCAATATAAATTTCACATACAGGGTGTTTTATTCGCATATATTAATGGACAATCACAGAAAGGTCTTATTACTCAAAGTTCAAAAACTTTTTAAAACGTACATATGTACATACACACAGGCAAACATTATGTTGCAAAAGCAAAAAAAAAAAAAACAGATGATGAAAAAAATATTAAAAAAATACAAGAAATTATAATATGAGAGTAATGTCTAACATTAGCAACATATTTAAATATATATATAAATAACTTAACAAATACTTACGTACATTTTAAGGCTTGTAATTTTGTCCACATATTTATTACAATTACTTAATTACTTTTTTCACGGTAGCACACCAAAAAATTATATATATACATATATTTAACAAAAACAAAAAAAAAAAAAAACAATTTAAAATAATAACTATATTAACGAACACAAAGAGCAAATGTATTATCTGCAACACTTAAGTCGTTAATCGATGTTTATGTTTGAGCTGTTTTATCAGTATTAGCGCAGATTTGCATATATTTTTATAAATAATACACGCTACGCATACAAACGTAGCAACAACAACGCTTTCAAGTACATATATATGTATATATCAACATGTATGTACATATGTCTATGTATTTTATATAGCATAGCGGCAGGTATATATATACAATTGTATATATAAGCATAACGGCCACGCCCACAACTCGAAGTCGCAACTTCGCGCTGTAGACTACAAGTTGCTTGTTTTCATACTCTCTACTTCTACTGTTACTCTCCCGTTTTTCATTTTTCGTTTTTTTGCGCTCATTTACTTATTAATAAATATCTCTTGCGAGAGACGCTCAAGAAATACGCGAATTTATTGTAAAGATTTTGTAACTTAACATAGATCGTTGAACGATGCAAATATGTACATATGTATATATATATATGCGCACCCTAATGTGTATATATGTATGTTTCTATGTAATATTTCTACTTTTTTTTGTTGCTGTATTTATCGTGTTTAACTATAGGTAGGGTAGCATAGAGCAGCTTAGTATTTAATATTTTCAAAGATATTTTAATTTGTTTTACTTTTTTAATTAAATTTTTTTATTTCAAACTTTTTCTAAAATAAAAAAAATGTTTTTTTATTTGTTTAAAAATTTTGTAATTATTTAAATTTTTTTTAAACATTTTTTTATTATATTTTTAATTTATTTTTTTTATTTCAAACTTTTTCTAAAATAAAAAAAGTCAATAAAGAGTTTTTTTATTTGTTTAAAAAATTTTGTAATTTAAATTTTTTTAAATATATATTTTGTTTCTATCAGCTTAGTATATTTAATTTATTTAAAATTTTTTCGAAGTTTTATTTTTTACACTTTTTATTTTTTAATTATTTATTTTTTTGTAATTTAATTTTTTTACTATTAAATTGTTTAAATTATGAAATTTTCTTTTTTAATTTGAAATTAATTTTTTATTCTTTTGTTTTATTTTTGTTCTTTTGTTATTATTTTTTAAATTGTTTACTTTCTTTCTTAATTTTTATTTCTTTTTCTTAAGTTTTTTTTTTTTTTAATTCTAGTTTATTTCAAACTTATTTTAAAATGTTTTAAAAATTTTTTAATTAAGATTTTTTTTAATTATTTATTTTGTTTAATAATTTAATTTTTTAATTAGTATTTTTTTAAATGTTACATTATTACATTTTGTTTAGTTATTTAAATCTTTTTAAATTAGTTAACTTTTTTTATTATGGAAAAGTTTATTTTTATTTTTTAAACATATTTTTTGTTGTAATTTTTTGTAGTATTTTTTATATTAGTAATATTTTTTGTGTTATTATTATTTTTTTTTATTATTTGAAGATTTTAATATCGTTATTTTTTATTTATACATACATATACTTTTTTTTTAATCTTTTTACAATATTATTTTATTATAATTTCAATTTTGTTTTGGTTTTTATTTTTATTTTTTTTAATATTTTTGTTTTTAAATTTTTTTTTTTATTATATTTCTTTTGTAAATTTTTTAAAATTTTTATTTTATATTTTTTTTTGATTTCTTTTTAATTAAAATTTTTTTTTTTTTAATTTTTTTTTAATCAAAAATCTTTTTTTTTTATTTTTTTTTTTAATATTGTTTTTTATTTTTATTTTTTTTTTATATATTTTTTTATATATTTTTTTTTATTTTTTATTTATTTTTTTATATATTTTTTTATATTTTGTTTTTATTATTATTTTTTATTTTTTTCTTTTATTTTTATTTTATTTTTTCCTTTAATTTTTTTTTTTTTATTTATTTTTTTAATATTGTTTTATAAGAAATGGTGTAACGCATATGTATGTATGTATATCTAAATCCGAGCCGAGCCGCAACACGTTTGTGCAGCATAGATTTGTTTTCAATTTTGCTATTAACAGTATATAAGAAACGTGAGTTAGGCATACTTTTAGGTGTAGAGGCATAGGCACTAACACAGACACACAAAACTAAGTTTTCTACACAAATACTTGATTTTGCAACTCAGTGAAACGTGTGATTTAAAAATAATAAGAAATGCTTTAAAGTTTGCTTAAAATAAAATGAATAATAAAAAAAATAAGAATTTATCAAAATTTATTTAAAAATTCTTCAAAAAAAAATATACATCAATTATATGCAACTCAATTTTCATAAAAGCTGCTTTGTCGCCTAATTTCTCTAAATTATAAATTTCTCAATCACAAAAAAAAAAAAAAATAATTAAAACGCTTTTCTGTTGCAAAAAAAATGTATATTTGTAAATCAAATTGGCATTTTAACGGTTTTTAAACTAAATTCAAATTTAGAATTTGAAAGGAATTTATATAAAGTTAGTTGTAGGGCATTTAAAATTGTATTCTCAAAGGAAAATCGAAATTAAAAAAAAAATTTAAAAATTTATATTAAAAATTTGTATATTTTTTTTATAAATATATAAAGCGTGATCTACTTTGTATTCAAATTCATTAAAGCTGAATTTTTCTGAATTAAAGAAATACAAAAAAACGAAATCCAAAAAGTAGCGTAGGCCGGACTTCAACTTAGGCATAGGAAGTCTTTAAAAAAGCAAAAACAAAACAAAAATGATAAGCATTAAATTTAAAACTTGATAATCAAAAATTTTTAAGTATTCGCTATTGCAAGAACAATTTAGGTAGTATTTTTTCTCTCATACACACTCGCACACACACCAAACACACATACACCTACACTTTTTTCTCACTTTTTAAGTATGTATAGCAGTAAAGTTATGAAAATTGCGAAAAAAACCTAACTAATATGAAAAATAAATATATTTATACTAAAAAAGAAAACAAAAACAAAAAAAAATTGTAAAAATTTCAAGCCCTTGCGAGGCCGTGTAGCAATTTATGCGCACTTACAAATTGAGATTAATTTTTATTACAAAAAACAACAAAAAAATTATATAAAATACATATGTACATAATATAAATAGCGCGCATACATATACATATGTATGTGTATGTATGTGTGATTTTTGGTGGTACTCTGCTCTCTCTTTTTCGTCGCTTCAAAGCAACAACAGCTTTAGGCCTTTCTGAGATGTACCATAAATGTATATCACCGCATCCTGCTTGAGTAATTATTTTATATATACACATAAAAAATCAAAAAAAAAAAAAAAAAAAATACAAAAACAAAAACAAAATTTAATTACCAAGAAATTAAATTTAATTAAATTAAGCGTTGCGTAAAATTATAATAAAAAATTGTAAATTATACTAAAATATTTAAATGTGTACATCGATTTTTTACACTTATATATACATACACACTCAAATATATATATATATATATATCTATATATATATATATTATTACAGATTCGAGCAACTAAGTAGATTTTGTTTAATTTTTATTACTTAAAAATCAATATATACATATATATATATAATTACATCGTAAAATTGATCTGGAAAAAGCATTATTAAAACGAGTTTTTTTACTAATATAATAATAACTATTATTATTAATAATATTACACAAAAACAAAAAACAAACAAAAAAAATTACGCCGCAAAGCAAACAAAAATTATGTTATAATGACACAAACAAAAAACACACAGGAAAAAAATAAATATTTTAAAATTAAAAAAAAACACATAAACTGAAAAAAACGCATTGGCGCAAATAATTTATTTAACAACACGCTTTTTAGCAGCTGGCTGGTAAACTAATTTTTCACAAAAAAAATTGAGGAATTATTTTAATTAGTATTTCTGATGTTATACTTCTACTATATTGTTGTTGTTTTGGATGGCATACTGTCGAATTGATACTCCTTACTGGTATATAAATCGGTCCCGGTGGAGATTTCGTGAATTCTCCCAAGATGATGTTGTTGTTGTAACGGGTACACTATCCAGAACGAAGCTGCGAAAGGGTCACTCTCGTTTCTCGCGGCAACTCGAGCTCTTTGTCTGCAATGGGTGGTGGTTTGACTCCAATTACGCCATTCACTGAGAGGGAAGGTGCTAATGGCTCCACTGTGAATGGTGGTCGGTGCTCGTCGGAAGTTAGTTGCGTCCGAAGTCCGGTCGTTGTTGTTGTAGGGGCAGAATTATGCCAGGTTGATAGTCCTTTTCATTGCAGGTGTTTTTTTTACGTGGCGGGTCCCAAACCCAGCGCACAATCCTGTGCAGGGGATGTTTCGCCTTCTCACTTTAGCTTGCCTTCAAACGGATGTTCTTAGGCTACGCAGAAGATACTTGGTCAAAGACCGGAAGTCGTGAGCTGCTTGAGTCATATGTAAAAGAATCGTTTCTAGCCACTCCCAAGTGAATGGCGATCAGAAAACTTTCCTCACTTGCGAGAACTTCTACACATGACTCCTTTGCGCTTTGGCCACGGCGAATATCGCATTCGATGAAACGATGAGCTGTACGAGATATACGACGACAATGACATAGTTCAGCGAATTAAAAGACAGCGGCTATGCTGGCTAGGCCATGTTGTCCGGATGGACGAAAACACTCCAGCTCTGAAAGTATTTGACGCAGTACCCGCCGGCGGAAGCAGAGGAAGAGGAAGACCTCCACTCTGTTGGAAGGACCAAGTGGAGAAGGACCTGGCTTCGCTTGGAATATCCAATTGGCGCCACGTAGCGAAAGGATGGAACGACTGCGCCGCGGTAGTTAACTCGGCTATAATCGCGTGAGCGGTGTCTACGCCAATTAAGAAGAAAATAATCCTTGACCGTATAAAAAATCCGAGTCCGTTCAGTTACGTACACCCGACTGTCGTGAGAACGGAAGTCTGGTCGTCGCATTGTTTGATGTCGTCGATTTACTTGTTGCTCCTAGGAGACAGTTCCGCTCCAAGCAGGTGACTGCAGGGATGATTTCTGCGAAAGCACCCCGGCAGGAACTGCCACAAAACGAAAATTTCAAGTAGTTGGAAGCGAGATATAATTTTTTATCTGAGAATAAGAAAAAAGTAGAAAACCATTAGGCGGAGATCCTTCCCGCTACAATTAAGTGCTCATACTTGGAGAGCTTTTCTTTAGAGGTGTTTATCAACCGATTGTTCAGAGTGCGAAATGAGAGAAACATTAGCTTTTTTGATCTACCCTAATGTACCGGATTTTCCAATGTATGATATGACTTTTAACTGTCATATCATGTTACCGAGGAATTTAAGAGGTAGGGTCTTAAGTTCCTTAACTTTGAAACAAAAAAGTGGCATGAAGAATTGGAAAATACGTATCTTTTTAGAATTTGTAAATAGCTTCAAGCGTGGTGAGATTATCTGGTAGAGTTCGCATTTCTTTAAGCTAAATTGAGTAACGAAAAGAGGAATGTACAAATGCCTTACAAAAGCCTTAAAGTCTTTATTTTCGCAACAGTTAAGCGCCTCTCCAGTTTGTACCGGATTTCCTTTCTAAGGAAGATATCGGATTCTATAATTTTCTTAGCCTTAGACGGTCGATGAAAATGTATTCATACATAAATGAGTTTCTAGAAACGTTCTCGTTAGTCAATTTCATTAGTAAGGTCCTGTGAGACATACACTCTCTTCCATCAGAGTTCATTCAGAGTTTTTTTCAGCATTATTCGACCATTTCATCAAGTTGTGTGGAGCAGATATTGGTTTCAGCATTTTTTTCTGTACACCTAAGAAACCTAAAAATGGATAATGCAAGAGTTAAAATTTTCTGCAGGTATCTTTCTCCGTTGGGTTTGCTTTATTTTTGTTGTTGTTGCGGGTGTGGATTAGCAAATTGCATTATCATCCACAATGCAACTTGTTTTCGATTTCAAATGTGGCGTGTATTCGATGTTTGTGTTTATCGCGTAAATTTTTGTTGCATACTTTTAGGCGCTAACATAGAAACTTCTGTAACTGCGATTATTTGAGTTGATAAACTTTTTTAATATTTAAAAATATTTATTACGGAAAAAATATATTTCGGAATATGTTTTCTAAGATATGCATATATATCATCTCATTAAATTTGCAACTCCACATCTCTTATGGCTCGACTAAATTTTTTCCGTTACAGTTTGAGGCATGCAGTGTGTCAATTTCGCATTCTTACTATTAAACTTGAATCTTCTCCAAAGCTATGTGCGTAGAGATGCAAAAGAGATGCTTGACAACGCAGCTGAGATTCCTTAATTCATCAATTACCGCTGACGAGATGTGGGTTTATGAATATGACGTTGAAACTGCCCAAAAACCAAGCCATTCCAGCCGAGGCTTATAATAAGTGTATTTAAAGCATAATATGTCTCTATTGGCTCAGGATCCTATTTCGTGGGCTATAATAGAAATTTGTATTGAAATATGTGAAAATTTAATTTTTGTCAGTCCGGGTTAAATTTGATCATATACTTTATAGTTACTTTTTAACGCTTATTTTTACTAATTAGCATTATAAAAAAAGACATACACGCGATACCGTTCCGTGGAGTTCCGTTACGAAGTCCAAGAGAAGTACTCATACTTTAGATTGCCTGCGTTCAACGAGAATTTAAACAAACTTTGGCCATACTAAAGATACTTCTTTCAGAGTTCCATACCGTGGGACCCCCAAATGCTTAAAGCGTAAAATTGCCAAAACGTAAAATGCATAAGAGATGCTCCATTACTTCCCTAGTGCCTTGCTCGTGACATTCTCTGCAATCTTCTCGCTCTATCAACCCTCAGTTTCACCACCAGACTATGAGCAATGAGTATTCCAATCAAGCTCCTACAGTCCCTTCGATTTAGTACCAGTAGAAACTTTGTATATTTCCGATCTATCGTTTTACACATGACTTGTTGATCAGGTTTTCGAGTGGCAGTTTTGGCGACACTCTCCACTGCTGCCCTGCTTTCCAAGACATTTTTGGTAGAAATGCGAACCGAGTTTAAAGCCTTGAATGCTGCTTTACTGTCCATGTAAATGTTAACTCCGGAGTTGTCTGCTTATGTAATGTATTAGGGGCTAGCTCCGAGGTTTTCTCAAAAGCAAAAGTCTCTGTTTGATATATCTTACTTATCTGTACATATGTACTTGAAAATATTATAAAAGCTCACTATAAACTTTCTGTTACATCCAAAACATAAGTTATATCCAACAATCACCAATTAAAGGGTGATCCAATTCGAAGTTCGTTACTTTTTTAAAGAAAAAACATAGAAACTTCAAATTTATTTGGGAATATTGATGGACATTCTTTGACATTAATTTTTTGAATATTATCTCTATCAAATGTTGACCGCGGCTACGTCTAACAAGGTCCATCTGTTGCGTCGAATTATCGTAACTCGAAAATTTCGACTGATAGCTGGCGAATGACACGCGTGATGGTTTGGTCCAAGGACTTAATCGAAGCGGGATTGTCCGGATGATCTTGGTGGCGACGGACCCAATACGTGAAATTATCTGCTCGCCAAAGTGTTCTCTCAATAAATCCATTCATTGATGCGTTGTGTGGGAAGTGGCGCTGTTTTGTTGAAACTAAATGTCGCTTCAATATCAGGCATCAATTAGTCGGTCATCATGGCGCGATAGCGAATGCCGTTGCATCATCTTTGAAGAAATATGGTCTGATGATTCCTAACCACACCAAGCCGTTATTTTTTCCGGATGAAATGACAGCTTATGAATCTCTGCAGGTTGCTCTTCGTCCCAAATACGGCAATTTTCACTGAAGCGTTATCTGTCAAAAAAAGACTATTAAAAAAAAGTATCTCTACTTGGATCACCAATTATGTTTAACATTAATTTGTAGGCCGCAAAAATTACATATTACATATCAGTGTTGCCACTTTAAATATTTTTAAAATTTTTATTCATAAATATTCTTCAAATTGGAACGCGAAACTAGCATCGGATTAGGCAGTGCGAATCTCTCTCCACTAAATTTCGCAGATAATAAAAATTATTTATTTGATGTCATTTCACGGTCGCCTTGAAATTTCCATTTTATTAGCGATAATTTATGCGCAATTTGAGATAGTTAATGTTCGAAATCGAAGGAGTTGTCATTAATATTCAGCGTGTGGCGACTGGCTAATCGCTAACGGCTACATACATACATATGTACATATGTATCTAAATATATTTTTTGGTACATCTATATTTATCGGTTGACAATTAAGTTATCATAAATGTTATGCAAGATTTTTGCAAAACCAATTTGGCTGTAATTTATGAGCTGAAGACTATTGTACAATACATTAATTTTTTATTTTGCCAAATTTGTGCCTTGCTGAACTCTCCAAATGATTAGGCGACGCATTTTTCCACAAACGCATGAATATTAATTTTATTTTTGTAAATTTATTTTTTTGGTTGAAATACCAAACACATTTGTGGGTACGCACAGTGGTGGGCAAAGCGGTGGGGACGATGGCAGCTATATGCTGCCCGTTAAGGAGCATAATGAACTCTTTTAAAGCAGTTTCTACCGGGTTTTTTCTCCGGAGTCATCTGCTTGAATCGGAACCGAATCCTAGGAGGATCAAGAGGTTTTTCCCCCTCCAACCACAATACGCCGATTAGATTTCGGACTCAATTAACTTCAGACATGCACTGACTACCATTCCAGTGACCCATAAAACCTTCACCGACTCCCTCCCAGAGAACGGCGTCTCGTAATTGGCGCCAAACTCCCACCATTGAGGGACAGCTCGAGTTCCCGCAAGAATCGAGAGTGACCGTCGAAAAAAACCGTTTTGGGCCAAACTTTAACTGCCAAAACTTTGAAAGGACTTTAATTCAAGTAAGCAATAAATAGACGTAAGGACAGGAACTTCATAACGAAATCCCAGTTAAGCGTTTATGGCTTTTTTACATAATTAATGAAGACGAAAAGCAGGGAAATTAGTTTACATCGACAGAATCCACTCTTCGGGAAAACTGACATTTCCAAGCCCATGTGGAATCCACAGCCAAATTAATGTGGGGGAAAAAGAAACCGCTTTTAAATTGACTTTAAAAAATTCGAAAATAAATGGAAAAATAAAGGAATTTCAAAATTCGATTTGCAAAATTACACCATAATTTAAATTGATAGCCAAAACCAAACCCGGGTCTGATGAATTGATTTCAGTCAATCTGTAGCAACATAGTTGAAATTATTACGGTACCCATTTTGTTTCCATCACAGGATTGAATGGGGGGCAAAATGAAACCGCTGTTTAATATGTGAGTCTTATGAAAGAAATTCGAGAAATAATTGGGAAAAATAAAGGGGGTTTTGAAAAATTCGATCTTGCAAAATTACACCTATAACTTAAGTTGAGCTAGCTCAATACTCAATACCAGGGATGTGATCCAATTCTTACAGTCAATCTGTAGAAACAACATAGTTGATATTATTCACGGTACCTATTTTTGTATCCACCACTGTACTAGTCTACTAATATAGTATTACGTAGTGTATTTTGTATTTGGATTGGCAATTATTGTAGATGTTGGTTGGTCAGCTGTCGGTGGGATACTGGCTTGAAGTGGAATAAATCACATAAATCGACGCTGAAAAGTTGTAGTGTCGAATGCGCGAGAATCTTTCGCTCGCAAGCCTTCGGTAATTAATTGCAAATGATGTTGTTGTAATTTTTGTTGGTTTTACCGTATGCTTTTGGGTTAGACTAGAGCTATTGCTCAGCAACGCTGAAATGTCGCGTATTTATGTAAATTCATGCAAATTTGCGAGATTTATTGCGAAATGAAAATAGAAATTTCGATATCATCACAATGAAAGTGTGTGAGTTACTAAAATTACGGATTAAGAATTGTATAAAACCGGTCACTAATATACAGATGTTTTTTGCATCAGTGGTTACTACATGTAAGGCTGAATATTAGGTAATATTTGACTTTAAGTATAGAAGAAAGAGTATAAATAACCAAAATGGTATGGAATCTGGCGCCAAGTACAATGAAGGTTCCAAGTTCATTGTCATTGTAAAGTTTAGATCCATTTAAAGCACTGTGTATTTTTACACAAATAGTTATCAGCGCCTTCAAATAGGCTACTAGCATGTCAACGCTTAATCCAAAATTCACTTGTTATAAGCCTCGGTTGAAAGGACCTTCAATGGCTTAAGCAACTTTTGATTCTTCAGTTTCAGCTCATTTTTGTAGCACCATTCGCTAGATTGTTGGATAGATCCGAGATCGCATTCATAAAACCGCCTCTCGTAACATATACGGTCCTTAGCTACGCTTTCAAGTATCTCTATTACGACCTTTTTGTCGTTATTTTTGCAAAAGATTCAGAACTTTTGTTATAGACTCGTAACAAAAGTTCTGGAGAGGGTTCATACTTAAAATATTAGCGAAAATGTGCCGAGTCGATCCATAAGAAATGTTGAGATCCTCTGTTAACTCTCTGATTTCAACAGATGTATTCCAAGCACCGATTTTAACGATGTTATCGTCATTAAAAGAGGTTGATGGAAGGTTGTAACACTCTATGAAACATTCGATTCGATTTTTACGTGTGGTTTAAATTGAGCAATCCGGTTGAAATTCCGTCTGAAAATCTCTACGATATTTAGAAAGAGAAGCACTCGACAATATGAAAGCTTTAGACCTTTGTCCCTAGGCTTTTAATCTATTTTGTAGAGGCAAGCAATTACTCTTTACTTTAGTAATATGGATGGTATCTTTTTGTTTTTGCTATACAAAACTATATATTATGTATATATAGGCTATAGGAGGGTAGGAAGTCGGAGTGCGGAACTTTAATCCGCTAAACCTGAACTAGTCCCTATTTAAGACTCGGGAGCAAGTTAGGTCTCATTTCTGATTATGATTAAGTGCTGAAATTCACCTGTTTTAAAACTCCCGAGTCACGGTTATACCTCAGATGATAATACTCATATTCTATAGTTAAATCCACAAGAATCTCAACGACATAATAGACTGAGCCAAAAGATCGCCCAAACGATCTCAAAAATGTCGAGATCGAAATATAAGGTATTTATGTTATTAGTTGTTAGCTTGAGGAAACTGTATCGATGGTAACTTAATTTTTTTTGTTTAATCCAAGGGAACCCAAAATTTTGAAAAAATCACTTTCTAACGATCTTTTTTTGATAGAAAATTCGAATGAAGCCGATCTGGATGATTAAATTTTAATTTTTTTCTTTGCATGAAAGACGTCTTTTTTAAACTGAGAGGCTCATAAAAAACTATTCTTCTTCTTGGGGCAGTTTGAGCAGCGAGAACTCGAAAGCACTTCAGTTGCTTGTTTTCCTTGCAAAGTCACGCCAGTTGTACAACCCAAGTACTGACAAGTCTCTATGCACTTGGTGCTTCCATTGCATGCATGGCCGCCTTTGCTTCTATTGTACACTCATGGGTAGAGTTACAGTTCGTTGGTCCATTTTCATTGGTACTCATAGCCCACCTGGAATGCTCCAAAGTCCTTGCGGAGAACAGTTCTCTTGAATGCTTTAAGTGCTTTCTCATTTCGGCTTGTCATCGTCCAAGTTTCTGCGTCGTATAATAGGAGGGGAATCATAAGAGACTTCTAGAGCGAAATTTTTGTTTCTCGAGAGAGGAATTTGCTTCTTAATTGTCTACCGATCCCAAAGTAGCACCAGTTAGCAAGATTTATTCGTTGGTCGATCTCCAGGCTTAGATTTCTGGTGGTATTTGTGCTGATTCCGAGATAGGGCAAGTCCTGCACTTTCTAGTTTCCAACAGTGATGTAGTTTCCAAGAACAAGGACTCTTTGTGTGTTGCTTCCAGGTACTTTACATTACTCTCGTTGACTGCATATAAACAAGTCTATTAACTCGTTGAAAGTATTCTTAAACCATAGTACTACTTATTCTACCTCAAGTTTTCTTCCGTACATGATTTGACCTCGGTAGTACATTTCCTGTATTGTACTTCTTTTTTATTAACCTCTTGATCTCTCTCTATTAGTGAAATTTTGTAGAGTTAACACATTGAACTTTCTCAATAAAGGATCGAAGTCATTCGATGTCTTTCCTTTTTCAAGTAATGATCACAAGACATCAGATCTATTTAGGGAATTTTTTACGTGGCGGCTCTCAAACCCAGCGCACAAACCTGGGGATTTTTAGCCTATAGCCGGAAGTCGTGAGCCGCTTGAGTCGTATGTAAAATAGTTATGTCTGGCCACTCCCAAGAGAATGGCGCTCAGAGAACTTTTCTCACTCGCGTGAACTTCTACTCATGAGTCATCCCATTCTTCATGTTCCCTTGCGCGTTGGCAACTGTGATGTGACAGTTCATGAAACGATGAGCAGTACGAGATATACGACCACATTGACATTCAGCGAATTCGGAGACAGCGGTTACTCTGGCTATGTCATGGAAGGGAAGAAGGGGAAGAGGAATACTACTGTGCCCAAAAAAAAGGTGACATTGTATTTATTTTGAAAATTCTTTATTTATTCTTCCAAATCAATCCCCTCCCGATGCAATGCACTTGTGCCAACGGATTTTCCAATCTTCGAAACACTGGTTGTAGTCACTTTCCGGGATGGCCTTCAGCTCCGTCTTCGCTGCGGCTTGAATCTCCTCTATCGTATAAAAACGGTGTCCCCGGAACGGTCTTTTGAGCTTGGTGAACAGCCAGAAGTCGCACGGCATCAGATCAGGTGAATACGGTGGTTGCGGAACGAAATGGGTTGAGTTTTTGGCGAAATGATCACGAATTACGAGGGCAGTATGGGATGGTGCATTATCGTGGTGTAAAAACCAAGAATTGTCTTTCCACAATTCCAGCCTTTTTAGGCGAATAGCGTTACGCAAACGACGCATAACGTTCAAATAATATTCCTTGTTGACTGTTTGACCGGTTGGAATGAATTCATAATGCACAACACCACGATAATCGAAGAAAACAGTCAACATTACCTTGATTTTTGAGCGACTTTGGCGCGATTTTTTTGGTCTCAGCTCTCTTTTGGCACGATATTCGCTCGATTGATCGGTTGTTTCGGAGTCGTAAGCATAGATTCAAGTCTCATCGCCAGTTATAATGCATTTCATGATACCCTGGTAGTCGGAAAGCACCGTTTCACACACTTCAACGCGACGCCTTTTTTCCAAAAAACTCAATGTTTTCGGTGCCAGTCGAGAATTGACGCGCTTGAGGCCCAAAACTTCCTTCAAAATGGTATTGGCTGAGCCTTTCGATATGGCAACTTCATCAGCAAGGTCTCTAATTGTTAATCAACGGTTTTTTAACACCAAATCTTTGATTTGTTGAACGTGAGCTTCGTCGTTGAGGTTGATGGTCGCCCTGGACGCTCTTCGTCTTCGACACGTTCACGGCCGGCTTGGAACTCAGTTTACCACTTGTAAACATTTTTTTTTAGACATAGCCTCATCACCAAAGGCTTTCTGAGCATCCTCAACGTATCCGCAGCAGGAAATTGATTCCGTAAACAAAATTTAATGCAAATTCTTTGCTCAACAAATTTCGACATCGCAAAAAACGAAAAACTCACTTTTAGCAGCTCACAAAACGACACGTATCTCAAACACTAATAAATATTTTGACATGAAATTTGACATAAATGTGACTGACAGTACTACCAACCTAAAAAAAAATAATTCTCCAAAACCTTCGACGCGCGCAGTTTAAATTCGAATGTCACCTTATTTTTTGGACACTCCGTTGGAGATACCAAGTGAAGAATGACCTGTCTACGCTTGGAATCTCCAATTGGCGCCAAACAGTCAAAAGGAAGAACTACTGGCGCGCTGTTGTAAACTCGGCTATATCCGCATAAGCGATGTCTACGCCAATAAAGAAGAAGTTGTTATTTTCTAAATTTTTGTTCACTGTATAAAGTGAGATTAATACTTATATTTGGAAACTGATTTAGTTTTCCCAAAAAATCATCTAATCATTGATTAAAGACTGTTTCGTTAACCTAATTTCCATAATTTGGATCTCATTTGAGCTCTCTGTTAATTCGAAAAAACGTGAAAGTTTATTTTTCACACCACAAAATCTCTTTCGAAATCGATCGATCTTCAAAATTATGTAAACAAATAAATACTGGGGACATATCATGATTTTCCGATCACCAAACGTTATGAAAATATTTATGCAAAACTTGTTTCACAACAACACAACAGGAAAACGTTAACAGCAAATACTACCGATCACCGATCGCCGAACACTTTGATCACTGCGATCACTGAACGCTTGTAGTAGAATTTTCAACAGAAGTGTTAACCAAGCTACATAAATAACACGGTTGGATGAAATCAGCTCGAGTGTTTATGAATCGAGTGTTTTCGTATTGTTTTTGAAAGCCATGCCCATGCAGCACAGATTTCTTGAACTGATCATGTGTAAGTATGTGAGTACTATAGTGCCGCCGATTGCAAAGCAGCCGACGCATATGAGCGTGATAGTGCAAAATTCTCGGCTGAGTGAGTTGGCTATAATTGAGCGTAAACTATGTATATTAAAGAAAAAAATTTAAAAATCAAAACTTCTAAGTTAACAACACATGTTTGTATGTATGTATGTATATCTAGAGTTGAAAAAATGAATTCCGCAGAATAACTGACTCATGCAGGACAAGTTGAAAGAAAAAAACGCTGCACGTTGCGCGTAAATACCCCGGCAAGAGGCAA
The DNA here is from genome assembly GCA_027475135.1 of Bactrocera correcta. NCBI lineage: Eukaryota > Metazoa > Arthropoda > Insecta > Diptera > Tephritidae > Bactrocera > Bactrocera correcta. The sequence goes on from CM050325.1 coordinate 10,817,652, forward strand.
TGAGCTGAGAACACTTGAAACTCACCCGCACACACTCAACAAACGAACGAACGGTGGACGATCGTGGGTTTTTGGGGGCGAAGTGACGTGTGTGTGTGCGTGTGTGTGTAGAGATGGAAGCCAACTTCGTCAGCGCGATTAGCGGATCGAATTGTAAATTGAAATATGCTGTGAAGTACCGAGCACTGGCGGCCATTGGAGACTTCATGTCGCTCCATTACGACGCGTAAATCAGCATATTTTTTTACCACCAAACCAACTACACTGCACCACCGCCAAATGATCAACGTTATTATTTGCCGAGTCAGCATGCCGAGTGGGATCAAATAGGTTTTGCCGCCAAAAAGCAAATCGCATACCATAAACGTGCAGCAACGATCAAAGAGTGATTGAAGTGATCAAAGTGATCGAAGTGAACATCAAACGCACGAAACAACAGCACCAAACTGTCTAACAGCGCGCGCAAACGCAAGAACCAATCAAGGCTAGTTGGCGGGGGTGTGTCCAGTTATGTGTTTGCTATAGCGTTTTCTGTAAGTAGTTGTCCAAAAAATAAATAAATAACAATAATAAGACATACTAGCAACAACAGCGCTTATCTTGAGCTTCCGGTAGCTATGTGCTTACATAAAATTGTCCGAATTTCTGTCCAATCTTAACTCTTAAGCCTAAAGCGTCGCGTTACGCCCAACCGCAACGGTAGCTTTAACAAAGCCAATAACATGAAAAGCTAATCCAATTAATCAACATTAAGTTTTTAACACGAAAAAGCGTCAAATAGTTGTCATTCGCGCACGGGGCGAGCCGAGAACGCGGCCGAGCCGTTAGCTGTTGGCATGTGTGGACCACACGGTCTCATTGTTGACGTATAGAGCAAAGCGTTCGCCTTGTCCAGCACATCAATTAAAATTTGTGTAGCTTTGATGTCAATACTTTCCGTTTAAATGTCATTTAATTGAGTTAATGTCAAATGACAAATTTGACAGGCACTTGTTTTTTTCGTTTTTCCTTTTGTTTGTGTCGGGGGCCAGCCGAAAAGTCAGCTGGCTCACCACTCGTAGGCAAACAAAGTGTCAAAGCTGACGTGAAATGAGTCACAGTGGCATACTGTAATTGTTGTTTTCAATTTTATTGTTGTTGTTGTTTACCTATTCGTAGTAAAGGCAAAGGGTAAAAGCACCGAAACTGATCGATCATGAAAATAATTCACTTTGACTGTTGTAGGGGCAAACTTACAGATACAAATCTGTGGACAAACAGCATAAAAAATGAGATTATAAAAATTCAAAAAACTTGAAGAAATCTTGGACTACGTAAGACATACTACGCACGCTACGTAATTATTGTCATAAATTGCTAGCTGCTGCCGATATTTTTTGGTCTATTTTTTCATTTATTTATTTTTCATATATTTTTTTACATATTTATTTTTAATTCTTTTTTTATTTTTCATTTATTTATCTGCACGAATTGCTCGTGACACTTCAAAGCATTTTCACGCCCTGACGGCTAATTAATCTGCCCTGTATTACTTTGGGGTTTCTTCTAGTCCAAAGCATGAGTGACTAAGCGCTTATTGCTTCTATATTTATGGTTTATTTATAGATTGCGCTAAAAATTAAGTAGGTGAACTCTAAGTTCATATATTTCGTGGTCATTCGACGATCGACACTTTGAGGAATGGCCGTGAAAAACTATCAAAATCTGACACTGAAGATTACAATGTTTGTAGAACAACAAACAGTGCATATCTTCTGAGCCAGAGTATTTACCACAGCGGTTATCAATTTTCGTTGAGAACCTGAAACCATTGTGAAAGACTGAATATTTAAAATCAATTTCAGATCACCAAACGTCGCAGAAAAAGCTCGATGTTTCAAACATTTAGGGGTTTCACATTGTCTCATAAAGTTATAAGTTATAACGATCCGAAAACATAGTGTTCAGAGTTGTATTTGCGTAAACGTATTTTAGTATGCAATCCAACAACAAATTTTTTAAGGGGGTATTCTAGTCAGAAATCAAATTTTGGGCATTTTTTTTGAATTTTACTAAAAAAAAAACAAAAAATATTTTTACCCCCCCATTTTTTTATGGTGTTTTTATTGATATCTTAAGAATACAGAAAAAAAATTTTACGAAAAAATATTAAAAACTAAAATAATTAGAGGGGGGGACAGACAGGTGTAAAAAATGGTGGTCTGAAAAAAAAATCAAAAGAAATTCTTAATCAGTAAGGATGCTGTTATAGTTCCTACCTCAGGGAACACGAAAAAAAAAAATTTTGGAAAATGGCGACTGTCTGAAAATAAAAATTTTTTTTACGCTTTGTTTGAAATTCCTGAATTTTTTTAAAATATTAAAAACAAAAATTTTGACACGATGCTGGTAGGCACGATAAAGTATTATATAAAGAAGGTTCACACAAAACTTCAAGTAAATCGGTTGTATAGAACTTGAGATAATGCCGGTACGGTGTGGAAAAAAGTAGTTTCGAGAAAAACGCGTTTAAAAAAGTGAGTCAAACCGTACCGGAATAGGTATTGCGTCACTAAAGTAACTTTAGCTCTTAAAATAATTTCAATTTTTAAAAATCCTTTGGAGGATATATCCTTAAGGGTCTAAACTTTAAATATATGAAAAAAAAAAAATCGAATTTTTCAAAATTCTAGAGTAGAATACCCTCTTAAACTATTCAGACAATATTGGGTTGGGATGACTTTCAGTGAATGACTTGAACAATTAACTTCAAAGAACTCATGGTGCATTCGTGGGCGCCTCAAAACGGCCAGATAGTATTCCTTGCTTATAGTTTGACCCTATGGAAAGAATTTATGGTGAATCATACCACGCTAATCAAAGAATGCGATGAGTATTACACTGATTTTTGAGCAATTTCGACTTTTTAATCGATTTCGGATCAATTTTGGAGCGACAGTCGCTAGACTGTTGAACAGTTTAAATGTCATATTCATAAACCCGCACCTCCTCACTTTTAGTAAAGATAAGGTCTTCAGCGAGTTTGTCAAACATCGTTTTTGTGACCTTCTGGTCCTTTTGGGAAAATGCTATTATCGATGTCGTTTCGTGGTAATTATTAAAAAAGGTGGATGGACCCGCTTTCGATGACTTCGCGAGCTTCACAAAATACTTTGTGCCATTTATTCGTGATTAAATAGACTCCCAAAACCACTTGGCTGTCCCTTTTCGGTATATGTTCTTTGCACAGGCTAGAATCCTTATAATCGGTATCGATTGAAAAAACCTTTTTCAATATGTCGGTATAACTTTAGCGATACAACTAATGTGGGGTTCCTGGGAAGTTCCTAAGAGTTGACAGTACTTTATGTACATCTATCACATACAATTTTTGTCCGGAATAGGATTGATTTTCTTCTGCTGCTTCGGAGCGTGTGCGCACCGACTGGATTCGGTAGAGGGCGTTCCTAGCTAACGAACGAGCGGCTGGGCAGTTGTCATCGGGCACCTGGAAAGTCAGGTCAAACATTTTCGCGCGATGTGTTTCTTTGGTGCAAGCCGAAAATTAAGCGTTCGTTAGAGTAGAGGGACGCAATTAAATTCTATGTAAAACTCGGTAAATCTGCGACAGAGACGTTTGATATGATCAAACAGGCTTACCTATAAGATGGTTAGAAAAGCGCTCATTGACGACCAGAAATTGCGGCGAGTGGAAGTGTGACAAGCAAATTTGAAAAAAAAAAAAGTGATCCCCCGTTTTTGAATAACCTAATCACAGGTGACTAGTCATGGACATTTGAGTATGATCCCGAGACAAAGAGGCAATCTTCCGAGTTTTGAGACGACAGAGGGGATCCAAGCAGCATGCACTTCGTCTCTCGCGGCTATTCCGCAGAATGCCTTCCGTGACACCTTTAATGCTTGAAAATCACGCTGACAGCGCTGCATCGACGCCTATTTTGAAAAATTTTAAAGAACCGTAATGATTGGTTCCGTACTTTTTTTTAAATGGACTCAGTCCTATTACTTTCCAGACAAACCCGTTATGTACTACAGCGTCAAGCGACAACGTTCGTGACCGAATGGCGGTGAGCTATCGTAAATGGTGATAAAGTCAAGATTGATGATCTATGCAATGTGTTTGGCGGAGTTGGCAAGTAATAATCTACTCAAGCTGATTTCCTACGTCTAAACTCTTAATTCAGATTTTTAGCAATTTCCCAGAAGAGGTCAGTTTTGGCCAATAGGGGAGAGATTGTGTTCCATCACGACAACGCTAGGGATACACATCGGTGGTGATTCGTTAGAAGCTCCTGGATCTTGATTAGTAGGTTCGTATGCATCCACCTTACAGTCCAAATCTGGAACCAAGAAATCACTAACTGTTCATGGTTATGGCGAATGATTTTGCTGCTGAAAACTTCGTCTCAAGAGAATCCTCTGAAAATCTACTCTGGCTGCTCCTGGACTGGTACTAAATCTGCCATCTATAGACCTCTTAAAAGAAAACTGCGCAGCAAAATCGGCGGGATGACTACTGTCTGCAAGAGAATTTACATTTGGAACCTTCGGCAATGGCGGTTTGGCGAGCACCGGATAATCGACCTAGTAACTGAACTCCATCTGGTATCGCAAAGGACCAAAACTGGTCTACGCGTGGCTCATTGGCCTACCAGACTAACGTAACCTTAATATTGCCTGATTTTTTGATTTTCCAAATAACACTAACAAGAAGTACATTAGTAAATCACATTTTTTCCTTTTCTCTGTTTAAAATTTAATTCTTTCAACAAAACCTAATAACTTTATAAAAAAAAGTGATGATAATCGCTTTAACAGCAACCATAACAACAACATCGTTAAAATTGAACAACAAAAATCTAATAGAGTCATTTTCGTTGGCGTTGGTGAAGATGCCACGGCCGGTCGCCGACACTCACCTGGCTGAGTAGTTATTTTCGGATTTGATTTTGTGCTTCGCGCTTTTTTCGTTTATTGTTATTGTTATTATTATTGTTTTCTATATTTACACGTAGTATTTATCGTTTGCGGCTCCGCTACATATTCATCAAAATAAATGTGGGCGATTGGCGGCTGCCACTGTGGCGGCACCTATTGATGGTATCTAGTGGCTGCGTTGGTGCTTGCGGTGAGCGGGGGTGCGACGCTGCTGCGGCTGATGATTACAATTATGTTTATGATGATGATGTTACTGGCCTAAGTAGATTTACGCTAAAGTGCGATATATTACAATACCGACAAAAATAATAATAACAACCAAATATTTGAAAAAGAAATAATGCGAGTAAATAAACCGAAGAACGGTAGAAACGAACGTCACTAATGGCCTGGAAAGCCGGCAAGTGTGTGCGGAGAGTGTGAAAATATGAAAAAAATATGCGGAAAAAAATTAACAAACGAAAAAGCTGAAAATGCTGATAAATGAGTGGTGTAAATGTTGAAATAATTACAGTCAACTGGTTACAGCGAAGAAAAGGAAATAGTGTACCCGGATTTGGGTACACACAAGGGCAAAGAAATGGTTACGATCACTTTGTGAACAGTTGCATTCCTCTCCTTCATTGACGTAGACACTGCTTCCGCGGTTATAGCTAAGTGTAGCCAAGTCTTTCTCCACCTGGCCTTTCCAACGTAGTGGAGGTCTTCCTCTTCCTCTGTTTCTCCCGGTGGGTACTGCATCGAATACTTTCAGAGCCGGAGTGTTTTTATCCATTCGGACGACATGACGTTGCCAGCGTAGTCACTGTTTCTTAACTCGCTGAGCTATGTCAATGTCTTCGTAAGTCTCATACAGCTCATCGTTCCATCGACTGCGGTATTCGCTGCTGCCAATGTGCAAAGGACCATAAATCTTCCGCAGAACCTTTCTCTCGAAAACTCGTAACGCCGACTCATCAGAGGTTGTCATCGTCCATGCCACTGCACCTTGTAGCAGGACGGGGATAATGAGTGACTTATAGAGTTTGGTCTTTGTTCGTCGAGAGAGGCCTTTACTTCTCAATTTCCTACTCAGTCCGAAGTAGTACCTGTTCGCAAGAGTTTTGTTGCCTAGGATTTCGAGGCTGACATTGTTGTAATGCTGGTTCCAAGATAGACACAATTATCTACGACTTCGAAGTTATGACTGTCAACAGTGCAGTGTGGGAGCCAAGTCGCGAGTGCCACGACTGTTTGAGATATTTCGTCTTGCCCAAGTTCACTACTAACGTCAGTTGCGTTTACGTAGACCGGACTGTCGTATTAATGGTACGGAATTATGTAGTACAAACCCCTTGATTCAAGACCGATGCCCGCACGCAGTCACATCTCTGGTGAACATACGCTGCAATTGACTTCAGCGATCCTTTAAACTGAATATGTCGGAGATCCTCGTTCCACACGGGTAAGTTACCTCATTTTAGACAAGAGTTGGTCTCGTTTCTAGGGTTTCCGGCGGCGCTGACGCAATATTAGGAATTATTCTTGGCTTCTTCCTTGAAAAGGAAAAGATTTAAGTTCCCTTAGTGAAGTTTAAACTTTACCATAACCGCCTCTCACAGTACCATAGGGTTGTGAAGATGAAGTCAAGTCAAAGTCTTCTAACAGATTTCTATGCTAGACTGGCTGGACTAGATTTCTAAATTATAATACGTATTTTTGGACTGCAACTCATGAATCCATTTTGTTGTATTGACAAGGAAGTCGATTCCTGTCATTTGCTATTAGTAGTGACGAGCTATGGAAGTCCAATTTTTTAGTTTTCAACTGGAGTACATATCCTAATATTGTACTCTAGTATCGTAAGATTCTCCATTTATTGCTTAGGACCAAGTCGACACAATCTCTAAAGTAAAATGTTCTTCTTCTTGACAACCATAAGAAGTGACACAATTTCTAAAGTAAAATGTTCTTCTTCTTGACAACCACATGAAAAATAAGTATTACAACTGGCTTGACTACAACTTTGTTGTTACCGAAGATTAGTGTCTTCTGAGCCTCGATACCACCATCCTTTACCCTTCTTCATCTTTTTGACTGTTGTAGACCCCGCTTATGCGGTTATAGCCGAGGAGGAGGTAGAGACATGTGAAGAAGTTCACGCAAGTGAGGAATGTTCTCTGACTGCCATTCACTTGGAAGTGTCCAGAAACGATTCTTTTACATATGGCTGAAGCAGCTCACGACTTCCGGTATTAGACCAAGTATCCTCTGCGTAGCCAAAGATCATCCGTTTGAAGGCGAATCATCCCTGCCCAGGGTTATGCGCTAGTTTTGGGACCCGCCACGTGAAAAAAACCTCCAATGAAAACTAAATAACAGGCTCTTAATGACGGTTACGTGTAATATAAGCAAACTGTACCTATATCAATGACCGCAATCGTACAATAGTTCGTGCACGTACATATTTAAATATTTACTTGTTTATTTCGTATACCCGCTCAGCATCACCTACCAATATGCTATGAGAGAAGAGACGGCAAACTCTGGCCTTCAAGAAAAATAGATTATATTCTATGATTTGAAATCTTTTAAAAACGCCGCAGCATCAGCGACCGCATCAACGCGTCGGTGTCAGTGTTGGACTGATTGATGAACTGTCATTAGCATGCAAGGCGCGATGATGCGCGCAATCACTTTATCAACGACGCCGCGCGCTAGTGATCGGCAAAGTCTCTATATATACATACACTGTTGAGATTTCTCCGCTTGAGTATGAGAAAAATGTTGTTGTAATAGAAACGTTACAAAAAGTAAATTCATCACAACTGCTGGTATTTAAAATTGTTAGCTATTTTTTCTCGCGCACTCCGCACACACTTCGCACGAAGACAGCGCGTCATCATTGCAACAGAAGTGGCAATAATGATGTCTCATTGCTTTTCAAGTGCATAAAGTTGCAGTTGATTCCATCACTGCTGCACTTGGTCGCTTGCACGCCGTTGCATGTTGTCCATCATAAGTCCCGCTTAGCGTTCACGCCTTAAAGTCGCAATGCCACGATGTCTGCTTGGCTAAAGTGTAGACTGTGCGCCCGAAATGACATCGCTGCGCTCCAAGTATGATGTTATTAAACTAATCACAGCCAACCCGCGCAATATGGTGTGCGCTTATCGCGTGGCAGCCATCTTGAAAGTTTGAATACGAATGGTGCCAGCTACGCTTTCGGTACTGTCGTAGTGGGCGCATAATTATTATTGTAGGAGGTTGTTGTTGTTGTTATGCGTGGTGTCTTTAGATACCTCACGTTGATGGCACGAAGTTGTATACATTCACACTTGTGAGTCTCGTATTTGCAAGTGAACCAGTGAGGCATTACGTAAAGACCACTTGGAACACTCAAGCGTCAAGTCTGACACTTCACAAATGAATTAGACAATTTTTCTATATGTACAATATATTAATTCAATAAAAAAATTATCGCATCGAACAGTGGGACAGGTTTTGCTAAGGAGGTGCGCTAAAATAATTACTCTGTATTGTAACATTTTCTGGCGCTTGATGGAAGGCTTATGCTGAGAAAGCGCCAGAAGTTGGACTGTTTGTATCAATACCACCAACTCTTCTCCTCTTGGCCTTACATAGGATCGAATCCAAGTCATTCAGTTACGAAACCAATGGTCTAATTGTAATATTTTGCTTGCCGGGTGAGCTTAAAGTCTTCTGAACTTTGGAAATAGATTACAGATGGAAGTTCATTAAATAACAAGAAAAAATGTTAACTTCGATGGCACCACAGCTATAATACCCTTCACAAATAGCAAAATTCCTTGCAAGAACTTTGATCGATCAGTTTCTATGGTAGCTATATGATACAGCATCTGAACACTCGGATATCCTCAGACACTTTGACTTCATACCGGATTATTTAGTTCATGGAGTCACCAAACCGAACTCTGGCGGCTGCTTCTCTACCCATATACTGACGAGGGAGCTATGGGTGGAAAGAAATCGTTGGAGGAGAGGAGCAGTGGGCTTCATTACGGATATGTCAAAGCAGGAGCTCACTATAAACTCCAGTTTCAGACTTCTTGACTATTGCATTTTCCCAAGCTGAGATTGCAGCCATTAAGGAAGCAGTAGAGCTACTGCTCCGGAGTGCGGAAGTGACCATTCACTCACATAGCAGAGCGGCGATACTAGCCTTGAACTCAGGTACTGTGCCTTCAGGGTTGGTCGAGGAGTGCCTCGCCTCGCTTTCAACAACATCGAGTGTCTTTGTGAGAAAACTGGTATGGGTGCCGGGCCATAGCGGAATCTCAGAAAATTGTAAAGCTGATGAATTAGCAAAGAAACATACCCTGCAACCGCTGGTAGAACGGAAGCTCTTGTGTTCTACTACTAGATAGCTGATCTTCGTGAAATTTATGCAACGCTGGGCCACCATCGGTACATGCGCTGAGGCAAAAGCTTTTTGCGACAAGAATGATCGCAGTAGATCTAGTGATCTGTTTGTAAGGTTAGATTCTCCCTAGTTGTGGGGCTTTTAACAGCCATTACCCCACTGACACCCAAAGTTGGGAATCTTATCAGACGTCATTTGCTAAAGCTGTATAGAAGAAGATGTGGTGGAAGCAACTCAACTCTTCCTTCTTGACTGACTCGTCTTTCCAAGGACTGAAAATCTGGAGGCATTCCATGGAAGCTCTTAAGTAAATGCTTTCTAGTGCAACATTTTTATAAAAAAACCAGGGAAGAACTAAGTTAAATGTTGGGTTAACGGTTGTAAAGAGAGCCAAATAGTTATTATACATGATTTTTTCGGACTATCTGAGAAAACCTAAGGTTAACTCACATTTTACAATTTCCTGAAACGCTCGTGGCTGGTAGGGAGTTCTCTTGTTCTAACCAAACCATTTTAACTAAGTAGTGGGAATTTGTCCTTTATTCAAAGACATCAAGGAAGATAAGAACTCTTCAGATAAAGATTATTACCATATTCAAGAGAGCTATAGAATCATAAGCCATTTTGTTTCCTTGTTTCCATTAGTTCGACGCATTTCTTTAGCTTGGACCTGAAAACGTCGAACTTCGACGAGGTTCGGCGTTGACGATTTTTAGCGTGGGATTAGCCTGGTTGATTTGAAAAGCTGACATGTAGGAAATGAACTTTAGCAAGCTCAGAATTGTGTATATTTCTTCAGATAAATCGAGTTCTTCGCTTGGGAAGCTTGGAGCTGAATTTCTGTCACAAAATTCTATGTATTTGCATCACTGTAAAGAGCTATAGATCCTGTGAGACAACATGGCATTTAAGAACACATCTAAGCTGCAATGCGGCGAGCCTAATTTTCGAACAGCTACGTTAGTAGACGACCAACGCCGCGTGAGTGCTGAGCGATGTTCTCAATTTGACGCGCATTTTTCAAAAATCATGCTGAATAATTAAATTTTCCAGCAACACAGATGCATCTGTAACGGCTTGAAGCGGTGAGGCGTATTTGAATATGTGCTCGTTATAAGCATATTCTCGCCGTCAGCAGCAATGAAGATGGGTAAATTGCTGCCCTGCCGGTCGCATCGATTGTGGCTTGGTTGAAGTGGTTGGTTATTGCTGAGGCGCGGCGCGGGTTGACGCATACTACTTTTAATTTGATTTCAATTTCATGTCACCTCACTTATGGTGGCGTGTAAAGTGCCTGCTCGCCGGGCGTTGGAGTGGAGTGTTCTGATGCTTGTAGACCATAGCGCCAGAGTTGCACCGAAGACGGGGCATAAAGCTGCTTCATTATACAAGCTCAACATTGCTGTGTGCCGCTCACACGATTTACGTAAAAAAAAAGAGAGAAGAGAGGTGGCGAAAATGAGACAGCGTGAGCAAGAGAGCGAAATAAGTGAAAAATCCAGCTGGAACACATTGAAATGCAAGGAAAGTGTCGGCAATTAAGTCAAGTGATGTGCACTTTTACTCGTGTTGCTGTTGTCTTCCACATCACCTATTTGGGCGCATTGAATTATTTACGCCGTAGCAATGAGTACACAATAAGTGGCCAATTGTTATTGTAAGCTCGGAATTTTTGACCGAAGTATTCGGTGGTTTTATGGTTTGGACCCTACGCTAGAAGGGGGTTAATAAGTGAAGCTTACTTTGTGACTGAGCAAGGTTCGAGTGGTACGAGATCTTAGTGGAAGTCTGAAATCAGTTTAAACTTTGATATATAAAGCAGGTGCATGATGATTCAATATTCGTGATCTTTTCTTGTCCTGATATGATTTTAATTAGTCTAAGACATGGGATTTCCAATATTTTCACACATTAGTAATAAAAATGAATCTCACCATTTAGTCTCCTGGTAAACTAGATTCACCGCGATAATCCGCCCACTGTTGACCATTCCAAGACATTACGTGTTGTTACAATAGCAAGCTCAATTGTAAATGTAAATTGTGCGGGTTAAACCCACCTTGCAAAAGTAGATTAATGAAACTTTCAGCTTTTCTTTTATGAGTCTGACTTTTAGAATTCGTACTGCACTTTTTTTACAGATCACTTTAAGAGATTGTGGTGTGGAAAGATCTACAGACCATGTAGAAATACGCATAGCTTGAGTCATTTAGAAGTGATACATCTTTAGTTTTTCTTAGGAAATCTCATTGTAGGAGCTTTATTTTCTCGGTATGCAGTCTGAGGTTTAAAAGGAAAAGTTTTAGTAGAGATAATATTTACCTCCCGCTAAGTACAGTTTCCGAATATAGAATCTTTTACCACAACAACTGCTCACCAAATCTAATTCTTTGCGCTGGTCGTCTCTCAACGTATAGCCTCATAAGGGCGTGCGTCAGCTCTAGCCTAGGCCTCGTTACTGAGACAACCTTGGGATCATTAAAGACGACTACCTTTCCGAACCACAATCAAGCTCATTATGTTCTATAGAGTTTTTATGTGGTGGATGACTCTAAGAAAGACCACACTTGCATAGGAACTCAAGAGCTTTCAACGAGTGGCGCTTATCAGCATGTGTAGGTTCACTAGACTTAATCGGAAGGTGTTTGGATGCGAAAGTTGCTACCAGACTCAACGAATCTGTGTTCTTAAAAGAACTCGTATCTGAACACTCGGATATCCTCACACACTTTGACTTCGTATCAGATCACTTGGATCATGGAGTCACCAAACCGAACTCTGGTGGTTTGGAAGACCTCCGTTGGAGGAGATGGGCAGCGAGCTTCTTTATGGATGGATCAAAGCTTGGGGGGAAGTTTGGTGGAGGGCTTTACTGTCAACTCCAGCTTCAGACTTCTTGAGTATTGTAGTGTCTTCCGAGCCGAGGTTGCTGCCATTGAGGTAGTAATAGATATACTTTTCCGTAGTGCGGGCTCCTTCAGAGAAGTGACCATTCACTCAGGCAGCAGAGGGAAAATACTAGCCTTGAACTCACAGTGCATTTAAGGTTGGTCGAGGAGGGCCTTACCTCGCTATCAATAGCTTCTAGGGCCTTTGTGATTCGACTCGTATGAGTGGCGGGCCACAGCGGACTCGCAGGAAATTGCAGAGCTGATGACATAGCAAGAAAACGCACCCTAGAACCGGTAGAATGGAAGCGGGTCGGTGCTCCCGTATCCTCTTGTGTTTTACTACGAGATGACTGCGCTTCGTGGAAGCTTGGGCAGTGCTGGACCACCATCGGAACATGCGCTGTCGAACTTTGGATGAATTACCATGCAGTCTGGTAACTCCTTTTGCCTCAAGTGCATATTAACTGCTCGACTAAAAAGAAATGGTGTGTTTGTTTGTATTGCGAAGGCAACATTGTAAAAACTCAATTTGCGCTTTAGCTTCATAATCGCTTCTGCTGCTCCAGCTTAATACGGGTAGCTATTGTCGCAAGCCGCGCTGAAGTGCTGCTGACTTCGATTTTTGAGTTTGGCACACAAACATATACACACACACATATAAACATATATATTTATATCTATGAACTTACATATTTAGCCGCCATGCGTAGGCGTTTATAGATTTCTTAGTTTTCCACCAGTTTTATGTTGTTGTTGTTGTCAATACCGCAGCTATATTTGATGCAGAAATTAGTTTAATCAATGCAACAGCCACATGCGGTCAGCGTTAGGTGGCAAGCAGCGCAGCAAACAACCCAACAACCATTAACGGCAAATATGCTGCATGCAACACACACACACACATACACTACAAGTGGATGACAAATCTGCGCGGCAAGCTTGGCCTGGCCTGCTGTTTAGTTCATTAAAAGCAATTTGCGGTTTACACTTTTTACACGCTTGCTGCGAATTATGGCTTAGACACACACACACACACACACTTACATCCAACGACACTTGCATGCGTGCAACACAGGCTCAAGATGTTGCAGCATTGATTGCATTGAAGTGGCAAAGTGCTTTCTGCGGTTGTCGACAGTAGCTGCCACTGGCGTTGATTGCCACTATTGGCTTCTGCGCTTGCCACGCAACTCCAATGTTGTTGTTGTTCTGGTCGTTTCAGCTTGTGGTGCATGTAATTATCCGTTTGCCGTGTGGTAGGCAATCTAAAGCGGCATAATCAATGCAAGTAAAAATCGTTTTGAAATTATTGCTTTTACAAATAGTCCTTAAAGCGAGCTGGCTAACCAAGCGACGCGGCGTTAAGCGAGTTGTGGCGTGGTGTGTTCAACAATGAGCGAGCTATGCAGCTAATCATCGTATGCGATTCGGGCAGCCATCTGCTGCCAACTTTCATTGCTCGACAACCGCAATGTCTGGCATTTAATCTCGGTTTTTTGCAATGACAAGTTTCTCTGTGGGTTAGCACCCTGTCCTTTAACCCCTTCGTGGCGACCTTTTGTTGTCACACATTTCGTTTGTTGCTTTCGCAGTTGAGCGCCGATAAGTTTTCGAACTGTTCATAATAAATCAAAACCACACTTCGATAATGCTTTGCGGAATTCTTTATTAATCCATAAGTATACAAGTACATTGAAAAAAATATTAGCGCCATGTTTGAAGGAATTTTGAATACAAGGTTAGGTTAGGTCAGGTAAATAGACTGATATTCGTGAGACCACGAATAATCTCACTTTAACAGCTAGAGACGCCTGTTCGTTGTGATACCCAGAACTCCGAGGAATGGTTTAAAAAGACCGTCGCATATCGACAAAGCGCATAGATTTTCCCAAAAATTTGCTGACGCAGCGTATATCAATCGCAACCAATTGCCAAGCTCGTGGATAGTATGGCAATCGAGCTGCTTGAACTTCAGTCTGGCGAAGGTCGGGAAAAAGTGCCTAGATATCTTCACCTAATCTTCCTCCCTTTAACTTTGACAAGTTGCATCCTCCAAAATATTTACCCTTACCTTGTGATTGCCAGTAGTATCATATCCTTGTTGAACACCTATCGATGTGAACCTTTCTACGGGTAGATAGTTAAATATACCTTCTACGTTCCACGCTTGGCTAGAAAGCTTTCTCAACCCCACAAGTGCTCCTTGCCAGCCAACTCCTACTGAGCTTGCGCGAAGCCCACAGATCTAACCCAGAACGCACGAAGAGGAGAGAACGCCATGTCGCTCCCATTCTGATGGCCTTTGGTTGAGTTTTCTTGCAAGCTCATCGGCTTTACAGTTAAAACGATTAAGCTGTGACCAGGTACCTAAAATATGGAAATAGGTCGATGCTACGGCTAGTGAGTTTATAAGCTTCTCGATTAGTTTTGAGCTCACTGTCGCAGTACAAGGCCTTCATGGGGAGTCTGCTATCGAAGTCAATGCATACTTCTCTGAAAGAAGCCACACCTCGGAGAAGTACATCTACTTCAACTTCAGGGTCTGGTAGTCTGAAGCAAGAGTTGATTGAGATCTTCCGACAGAGGATTCCCGCTCCAAACTTCCCTTGAGCTTGAATCCAATGGCTTACTATCTTCACAAGTGACTACTCATGGCTACATATTCATCGAAAGGATGAACGCGGGAAGATACCAACAAGAGAAAGCTTCGTATAGCTGAAAAGAAAAAAAAAAAAAAATTCGGTTACATATCCGTGTTCTAAATTCACTATTGAATCGAAAATCCGAAAAATGGGCTTGATATAGACAATTAGGTGCGTGCTATCTTAAAACTGAGTGTGAACTCAGCTCAGATTAAGCGGAACTTCTAGATCCAAGTAAAAACTCCAAAGGTGGATCACAGAAGCACGTCTGCTCTCCAAAGGCTCCTTCAATACTAACAATACGAGTTTAGCAGCCACACGATCTTGTTCTCCCATCTGAGTGGAATTGTACCCTCGTCAGTGAATATTTCTTAGACAAATAAGGCATACCAAACATTTCTATGTCTCCTACACCACTACCAAGCTTTCAAACTGTTCATTAGTTGTTAATTTTTTTGGAAATCAATTGCAGCGTTTAGGATGATATTTTTTCTTTTGAGATAGAATGTTACTTTTCAAGTACCTAATCAGTTCATCTTGAGTATCAAGTCTGATACTTACTATCTATTAATTTTAATACTGGCTCCAATTTTTTATGTTTATTTGACCTATTGCCTCCCTTAATCTGAGCTTTCTAAGAGGAGATGATACACTTCACGTAATCCCTCAGCTGGCAAAGCCTACAAGAAAACTCTATGAAAATTATATGAAGTCCATTTGGACTGTAATTACTGCCGACCGAAATCTGAGATTTCTTATACATCAGAGTTAATTCCCGTCACTTCTATCTGTCGACCCGTGGACATAGATCTCTTTCATGCTTGATATTATTATTGATTTCGATGCTGGTTTCAATTTTAGTATCTACCTGAGCTATAGCGTCCCCAATTCACTTCTTTCTGATATTTTTCACTACACGTGATCTCTAAACTGACTCATCTACGCGAAGAATTTTTGGAAACTGCAATAAGACCGTGGTCAGTAATTATTATCTCTCGAAATCTGAGACACTGTCGACATTAGCAATACTTTTGGTGAGCTTCCTTTGTCGATCCGTGAAAGACCTTCCACATGTACACTGATGTGCTTCAGAAGAACTTTCGCTGAGATCGCTCAACAAGCATTCCTATAAGGAAAGATACTTGGATATATTTGAGAGCTTTGAAGTCATTCAGTTGATCTAATTCACTTCGTCCTCCGTTTTTTTGGAACACCCTGAAGAGCTGATATGCTCTAAAAATTAAAAGAAAGCTCTTCCTAGTTTATCATCCAGTGCAAAACAGATATTTTAGTCTTACTTTGCTGTTTTTTCAAGTGCAAAAACCAAACTTTTTTTCTTTAATTTTTTTTGAGGTTATAATTGAACTTAAATGTTGTTATTTTAAGATACAATAAAATAATGACCCAAAATTGTGGTAAAATGTGTCACAACTGTATAAAATAATTTTGCACCCCATTTCAGCCGAAATTAATTTTCATAAATACACGCCTCGCATATAAAAAATCACAATTCGTAACCGCAAAGTGGAACACAATCAAAGAATTTAATAAGCAAATAAAAACGGCAACCGAAAATCAAACGAAAATGAAATAGGGGAAAGACAAAAAATTGCCAGCTTACTACTTATAATATTTATTATATGCGAAACCATGAATAACGGTATGCATTACAGTAGCAACAACAGCGCAAAAAAAATCTAGTACTCGAAGAATTATACTCGTGCTTGAAAGTTGTGGTGGCACTGGCTCTTCACCGACCGCAAAAAGCAACTTCAGACACAGCGGTTAAACGGCCATGATGAGGACGGTGACAGGACAAAGCCGAAGACGGGGACGGGGACGTCGAGGCCAAACGAACGGCGTGCAACCCCTGTGTCCAACGAAGCACTCGAGCGCTCGACTCGCAAACGTAGAATGTGAACCGACCAGCTGTGATTGCGGTGCCAGCGATTGTGGTGAGGTGCCGTCAGCCGGCTTGCCATGGTCTCATAGCACAATTACTGAGATTTTCAAGCATTAAGAATCATAAATAAAATTAAGCGTCCATGGAGAATTTTATTTGATTGTTGATTACAGTGTTGAGTGACTTGGTTAACTTTTTCGACAATAAGCTGTGGGCTGCGAGCTCTACGTTCACTTGTTTAGCGCGTAGTGTACGCTGCATAAGGTGGTAACCCCTTTATGACCGACTACCATTATAGTGGGTTGCTACCCTCACTTGTGCTTGCTATGCCTTGTAAAGCGTCCAACTGTAATAAGACAGCTGCCAAATCTAGACAATCGAAAAAACTACAAGTCAAAGTCGTTACATGTTAATGTTGAAACGCATATTCAGTGAGTTTGCTTTTTTGCCGTTACGTGTCAACAGCAACAACCGTAATAATGTTAGTAAGTGTCAAACCACCGAAGTACAACCCCCGCAATTACAAGTGCTTCGTTGAGGGTGGCAATGCCGCGGAATATGGCAGTTAAATTCAGCAATAAAGGTAAAAACAATTGACTGTACTGGTACAGCGTTGGGCATAGTTTCAGAGTAGTTTTAATTGATTTCACAACTAGTTATATTAAGGAAGTTATAGAAGGTTATAGCCGAGTTTAAAACAGTGCGCCAGTCGTTCCTCCTTTTCGCTGTTTAGCACCAATTGGGGATTCAATATGTAGCCAGGTCCCTTCCCACCTGATCTTTCCAACGGCGTGGATATTCTCATATTCCCCTGCTTCCTTCGGCGGGTACTGCGTCGAATACTCTCAGAGCTGGAGGGTTTTCATTCATTCGGATGACATGACCTAGCCAGAGTAGCCACTGTCTCTAAATTCGTTGAACTACGTCAATGGCGTCGTACAGCTCACCGTTCTATCGACTCTTTTGGCTGTTACCAATGCGCAAAGGACCATAAATCTTCCGCAGAACCTTTCTCTCATAACGCGGACTCATCAGCTGTTTTTATCGTCTATGCCTCTGCACCATATAGCGAGACGTGGATGATGACTGACTTGTAGATTTTGTCCTTTGTTCATCGAGGGAGGACTTCACTTCCCAATTGCCTTCTCAGACGCTGGCTAGTGTTAATTCTCGTTCCAAGATAGACGAAATTATCTACGACTTTGATATTATGACTGTCAACAGTAATGTGGATGACAGGAGATATTTCGTCTTGTCCTTATTCACTACCAAAACCATTTGCTTTCCTTGTTTATCCAGTCTGGAGAAAGCAGAACTAACAGCGCGGTTGTTGAGGCCAATGATATGATGAAAAACTAGTTCGGTCAGCTAATCCGTCTAATTCAGTTTGAATAATCTTCAAACTTCTTCTTCTTCGTTGGCGTAGACACCGCTTACGCGATTATAGCCGATGGAGGATGGAGTCATGTGTAGAAGTTCACGCAAGTGAGGAAAGTTCTCTGATCGCCATTCGCTTGGGAGTGGCCAGAAACGATTCTTTTACATATGACTCAAGCAGCTCACGACTTCCGGTCTTTGTCCAAGTATCCTCTGGGTAGCCTAAGAACATCCGTTTGAAGGCGAGCTAAAGTGAGAAGGCGAAACATCCGCTGCATAGGGTTGTGCGCTGCGTTTGGGACCCGCCACGTAAAAAAAAGCACACCAATGAAAAATCAACAATAGCCTCGGATGAGAGACCCCTCTTTTGATGACGACCATGGTAAACGATATAAGGACTTCAAATTGAGGGCATGCACCTGAAATGTCCGGTCCCTTAATTCGGAAGGTGCCGCTGCCCAGATAGTTGATCTCCTCGTGAAAATAAAGGCTGACATCACCGCCGTCCAAGAAATGCGATGAAAAAAAAATCTTCAAACTACCTAAACTAAATTTCAATTGACTGTCAGTCATCCAATCCGTCTTATTCAGTTTAAAGGATCCTCAAGCTACCTAAACTTAATTTCATTCGACTGCCACAAAACGGAGACTTAACGGTGTCTAATCACTTATTACAGTTAGTGACGAAAGATTTTGGACTCTAATGTTGAATACGCCTCTAGCTCCATGGTTTTCTTCCGTCCACGCTTATTGAGATACTTCCAGGGTCTTATTGTTATGTCTTGATGCTTGCTTTGAAACACAGTTTCTAGACATTTGTTTGCCTTCAGCAGCTTCTAAGACTCGCAATTCTTCATAGAAACCAGGAGCAAAAGTATATTACCCTAAGTGCATGTCCGCCGCTGTATTCTCATGTTTGCATAGTATTCCACCAACATTGATTTTAAATTTATGCACCCTTTTCTCCAACGCTTGTCGTCGCTTCGTTGGCGTGCCCACGCGTAATGGAGACATTTAGCAGCATTTGGCACCATTGCGACCGGCCCTCCTGACAACGGGGTCATGCACATAAATCAGGCATTCCGACGATTGCCATAATCAATTTAGCGCATAAGCTGCGGTGTTGAATTCCGCAGCTAAATACACGCCGCCCACATACAAGCGCACACCATTAGACAAATAAATGAATAAATAAAAAAAAGACTTTAAGTATAAGTCTTGTAAAACCAATCAAAGTAGGCGTAACCCAAGGGCTGACAGTTCTGCACACTATTGAGTATCTGTTTTTTCACAGTAATTTATTTTTATGGGCGGATTTTGTTGACTTATTTGACATTGCTGGGTTATTGTTACTTATTTTTTGCTTCTTCGTTTTTTTATTTTTTCGCAACATTTGCTCGGTCCATAAAAAGTGACTAAGCTGCTAAGCCGCTGCACTAAGCGGTCATTAAGTCGAGCAAATGGTGTCAATATGGACATCTGATGGTTTTTGAGGACAGCCTTTTACACAAGACTTGCATTCGGATTAGAGCGCAGTTAGGGGTTTGATACTCTTAATGTTTGAAATCTCGGCCGGTCGGGCTTAAAAGTGACGGAAACTTTGCAGTTGTCCCAAATATATTCAAAATTTTATTCTCTCAGTAGCAGTTGTATTCTAAGTAGTGTGTAGAACCTCCATTTTGTAGCAAACATACAATATTCCGAGAAGCTCTGTATTTCTGAAATTGTCATACTGAGCTCATGAAAATTGTGGATTCGGACCAACATCTAGGGGTTACTGTATATTTCCGACATATTACTTTTGAAAATATGGTGACTTTTGAGCATCAACATGTCTATAAAATCCAGGCAGGTCCAATTTGTGCGCTGTTTCTTGGTAGCAGAAAAATTTTTATTCCAAGGCCAGATGCCAGACCTGCTTTAGAGTCTCTGTTGTGTGGACTAATTTGGAATACTGAGTTGTTGTTAGGTCCTTGACAGACTATCAAAAGCTTAACTCAATAGAAATGTTTCAAACTTTTCAGCTAAAGAGAAGCTTCTCTAATTTCATTCACTGACTATATATTTATTACCATTAGAAAGAACATTCTTTGGTATTTATTTCTTAAAAATTATCACTTTTAAATGTTGGCTGCAGCTACTTCTCTACTTCCATCCGTTGAGTCCAATTTTCGATGACTCGTTCGAGCATTTCGACTGCGTTATAGCCATTGAACCAGAAATGGGCTTCAGCACTGAACAAAATTTGGCTCTAAAACTTGGAATCTTCTTGGAACTTTTGAAGAGCCCATAGAGCTAAGGGATGTCGCTTGGGAAGGTCGAACGGTTTCAGTTCTTTCAATTTAAGATCTGGACGTAAAATATGTCAGTCCGAGTTTCTAAGAATGGAGCTGAATCGACTCTCCACGGTCTTCGTGTACACTCTCAGCTACGGCTGCTATATTTCACATCCAAAATAATTTTTAAGAGTCTACGAGTTTTTGTCCTTCTTTCCTTACTTTTTTATATTGACTTTTCTCAGTTCCTCCAAATAAATTTCCGCGGTTTTTAACTCGGCTTAGCAATAGACGATAGATAACTTGACATGCGTCATAACAGTCCGATATGCATATGCAAATCGTTGCTCGTTGCTTATGGAAGACCCTTCTAAAACGTCTGCTTTAGTTCAAAACCATTCAACTCGTTCGTTTTTAAGCCAAACGCTATTATAAACACAAATACGTTAAATCTTCATTAACAATTTTTTTACTGCATGAGCGTTAAAATTTATTTTTATACCCGAGGTCTTTACATTGCGTTTGGCAGAGTATGCTTATGTTCTTTTGTGGTGTGTTGGCACTTCCTAAAAGGCGAAATGTATGCAGTTTGAAAAATACTATATTCTTTGTTAACCACGCTCTTAGTCCATATAACGGTACATGAAGAATCACTTAAAATTTACTAAATCTGTGATTTTTAATGAGAAATTAGAGAAATGCGGTGTTTGTGAGCAATAGATTTCTAAAAATCTATCGAAATACAAAAATAGAAAAGTGGGCGTGGCAGTAGGTACTTTGCTGTAAATATTACGAGCTCTTTTATCATTTGTTAATAAGTACTCTTCTATAGTATTGCATGCCAAAAAGTTGACTGATACTTAGAAATTTTACTCTTTTCAAAAATTTTTGTTTTGGGTGCGGGTTTCATTTCTGGTTCCACTCGAATCCAGCGCGCCGTTACCCATATTTAAGAAACTTTTTAACTTTGTCGAAAAAAATGTCAACACTTTAACGACCGTAATAAGCGCATAACACAATTCGAAATCTCTAAATTTATGATTTAATATTTGAATTCTAATCAAAAATTCAAATTTCAAGTTTCATGCTAACACATACACACACACAGCTACACACATATGCATTCACGGGTATTTACATAAATATTTATGCCTGTAAGCCACTAAATGTTGTCACGATCGCGTGTATTTAACGCGCAGCTTGTTCATAACTTCATCCCAAAATTAATCGATGAAATATGTCAGCTGGTGTGTTGTCAAAATAGGAGAAACATGTTAATGCCACATACATAAATTTTCATATTTATGCACCCGCTGTGCCGTGTGGCGATCACAACCTCACAACCTTTACGAGCATTAAACACAGTCGGATCGTTTTGGTGGCACTTGTGGCAAGGTGTTGTGAAAATTGATGCTGGAAAATTTATAGTGATAGGAATTTGATATTGTATATGTATAAGTTTGTGTATATGTATGTGTACATGTGGGACGGTCTCTTATAGACCGTTAACCACGCGATCACTGTGCGGAAGTTGTTAGGAGAATCATTGAAAGAGCTGTGAACTACCAAATTTTAGCGCAGTATTGGTGAATGAAGTAAAGTGGTTAAGAATTTTGAGCTTTCGAATGGTTTTCAATGGAATAACTATAAGTTCTTAACTTTTTACAGCAGGTTTTTATTATTTTTCGACATATATTAGGCTGCTGTTAGTATAAACTTTGACTTAAGTCGGGTGTGAAGTGATTAAGAGGTTAAGGTTGGTTATTATTAACAAGCGTATTTGGATAAGATCCACAGAGAAGCCAAATTTCATGAGCTCAGTGACCAGTTGACATCAACAGGACTAGGAAAAGACTTTTATTTCAATAAAATAAAAAATGATCTGTGGATCTGTGGTGCTGTTGAAATCAAAATTTTTTCAAAATACAATCTTTAAAGACAATCTGTCATATGCGATATGTTCTCGAAAATAACGCATGACTTTCATAAAATCTTTCTTCTTCTTCCCGTAGACAACGGCAGTGTTTTCGGAAATCATTATCGTTATATAAGTTATCTCCCCTTCCAAATATTAGCTATATTATAGCACTTCAGTGCTTCAGCATTGGTCTTGCTGTCAAGCTAATATCGTTCAAGTGGATACAAAAGGCATTAGAGGTCTCAGGTGAAGCCCTTGGTTCGTAAATCTGGTGGTGGTTACAGGAAAAGGAGAAAATTTGTTTTGCTTTAAAAATACTAAGCAAAGAAAAGTTGGAGTTTACTTGATATTTCGAATCAGTTTTGATATATAAACTTAAGCAATGACTTGGCGCTATCGTCGATCGATTAGGTTAACTTGTCGATCCGAAGTGCGATCTCACTCAAGCAGCTTAGAAAGCAGGTGCGTTGTAATACTTAAAAACTCCCAAATGCTGGATCATTAGACTCTTACAGATCGATAAAGCGCTTTGCGCCAATCACATATTTGTTGATACGACTAAAATGTCGATCGGTTAGAACTTAAGATTACTACAGCGACAGATCAGCTCGATGAGCTGAAATTTTTATTCAACAATTCTTTATTTCTTAAATCACCTTAGTTACGTAGGTTGCCTTTAATTTTTCGGAATTTCGTTACCCTAGTGTTGCAATCTGCCAAATCACAACTTTATCGTAAAGTTTGATATTTGATATTCTACATACTCAGAACATTTTGATAAATGATCGCTATTTGTGTTGTTTACAGCGACTCAAAATATTCATCTCGTTTAAAAATGAAAGTAATTTGTGAACATTCCCGCCGATTATTTTTTACAACTTTCCATGTTTAATAACTCAGTAATAGTCCATGGACTGAACAAGGAAGCAAAAGAAATGGGTCTGGCAGTGAACGAGGGCAAGACGAAATATCTCCTGTCATCAAACAAACAGTCGTCGCACTCGCGACTTGGCACTCACGTCACTGTTGACAGTCATAACTTTGAAGTTGTAGATAATTTCGTCTATCTTGGAACCAGCGTAAACAACACCAACAATGTCTAGAAATCCAACGCAGGATAACTCTTGCCAACAGGTGCTACTTCGGACTAAGTAGGCAATTGAGAAGCAAAGTCCTCTCTCGACAAACAAAAACCAAACTCTATAAGTCACTCATAATTCCCGTCCTGCTATATGGCGCAGAGGCTTGGACGATGTCAACAACGGATGAGTCGACGTTGCGAGTTTTCGAGAGAAAGGTTCTGCGAAAGATTTATGGTCCTTTGCGCGTTGGCCACGGCGAATATCGCATTCGATGGAACGATGAGCTGTACGAGATATACGACGACATTGACATAGTTCAGCGCATTAAAAGACAGCGGCTACGCTGGCTAGGTCATGTTGTCCGGATGGATGAAAACACTCCAGCTCTGAAAGTATTCGACGCAGTACCCGCCGCGGGAAGCAGAGGAAGAGGAAGACCTCCACTCCGTTGGAAGGACCAAGTGGAGAAGGACCTGGCCTCGCTTGGAATATCCAATTGGCGCCAAGTAGCGAAGAGAAGAAACGACTGGCGCGCTGTTGTTGTCTCGGCTATAATCGCGTAAGCGGTGTCTACGCCAGTAAAGAAGAAGAAGAAGAAGAAGAATAGTCCATGGATGGACCTAATTGAAGTTTTGGCGATGAAGCTCCATCAAGAACCAGTGTTCAACGGTGGTATGGTGAATTCAAACGAAGTTGTAGATCACTCCAAGACAAATTTCTTGAAGGTCGACCAAAAAAAGTTGTTGTTCGGGAAACTATTGATGCTGTGCGCAAACTGATATTGCAAGATCATCATTTGACCTATTGTGAGATTGAGACAACTACAGACATTAGCGGGTTCTGTATGCATTTAATATTGCATAAATATTTGACAGTAAAAAAATTCACAACAAAAAAAATGCCACAAAAAAGGATCGTGTCGTTTGGTTCCGAAAAATGTTAAAAGAATACGATATCGAAATATGAAATACGTCTATGAAATCGCGAAATATGACGAATAGTGGATTTACGCTTATGAGCCCTAAAGTAAAAAGCAGTCGATTGTAGGGGTATTTCAAAAGGAGCCAAGTTCAATAAAAACTGTTGCCGCGCGAAACACTTCCAATAAAATGGTTACCCGTTTTTTTTTAAGCTGCACGCCACTGGAATAACACTTAACAATAAATTCTGAGTGATACACAATCGTTTGTTTGCCAGTTGTCTTTTAAGAGATCAAGTAAACCAACCACTGAAGGACGGGTCACTCTTCACTACGACTATGTGATCTTTCCCATATCGACTGGAACATTTTTAATCTCTCAAAACTTCGATTTTTTGAGTCATCCGTCGTAGAGTCTTGCCACCGAATGTCTGCGTTTTATTCCCGTACGTAAAAAATAAACTAAGAAGTCATCCTTGTTCGACACCTGAAGAGGTCATTGATGTGTTCAGAACGCTTGTGTTGGAGATACTTTAATCAGAGTGCCAAAAGTGCTTCGACAATTGGTTCAAACGCATTCAAAACTGTATGGCTCCTAATGGAGAATATTTTGAAGAACAATAAAGTGTTTTTGGAGCATTAAAATTTCTTTTTGTTCTTAAACATCGAAAAATAAAAGTCAACCTACGTAAATCCTAATAATAAGTAATAAAATCTTAAGCCAATTTAAAACTAAACAAGCTCAAGGCTGTGGTTCAGTCTTTTTGCTAATAAGTTGCTCTTTAGAATACTGGTAAATTCTTTTCTTTTCGAACGGGTGAAATTACAATATTTCAGCAAGACATTATCCAGTTGATTTTGATGTTCCTGGTGTTTGAGTTCGTATTTCTTTCGTTTGTTCTCTTCTTTTTTCGTTGCCCTAGAATTACCAAGATCTTTGTGAATATTTTCATTTCAAATGTACGCCAGTTATCGTTCTAAGGTTTTTCTGACAGGAACCACTGGGTTATGTCAACGTTAGTTTCGAATTCGTAATAGTACTTTTAATATTGGAGGAACTCTGGGTTTGTAATACCTTAACTCGATTTATTTAGTTCCCAAAACATTATACCAAAACCGTTTTTGGTATATAAGATTAGTGAAGAAAAGTTTTCCATTTTCAGATATTACTTTTTTTTATTTTATTATTTATTTCCTTTTGTCTTTTCTATATTCTTACTGACATTTCCTCTACCGTAAGGACGGTAAGATCTTAATACAACATATTGGGCGTGATAGATAATAGTTTATTTTTAACATACTCCGCCTGGCAAATGTTACCAGGAGAAAAGTGGTTGTAACCCGATTCTACATTCTCCAAATTTCAAACAAAATATGTATATATTAGAGCGTCTTAATCTTGGTGTCTGATTAAAGACTGGAAGCTTTGCTTTTCTTCTAAAACCTTTTCGAATATTAATTTTTACTGGAAGACTTAACAATTGCATGAATCTTGAATTACCTCAACGGCTCATTTTGGCGTTTTGTGGGCAATGTTCGAGCCATTTCTAGTTTTATGAAAGCTTACTACCAGAAAATGTTCATTAAACCGACAATTGAAGACAATGAAAGTGTCAATTTAAAAAATATTTCTGTTGTTTAAATCATAGTTCTCACTCCACACATAGTAAGTTGAAACTTCTCAAACCCTATTTCCATTTCCTTAGCTTTCGCTTATGTTGCCGATAAAATTTAATCTGCGGTAATGTGAGACCCTAATCTCTATCATTATGCTATTTCTTGAAATTTCACAGACGGTTTAGTGGAATCCACAACCCTTTGATCTTTAAATCTGTAGCTCCAACCATTTTAACTATTTTGCATTCAGAGTAAGTTCTGTTATTAGATTCGATGTGGACCTCTTAATACAGGGTGGGCCAAAAGAAACCAAGGGGTGGAAAAGTTTAATAACTTTTTCGTTTATTAATTTTTTTTTTTACTTTTTCTTTCAGATTATATAATATACAAAAGGGAAATTTTTTTACACTAAGTATGAAAAATGATGTCTCTTAAATGGCCGTCGAGAATTACAATTCTGTGTTTCCGAAAGCTGAAATTTTGAAGATGGTTTAGTTGACTCTACAATCCTATTGTCCTGAGAGCTAACGCACCAATTATTTTTTTTTTGATTTTTGATTTCCAAATTAAGTTCTTCCGCACAAATTAATAAACAAACACATGAAGGGAGTACTTAGTGCGGTAAGCGTTCCTGAAGACATCTTTACGGTGAATAAAATAGAAGAGGCAATTCGCTCATTCGACTCATACAAATCTCCACGTACGGACGGAATCATAAAGGAAGAATAAGAGCAGAATGCAACGACGCTAAAATGACCAAGAAGGTCTGTAGAGGTACTCCGCAAGGTGGAGTGCTATCTCCGCTTCTCTGGTCATTAGTGGTGTATAAACTGCTAGCGAACTTGGACGACAAAGTCCCTAAAACTACATATGTATGTGGACGACATTGCCAGCTTAATAACGCGTAGGTGTATGCAGACCATTAGCAGTATTATGACCACTACTCGCAATACAATCCAAAATTGGACTGGCAAGTGGGTCTGACCTTGACCCGGAGTAAGCGGCACTGCTTGCGTTCACAAGAAAACACAAAATACTTACTTCGAGAAATGGGACACTACTTTCTCACAAGGACCGCACCAAGTACCTTGAGGTAGCATTGAACAGCAAATTGCTGTGGAAGTACAATGTGCGTGCTTAAGGCCGACGCTCGGCACAACCTGAGAGCTCTCTCAATCTCTCATGCACTGGTGCTATACAGCTATTGCATTTCTGCTCTACGCTGCAGTAGTACGGTGAACAGGCGTACAGAAATCCACCTACCGGAAGCTTATGGAAAGGATTCAGAGGCTCACAGCGCTATGAACTCTATTTGATAACGCAAAGGATCAAAACTGGTTTATGCGAGGCTTAGTGGTCTACCAGATTGACATAGCTTAGCCTAACCTAATATATGACTTTGAAAGTTGTTTAAAATTACAACCAAAAATTCAAATTGGATAACGAGCACACATTTCTTTATTGGTAAGGTCATTCGTAGCTCAGAAGAAGAACATACGATATCGCTATTATACATATTACACAAAATTACAGCAAAAACAACAATGTTGATGTTATTATTTTAATTTATTCTAAAAAAATTAAAATTTTGCCTCTTCTAATAAGCCCAGTTGCTGCTGTCAGCAAACAAAATTATCCACCAAAAAATCACATTGTCCGCGCGCTTGCGCACTAAGTTCACGCTTTAACGATGTAAGCTCTAAGCTCAGGCGATGACGCGTCGTCATAATCCTACACACACACACACACAGTGGCTGCAATCAATCAACCTGCCGTTTTTAGCTGCTTAACTGTTGTTTTTCTCGTGCTTAAGTAATAAAAAATTTAAATTCATCAAAATTTTAATGAGCATAATTTTTCAACACCACATTAAGAGTGGAAAAAATTAAGTTTTGGAAAAAAAAGCGCTAAACAAAAGATTGGTCGGCCAATAAACTGCGTTGAACGCTGATTGGTTTGGCTTGTGCCGTGCTCATGAATGCGCCTGCGCGTTGACAAAGCCGCGCAAATTTAACGTCATTAGCATTCACACTTTGAACAATACAAGAAAAATCTAAAAAAAGGAAGATGAAGCAGAAAATTCATATCTACATATTTTAATTCTTTTCTTCTGCGCGTACAGCAGCTGCCATTTGGCAAAATTTATGACCTTCCACTAGCCAATATAACTGTCGTACTACTGATAAATCTATTAAAATTTTAATATCCACTTCAAGTGATGTTGCCACCTGGTCGCATACGCATACTGCGAGAAACTGCACGCGTCTTTGAAAATGTATATATGTATATAGTAGCCATGTTTGTGAGCAGCTCTAGAAAACCTTTGAAATTAGAAATCCATATGGATGTATAAAAATCAACAACAAACTAAGTAAAAAACTTGAGTGTAAGAGGTCATTTAACGGTCTTCGTACTGATCATTAATCATTAGTTAAGTATTCTTGCGTCAGCGATAACGAGTTTCATATGCATTTGTTGGTTGGCTTTAGGTTTGCATTGGTGGAGCGCTTATTGTGCCCCCCAGTCGTGCTGACGCATTAAGCGATCGTTATTGATCTCTGAAGAGAGCCGATCGTTTAATTGCAAATTAAATGATCTTCAAGTGATCGTTACATTGAGAAATACGGCTGCGTGAGTTGGTAATACAACTACCGTAATTAACGGGATTACTCAATGACAAATAGATATGTAGAAATAGAAAGAGAAACACTTGCTTCATAATTACAGCCTCTAGGGTGATCGTTATGGGATAGAGCAGCAAAGATCATATACAAAAATGAGTACCTAACACCCAGTGTTCCGACGTCTCTCATCCGAGGCTGTTTTCTTCTTTTTTTGGGGAATTTTTTTCCGTGGCGGACCCCAAACCTAGCTGGGGAGGGGTGTTTCGCTTTCTCACATTAGCTCTCCTTCAAGCGATATCCCCGCAAAACTAATACGGCTATGTAAACTGACGTTGAGCAGAACCAAAGGCTCCGTCAAGATTGCCAAGGACTTCTCCGAGCCGTTCGATACCAAAAGAGACTACAGACAAGTCGACTCTCTATCGTGCGACTTCTGCAATATACTTTTGTAGAAAATAAATTCGAGCTGCAGAGCAAAATAGAGAAGGCACAGAACGTGTACAGCTGCTGGAGTACGCCGACGATATTGATATCATTGGCCGTAACAACCCCCCGCCGTTAGTTTTGCTTTCTCCAGACTGGATAAGGAAGCGAAGAAAATGGGTCTGGTAGTGAACGAGGCCAAGACGAAATATTTCCTGTCATCAAACAAACAGTCGTCGCACTAGCGACTTGGCTGCCACTTCACTGTTGACACGCTTAACTTCGAAGTCATAGATAATTTCGTCTATCTTGGAACCAGAAACTAGCGTTAACAACGACAGCCTTAAAACCCAACACAGAATAGCTCTTGACAACAGGTGCTACTTTGGACCGAATAGGAAATTGAGAAGTAAAGACCTTCCTCGATGCACGAAGACCAAACTCTACAAGTCACTCATCATCTTCGTACTGCTATAGGCAAGGACGATGACAACATCTGATGAATTGTAGTTTTCGAGAGAAAGAAAGAAAATGAAAGGGGGAGCAGAGGAAGAGGAAGACCTCAACTACATAAAAATGGCCAGAACAAGAGAAGGACCTGGCTACACTTGGAACCTCCAACCGGCTTAAAGAAAGAACGACTGGTGCGCTGTTGTAAACTCGGCTATAACAACGTAAACGGAGTCTATGCCAATAATTCCCACATCTACAAGATTCCCGGCTTTGATACACGATCCATATATTATTTGGTTTTTCGCCAAACCCCGACTTCGACGCCTTAAATGCTAATTGTGGACCTCGGATCTTTAAATGTTGAGACATACTGCTTAGTTGGACTAGAAAAGTTACTTCCCCAGAAGACTCCCGTAACTAGTGTTGATCCAAAAGTGTACTTAATGACTTCCTTCGCTCTTATGGAGTTTGCTGTAGACTCGAGTATTTTACACGACAGTTCACAGTGTCTTTCCGCATTTCAAGAACGTAAGTAACCATCTTTCAAAGTTTAAAACTATTTGGATTCAGGAATGCTATTTAAATATAATTCAAGCTTCCATTGACTATAAACTCTAACATGGATCTCTTAGCGCGATAAGCACATCACTTAATAAAGTTTCACCAACTCATTTCGTCTAAGACACTTCATTAACTTTAAACCGCACAGTACGCGAACTCACCGCCAAAGCACGCAGCATAAAGGTGGTGAAGCTCGCACGTACAATCCGCGATTCCATTACCATAAATGACGTAGCAAAATGGCGGCGTATCTGCTGCAAATTATCTAACCAACCATACCAAGCGGCAATCCCACCGAACAGCCACTCGACGAGTCAGCAAGTTCGCGAGACGGCAAAACCAGCAAAGCAACTTGCCGCTGCGGCAGCAAGACGCGCATATATGGTGTTTATGCTGCGGCATAAGTTGATTGGCAAAGACGCTTGACTCCTCCTGCCTAGCCGACGGCAACGCGCGCGCTGGTAAGTAGTGAAGTACGTATATGTAGCTATAGAGCCGAAGACGTGCCATGCAGCGTTGTCAGTCAAATGTGACCGCGAATGGCAGACTAGTGTGGTGGTATGTGTGTGTTGGTAAGACATTTGCGCCTCGGTTGTGCGCTTCGCGTACTCATTTGATGCATTACAGCTGATTTCACGCATGCGCTGACAGACAGTAATGACTGTCAGAAGCAATTAAAGGCGAACTTCAGAACGGAGTTGCATAGAAAATGACTGCTGGATGGAGGAGAGTGAGTAAAAATACCAAGCATTGCACTGCGGTTGTTTGTTGATGGATATACCGTTGCTAAGCGTAAAAAATATGCGCAGACATTAGAAGTTGATAGACACGTTGTTGTTGTTGTGCGCTCGTATAACTTTATTTCGTAAATGGCGTCCGCTGAAAGCAAAGCGCGTTGCACGATCCACGTTGATCGCGTTGTGCAAATGAAGCGCTTGCCTTTGCATTTTGTTTATGCGGCTGTTGCATGCCACTTGCGGCTTGCGTCGTTGCTGAAAACCTACAATTATGCGTTGAAAATTAAATAAATGGTTAGGTGTGCATTGAAGCGATCGACACGCCCCACATTTTCCAGCACGCTCTCGAAGGTGGGCAAGTAATTTTTCGTTTAGTTTTTCCAAGCCATTGTAATTTGAGGTCGGCTTGGCAGAAACAACAACAAAAGGTGATAAAGAAATGCAGGTTGCGGTGTGCGTTCGGCGATCGCGAGGTGATCTTCGCGCGGACAAAAACAGGTGATCATAGAGAGATATGTTTATATAATGTTCCTGGCATCTAATGCATTACAAAGTGACAGTGTGAAGTGCGCGCTGCAATGAGCAATTACCGCTACACATCATCATCATCAATATCGGTGACGGCCAACGAGTCAGCGCGTCGCCAAAACTGACGAACAAGGCTGATGGCGGCATGGCATGGTGAAGCGCAATAAAAAAATATAAAAAACAAAAAATAAAAATAAAAAATTCAAAAAAAAAAAAATTAAAAAATAAAAGACACCAAAAAATTTTTAAAAAAAAAAATATAAAAATAAATAACAACAACAACCACATTGCAACAACTCAATTTGTGATTGCGCACAATTACGCGCGGCTTCTTTTTCATCCATAACTCTTGTACGTCGGCATCGGCTTTATTAACACCAAACACCAAGCGGTCAGCAACTTGAACTCAACAATCGATCATTTGATGACTTGCAGCGGCACACTTGAGCTGCTCAACTCGAAGTAAAAAGCGCACAGTTGCAACGCCATCAACGCTCAGCACTCGACATTCAAGATTCGACACTCAGCGCGCGGTTTGAGCCAAGCGCACAGTTAGCACTTAACATAATTAAATTACAACAACAAGCCTTGCTCATTTTTGGGTTAATTAAATTGTATGGCAGATGAAGAAGAAGCGATGTGGCAACGTTGAACGCGTGTAAATTACGTTTCAATGGCGGTATATCGATTTTTTATTTAACCGGCATCTTCTTTGAAGTCGCGAAGATTATGTGAAGCCGGCAAGTAAATTTGATATTTTTCGCATTTGGAAGTCCACAGCAAAAATCTGTCTCTCTAAGGAGTTGGTACGTTTTGAGTGTAGATAGTTTTTCGATACGGAACACCGAAGACTGGAGATCCTTGAGTGGATAATGCAGTTACCTTTTGGTTTACTCTCTTCATCAGTGCCAAGATATTTTAAGTTTGCCACCATGTTTGAAACACTCAAAAAGAAACTTCGGAGACCCTATAAAGTATATGTGCATATATTTGATCAGCTGAGTCAACCAAACCGTACCCAACTATCTCTTCGTCCCTCTGTATAATGCGAAATAGTACCTCAGTTTTTGAGATATCGATCTAAAATATTTCATCCATCCTTTTTCTTCCCAAGAAGCTGCAAATTTGTCAGAACAGCTCTATAGTATATAAACTGGTCTATCGGAATCAAGTGCTGGTATGGAAAACTTTTTTATTTGACGAGATTTCGTCAAGGAATTTGGCATGGATTATTGTTTAAGGCAAAATGCGTATATCTTTACAAACCACTAAAGCTATATGACAAGTCTTTCTAGAACTTCTTACGTACATAATGAAAATGGGTGAAATCAGATGATAATCACGCCCACTTCCCATACAAGGGATATGCTGAAAAAGTGCGGTAATCCCCCAAATAAGTAAGTCAGATTCGTTAAATTACACATTCTCCATGATATGGAAGGTACTCATAAGAGCCGGCGTCGAGGTTTGTAATGACGAGGCAGCGCCTACCTTTAAGTGATAACTTATACCTCAGGGAGTACTCGGTTAAATTTGATACATTAAGCTATCTAGAAATTCCTAAGTCGCATTGTGAAATTGAGCAAAATTGGAATAGAACCACGCCTACTCTCCATATATAACATTTTTAAGTTCCCTCTGACTCTTTTACTTCATAGAATATACTCGTTATAGAAGCAAGGCTCTATACAAATACATAGTGTCTGAAAAGATGTGTGCCATTTTAAGTTCGAAAACAAAAAATAACTTTTCAAGCTCCAAGGAAATGAATAAAGTTTCATGACTTTGAAATCATTATTTACAAAATTTTTTTGTAGCTTTGGACGAGCCTCGGGCTAAGATTGCATTAAGAGTACTTCAGGGTTGCCTGAAGAGATCGACATTAATTTTTTTATTACCTTGATGATCGTACTACTTAACCAAAGAGAAATCTAAGGTTCAGAATGTTTATATAGAAGGTACCCTGAAGTTCACTACTTCTTCTTTATTGGCGTAGACGTCGTTTACGGGGTTATAGTCGAGTTTACAACAGCGGGCCAGTAGTTCTTCCGAGTCTGTTGTGCCTTTTTCATTGGAGGTGTTTTTTACGTGGCTCGTCCCAAATCCAGCAACAACCCTGGGAGGGATGATTCGCCTTCTCACTTTAGCTAGCCTTCAAGCTGATGGTTTTTGGCTACCAGAGAATAACTGACCAGAAGTCGCGAGCTGGTTGAGCCATATGTAAAATAATCATTTCTGGCCACTCCTAAGTGAATGACGCTCAAGAAACTTTCCTCACTTGCGTGAACTTCTACACTTGGCTCCATCTTTCAACTATTTATCCACATCTATTTTTTTACAGACCAGTGTGGTCTGGTAGTCAGCCATTCTCACGATAATCGGGTCTAAGTACCCATAACGGAACCCGATTTTTTTACTATGTCCGAGGACTGTCAACTATGCACCATTCCTTGAAATTACTTAATGAATGTTTTCTGCCGCTACAATGAGAACAACAGTTAGCCTAAGGTTTGTGAATATTTCTACTGAAGATACCACGGAGCTCCCTGAAGTTATCCACATCTTTTTGATATATCTTATGACCATTTCAGTTAATAAAAGAGCAATCTAAGAGCTAAAATGTTCAAAATGAAGAATTTCGGCAATCATCAGATTAGTACACACATTTGATAATGAAAGAATTGATAATCAAAAATCACGGAACCTAACACTCTCCACGACTAAAATATTATGATTGCAGTCAATGGCGGTAAATTCCGGCTGTCAATAACCCTTATATTGTAGGTATGGCATTGTACAGCCTGTGTTTCTTCACTCCTCACACGACCGCGATTATTGACAAAGTACAGAGTAGCAACAAAATTCTCAAGTCGCTAGCTGGCAGCACATTGGGAAAAGTCAAAAAAACGTTGTTGCCAACACACAAGGCAATCGAGCGGCCGGTCCTTAACTACGCCGCAACAATATGGTCGCCTGAAATGTAGACAAGGATGCTATAGACATGTCAGAACACTGTACTCCGGACTACAACAGGACATCTCTTGATGTCACTCATATAAGAAGCAGTTTCTGCTGGGGTGCTATCGAAGAACTTAGGAGTCAAACCACCACCCATTGCAGATGAAGAGCTCAAGTTCCCGCGAGAAAGGAGAGTGACCCTTGCGAAGCTTTGTTCTGGATACTGTAGCAGGTTAAACTCCTACTTACCCAGAATCGACCCTGACATATCAAACATACATATGTACAGCGTGGAACAAGTTCTCGCATGACACTAGCCACATCTTTTCATGCCCTGTTAACCCTACTCATCTTTCGCCCCTCTCCCTATGGAGACCTCGTTGACAACTTATCTAATCCTTACTACCCTAACAAGATTAGATATCCGTTACAACCACAACAACAACCGATGAAATTAAATATAATATTTTTGGAAGTGATGGTCGATCTAGAGTTTACTCAAGCAAATTGACATTAAGAATTTTATACCTACAGTCAAGCATGTCGAGCATGGAGGCGACAGCTTTATGGTTTGGGCTGCATGGCTTCTTCTGTAGTGGGACGTTTGATTTTCATAAAAGGTTGTATGGAGCGCTATGTTTATAAAACTCGTTAGAACAAAAATTAAATGCAACTGTGAACAGTAATGGTCTTGTGAGCATTGGATTCTTCTCACTTTAAGAAAACTTTCTTCTAATCTTCAAAAATATCATATTCTTCAATCACAATATTCTCTCAATAGAGAAAGTCTGTCAGCATACTTATTGTTGTCTTACTCTACTTTGTTGTTGTGCGCTTTTTTATTTCAATCAGCACTGCGGCATGTTTTGACCGGCGAAAATGATACACATAAATACCCGCAAACTTATTGAACTATCAGCCGATACTTGAAGCGCCGTTGTTTGCCGTCTAATTGCCGCAAATAAGCTTAGGTACGGTCTGCGCTTGCGCAGCTTGACACACATTTCACGTACGAATTTTTGCGATCGATATGCCGCCATTGTCATAAGCGTATTATTTTATTTACATTGTGTAAGTGTAATAACCAGCTTTTATTAGTTTGTTGGCAATTACGAGCGTTTTATGTTGCTATGCCCCACTGTTCTGAAGACCCAATTATTATCAAGCATAATTTAATTGACCTACAAAAATGCGAAAGTGGAGAGAGGAAATTAAAATTTTTTGTAAGTAATGCTGCTTATGAGTTTAAACCGTTATTATAGATATATTTATTTGTGTTTATACATAAATATTTTTTTAATTGGCAACTTCAAGGTCAATTGCGGATAATGCGGCCAATTAAATTGCTTTGTATGCTTACTTAAATTGTCAAAAAAATAGAGAAAAACTCATTTTCTTTGGTCACTCACGAAATTGCGTGTAATTTTATGCATCGCTGAGTGGGCGCGTGCGCTCTGGTAACAGGAAAGGCGCGCCTAGTAAATTTAATGGCTAACAGGTGTCTTCAACGGTGGTGCTCTTAGTTGCACTAGCCAATTGGTAAGCATTGATTCGGTTATACTAGGCATACAAGTGGCGACAGTGTCATAAATACATTGGTGGTCATGAAAATATGTTCCATAGCAAATTTTTAGGAATAAGTTTTCGGTTTTGTGAATGAAAAGACGGAGTTGAAGAGGGAATCGAGACGAATATGCAGACAAAAAATTGAGAGACCGAAATGCGTGAATATGAAGAGCTTAACAAGCTGGCTGATAGGGTTAATGCTCGAAAATTCTACGAAAAAATGCGGCCACTAACATAAGGTTTCAAGACCGGAGCATACTTATGTAGAACCCCAGAGGTGATCTAGTAATCGATGCCCAGAGCTAAAAATTTTGGAGTGAACACTTCTGCAGTCTGCTGAACGGCAGTGAAAGCACAACACTAAGAGATGGCGAGCTCGATTCCCCAATCGATGACGATGGACCATGAAGAAGTTCAAATAAAAATTACCCGTCTGAAGACAACAAAGCGACGGGAGCCGATAGATTCCCGGCCAAGCTATTCAAACACGGCGGTGGAAAAACTGATAAGGAGCAGCCATCAGCTTCTTTGTAGAAGCTGGTCGAACGAAAGCAAAGATTGGAATTTAAGTGTGATCTGCCCAATCTATAAAAACACCAGGCACCACTACCTGCGCCAACTACTGTGGAATAAGCCTCCTCAATATCGCAAATAAGGTTCTATCGAGCGTATTGTGTGAAAGATTAAAACCAACCGTCAAGAAACTGGTTTGTTATCAGTTTGGCTTTAGA
Organism: Bactrocera correcta; assembly: GCA_027475135.1. Classification (NCBI taxonomy): domain Eukaryota; kingdom Metazoa; phylum Arthropoda; class Insecta; order Diptera; family Tephritidae; genus Bactrocera; species Bactrocera correcta. The sequence continues at coordinate 10,854,180 of CM050325.1, forward strand.
CCTGGAAAATCATTAACTCACCAGATATTCACCATGTGCCAAATCTGGAAAAATCCGTAAAAAAGAAGATCGACCACCACCACTTCTTCGCCGATATCAAATATGCTTTTGACAGAACGAAAAGGAGCTGCCTTTATGACGCTAAATCTGAAACTGTGATCCACGAAAAACTAATGCGTCTTTATAAACTGACGTTGAACAATACCAAAAGCTCCGTCAAGTTCAGGAAGATTTTTGGTCCTTTGCGAATGATGAATGACGAATACCGCATTCAATGGAACAGTGTGCTGTGAACGTACTTCAGAGATTTGAAGAGTTAGAGGCTACACTGGCTAGGTCATGTCATCCGAATGGATGAAAACACTCCAGATGTGAGAATATTCGACGCAGTACCCGCTTGAGGAGGCAGATAAAGAGGAAAACGTCCACTCCGTTGGAAAGACCAAGTGGAAAAGGGCTTGGCTACATTTATTATCTCAAATAAATCAAACACCGATAAGGAAAAACGACTGACGCGCTTTTATAAGATTCCATCCCCTCTCTTTTTTTGTTCTACTAAAAGCTCGGTTCTGTGAAAAACTCGTCATAAGACAAAAATGGTCACATAAATAAAATGGTTTTGTTGCGTACTTTGAAGAAAGTAAATCCAAGAAAGTAGGCTATTGGTCCTCGGAAAAACTTGATTGACTCTAAGTGCTTACGAACCGAAACTTCGCGATATTTAAAAATCCAACACACAAATTGAGATAGTGGGGTCCAAAAGTGGATTATGCCAACTAAAGATCCGTCCGTCCGGTTAGAGGTGATGACGGTCCTGATGTCTGCGACACACGATTCTTGGAGCGTTCGAGGAAGACATTTTGTGATTGTTTGTGGACACTTTTTTGACCACCAGTGTAAAAACATATGGACTTCAAGCTCCATATGTCTGTATGTACTTATGTTCTAGCTATGCACAAGCTCATGTAGCACCTTGAAATTACTATCACTTTACCCCATACCTAAACACATAAGCTCGTATGCATGCATGTTGCAAACCACCTGTGTCAGTGTCACTGACTTTGATTAATTTTCGACACTAATTACGTGCACTGTCAACTGATTAATCTGTTCCGTCTTTCAATCAACGCAGGCAAATTTGTTCTTCAGCTTGCTTGCGCGCTTGCCTATCAACGTTGTTGTACTATAAGTATATCGTGAACAGTGTTGCATTCCGTGGAGGATCAACACAGATCAGTGATTCCAGCACGCGACCACAAACGACCCACACAAGCGTGGCGTGACACATAATGTTTGGCTAGGTTAAGTGTAGAAAGTTGTAGTCTACAAGTCGCCAACATTATTTTGTTAGTCGATACTTGTATTACTGCGCAATTATTTATTTTTATTTTACTTATATTTGTTCGCCTCACGCGACAATGTCTTACATGATCGCTGACCATAAAGTTCCATTGAATTCTGTGTATATATTTGAGTGAAGGCAAAATGATGTAAAAATTCTAAGAACCATACTCGTGGAAATTAAAACCAAAGCAGCATGCCTCGTACTAAAGACAGGTTCTCTGACCTTCAATTTTATTCACTTGTAATTGTATAAAATTCGAGAGGAAGATCTTGATATACTATATGATTTTATGTTCAATATCTGGGATTTTTGGGATAGCGCATATTCGAACATCGCCTTGAATTTTTAATAGACCCTAGAACTGCTTATCCAAGGAAGTAAGCCGACAAGTGCTATGACTAAGAAAATTTTGTGATGATATTCAGTCCGACTCAGTACTATCCGAAATTACATATAGACAGATTATATAAGGTAGAGCTTCTATGCCCTTGAGATTTATTTCCTAATCTTCGTTGTCTCTTTTTGGTACTAATATTCCTAGAACAAAGGGGCAACTAGTTGTCTACAAACGTCCTTTTTTTCTCTCCATCTATCGAAAATAATAAGTGAATGAGGTTATAATCTCACATTTCAGGGGACTAAGATCAGAAAGATGAACCTTCTCACGTCGGGAAGCTTACTTCGATCGTGTCAAGTGCAGGCATTGTAAGGAAAAACTACTCCTTATGGACCTAGTAATTGAACTCCGTCTGGTATTACAAAGGATCAAAACTGGTCTATGCAAGGCTCATTGGCCTACCAGACCAACCTAACTTAACTTAACTTCTTGTAAAAATTTTGTTTCCCGTTCTCATTATATTTCCTTTTTTATTAGTTCTATATCCCATATCTGAAAGAGTTTTATTCTGAATTTCAACTTGAAAGATTAGATTTCAGTTTGAAACATAACGTAGAATCTTAGGTATTTGGAAATACAAAGTCCTCTTCTATGAACAAATATAGTTCTAGACATTTTCTATAAGACCCGTTTCAGACTCTTGCAGTGTTCAAGCGAAAAATTTTACCAATGATTGTATGTACCTTTACGAGTTTATGAAGATTATGACAAAATCGAGAAAGATAAAACTTATCTAGTCGGATCCAAATGTGGACTGGATTATATCATCTAAAAATCTGTCAGGATTGGGATGGTCCTGATCCAAAAGTATGCCAGCTAAAGATCCGTCCGTATGGGTAGAGGTGAGGACGCTCCTGATATCTGCGGACGAGGATTCTAGCAGTATTTAAGCGAAACATTTTGTGAATGATTTATGATCTTTTACGAGTTTATGAAAACAAATCCGTTCGAGTTGAGATGGGGGCGGTCCTGTTGCCTTCTGAAATGAATTCTTGGAGTACTTGAGCAAAACATTTCGGACCTACTTGAGTTTAGGAAAACGAATATCGAAATCCATGAGATGATGACTTTACGAGCCTTTTTGCGAAACTTATTAGCTTGTGGGATTGAAATTCGGACTGGATTAGACCATCTAAAAAGTCCAGTCCGTAGAGAGATGGGGACCGTCCTGATGTCTGCGGCGGAGAGTTTTGAAGCTTTCGACGAAACATTTTGTGAGTGATTTATGGATCTTTATGAGCTTACGAAGACGACTATCGCAAACCATGAAATGATAAGCTTTACGAGATTTGTGGTAAAATTGGCACACGTATTGAGATCGTGGGGTACAAACGTGGATTATGCCAACTAAAGATCTGTCCGTTCGGATAGAGGTGGGGACGGTCCTGATCTCTGAGTACTGGATTAAGCCATTTAAAGATCTGTCTGGGTAGAGGTAGGCTCCGTCCTGATGTCTGAGGGAATAAATTCTTTGAGGGCTTGAGCGAAACATTTTGTGAGATATTTTAAGAGTTTACGAAGACGAATATCGCAAGTAATGAGCCTTGTGGCAAAATTGAAAAAGACAAAGTTTAGTTTGTAGAATCTAAATGTGGACTGGATTATGCCATCCGAAGATTCGTCCAGAGTCAAGTAATAAAGTGCTTTGAAGCAGACAATCTAGAAAAGGAAGAATCAATGAAATATCAAAATATTTCGACTTTCCGATTCAATAGAACGATAAACTTGAGTACCACGAAGCGGACGCTCGGTGATTATCATCAAACGCTCAGAAAATTTCCAATTGAAAATATATCAAAATGATTTAACAGCAGGTAAGTAAAAGCCGAAGCTTTTCACCATTAAGACAAATAAATTAAGCGACGAAAATTTGTCTAGTTTAATCGAGCGTTGTTGAAGTCATAAATAACACAAATTGAATATGCACAAGGGGCAGTGGAAATGAAAAAAGAACGGTAAAAAACGACAACAACGAACTAGCTGCGAGCAAAACCGAAAACAAGCGCTTCATACAGGGGATCACTACATATGTATACGAGCGTATTAACATATCTTATCGCATAGCAGTTGGACAGCAAGCAACACCAACGACTGCCAACAACTTAATCACTAGCTAAAATTATAAATTAAAAACAAAAAATTAACAGCAACATAAATAAGCGACAACAGGTTAAACTTGGGCATATGCATAATCATATGTATGTCTGTATGTATGTGCGCATGCGCAGCTTAGGCGATGGTGCGAACAAGATTTTCGAACAAGGCGACAACTCAAATTTATGCGCGCATCCGAAATAAATCAAACGATCGTTGACGGCGAGTCACAAAAAAAAAAAAAAAGTGAAATGAGAGATAGAAGAAGAAAAAAACTTGAAAATAGATGCTGAAAAAGTGTTGGCTTAAATACGAGAGCAGTTTGAGAAGTCAGTGAGATACATATGAATATAGAAAATAGTTGATCGAAGTACTAGTCTACGACTTAACTCCATTATATCAATTCAGTGGTGTGTATATTGAGCTTAGCTCAAGGTTAGGTTCCCGAGTAGACGGTGTATCTAAAACATTTAAGCCATTGCTCATCTCTATTAAGTTCGATAAAATGGTGTTAGCCGAAGTTTGAAGAGAGAGTTTTAAAGAGTCTAAAATATTGAGCCTACGACTCATCTTTATTAAGTTCGATCCAGTGGGGAGTTTATTAATATTAGCCAAAGCTTTCATCTTTTAAATATCCGATGGATTTTACCAGCCTTGGATTACATTTTTGAACTTTTTCGGGTTCAGATTCTTTGTCGACATTTCGAACAGATTTCGGTAGTAAACTACTTTTTAAAGCAAATCCCTCGAAATCAAGCTAGTTGAGAAGACGGAATTGATGACAGACTCTTAAACCAGACAGACATGTTTGCTTAAAATGATTTTTAGAACATTTTCTATAAAGCTGTACCGAGGAGTTGGAAGCTTAAGACAATATGAAGATCTTTCAAAGCACTTTTGGGATTTTTTAATACCATTCGGTCAAAGTTCTTTTGGAAGGCGAATCTGGAGTTGATGTAAATAAACTGGGAGCTAAACTACAGGGGTCTACTTAATAAGGAAGCAGTTCCAAACTTGCTGCTGTAGTTGTATCTAAGAAGTTGAGAGCTCAGACATGCTCCATACAGAAGATTGTTGTTTTTGCTTTGGATGATAACACATTTGAGATTATGTGGAAGATTGAAGGGGAAACCCATATACATACATACATAGTCGTCTTCTTCGCCGACCCTGTGTTGAATTCATCTGAGATTCTCCGAGAGATTTTTCAATTTCAACCGTTCTTGAAATTTCTCGCTATATTTTATATTTCGGGGTTCCGAAGCTCTCTCTGATTTTTACCTAAATTCTCAATAAAATTAAGTCACAAAACTTAGATGACTGCAGACCTCATCAGCTTTCAAATTTTCGTTCTCTGAACAAATACCTGAGAACCAAGTTTTTCTTCAACCCTCCAGTTGCTAATTGGTCACTCGTACCTCGCAGTCTGATTCTGTCATTACAACTACTTCCCACACGTCATTCAGCTATCTACTTCTATATTATAATTGAATATATCTTTTAGCCGAAATCTTTGCTGCTTTCTTCTGGGCGCGTGTTGTCGTCGCTCATTTAAATAAGTTATTACAGCTCGTACCAAGTCATCTCAGTCCACTGATAAGGCACCAGTTAACGAAACCACTTGTGGCAGCTACAAAAATGCGGTCAACGAGAGCTATCTGAAAAAAATGCAAGAAAAAATGACTAAACAACAACAAACACGAAACAAACCGTTAAAACAACTCAATTTATTAACAAAATCACCGAAAAACTAATTTCAAATGGTCTTCGGCAGCAACAGAGCACCTGAGCTCAACCTCTTCCATTTACGGTCGGCATTTGTGGCAAGTTATACAGTTGAAAAAAACGAACGGAATTTAAGTAATCAACCAACACGCACTAGCCGGCCAGTACATGTATATCCAGTTATTTAACAAATCCATTACCCATCAGCACATCCCAGCTCATTTACACCGCTGTCTGTCGCATCTTCATCAACTGCAGCAACGCGTGTTGTGTGCCGCACTTTCGACGACGCGGTTCGGCTCATTCGTGCACTAATGACATCGCAATAAATCAAATGAAAGGTGAGATCGACCGTACGACCGGTCGACTTGCCATAAGCCGTGGAGCGTGCGCGCGCGTTGATAGCTGATGCCACCTTCTTTGAGGGCCACTAAAGCCTGCAACGGTATGTTGTAGAATGAATGGTCGGACGGACGGATGAATGTATGTGATATGGGCTCAGTGCGGCAAGAAGATCAATATGTAAAAGTGCATTGGAATGCGCAGACGCGAGTCGGCTCATTTGTAAGTGCCGCGTCTTAGCTGTAGAGCAGTGTGTGGGAATTGGAAATTAATTTTGGTAAAACAAAATGACAGAGAGATGTGATGATGAGCGAAAAAATGATCCGTTCCTAAAATGAACCTGCCAAAGTTCTTGAGGGTATGGTTTCCAAAAGCGTGGAAAGAGGGCCGTAGAAATTCTTAGCTATAAAACTTGTTTTAAATGAAGAATTCGTTTATTGAGAATTTGATAAGAAACCTAGATTTAAATCTATATTGAGGTTATATAATTTTCCACGAACCTGACCAATGCAAAGTCGATGCTACCGAAGTAATAAATTGAGCTACTGACTTGAAGAGGCTGAAACCCTTATATATGTATAGTCGTCTTATTCGTCGACGAATTAATCTGAGATTCTCCGAGAAATATTTCAATTTCAACCGTTCTTGAAATTCCTCGTAATATTTTATATTTTGTGCAGACAAAAAAGAGAACTGGAGGTAGGAACATATCTGTACCGTTCCTACCTCCACATTTCAGTTTAAGCCCATCGGTACATATCGTGTCGATATCGGGTGCTTTTTGGAGGTAAATCTCACTTCATTTAATGAAACTAAGAATATATTGTGATCTTTCGGAAAAACTCCGATCACATCATATTATACGACAACTTAGATGGTCGTTTGAAATTTTTAAATCAAAATATTTTATAAGGTATTACATTATGGGTCCCAAAGTCAATAGATTTAGGAATGCATTTAGCTGAAAATATTTTTATGTATTATGTAGAGTTGCCACTTATTTGAAAATTTTAATTATTTAATATAAGCAAATTATAGTAACATAGATTTTGATACCTAAAGTAAAAATGGTCCAAGAAAATTAAAAGTTAGACATGGAAGGTTGCCACATGTTTGAATAATTTAATAAAAAATTAGAGAAGTTAATAACATCCCAGGTGGTTATCGATTTTTTTCATTTCTGCATAGGGTTGCCACTTATTTTAAAAAAAAAAAATCTATTAATTTCATACAAAATTAGATAAGTTAAAAAAATCCAAGGTGGTTGTCGAACTGATAGGAGTTTATAAATATATTCGTCCAATTTTTTCATTTCTGCATAAGGTTGCCACTTATTTGTTTTAAGAAAAATCTATTGAAGTTTTATTGAAAATTTTAATATTTAAATTTAAATATAATATTAAGATATGTATAAAAATAATTTTGTCCAAATTATATCTGACAAGAGTTGCCACTTGTTTGAAAATTGTAGTAAGTGTTTTGTAAGCTAAAAACAGATGAAAATGGGCATCGAACTATTAGGAGTTAAGAAATATATTCGTCCGATTTTTTAATTTTTGAATAGGGTTGCCACTTTTTTCTTTTAAGCTAAATCTATTAAAAATTATTTTGAAAATTTTTGAATTTAAAATGAAATATCAAGATATTTATAAAAATAGTTAAGAAGTACTTTTGCCGAAGATACATACATATATCTGACAAGTGTTGCCACATGTTTGCAAACTTTACTAAAAAATTAGTAAATTCAAAATATTCAAATATGAGTTTCGATCTGATAGGAGTTAAGAAATATATTCGCCTGGTTTTTTCGGTTCTTGAAAAGGGTTGCCACTAATTTATTTTATGAAAAAAAATGATAACATGAAAACCAAACAACATGGGTATCAAACCAAAGTGTTTAAGGGAAGCTTTTAGCGGAAGATGGTCTTACGCATGGTTGCCTTCTGTTTAAATTAAAAAAATATACATACTTATTACATACATACGTACATATGTATGTATATATTTTGATAATATATGTACATTTTGATAGAATCAATGAAATATAGTATTATGTGCAAAAATGATGAAAAAGAGAAAGGAAGAAATATTTGAGTAAGGCAAGAGTTGCCACCTGTTTTAAATTAGTAAAATTATAGACATCAAATGAGGGTTTTATCACAATACTTGAAACAAATATAAATGATTTTAAGGAATTATTTGAGAAGAGTTGCCATCTGTTAAAAAAATAATTTAAGCAAATTTATAAATTTGACAAAAATGATATTTGCGTTATTTTTGAGAAACACTATTCTCAAAAAAAATTTAAATTAAAAAAAATATAAAGATTGATAAATGTGGCAACAACTTGTAGACAAAAAATATAAAAATAATTCCATAAAAAAAATTATAAACTTGAGAATTCACACTGTTTCCAAAGAGAAAAATTAAAAAATGTAAATAAAAAAATTTTTAATTGATAAATATCACAAAAACATATTAATATATTTCATCAAAAAATTATAAACTGGAGAATTTACACTATTTCCAAGCGAAAAAAATTCAACAATAACAACACTACAGCTGTTAGTATGCTAAGTGCCCATACATATGTATGTACATCCATCAAACACCAATTTCACCCTGTTCTGGTGTTTCTTGCTCTTCCCCATCCGTTTGTATCCTTTCCGGCGTGCGATTTTTTCCTGCGGCTGACGCATTCCATTAAGCAAATGGTAAATCACGGGCGAAATCCTTTTATCTAACAAGTTTTTATGTCGACGTAAGTTTTTTTGGAGGCCTTTGGTTAGAGCTGACATAAGCTTGTAGTTGTAGTTGTGGCGCAAAACAAAGCAAAAAGTATAAAACAACAAAAACATACATATTTCGGAAAAATGTCATTTGCGCTGCGAGTTTAGACAGTCGCTGAGTTCACACACCTGTCTCACCGATTTATATATACATGTATGTGCATTTGTATGTATATATGTATGTATGTGCGGGTTTTATACCCTGAAAAGAATATAATTATTAAGTTTGACACAAAGTTTGTAAGACCAAGAAGCAAATGTTGGAGACTCAAATACATACATACTATATGCGTTATATACAAAAGATCTGCATGACGAGCTGAGTCAATTTAGCCATGTCCATATGTTCCTCAGTTCGTGTGTCCGTATATACTCGAATTAGTCCATTAGTTTTTGATATATTGTTCTGAAATTTGGCAGATGTTCTTTTCTTGCTAAGAAGTTCCTCACGTGTTGGAACTAGTCAAATCAGACCACTGTAGGATATAGTTGCCATACAAAATAATCGTTCAAAATCAAGTCCTTGTATGGAAAACTTTTTTATTTGTCAAGATAATTTTACGAATCTTGGCACATATTATTCTTTAAGGCAGGGCTACAATCCCCCAAGAAATTGTTTAGATCGGACCCATATAGCTTATAGCTGCCATACAAACTGGCCGAGCAAAATATAGTCCTTGTATGGAAAACTTTTTTGTTTGACAGGATATCTTCACGAAATTTGAAACAGATTATTCTTCAAAGCAAAGCTATAATCACTGATGACTTTTTTTAGAATGGACCCATATAACTTATAGCTGCCATACAAACTGATCTGTCAAAATCAAATTCCTGTAGGACAAACTTTTTCATTTGACGAGATATTTGCTCAAAATTAAACACGGATTATTACCCTCAGCAGCGCTATAATCTGTGAGCATTTTGTTCAGATCGGACTACTATAGCATATAGCTGCCATACAAACTGACCGTTCAAATTGAGAGGCAAAGAACTTTTTATACCTTTGTATGCTATAAGAAATGCACCTGTGGAGGCTATTATAGCTTCGATGTAGCCGAAGTTAACGTTTTGTTGTTGTTTTTGTTTCATTTCCATTTCCATTGCTTCACTAATTTCTCCTGTTGCTTTTGCAGCGCGCACTTAAGTAATGATGCTAGCTGCTCGAACCGCCTGCGTCGCGTTGGCTCCTTGCCACGGCACTGCTGCTGCCACGGAAGTTGATGTTCCATATTTTCCTGCGCGTTGTTGTTGTTGTATTCTCATTCTATTTTTCGTTGGTGGCAGCATGGCTGCCATTATTATTTGCATTTTTTGTTATTGTTGTATTATATTTTGTATTTTTGTTTGCCTGCGCATAGGAAATTTTATTCGTGCCCCTTCCACGCACCCACCATTTTGTGCCATACACACACACTCACACATAGTGATGCGCAAATGTCGTTGACAATATGCCAACTTTTTTCTCAGCATTTACATTTTTTTGCTTTCTTATTTGGCGCTTTCTCATTTTTTCCCCACTCTTTACGTAGCTTTCTTCTACAATCAATCGTTCTTGTTGTTGTTGTTGCTTTATGTTTGCTGCGTTTTCCTGTCAATTTCACCCAACGGCAGTTGTTGTGGCGCAGAGTGTGAGGTGTTTGACAACGGTAGCGTTGGTTTTGTTGTTTTTGCTGTTGTTGTTGTTGTTCGGTTAGCAACGGAACTGTGTATTAGTTTGGCGTATGCCTCGAGGAGATTGCCCATAAAAATTCCATAAAGATAGCGATTTATAGCGAATATTTGCATTGATACGCGCGTGCGACAACAAACAACAACAACAGCAACAACAATAACAACGAACAGTAAAAAATGGCAAGAAAAGAAGCATAATGTTGACGAGCCTGATGAAGGTGCGTTGTAAATGATGATTGCTGTTACTTCATATTGTTGTTGTTGTTGTTGGCTGGCAGCTGCTGCTCACTGCTATTAATGTCATGCCCTTTCTCCGCCCCCGTCGCACTGATGACAACGCTAAGCCACAGCAATATGAGTTTATAGCGGATAACGGTTCATATATCGTTGAGGTTATGTAATTTGGTGTGGTGTCACCTGATGGGTTGGTGCATGAGGGGTCGACTGATGAGCTTGCCACCACCACTCACAATATGCATTGTTGTTGCCCACGTTAATGGCGTTTGTTGACGATGAGTCGAAAGGTTCTGTGCCGCTGGCTGTCAGGTGTTTGGAAGACGCTTTGAAATGACATTGCATAACCCGCTCAATGGAATCAATTGAAAAATGCCGAAAAAGGGTAAGGGCTTGCCATCGGTGTGGCATCCACTTAAGCAGGCTTATCAATTTTGAGGAAATGATTTGCAGGTGTTATTAATCAAATTAATGTTTGTATTGATAAGGAAAAACGTCGTCAGTGATGGCTTTGGCGGTTGGGTTAAGTGGTTCGAGTTGTTTTGTGGTTATTATTATCCCACCACCCAGATGGGAGGGTTAAGTATGCTTGCTGCTAAGGAAGCTCATAGTCATAATGTATTTTATGTAAGTGAAAAGGGTGTGATGATTGAAATTGTTGAGGTTATGTCAAAAGCAGTTTTGAACGTAGAGATTCGTTGAAGTCTTTAAAATTTTAAGTTCTAACTTAAATCGGAAAATTTTGGGGCATAAAATGACTGGAAAATGTTTAACTTTATTTGACGTGGTTCGCTTATTGCTAAGAGGTTTAATTCTTTTTCTTTACTGGCGTAGACACCACTATGTGATTATAGAACAGTTTACAACAGCGCGCAAGTCGTTCTTTCTTTTCGCTGTTTGGCGGCAAATTAAAGATTCCAAGCGAAGACAGGTACTTCTTCACCTGGTCTTTTCAACGGAGTGTAGGTCTTCCTCTTCCTCTGTCTCTCCCAGCAGGTTCTACATCGAATACTCTTAGAGCTGGAGTGTTTTCATCCATTCGAACGACATGACCTATCCATCGTAGCCGCTGTCTATTAATTCGCTGAACTATGTCAATGTCATATTTCGTCTTACCCTCGTTCCCCTATCACATCAATTTGCTTCGCTTCATTGTCTAGTCTAGAGAAAGCAGAACTAACGACGCGGTTGTTGATGTCAACGATATCTATCATCAGCGTATGCCAGCAGCTGTATTCTCATAAGGAAGATTGCATCTTCCCTATTCAGCTCTGCAGCTCGCATTATTTTCTCCAAGAGTACATTGAAGAAGTCACGCCTTGTCTGAAACCTCGTTTGGTATCAAACGGCTCGGAGAGTACCTTCCCTATCGGCCAGAGGTCAAGCTCTTCATACTCATTCATTTCGGCCTCTCTCTTTATTTGTAACGTTGCGAGGTAGGCAGTCTGTTTTCTCTCTACTGTGGCACCATGCAAATTATCTTCCAAGTGTTCTTATACGTAAGAAGCTTGAAATGCTGTCCCGTTTCCTTATTCCGAGTTGTTGATGAATGCTTTCAGAGAGCAGGAGGGCAAGTCAAGAAGAAAATCGACTTCGAATCTTCCATGTGTTTTTGACGGGCATTTTTTGATCCACAGAAGCAAGTGCGTATCTTCGCTGCAAAAAGATATTGGTCCGAGTCAATGCTAGGACCTCGGAGCGTACGCACGTCTAAAACACTGGAGAGGTGTCTTCCTTCTATCACAACGTGATCGATCTGGTTGGTGGTTTTCCGGAGACAGTCAGGTCGCTTAATGAATTTGCTTATGCAGGAATCTAGAACTATAGATAACCATATTTCGAGCCCCGTTGAAGTCGTCATGAAGTTTGAATTTATCGACCGTTGTGCCAAAGACTAATTCTTTGCCCACCCTGGCGTTAAAGTTGGCAAGCACGATTTTAACATCGCGGAAGAGATAGATCCCATAGATGCACTCCAACTGCTCACAGAAGACATCTTTGGTCACATCATCTTTCTCTTCCGTCGAAGAATTTCGCTTTATTGCGGAAACCCACGAAACCCCCATCGACTCTTCGCTTTATATGACCACTGTAGTAAATACCACAAAGACTCAGATGAGTAGCCCTTGCCCCGTTCATTGCAATTTTTGGATGGCGGTGATGTCTGCCTTTTTTTACGAGGGCATCAACCAGCTGATCAGCGGCGTCTTCGCAATTAAGGCACCGAAAATTCCAGGTGCATGACCTTAAATCGTAACGCTTAAGGCGTTTGCAGTGGTCGTCATCAAAAGGGGGGTCTCTCATCCTATGCTGTTTTCGTCTTTTCATTGGGAGTGTTTTTTAAGGGATGTTTCGCCTTCTCACTTTAGCTCGTCTTCAAACAGATGTTGTTTGGAGATGTTGTTTGGCTGTCCAAAGGATACTTGGTCTAAGATCGAAAGTCTGGAATTAAAAACCAAATCTCGGTTAGATCATAGTGTTCGTTGGAAGGTGAAGAAATGGACAAAGTTTTCACTTTTAACTGCACTCCAGTACTTAAAACCCGTATTGTACAAAGAAATATTAAATACTCTCCACCGAACCCTTTAACACGGATAAGACAAATGAAGCCCACGGAAGTAACCAAACAAATACGCCCCTAATTTACATTTCTCCACTTGACGCCCATAACTCTCGCGGTCCATAACAAGCCATTACCACATTTTTTGTTGTTGTTTTTGCTTTTTCCTTAGACACTGTCGCATGGACTTGACGTCTTATTAATATTTCACACCTTCACGCTGTTGGAATCTATTGAAATTTTATGAAAATTAGTTTGTACGCGCCAAAAGTGGTGGACGTTTGTCGCTGGTTGTTGTTTTTGTTCGAGTTGTTGTTGGTGAGTATAAACTTTACTAGGGGCAATTGGTGGTAGTCCGGCAGTGAATATAAGCGAGTAGCCTTTCGAAAAAAATTCATTAAAAAACTAAAATAAAGAATAAATAAAAACAACAACAACAACTAAGCGGAGTCGCAGTCGAACGACCTGTGTGGTGAGTCAACTCCGCAAGCATAGAGAATAACAAGTGTCCAACGCGAGAGTGTTTCAGCGTGTTTTTAATTATTTGTTTACCTATTGCTAGGTGTTTTTGTTGTTACTATATTTACCGGCATAAATTTTTAGGCATGTTTGAATGTAGAAGTACATATGTATGTGTGTGCGTGAAGAATTCAGTTTTATCTATGGTGGAGGGGGAGAGTGGAACCCTTCTACCTCGATATGCTATTGAATTTTTATTAGTTGTTGTTATTTGTTTTTTATGTCATTAATTATAATTTAGTTAGTTAATTAATGTGTCTTTTTGGTATTTATGAGTTTTCCATTGGTGTGTGTGGGTGTGTATGTATGCAGGTGCTTGCTGTTATAGTACTATGCAAGCAGTGAGGCTTATTTCCGTCGTTGGCTGCACGAAATCCAATTTGGAATGCAGAAACCTTTTGCAGATTATTAAAATTTTTTTTCTTAATTTTTTCGGATTAATGTTAAAGTTTTTTTTTTTTAATTTTTTAGAAAATATTAATCACTAAATTTTTGTATAAAAAATGTTTACAGTATAAAAAATTTTTATTTTCTAAGCTTTTTTTTTTGAAAATTTGAAGATTATTTTTCAAAATTGTTTATAAATTTATGTGAAAAAATTTGTATAATATTAATATTATTTTTTGGTTTAGAATGTAATAATCAATAAATTTATATAAAATTTTTATAATATTAAAAAAAAAAAACAAAAATAATTTTTTAAGCTTCCTTCACATTTTTTTTGTTTTTAGAAAATTTGCAAATTATTCTTTAAAAATTGTTTCTTATTTTTTGATAAAATAGTAATAAATAAATTAATCTTAAAAACGTTTATAATATTAAAAATATATACTAATTTCTATTTTAGAAAGTATAAATTAATCAAAAATAATTAAAATTTTTAAAATTATTTACTTTTTCAAATTTTTGTTGCACTAATATTTTTTTATGTACATAGTATATCTTTCAAAATTTTTTTTTTTAATTTTTAACGATTTTTTTTCCTATATTTTGAATATTGTTCTATTTTTTTTATATAAATTTTTTTTTCTAATTTCATCTTAAAAACAAACTAATTTTTCAAAAACGTTTATAATATTAAAAATATATACTAATTTCTATTTTAGAAAGTATAAATAAATCAATAAAAAAAAAATAATTCAAATTTTTAAATTTATTTATATGCAAGCTTTTTCAAATTTTTTTTGCACAAATATTTTTTTTTATGTACATAGCATATCTTTCAAAAAAGTTTTTTTTTTTAAACTTTTTTTTTAATTTTTTACGATTTTTTTTTTATTTTGAATATTTTTCTATTTTTTTAATTTTGTCTTAAAAATAAAATAATTATTCAATAAAAAAATAATTAAAATTTTTTAAATTTACTTAGATGGAGACTTTTTAAATTTTTGTTCCAAAAATATTTTTTTAATTGCATTTAAAAAAAAGTATTAAATTTTGTATGCTATATCAGTAATTTTTGTTTTAATATTTCGAATATTTTTTTTATAATTTTTATCTAAATTTTTTTAAATTTACTTACTTACTTTTTATTCCAAAAATATTTTTTTAATTGCATTTAAAAAAAGTATTTAATTTTGTATGCTATATTATGTATCATTTTTGTTTTAATATTTCGAATATCGTTTTTTCTAATATGTTAAAAATTCTTCATTTTATTTGAATAGCTTTTAATTATCTTTTAATATTTTTTCATTATTTTATAATATTTTTTGTATTTAATTTTTCAAAAAATAAGTTTTTTTTTGATATTTTGAATATTGTGTTTTTTTTTAACATATTATATATTTTTCATTTTTATATGTTTCAAAAATGATTATTTTTAAATTTGCTTCTTGTTTAGATTGGTGTAAATATCTTAAAAATATCTTAAAAATATCTTAATAATATCTTTTGTAATATTGGAATGTTTTTTTTATTTTTTTTGTTGTATTGCAAATTTTTTTATTGGAAGAAAATCGTAATATGAAATAGGGGTTTTATATATATTTATATAATAATGAAAGTAAAAAATTCGGAAGATAATATACTTTTTTCTAATTTTTGTAATTAATTTAATTATTTTTTCCAAAAACAATAACAATTTCCAATAACAATTTTTTGTAATATTTTTAACTTTTCTGAATAAAGTAAAAATGCAATAAGGTAATAAATATTTTTTTTCTATTTTTGTAACTAGTTTGATTATCTTTTCAAAAACAAAAAATATTTTTTAAATTTTTGTAATATTTTTTTTAATTTTACTGAAGAAAGTCAAAATGTAATAAGCATGTAATTAATTAATTTTTGTAATATTTTCTTAACTTTACTGAAAAAAAAATGTAATAAGTTTGTATTTAATGTAATTATTTTGTAAAAAAAAATTTAATTTAATTATTTTCCAAAAAAAAATAATTTTTGTTTTTTTAATTTTGGAACATTTTCTTAATTTTTCAGACTAAAAAAAAAAAAGGTTTATAAGCAAACTGCAAATTTTTTCCTTAATACAGTGATTATATTTTATTTAAATTTTTGTTTTATAAAATGATTTTTTCCAAGTATTATAAAATACATACATATAATAACTATATAATACTCTTTTTTTATTTTCTTTAAATTTTCTTAAAAACTTCTGCTTAGTTTTAAAAATAATTTCTCTTATTTGTAATTGAATTTTATTATTTACTTATTTTTTGTTTTAATATTCACACGTATGAAATTCTAATTGCATGTATTTATATACATATTTGTACATATTTATATTTATATATAACCTCCAGTGCAATAATTTCATTTTCCATTTCGTTACGCTCCAGCAATAAAAACAAACAATCATATCATCAATAATACTTATATGATTTATACCTGGTTTATACCCGATTTATACCACAATTGCCGCGCGTTAATTAGTAAAAGTGAAATTATGAAATCTGAAATGGATCAAAGCGTTTTATTTTGCCAAAAACGAATAAAAATACAATCAGATACCACACATACATACAAACATACAAATGTATCTTCATATGTAATATTATTGACGTGACCCGCTTCGCTGAGTTGACTACCTAAAATTATTTGATTGTTCGGCTGTCAGTCGGTGGCATTGACACTAACATGCACTTAATTGTTTAATTAATTGATCGATTATGATTGATTGTCTTTGAGTTGATCTTCAACGTAATTTTCACTTTTTTTTTGACTAATTACGAAGGTGCAAAAGTTCACTGAATCCACAGGTAATTTATTTGGCGAAATATGAGATGCGATTACATATATTTAATTTCTCAAAAGCGGGGGTTTTAAAAATACTCTTAAATATATTTTGGAATCAATTGACTTAAAACCGTTACTTTCACCGTCAGAGAGAAGTATGATCTCTATTGATAGCGTTTTCTTCATTTCGGTTCTTGAAAAATTTCGCTGTCTTTCATTTTTTTCTCGGACCGAATTTCTCTATATTCGATTTGAGCAATACAACACGAATTAGTAAAGGGAGTTACAACAACATGATTACATTTTTCCTGTTTGACCGATCTTCTGCACCCAAACAAACGAAAAAGATTCTTAATCTTAAGATTGGTTTAGATTAAGAAGTCGATCCTCACAGGGATATCACGTGTAAAGTTTAGAACATCCGTTGTGATTCATCATCAGATCCGCATAAACCGCGCTTCGAGCATATCACAAATTTTTTAAGGAGTCTAATGGTTGCTTCAGCTATGTCCCCTTAGTTGCCAAAGGTAAGACTGTTGACATGTTTCAAACTCAGTCTTGTAAAATCTGGATAATGGGGGAGAAAGTGGCTGGATGTTTTCACCTCCATACAACTTTGACAACTTGTGTCCATTACTCTTACGATCGCATCAATATGAACTTTGCTATGTTCAGTAGTTCTTCGGTCTTCCAAGAGGACATAAAGAAGAGGGTAAAAAATATTTTTCATCCTCTCTTTTGTGTTGGACACTATCATCAGTCACTGAATATTCACTTCACACTTCTGAGATCTCTATAGAAAGC
Source organism: Bactrocera correcta (assembly GCA_027475135.1). Classification (NCBI taxonomy): domain Eukaryota; kingdom Metazoa; phylum Arthropoda; class Insecta; order Diptera; family Tephritidae; genus Bactrocera; species Bactrocera correcta. Next base: position 10,871,852 of record CM050325.1, read on the forward strand.
TCCTATATTTAGAAAACCATTTTTATAGCTTTCCCAGAGGTTCTTGGACGAGAATTATAAATCCTTTAACAAGAAATATCAAGCTAAAACTGATTGTACTCATCTTCATCCCTTCTCTAAACGTAACTAAACATCGTGATATGGTTGAGGCAATACTAAGCTATGAGCACTCGAAAATATAATATCTATATTGTCATCGGAGGTTGGAGTCATGTATAGAGTCTCAAGTGAGGAAAGTTCTCTAAGATTCGTTCACTTGAAAATGGCCAGAAACAAATCTTTTATATATGGCTTCAGCAGCTCACCACTTCTGGTCTTTGGCCAAGTGTCCTTTGGGAAGCCAAATAACATCCGTTTGAAGGCGATATGTTCTGGACCCACCACTTAAAAACCGCCCACAATGAAAAGCAAACATCAGCCTCGGATGGGAGATCGCCCTGTAGATGACCGGCTATAAACGCGTAAGCGGTGTCAATCAAGAAGAAAATGTATCCTCGAAAAAGTTTATGCCCAGTGGTGATATAATATACTGTATAGTATATATGAATGAGCGAAACGGTCCTATCGCGATCTACTGAGAAAGACATCTCAACGGAAGAGTAGATAAGTGAAATGGAGTGGAGTAACATATTGTGCGCTTCAAAAATAAATGAAGCTGGAGAAAAAGGCTATTGCATATATTTTGGAAGAAGATATAGAAGTTATTGATAAACCAATGCTTTTCTCTCTCGCTCATCGATTTATAAAACAAGGTTATACAACGTTTTTGTCAATAATTTTGAGATAAACTCTCATATTACCGATAACTCATATATTATACTTTTGTTCTTGTTATCTACTCTAAAATAGCAAATCGCTTGGTTATGAGTCACATACAGTTTCAGCAAGAAAAACAAAAAAACAAATATTCAGCGTAGAATTCGTAAAGCGACGTGCAAAAGACCCTACATATGGAGTTCAAGGCCCAATTTGCATATTTTCATATTTCGTCAATTTCGTTTTCGCATTTTTGACTGCTCATTTATTAAGCAAAACCAATAAAACCGCGCATATACTATATCCCTACATACAAGTTGGTATAAGAAATCCATTCGTGAGTATTTTATACGCATGCGTAGTATTTACCGCACCATAATTGTGTGGGCGCTGAGTGTCGGAATTGTCAATCAGCCGCATGCGGCAGCCGAGCAATGCATTTTTGGAATGACCGCAGCGAAATCGATCAAACAACGACAACAGTTACGAGCTCACAAATCAACGGCGCGGCGAACTGACGCAGAGCAGACTGTCAATTTCACAACCAACAAAAAGATAAAAAATAAAATAAGGAAAAAATTAAGTTAACAATAAAAAGGAGGAGACCGCAAGACGACTTAATTCCAAGCGAAAAGACAAATAAACTGAAAGGACAGCGCGAGGGCGTTGTAAGCAAAACAAGCGCGCGCTCTAGCGCTGGTACGCAGGCGCGGTGTTACCAAAGGTGTCGTTGCGGACGCGTATAAGTATACAACGAGCGCATAATTAATTTACGCGGCGGCGAGAGCGACAAGCACGTTTATGGGTTAGTGTTGGTGGGCCGGCGCGGCGCGAAATTGTATATATATTTTTATTTGTTAATTAATGGCGGTAATTTGTAAATGTCCGCGCCCCCGCCGCTTGCCAAAAAAAAAGTGCCAGAAAAAGTCGGCTTGCGGCAAGCCAACGCGCGCAGGTAAACAACGCGCGGATGTGGCGCGCGCTCGCGGTTGAGTTGGGAGTTGAGAACGCCAGCTGAGGTTGACTGACTTCTAGACTGAGCCAGACGTATAAACAAAATTTTTTTGTTTTTAACATGCAATTTTTTGTGGTTGCCAGCATTTTTGCACTGCAACGCTTTTAAGGCGTTGATTGAACCGCAAGCCGTAAATGCAGCAAGTGAGCGGCATACATAATATCTGCCCGCCAAATGCTGCAGTAACGCTTACACTTATTGTTGTTTTTATTATTGCCGCAGCGCTGAGTGGAATACGTAACAAAGCGTTAAGCCAAAAAATTTAAATTAAAGAATTTTTACGTTCGTACGCGCGCTGGATCATACCGCGCCGCATAGCGCTTATATATGCGTTGCCGAAGTGCGCTTGCGCGTCGCACAGCCACAATCCTGGTGGCCGCGCGCGGTGCTAAAGCAAGACGACCAAAGCTGATTATCCCTTTAACTGAGTAGAATATTAAGTAGCGCACGCGCATACTTTAACGAGCGCCTGCGCCGATGATTGACCGTTCGCGCTGGTTGATTTGGTTGACGTTAGCCAGTTGCAATGATTGCGAATTTAAGTGACTGCCACTAAATATACGACTGACTTTTATCGTTGTGCACTTTAAATGCCAACTGCTGTTTATGACACATTTATCGATTGCCGCTTGATATATGATGACATTGCGCGTATATCATGGGCGATCAGCGATCAGCTGTGCGCGCGCGCAATTTAAAATGTCTCACTTAGGTTGTACATATACATATATGTGTGGCGCATTTTGTAGGCGTGCTGTGATGGCGGTGCGCATTGAAAGCGTTTAGTTTCCAGCCGCTGCAGCACAGCATGCCAGCTGCAGTCAGCAGCAGCAGCAGTTAGGGCGAGCATCAAGCGGTAGTGGACAATTGCCAATTGATCGCATATGATTACCTGCCTCATAAATGTTGGCTGCCGCTTGCTGCTGTTCGCTACCTAAAGCATGAATTATGCCGCTGCTAATAAGTGTCATATTTTTGTGTGCCCAACAGCCACCACACCAACACCACCGCTGCGCTCGATAAGCAGTGGAATTAGTTCGCAGAAATTAAATCCAGGTTGCATGATGCGTAAGGACCACATGTGGCGCGTACGCTGAAAAAAAGTCACCACATCTGGATTATCCGACACTGTTGAGCGTACACAACGGTAGTGGTGGCTCGAAGAACGATCGTCGCCGTGCCTACGGCAGCTGCAAGTCATACAGTATACACTATCGCCGCTCGCACCACACCGTTCTTAGTAAACGCCTCATGGTCTTCATCCCTGATCGCCGCCGCCTGTGTTCTCGGCCACTCTCTCTCATGCTCTGCACACCACTGATCAACAAGATCACAATTAATTCACGCGGATAAATCTTAAAGTGCTAACTACATGACAACAACAAAGTGTTCACCATTTCGTTTGGCGCAAATAACAAACTGTCTTTTTGCTTGCAAGTGGCATTCAGGGCCGGCGATTAACCATATACACGTATATGTATGTGTGTATTCCGAAAAAAAAACGAATACTCGCCTCGGCTTTAGCACTGATTGCACAAAAGTCGCGGTTTATTAATGAGCCTCAACGTTTAAGCTTGCTGCGAAAATCCAAAAAATCTTAAAAAAGAATGGCTACAGTTTAGGCAACACTGAAGCTTAGATGCTCTACTCTGAAATATATTTCTTGCAACACCGAAGCTTAGGAACTCTACAAATATATTTCCTTTGAAGATCTTGGAATCCATATAAAGGTCGCGCTACAAACTCGGGTTTAAGGTTTTAAGTAGTAAACTCGGTGTGAATGGTGCTTAACGTTAAACATCAAAATGCAAAACCAACTCGGGTTTATCATCCACCTTGAGCTCCCTCGAAGATGGCTTAGAACTTTTCTGGTGAGAGGTTTTACAATTATATTTAATATCAAGAGATCGACCGCATATTTGTGGATATCATAAGCCGTATAACTCTACTTACGACATCTGCAAAGATGTGCTTATAGAAAGATATGAAATTAGAGCTTTCAGAGCAACAATTTTCTCAGCAGCCCATCTTCTTGAACAAGCTCGAAATCCCGATTTAAGGCAGAAAATGATTCCGCCCCACCATTTTTCAATTTCCAATTCTTTTGGTTGAAATCGACAATAAGAATATAGCAAAATTTCCTGATTCCAAACTTTAGAGGTTAGGTTAGGTCGTTGGGTTGATCCAAAGTCGTTGAATCTCACTTGGACATAAATTCGCTCTTTGTGTTACTTAAAAACCTTCGAGGACTTGAAATATTGTCTTAAACAAGCTCGAAAAGCCGATTTAAGCCAGATAATGTTTTCGCTTCCCCCTTTTTCAATTACCCAATTTCCATTTCCTTTGGGTTGAAATCGACAAAAGAATATAGGAAAATGTCTAGATTCGAAACTTTCGAGGTAAAGTTATGTTGGGTCATGTATTTGAGCCAAACGCGTTGAGTCGTCCTTTGTGTTACCTAAAAACTTAAAGGACTCGGAATATAATTTACTTCAGGAGAGGTTCTTATCCGAGAGACTGTGATTTAGTCAATCCGATTTTAATGAAAATGCTGTCAGGGATACAATTTGGGCGTGGAGCATGGATAGAAACTCACAAAGAGGTTAGGTTAGGTTAGGTCGTTGGGTTGATCCAAAGTCGTTGAATCTCACTTGGACAGAAATTCGTCCTTTGTGTTACCTAGGAACCTTAAGGGACTTGGAAAATAATTTGCTCACGATAAGTTTTTATCCTGAAAACTGGGGTTTAGTCAATCCGGTTTTAATGAAAATACTGTCAGGGATACAAAGAGAAAATTTGGACTTCGAGCACAAATAGAAACTCACAAAGAGGTTAAGTTAGGTTAGGTTGGGTCGTGGTCGTGGTCTAAAGTCGTTTAATCTCACTTGGACAGAAATTCGTCCTTGTGTTACCTAGGAACCTTAAGGGACTTGGAATATAATTTGCTTCACGATAAGTTTTTATCCTGAAGACTGGGTTTTAGTCAATCCGATTTTAATAAAAATTCTGTCAGGGGTACAAAGTGAAAATTTGGGCTTGGAGTCTAGATAGAAACTCACAAGACAAGTCGTCGTTGCTGTGAATATCATCAATTGCAGTGGAAAATAAATAAATAAAAGTGAGGTTCGAGACCATACTCGTTTGGGTGCCTGGTCATAATGGAATCACTGTAAAGCCGATAGGATCGCCCGATGAGGCACTCTCGTTCCGCTCATATCGGAATGCGATCGAGTTGGATCTCCTTTGACACTGGCCTAATGGACCGCGCGTGGGCTTAGCAGGGGCTGGTTGTCGACCAGATCTTGTGCGACTGCGAGATGTTTTTTTTGGCTTAGAGTTGAACGCAGGATATCTGAACTACTTGCCCAAAGTTCATTTTGTCACAATCGTAGGGGTTCTTACTGGAGACTTTGTAATAGACATTCATGTGGTAAGAGTAAAAAATCTTGTCGGACTCTAGTTGTCAAAGTTGTTTGGCAAACTTTGCAAGAATGAGGTTGAAACATCTCCGCAGTTTTACCTTCGGCGAATCAGAAGACATAGCCGAAAGTGACATTAGCTTTGTCGATGTGTAGGGGTCTTATGATCTATAAAATCTATTAAATAGGAAGACACAGAAGTTTGGTGTAGTCCACTAGGTGTTCAATATCCGTCCACGTCTCCATTATTCGGTTATTGAAGCCATCTTCGACTATTTCGGCAATATTTTAATTACTGGAAATCAGAAGACTGCAATAATTTGGTTGAGCTCATGGCGGGATCAATCTAAGCTGTTGTAACTGTAGGACGAAAAGGTTTATGATGCTTAGTTAACAGTTTTGCACGACTTCGGTCGCACGGTTGAGTTCATGGCGTTACTAAGGGATCGAATCGCCGGAGTGGAGGCTTATGAAAATCGCTCCTCTGTCTTTTAGATGACTGTGGGTGGTCGCACGGTTGAGTTCATGGCGGTATCAAAAGATCTTACAGGGAGTGAAGGGTAAGAGGTTTGGATAAGTCTTTTAATGGAATTTATATTCATTAAAAACTTTTTTCGAATAGATGGAACTCCATTTGTATTCACAAGCGTTAGAGGTTTTCATAAATACAAGCCATTAGCACTCCAGTCTCTCCGTATGTAGGGTATACCAATTACTGCCTATGCGTCTCCTTAGGATGCAATTTCCTAAACCACCAACTGATCTGCAATCTCACCGACTTTTACAGCTCAGCCGCGTAATCATCTTCACACTTAGCCAACGGCCGCGTACAACTAAAATCGGCGGTCCACTACTTTGGCACACCGCTTCCTTCGGCTGCAACTCCTTCGCCTCCGCCTACTGCTGCACCAACCACACATCGTTCATACGTTTAATTTCAATTTGTTGGCATAAAATTTATGGCGGTTATTAGCAAAAGACATGCGGCAAATGCAATTCTTCATGCAACTGTTGCACGCCGCGCCAGCCTGCCAGCGGAGCTCTTGTCTCAGCTACGGCTTCAGCTTCGCAGCAATTGCTACCGCACTGCTGTGTATACACTTACTTTTCGCACTTTTTGCCACTTGTTTCGCATTGCCACAGCATCGCCACTGTTTGTTGCCGTTGCTGTTGCGCAGCGACATTGTATAATTTGTTGCATGGCTGCCGCGTTTGCGCGCAGACAAATTTCTGTGTAACTTGAGTAACTTGGAAGCTGGTAATTGCGTGCGTCCGCTCGTCTCTGCCGACGCGTTAGTGTGAATTACTTCCACTTGTAGATATATACCAACGTCATGGCATTATGCGCCTTTGCTTTTGGATAGTACTTGGAAAATGGTCGGGGTGGCTGGCGCGTTTGATGCTTATCACTGGTTGGACTTAGATTTAGTAGTCCGTCTAGTCCACTTGCTACTGTTTGGAATTTCTAGAAAGAAATGTGGAGTAATTTTTTTGAGATAAAGATTTTTTATGCTTCTCTGAATTTGTGTTGCTGTTGGTGGCCTTCATGTGAAATTGAGATTTTTATCCTTAAATAATCGCCCCGCCATGTGATTGTGAACTAAGCACGGTTTCTGGAAGTTAAGTCTAAACATGATGTCCTTCTCTCGAAGGTATTCGCGATGAATTCACAAGATGTTTCTACATAAGCTCTAAATTAGGTCTGAATTTGAGTTAGTTCCGAAGGGTCGGAATTGCCTCATTATAAACACAGATCAAATAGCTTCGTACTAGACCAAAGCTTTTCTTACTTACGAAGATATGCCTGCTTCAACCAAAGAAATATTTCAAAACGACCATTAAAATATCATAAACTAAAAGAAAAGCAATAGCAGTAGTCATCCTTTAGGATAGCTTCACACTCTCTGTGGAACTTACCTCTTTCCAGCTATATGCTCCTCAATGCAATTAGCATACGCTAGATTCGCTTAGACCAATTTCGAGTGGCGAAGTGTGCCCGGCTGTTCTACACCTCCTCTCTAGCCCAAGCAAGCCGTTTCACTTCTTCCTCCCTCAGGCTGGACTTACCTCGAGACGGTTGCATATTCCAATAGCCGCCTTGTACCTCGCTTTCCCTTCCAACCCCTCCTTGTTTGTCATCTTCCGGGGGCCTCTCTTTCTTGGCCCGAATCTTTGTGCGCTGTAAAGCCGGTTCGGCAGTAGTACTACAACCACCGCAACCTGCTTCTATTGCAGTGGAGGTGTGTCCCCTGGCGATACAGCTCATAAGATCGCTGTGATAGCAGCTTCGTCTTCCACCGATGTTTGGATCAATATTTCTGTACCTCTAGCGTTTTATACCTACCGCCAGGTACATTAGCAATGCCGCTTCACCTACTTCAGAAGATGCATATAAAGCAGTCTGACATAAGGTGTTGATTGAGAAAATGCGTCAGCTTTCGCTAGGAGCCGCTTGCCTGCAATGTAACGACTCTGACAGAAGCCAGCTTAAGATCATGTCATTGAAAGCAGCAACACCCATTGTGCATACAGTTGACACCCGCGCGGAGTATACACCTAAGAGAAATTTTAATCTTAACACAGTTTTCTGAACTAGGATAGGATGGGCTTGCTTGGGTTTAGTGTTGTGATACCAACGAATCCATATTCTCAACATCTTGAAGTATTTGTGATAAAACTGTTTTTCCTTAACCATAGCTGAAAGCAGCTGGAATCAATTACCGAGAAAGAAAGAAAGATTTGAGTCTAATCTTAAAAGAAAGTCGGAGAGTCAAACCATCAAATATCGTTGCCGATTTATAATCGATTTCGGAAATACTTCTGGTCCGAAGAGGATCGCAAGAGGTCCACAGAACCACTCGCAAGGTTCATCTCGCCGCATTGTAAGCCTTTTAACTGGACACTGTCCTATAGGAGTTCTCATATCTTGCCGGACTCAAATTGTGGCAGCTGTATGGAAAAAGGCGAAGTGAAAACATCTAGAGTCCAGCTTTGCCAGTTTGATGTTAAAATATCTGGGTAGACACACTTTCGACTAACTTGGCAAGTTTCTAGGATTGATATTATCCGCCTTAATATATTCGCGGTAGGCTCAAAGTGTTTCGTCCTTCTACATACATATATGAGCCTGGTGATCCATATTTAGTAGTTTTGGGAATCACAAATGATCAACGTTCACAGCTGTCCAAGTAGGATCCTGCGTCACCTTTAGTTCGAGTATCAGGCCTATAACCTAATCTGATCTAATTAGCTGTTGGGGGGTTCGAACTTAGCTTCAGTTATTTTATAGTGCTAACAGCAAAATAAGTTTTACTAGCACTGTCGTTGTTAGAATACTGTAAGAGATCTTCGGTCGGCTGAATACTGAGTGTGAGCTCAATCTTTTGCATGGTATTTGTTCTAAATAATGTTCTACGTTGCGGTAAGAGCCTCGAAATTATTCTAAAAATTATTCAACAGGCAAGATATTTGGTGTTGCGGAGGTGCTTTTCCTTTACATTAGATTTTTTTCATTTAGCGACGTTACAAACCAATAATCAGTTAGCCAGGTGCTCAACCAACTCAATTCTGAAAGTGTTACTAATCTGTTTAGCCTTAGCAGTGTTCGAGAGAAAGGTTCAGCGGAATATTTATGGTATTTTGCGCATTGGCAACGACGAATACTGCAATCGATAAAACGTTGAGCTCTTGGAGATGTACCACGACATTGACATAGTTCAGCGAATCAAGGGGCAGTGGCTGCGCTGACGAAGTCATGTTGTGCGAATGGAAGAGAAAACTCCAGCTTTTAAGGTTTTCGATTTAATACCCACTAGTGGCAGCAGAGGAAAAGGAAGACCTCCGCTCCGTTGGAGAGACCCGGTTTAGAAAGACCTGACTGCACGTGGTATCTCCAATTGTTGTAACATAGCGAAAGAAGAAACTGGCGCGGTGTTATTAACTCGGCTAAAACCGTGTAAGCGGTAAGTAAAGGAGCGTAACTTTCATTGTTATTATATATCTTGTCCTGGAGTTCTCCGTATATCACTTGGCTTTTCAATTTGACCCTTAAATTTACCTACCAAACATTTCGCGCCCCAAAACCATTTGAGTATCTTTTTCCCAAGCGATATCTGCCGCATTTTAGTCTCCTAACAAAATATCAATTTTCGACACGTGAATTTCGGTTCAGCACGCTAATCTTTGCAGTTCACAGTAAGTGATCGAGAGTAGCGCAAGAATTATACGGAACCGACCTTCAACCACTGCTGCCAGCGCACCGTATAGCACACGTGAGCGCATACTTACGTGGCGTATAAACGGGAAACTATACACTTTATGTGCTGTTTGCGTTGGCGCATATCTTTAACAACTTAATGTATGCGCGCTGCCGCATTCAATTAGTGGAATAGTGCATGCGGATCCACAGCTGATATGCGCAGACAAGCAGTCGCGCTGTGCTGATGCGCCGCATATGAATATGCCTATTATAAAATATACATATACCCTTATATATATGTAAGCGAAGCTAGGTATATTGGCATGCAATGAATAGTAAAGAATTCAGAAGCACGGCGCGAGTAGCTGACGCAAATGTTGAACGAATTTGTCACAAACACCTACGCGCATAAGAGGAGTAACTAAACGTTTGAGCGCGCGCGACGTTTTCAAGGAAGCGCCCCAATGCGCCGCAACACTTAGCGGTAGTCGCTGCTGTAGGCAAGTTGGCTACGCTACTTTTGCTGCTGCTAGCGCTTGGAAATAGTGGTAGCGCTTACATTTGTGTTTATGTATGTATGTGTATACGCTTTTTGGTATGTGTGTATACGTGCGTGGCGTCGATCATATCTCTTACTTTAGTGAGCGCGCACGTTCTTAGGTGGAAATGGTAATTAACATTAATTAAATGTTTTTTCCTACGCCTGCAAATGATTTGCTAGTCTACGTCGCTTTGGTTGTTGTTGCCCAAATAACGCTCCGCAAGTGTTCATATGAATATTATTAATATATTTTTTTTATATGCTGCGGAACTTTTTGGTGACAGAACAGCTGTGCGGCACTGCGCGTTGACAATTTTTTATTTTTTTGTTTTATGGATTTTTTGTCACTACTTAGGCGCAACTCCTTTCGCGCTTACTACTTGTGTGGAATTAATGTGGCTATTTGTGGACAATTTGTGGACGTGACTAGAACGTCGATGCGCGTCGCGCGTACACACCTCGCTAAGTGCGCGCTTAATTTATGGCGTTTTCTAGCGAAAGCGTTTTATTTCGCCTAGGCCTAACGTATTAGGCAAGGCGTGCGGCTGGGTTGACTGACTGGCAGCACCTAGTTGTAGGCGAATTCACTGCGCGGCCTGTGGGCCAATCCATCTACTTCATCCGTCTGCAACCACCATATGCGCCAGCATGTAGCTGCCTATGTAGATTTTTGAATGCGTACGCGCGCTGTTGAATTATTAGTTTGTGCGCGCGCGGCTTAAAAGTCTAGACGCGTTTGAGTCTATAACTCTACTCGGATTTGGTGGTATGCGTTTTGCTGATGTGTTTATTTTCGTTGTATTTTTAAGTATTTAAATGTCTTTGACTATAATGCTGGTAATCTTGTGGTTGTGCTGTTAGTGGGTATTGGATTTAAGTTTTTTAAGATCAATAAAGTATTTTTGCAAAAAATCACTTTTATTTATTAATTTCTGTGGGGTTTTTTGTTACATGATCATATTATTTTTGAAAAAATGATTTCCAGTTAGGGCTACTTTTTTTGTTTAAAGTAACTCTTAGTAATGTTGTTTTCTTTTGCGTTGAGGATCGCTTAATTCGAGGATCATTTATAAACCTTTTTTAGTACTGAACTTCAAATACCGATCTCTTAAATTCTCTGTACCTAGTTTACTCTGATCTTAGTTCACTCATCGATCGATATCCTCTTAGTGGATCGATATTCTCTGGTCTTCTCCACAATTGATCGAGTTACTCTGAACTCAAGCAGAAGTGTTTATTACTGATTGCCGACGCTTCGAGACAAGGTAGTCGATTTTTAGGTTAGGTTAGATTAGATGACTGATCAAAAATCACACGTGGACCTCTATATGTAGTCCTTTATAAAGCCATAGAAAAGAAGAACTCCTGTGTTCGAACTTATAAATTAGCAAAACGCTTAGTAGCCAATACAAATTTTTACAGGTGTTTAATTTCCACTCCGGCCAGTTCGTGAGAGGTCTGAAGGTAACACCGATCCGCTTCTATCCTACCAATAGATGCATAGAAGGGGAAAGAGAACTCCACTTGTGGCGCTTCCCACTCACATTTCGTCGAGCGCGTATGTAGCCCCATTCCGATTCAATCACTCTATGACACAGAATACTGAGATTAAGGTGTTTGAGTTTTGATTCAACCGCAAGACCATTCAGAGCAACAACGACTGTTGCCGGCAGGTCATTATTGAAGCTTCCTCAATGCCAAGTAAGGTCCCCACAGCGAATTCCTTAACCCAAATGGCTTCCTCAAGCCCTGACACGATAGTATGCTGGGTAGTGTCCACTTCACAATATGTCTCTGGGAATGCAGTTTCTTATGTGGCAGTCCATCAGTCATTCCAGAGTTTTTAGTAAAGAAGGAGGAGGTGCTGGTGGGCCTTAAGCTCAGGCCCCTGGGATGTAACCCAGTTTTATACATGACAGCATGCTATAGCTGATCTGGTATGATGATGCCATTCCGTCCCGGGAACTTGAAAGGTTTAAACAAATTGATCACTCAGGTCAAGCGCCGTTCATCCGGAAGGCCGACAAGGGCCGCGCAATCATATTGCGGAAATATTACTCGGGAAGTGAGCATCAAGGAACATCCGAAGTGTATCCTCACTGCTTAGAGCCCACTTCCCATATGGGTTCTTATAATACAACCTGGGGAGATAGGCTCTTTGCGAAAACAGGCCTGAACCTTGTCGACTCATGACAACCCTCCACTTTTCGCAGAAGCTTTTTTATAAGGTCCTCTTTGCCTTTCTTAACTCGGATTTCTGTATTACAAATCCCGCTTTATATAACGTCAAGTTGTCAGCTGACCCACTCCGAATTGCTTCAGAATGTCTGAAGGACGTTCCGGTAAATTCCGAGAGTAATTTTTTTTCACGAAAGTCGATTTCTTCTTACCTTCGATTTACAGATACATGTCTTCAGATTTCTGAAACCTTCCTGGACTCTAAGAACTTATTGACGACCCACCCATAATAGTAATTATCTGAATAAAAATATCTCTGAAACATATTTCAGACTCAAGTTTAAGCACATGTCATTTTCCGGTCCATTAAGGGAGTGTATAAAACAGAATTTTGTTAGCTTAATCATTCAGCTTAGGTAAGTCTAGCTTTGCTTAGCTTAAGGCTACCGAACTATTGAAGTATTTTCCAGGCAGAAGTCGCTGCTATTGAGGTAGTAGTAGATTAACTGCTCCATAGTGCAGCTTTTTTCAGTGAGGTGAGCATTCAATTCAAAACTGTGCGCTCAAAGTTAGTCAAGGAATCCCTGTCCTCTTCAGAAATAGCATCATGTTACTTCATAATCAGATTTGCTTTGGATCGAGGTCATAACAGAATCGATAGAAATTGCAAAACTGTTGAACTGGCCAGGAGACACCCGAAAAGCACTCACATCGGAGTGGTGACAAGTCGGGTTTACATTGCCATCTTGCACTGGATCTATTGATCTCGCGTGCGCTTAGCAAACTTTGGTCGACGACCAGTTAATGTGAGACTGCGAGGTCCTTATGGCCTAGAGTAGAACGTAGGAAATCTACTGAATTATTTGCCCATAGCAAAGCTCATCCTGCAGCAATCGTAATAGCTTTTATTGAATATTGTCCAATTGAGTCCAATCGGAAGACGAATCCAAAGATAAAAACGTTTTGTTTATTTGTTCAGTATTGAGACATTTTCGAAAATATTTTAATGCAAGTAAAAAGTCTCTAAAGCCAAAACTAAGCACTATCTACTTTTGAAACTCCCTGTATACAATGAGAATCACTAAAAGTACATAAATGTATGAATTTCTCGAGACTTTCGTGTTACATTACGAAAACCATTAGCCGTCGGCACGTGTCAAATAGGGATTGGGGCGGCGCAGTGGTTTATCTACAAAAACACATGCACATATGTGCCATGTGTTGTTGCTTGTTCGTGCACTTGTTCGACTACTCGTTTATTACTTTCACCTAAGCGACCATAGCTAATGCCTGACACCGTCCATAAATGACCCAAATTGTTGGCGTTTACCACGTAACCGTAATAATCGAAGAGGTTAAGTAAAGTGTGCAATAGGTCTTACGAAAATCATTTAGTGCTAATGTCGGCAACCATAACCGAGGTGACGACGAACGAACTGTGACATATGGCGACTGGCACTCGTGTCCTTATATCACATAATTATTGAATCCCTTCACATACGAGTGCAAGCACACAGTCAGTTTTCCCCAAAAATTTTCATGTCGTTCACTTAGCGTTGCTTAATGGCCACGAAAAAGGCTTTTAACATACGCGTGTCGACTAATTTGTACGGCAATATTTGGCGATTTAATCGTTTTGTTATATTTATAAATAATTTTGATTTTTTCATGGCATTGATAGCAACTTCGGACGGGGGTTTGTGTAAATGGGGTTAATGCGCGTTGGATAGAGAGTTTATGTTTCTGAATTGATTCGATTTAATCAATTATAAATTTTTTCATTTAATATTAACCTTTTTTAATGTGTATTAAAATATCTTTCAATAATTAATTTCGTACCTTGTGAACCGAGTCCCGATCAACTTATAATATGAGATATTTTTAAGCTGTATGTGGAATATAACGGGTTTTAAGTAAAACAAAAAGGGTTTAGAATATTAATGAAATTATTGATTTGTGTGAAAGTACATTCGATGCCATTATTTGTGGAACTCGATTTCTTTTGCATGGCCACCATGGGGACGCTTGCAGAAGTCCAGATGAAGCCAGAACCCAATTCTTGGTTTTCAATAAATCGATTGTGACATTCGCTGTGTCTTGTCCAAGTCCATATTATGCAATTCGGGCCAAAAATATTCGGTTATCATTGAGCGGTAGCGATTCCCATTCACAGTAATGTGCCTTGGGAATCTTGATCATCACGGACGAAGTACGGCCTAATGACGCGGCGGCCCTCAAACCGCATCAAACCGTAATTCTTTCAGGATCATCAAAAAATTCAGTCAGAAATCGCCGTCTCATCTGCTGAAGATGATTTTCTGATGAAAATCCGGCTCATTTTCAAGTTGTTGCTCAGCCCAATTCACAAACATACGACGAATCTGGAGGTCAAGCGGCTTCAGTTCTTGCGTCAATTTGATTTTGTAAGGAAATAGATCAAAATCTTTTCGCAAAATTCGCCACATCTCGTCACAGAGATGACCAACGATTGAGAACGATGTGTGAGAGACTGATTTGGGTCTTCCTCAATTGATGCGCTAGCGGCAGCAATATTCTCGACACAACGGGCGCTTCTTAGTCTCACTGGCACGGCAACATTTTGTACTGTGGCTGTCGATTCAAATTTTTCCAATAGACTGACAGGACGATTATGACGACCATAACTTAGACGCAGCGCTCTTGAAGTTGAGGCCACTGACTCCAATTTTCGGTAGTAAATTTTAATAATTTCGACTTGTTGTTGGATCGTATATCTTTCCATGATGAAAACCAAGATGTAAGCTTTTGATTTGTGCCAGACATATGTTATGTAAATTTTCTTATTCCGATGTTTCTTTTCTTTATAAATAGTAATTGAAAATTTCTGTGGATATTTATTTATTCATTCTCTAAAGCCAGGTTCGAACAATGAAACTAAGTCTTTTATCAAAATCGATCAGTTCGCCACTAAGTCTTTTATCAAAATCGATCAGTTCGCCACTTAGAAAAGTTCATAAAGGAGTTCATAGTCGATAAAGTTTTTTCATAATTCTAACTAAATTTCAACTTACTTTTTTTATACATATAATGAACTTTAATGAACCAAATGTAAACCATTTTGCTCGACCACTTCTTGCCATTTTTTCACTAGCGACATTATTTCATCCGTGTAAAACTTTTCTTGTTTCTCGGCAAAAACTGCGACAAGTAATTTTCACAGGCTTCTCTCGTAGCCACCATTACTCCATTAGTTCGGTAGTCCAGTATGGTGAAGGCATCAAAACTTCCCAGTCAAGCTTTCCCAGTTTTTGCTCAGTTATCAAAGATGTGTGTGGTCTATCGTTGTCCTGATGGAAGACGAAGCTCTTTCTGTTGATCAGTTCTGGCCGTTTTTTTTTGATTGCTTGCTTCATTCTTATCAGTTCTTGACAGTAAAATGTAGAATCAATAATTCGACCTGGTTGAATCAGCTCATAGTGGATGATTCCTTTCCAATCCCACCAAACACTCAGCATAACCTTTCGAGGCGTCAATCCTCGCTTTACGACCATTTGTTGAACTTAACACGATTGGATCATGATCTTTTTCGTACATTTTTGTCGTGTTTGATCCACTTTTCGTCTCCTGTTACCATTCGCTGCAGAAATGGTTCGATTTCATTTCGTTTCAGTAAAAATTCTCAGATTAATTCGGTCCATTAAATTTTTCACAAAAAATTCATGTGGTACCCAAACATCGAGCTACTTTTTGTAGACAGCATTTTTTTAGTGGTTTATACCATTTGATAATGAATGTTATGTTCCTTAGCGATGTCATGACTGCTTGTGTGACGCTCTTGGTTAATCTCTTCCATAATTTCATCGGCTTTTTTAACGTTAGGTCGACCAAAGAAAGGCGCAGCTTTCACATCGAAATTTCCAGAACGGAAGTGATCGAACCATTGCTGTGCTACACGAACTGATTTTAGTCTACTATTATATTATGAACACAAAGCATTCAGTGAGGGTCGTGAAGTCAACGAAAACTTGCTTCTTTTGAGTTGTTCGTTCACCTCTGTCAATGGCGAAAAAGTTAAGAAGCAGTGCTTAAAAATTGTCGCGTTGGTTTCAGAGAGATAGTAAAAGATCTCAACATCTTGTATGTATCGACTCAATGTTTTTTGGTTAATGTTTTGGGTATGAAACGTTTATTATTTAGACTCGTATCAAAAGAGCTGAATTTTTTCCCAAAAATATGCTTGGCAACGTAGCAATTTGGAACTCATGCGGCAACCTCTATTATTTTTTTTTTAACTGAATAGATTTAGGCTATTATGTGTTCAAGATAAATATAATTCTTCGAATAGATTACTACATGGATGAATTGACATGCGATAAATAGTAGAGCAAATTTCAAATACCTAGAAAAGATCTGCTAGCCAAATCAACTCACTACCTCAAATTGAAATATTTTAATTTTTCCACCTAAATCCGAAAGTTGCCGACGACTCCACCACGAATGCGCTCATCATTCCGTAGCAATCGGTTTATTGAACTCCAGAATCGGCGAAACAATAAATTTGCATGCACCAAGCATACACATAATTACCTTCCTGCATATATTTATGTATGTATGTACACATATATAAGAGTAAATGTGTCGTGCGTTAATCATTCTATGCAACAATTCACATTGCATAACAAAAGCGCACTTGCACTGCCAGCTGTAATTATGCAAACATACACATACTTACATATGTAAATATTTACATAATTATATACTAACTATTTTTAGATTTTACTTTCTAACTTTACCTTTGTTGTTGCAGCTATTTTTATGCTAATGCTGAATTGAGTGTTGTATTTGGCCTATAATTTTCGCTTTCGTCTTTTTTTCACTTAGACCTCAGTGTATGGCGAGCCTTCTAGCCGCTGTTCACTCTTTCTTTTTCCACTCGTTTATTTATCTGCAACTCTGATGAGGGCGTACACCCGCCAATTCAAATTGAAAATCATAATTATTTGCAGTGATTCGACAAAAAAAGAACTTTTTTGTTTGGTAGAATGTGTGTAGAAATGCATGTATGGTGTTTCCATATAAAAACGGTGTCCAAAAAATAAGGTGACATTGTATTTGTTTGGAAAATTCTTTATTTATTCTTCCAAATCAATTTCATTCCCTTCAAAGTAATCGCCGCCCGATGCAATGCACTTATGCCAACGGATTTTCCAATCTTCAAAACACTGCTTGTAGTCACTTTCCGGGATGGCCTTCAGTTCCGTCTTCGCTGCGGCTTGAATCTCCTCTATCGTATAAAAACGGTGTCCCCGGAGCGGTCTTTTGAGCTTGGTGAACAGCCAGAAGTCGCACGGCGCCAGATCAGGTGAATACGGTGGTTACGGAACGATATGGGTTGAGTTTTTGGCGAAATGATCACGAATTACGAGGGCAGTATGGGATGGTGCATTATCGTGGTGTAAAAACCAAGAATTGTCTTTCCACAATTCCGGCCATTTTAGGCGGATAGCGTTACGCAAACGACGCATAACGTTCAAATAATATTCCTTCTTGACAGTTTGACCGGTTGGAAGGTCATAATGCACAACACCACGATAATCGAAGAAAACAGTCAACATAACCTTGATTTTTGAGCGACTTTGGCGCGATTTTTTGGTCTCGGCTCTCTTTTGGCACGATATTCGCTCGATTGATCGGTTGTTTCGGGGTCGTAAGCATAGATCCAAGTCTCATCGCCAGTTATAATGCATTTCATGACATCCTGGTAGTCGGAAAGCATCGTTTCATACACTTCAACGCGGCGCCTGTTTTTTCCAAAAAATTCAGTGTTTTCGGTACCAGTCGAGATCCGACGCGCTTGAGGCCCAAAACATCCTTCAAAATGGTATTGGCTGAGCCTTTCGATATGCCAACTTCATCAGCAAGGTTTATAATTGTTAATCGACGATTTTTCAACACCAAATCCTTGATTTGTTGAACGTGAGCTTCGTCGGTTGAGATTAATGGTCGCCCTGGACGCTCTTAGTCTTCGACAAGTTCACGACCGGCTTGGAACTCACTATACCACTTGTAAACATTTGTGTTAGACATAGCCTCATCACCAAAGGCTTTCTGCACCATCCTCAACGTATCCGCAGCAGAAAATTGATTTCGTAAACAAAATTTAATGCAAATTCTTTGCTCAACAAATTTCGACATCGCAAAAAACGAAAAACTCACTTTTAGAAGCTCACAAAACGACACGTATCTCAAACACTGATGAATATTTTGACATGAAATTTGACATAAATGTGACTGACAGTACTAGAAACCTAAAAAAAAAAAAAAAATAATTCTCCAAATCCTTCGACGCGCGCAGTTTAAATTCCAACGTCTCCTTATTTTTTTGTTTTTTTGGACACAGTAGTATAGTATGAGTATGTATATGGAGTGAGTGATAATACATTCATGGCCCGCTAACTGGCCGTTAAGTACTAGTTTTAATCGCTGGATAAGTGGGATTTAGGTTATAGCTGTGATGATGATAATAGATTTTTCTAAGTAAATTTTTATTTTTTGAAAGTATTTTCTTAATATTTGAAATTTTACGAAAAAGTAGCCGGAAATTGTAATTAAAACTCAAAATATTTAAGTATTCATCAATCTTTATTTTGTCATCACTTATGTCAACGATTTTTTCAGTCTTAGAAACACTTTTCATGAGTATTTTTTTGGAAGGCCTTCAGTTTGATCCCTTTGATCGGCAATTTCAGTTTGAGGAACGAGAAAAAACCCCACCGAGCCAAATCTGGTAAATATAATATAATAAATCGATCGACTATGGTATTCTTGACTTTAAATTCGGTCACAACCGAGGTTCTGATCGGTGCAAAATCCATGAATTGTTATTCTTGGACTCCCGCCGTTTTCGACGGATTTTCGTACACAAACGCCTCAATACGGCCAAATAGAGCTCTTCATTGACCGTCTGTCTCTCCGGAACAAATTCATGATTAACGAAACTATGAATATCGAAAAAAATAATGAGCAACACCTTAAATTTTGAGTGGCTTTGGCGTGATTTTTGTTGGTTTCGGCTTGTTTTTTCCATCCATTCCGATAATTGTTGACTTGTTGGAATATCAAATTCTTAAGTCCATGTCTCATCGGCAGTTATAATGCTCTCCAGGAATGTGGGATCGGAATTCGCACGATCTAAGGAGACCAATTTACGATACTCTTTTTGAAAAAAAAAAATCAGATTTATTAGGACGAGTCGAGCAAGAACGCATTTCATACCCAAAATATCCACAAAAATCATTCGAACAGACTCGCGAGAGATGTCAAGCTCTCTTGTCATCTCTCTAACACTTGTCTGACGATTTTCAAGCATCATATCCTTCACTACTTTCTATTATTTTCACCAGTTGAAGAGTTTGTCCAACGAGGCATGTCTTCAACGATCTCTCGACCGTCTTTCAGGGTTTTGTACCACTCGTTGTCTCATGTTTTTGATAAATCTGAGTCACCGTAAGCCTTTTCCAAACTTCGCCACGATTACGCACACGAAATCTGGTTAGAAATTTTAGACAAATTCTTTGTTCGATACTTTTATACATTGTAAAAACCGCAACACACTACTGAAGCTTATTTTCGAGAAATCGCCTCGTATCTTGGCAACAGATAATGGTCAGAGTCAACGCTAGGACCTCGGACCTTCTATCTATCACAACATGATCGATCTCGTTGGTGGCTTTTCGATGCGGCGACAGCCAGGTAGCTAGATGTATTTTCCTGTGCTGGATTCTAGTACCACAGATATCCATATTTCGGGCTCCGGCGACTGTATAAAAATTTTGAAATATTTTAATTGTATTTTGTTTGATTTCTCTTGACTTATATTTGTATTTTATTAATTGTACAATTTTATAAAATAATTTTGCAATCCATGAAAAAAAAAAAAAATAAATTTTCTTTGCGCTTGACCCCTGCGTCATATACCCTTTTATGTTTGTTGTTGTTGTTTTTGCAACAAAAACGTGCACAGCTGTAAATTTCGCAGCTCATTGTGTAGCTTTTATTGTTGTTGCTACTTGCTGCTGCCATAGCCGGCGCACTAAACCAGTTCCGCATATACATACATACTTATGCATATTGAAGTACTCTGTACGCATACATATGTGTGGATGTACCACACACATGCATATATGGCATATAAAAAATATAATTACAGTTACGGGTGTGAAGATAAAATTTACGATAACAAAAAATGAAATAAAAAGTAAGAAAAAAAAAATACAAAAAAGGTGAGAAATGCAAAAAGCTGGTTTGTGTCACCACCCCTCATCCCTCGACCGTTTAATGTGGTAATTTATGTGAGAATGGGTGACTGTTGCTGGCGCAGAGGTAACCTGATTTGTTGGATATAACAGAAAAAATGCGGTTTCTTGTAAAAAGTGAAAACAAAACAAAAAAAAAAAATGTAACTGAGTTAATTAATTAAATATTTTAGAAAATATACTTAAAATTAAGTTATAATTAAAAAAAAAATTATATATAATTAAAGAAAAAGTGAAATATAAAAATTAAAATATAAAAAATAGACGAGCAGAACCCGCTATGTATGTAGCTCTCCCAAAACTGTCAGAAAAATTGTAGAGCACACTATGCTTAGTATAACGTGAGCCCAAGGCTTCGCACAGAAAAAATAATTTAGCAGTTTACTGGTAGACAAAAAATATCGCTCAACTAGGACGCACATGTCTTCGTTGTCGCAGATCATATATGAAATCTAGGCGCAGAGGAGCAACACCCAAAGAAGCCGAGCAATATCAATCGACGAAAAAGGAGTTTAAGCATGCCATCGAGGCAAGCAAAAGTGGAAGCAACTACGCTAGGATGTTAACAAAAATCCTGAGGACTCGGGAGTAAAATAGTTATGAAGAAACTCGGAGCTCAAAACCAAGCCACCTGACTTAAACGCTGCCAAAACGGAGGCATTGTTAACGAACTCTTTTTCATGAACAAAAAAAGCGAATCAGAACAGGCTATAAGACTTTCAGAAATCCCCCAGTTCATCCTCGACGAATTGAAACTGCCCGCTGGCAAGCTCAAAAGTACAAAATTGCGCAGCCCGGACGGGACCTCAGCAGAAAAATACAAAACAATCGTCGCAGAACGTACTCTTAAACATGTAAAACGACTTCCTTGAAGCTGGAATTTTCCCTGAAATTTAGAAGAAACAACGACTTGTCGTAATCAGGGCATTCCAGCTTGCCATCAGCATACCGCCCACCATGCAGCTCCACACAGCGGGAAGCTCTATAAAAGGCTACTTATACCTAGAATAGAGGCGGATACTAATGATGCTGGAGAGTACTCCCCCAGACAGCACTGTTTAAGACCTAGAAGGCCAACTCTAGACGCTATCCGAAACGTCATTGAAAGTGTAGAAGTCGCACTGCGTAGATGCCCCAAATACAAGCGAATAGTTCTGCTGGCGACTTTAGGCGTCTTTAATAGCGTGAGATGGGACATGATTGACGCTTTAGAAAAAAATCTTAGAATTCCTGATTACCTCAATGCTGTAGTATGGAGTTATCTTAGTTACAGAAAACTGCTGTACTAGACTAGAGAGTAAAGACGACAAATAGGAGCTGCACAAGGGTCCATTTTAAGTCCAGACCTGAAACATTAGTTATGAGGGAATACTATAACTTTAAATGCCAGACGAATAATATTTAATCGACTAAGCGGACGACATAGCAGCAGTACCCAGCCCGATACACAGAGGAAATCTGAAGAAAGCTGAATCAGGTCACAATTCGGACGCAAACATGGCTTGACTCACACAACCTACAGGTCTTAATATCAAGAGCGTCTTACTATACGAAGCAGAGATTTAGGCAGATGTTCTAAAAAAAGAAAACCGTTGCAAGGTATTCATCATAGCGTACCGCATCTCAGCCCTCAGAGTTATAACAGATTACCGATCTTTGTCAGGTGATGCATAGGTGGTCATAAGTGGAAATGCTTCCATTGACCTTCTAGCGCGCGAAGGAAAAATACTATGGAAGCTAAATAAAGCAGATGGAAATAACAAATGACCGAATACTAAAAGACATAATACTCGCAGAGTCACGACATATGGACGGCCAGACTTATAAGGGATTTAAACTTATGGACAAGTCGCAAATTTTGAGAAGTCGACTTCTACACAACACAGCTGCTATTTGGAGATATCGGATATTTCAGAAAATACTTTCACAGAATTGGTAAAGTCCAAGAGTCGACGCAACAGAAGACGACGGAGAACTCACATTTTTTAAATACATATGTGCACCGCCGTAGAAGGCCTGGTTGGTCCACTAAATGTAGACAATTTAATTGGTGTCATTTTGGAGATCGAAAAAAATTGGGGACCGAAAAAAGCGGGACCAGGTGTGCAGATGTAAATCTCTCAATAAGAAAAATGAAACGCCAACCTAAAATAATCTATGCGCTGTTCTAGTGTGAGCGACTGCTACTTAGAGGATGGGCTTTTAGTGACAAGTGGTACATACTGTTGTTGTAATGGCAGTTCTGATGATGTGGAAGTAATTTTCCACGCCTCACCCACAAAAAAAAAAAAGAAGAAATCCTACATTTTTTTGTGAATATCTTATTTTTTTTTTGTTTTTTTCACCAATGACTGTTGGTTTTAAACATAAAATTAATGTCAACATTTTTTATATATATTTTTTTTTTTAATTTTATAAAAGTGTTGGTTTTTACTTCCTCACAAAAAAAGAAAACAGAAAAAAGTAATCCAAGTATTCCCCCCAGATAGCTAAATTCGCATTGGTTCGCTCCAATGCCACGTTACTAATTAACCCGCTGCCCACCAATGCTAATTTGTTACAATTTCCTGCTTTGCCTAATTTATATTCTCACTGGTATTGGTTGCGCTTTTCCCCATTTAATTTTCCCTCACAGCTTTCTGCCCTTTTCCGCATTTTCCACGCCGCGTCAACGAATTCGCTAATTTCCGTGTCGGCGTGCGGCCATTGCTCTTTTCTCGGTCGTCGGTCGTCGGTCGTCGGTCGTCTGCTGGTGCGAGTTGCTTGTTATTGCCCGTTGGCTACTTTTGGCAAATGAAAAATTGTAAAAATATTTAAATTTAATTGTTGTTTTTTTAATGTGGAAATAAAGCTGTTACTAAGCCTATTTTAAATGGGGTAATTAGATAAATTTAAGCTTAATTAGAGTAACGATGTTTGTTTTTAAGAAATTATCTCAGGGAGTTTTAAGTGAAGCTCTCCACAAACTGTTTACCTAACCGTCATGTGTTTTTGTAAGAAAATTTTTCAATTTCAACGGTAGTTAGTAAGATGGATGTAAATTGTTCAAAGACAACCTAAAGAAGTTAAATACCTAAAACAGTACGTAGAACTATCGACCGAAAATAGAGTTAAAAATCACCGAAATATAAATGTTTTCTAAGTTCTTGGATCATAAAATGAAGCTCACATTCGGACAACTATGTTCATATTTTTATCTATAGGTATTCTTACGTCGTCGGGTCTGAAATAATATGGGAGGACTGTTGGAATTAAAATGGGATTGTTCGATCGTTTCAAAACTTGAAATAACCTACTCACCGTTAAAACCAAATATCGTCGAGATCACGAGCTTTAATTTCAAACATCAAAAAGTCGATTAGCAAATATTAACCAATGATTCCACTGGACCAGAAACCACACCATCTTATCTCTTTAGCTCAATAGACTTGACAGTTCTGCGTCCTCATTATACCATCTCGTAAACCCATTTGTTCATATTTCGTTTTGTTCATCGATAAAACTGGGACCAAGTTGCGCTTAACTTTTAGGAAATATTCTTTATTGAACGTACTACCCTTTAGCAGACTTCATGGTGCTCGACGCGACTGCAATCGAAGAAAAATGTTAGCAAATTATTCACATTTGACCTAACTTGGTGCGCTTTTTTCAATCTTGGTTTCATTGGAATCATTAAGCTTTTGCTTCCACGTCATAACTCTAAACCTATGATTCGTCGTCGTGGACTGAATCCAAATATCTCCTGAGCAATGTCAAAGAGACTCGGTTTTCGATCAAAGTGAGCAATTTTGAAACAATCTTCTCGGCGAGCCGACTCATACCAAAATCATTGGTTAAAATCACGATATATAATACTGGCAACTATTCGGAATGCGTCTGCGCACTTAATTTTGTTTATCAATCGTATAAATATTTTTTGATTCAAATGTTTTTGAATGGTATAAATTATACCTCCAAGACGGCCATCAACATTAACTGATGATCAACACGTCGATAAAATAAAGGAATATTAAGAATCAACGATTAATAGTCAGAGATCTTACTGGTTTCGCTGGAATATCGGAAGGATCAGTGAAAACTATTTTCAAAAATCATTTGGACTTTGGAAAAGTAAAAGCCCGATTTGTTCCAAAATCACCAAATTTTTCCGAAAAACAGCATCGCGTTAACGGCTCTGAAACAGTGGTTTACGATTACCAGGATGTGATGAAAAAGATCCAATCGGTCGAATATCGTGCCAAAGGTGAGCCGAAGTCGAAAAAACTGCACAAAACAACGTGCGGTGTACTTACTCCGAAAAATGTCAACAAGAAATAATAAATAATACAAAAAAGTCTTGCGGTATTTTCGCTAGTTGGCGCTGAAAGCGCGTAGTTCTAGTTTTATTCGTCGCATCGGGTCATGCCATACCTTTTTGGAAAGCTCATTTCACGCTGATTGTTCGTGTCGTTTCTTTTAAGTCGTTCGTGAGTTATAGCGTCGCAAACATGGAGCAAAATAAAGAGAAAATACGGCATATTTTACAGTACTACTACGATAAAGGCAAAAATGCATCTCAAGCCGCCAATAAAATTTGTGCAATTTATGGACCCTATACAGTTTCCATTTTCACCGCACAACGATGTTTTCAACGTTTTCGTTCTGGTGTAGAGGTGGTCGAAGATACGTCACGCTCCGGAAGGCCTGTCGTCGAAAATTGCGATAAAATCGCTGAATTGGCCGAAAGAGACCGGCATAGTAGTCATCAAACCGTTATAAACCATTTGAAGAAGCTTGGAGTCACTAAGAAGCTTGATGTATGGGTGCCACATTGATTCAATAAAAATACCGCAAGACTTTTTTGACAACCCATTATAATAAAACTCTTCTACTTAGTTCTGGTCACAAGACGGACGATCCTTCTAACTGTGTGGATGATTGATCCACCTGTAAATATCATATCGATTGAGTGATTGGGTGGTGTTGTTGAGGTAGTTAATTTTAATATTTTTAAACCCTGTATGTTAAGTTTGCCACGAAGTTTGTACCACCCATAAATGTTTAAATTTAGTCATTCCTGTCTGTATATATTCGAAATATGTATTGTCTTCGTGTTTGAGATCTGTAAGAAATTTCGCAGACGTCCTTTTCTTCCCAAGAAGCTGATCATATCAACTGACCTTTTTATACCCTTTTATGCTATCAGAAATGCATCTGTGAAGGGTATCTTTTTAACCTAATATTTAAAAAAAATGTTATCTATAATTCAAACTGTTTCTGATATACGAGTACTTATGTATGTACTTATATAGGCAGCGGTAATAGTAAATATTATTGAGGTTAGTGCTGCTTTCGATGAATTCCAAATTTATGAATATGAGATGAAGTGACGGTCCATACTACAGGGGTCCGCGAATATATGGAAATAAACAAATATGTAAAATGTGTACATTTACATACATGTATATATATATTAACATATATATTTATGTATATACTTTGATTTGTAAGCAAATTTATGTGCATATGCGAATAGATAAATAAGAGCAAAAATATGATAATATCAGAGCAAACACGCAACAGTCAAAATATATAAATATATGCATATATGACACACAATTATGTTAATAAGTGTGTATACATACATGTACATATACGCTCCGTACATACATCACCCCGACATACACAGTATATTTCGTCGTTGAAATGCCGCAGCCAACAGCACATCGCAGCCACCTCGCTGTCAAGCCTTGCCTCAAGCATCACAGCGACTCGCCAGTGCTCAGCAAAAACAGCAACAACGACAACTGCTCAGTCCATTCGTTCCGGCTGTAAATGACACAAAAATATGGGCTTAACCGGAACCGGATGTATTATCTGCGCTAACTGCTCAACCAACGCTGATGACTACAACTGACTACGCGCCACGAAACGGCTAACCCACCGTACGACCGACGACCGTACTAAGCACGAGCTTGTCAGTTGGCGTTGCGTCTCGACGGTGGCCACTGCGCTTCACTCTCTGGAACTAATAGAAAACTATAAATTGCGCACTTGCCGTTAGTATGCGTCAAAAAGTTTGTGCTTTTGCTGTTGTTTTTGCTGGAAAGCAGCGACTCTAAGCGAGCGCAGTGTAGCGCACCAAAGCGTTCGTTACGGTTAGAGGAGCGCATGACACGCCAAGCACTACGACTGTTTGTCAACTGCCTTCTGTATATACTTATATACATACATACATTCGAGATATTTACTTTTGACCCGACATACTTCAGCACATACACACCTACATTATGCCATGCGTGGGGGCCACCTGTTTTCCAAATCGAGTTGGTGTAGTTAGCGTAAATCGTTGTTGTTCATTTGACAGCCCATCATGAGCGCACGTCAGCGCTGTGTGGCGTGGTTTGTGGCCCTCCTACTGTGCTGTGCCCATCACCGCTGCCCACGTCGCGTTGACCTCTGGTTGGGTTTGGGAAACCCCTGTCGCTAATGCTTCCCGTTGCTACTTCCCTCCCCTACAAAATCTTTAACATCAGTGATATGGCTCGTTGACGCACGTCCGTGACTTGCCAGGTTCGCGTGTGGAAAGCATAAAAATTCTGCGCATTCAACACGTTTCACTTAAAAAGTTTCTAAGTTGAATGGAATTTTTTCGTGTTTTCAGTTTACTACAATATTTTTAGTTCGAAAAAGAATCCACAGAAGACAGGGCTTCGAGGGACCTGCTCAACGTTAAGTGAAAAGTAAGTTAGTGTTGATAAGAACTGCTTCTGATAAATGTGATGTGATATTCTTCTTTCGTTTTATCTGGTAAATTACGAGTTGTCGTCGCAGTTTCTTTGACGGGTCGAAGGGTTAATTTAGCACCTTTCTAAAAAATAATACAGCTTTTCGAAAAGTCCCTCGAGTTCTTTCCTATACTAAGTAACGACAACTCGCAGGAATATGTAGAAAAATTCTTATTCTTGATCTTTTTCCAGCCCGTAATTCCGGCTACCGCTATGAAGTTCGTCTCTGTGCAGATTCGAGGAGATCACGTTCCCACCTGACATGATGAAAATGTATTTCGAAAATCATATTTTTATAGCGTTATACTAACTGCCTTAACCAGCGATCCAGCATTTCGTATTTCCTTATTGAAAATTTTGGATTTCAGCTAACCTTGCATCACCAATAACACTGGCCATTTCTCTGGGGAAGTTTTGATAGTGGTGGATGGTACTTCTAGGCAACATAAAGCTTTTACTTCTAGGCAAAAGAATACTGAATATATTACTATTAGAGCAGTCACCACAGGACACCTTTCTAAAGCTCATCGCTGAAACATTATTTCTGTAAATGCCTAGCATTCAGATGGATGAGATGGGATATATTCTTCGGCTCACAATGCTCCAACTTAAGAGGCCTTGAGCAGCTGGCTTGGAAAAACTAAGATTTTTACCAAAGCCGGATAAGCCTTAAATTGGTTACCACTCGGGAACACAGTGAGTTATACAAGTATAAGTCTAGAACATAAGTATTAAAATGCATTTTAGAAAATCTGCTGATATGGTTTTAAGGGCAAGGCTTTAATTGGTTACCCCCGGGAGCACAATGAGTTATGTAAGTCTAGAATATGTTAAGACAAATTTATTATATAATATTGTTTTAGCTTTCGTCATATTAATTTGAGTTCTGAAAGGCCTATTTTCATGGACTGGTCGACCAAATACGAATGGTTCTTTAAGGGGGTATTCTAGTCCAGAAGCATGAATTTCAGGTAATTTTTAAAGTGTCGTAAAAAAAGGCAATTAATATTTTTACCATCAATTTTTTATTAGTATTCAGCTAATTTTAGAAGAGTAGAGAAAAAAATTAAAAACTAAAAAAGTAAAAATTTTCAAAAATTATGAGCTGACGAAGTAGGGGGTCTCTAAAAATTTCCACGTGACCATACCCATGATTTCAACCCACCTAGTTATCTGAAACCAAAAAGAAAAAAGATTATGAATCTAGAATAATGTCGCAATGGCCGGAACTACAGAAAAGTGGGGAAAAAAATTTTCACAAAATGGCGACTGACTGAAAAAAAAGTTTTGTTTGATCACGTTTTCTGACTATTTCGAATTTTTTTTTAATAATAAAAATAAAAATTTTGGGATGGGGCTAGTTCCAACTATAGAAAAGCCTATAAAGAAGACTCTATAAAAATGTCAAGTAAATCGGTCCAGTAGAACCTGAGAAATCGTGGGCATCTTTCCGAAAAGGTCAGTTTTGAGAAAAACGCGTTTAAAGTTTCGCGTTCTGGCCGAACCAGTTTGGATGCCGGGTCAGAAAAATGCCTATATCTCCGAAAATAATTTGAATTGTGAAAAATCCTCTTGTACACATATTCTTGAATAGTTAAACTTTGAAAATATAAAAAAACAAACAAAACGAACGGAATTAAATTGTCCGAGATCCAAGCAGCTTGTCAATTCTTAACCTACACCATAATGGAAAGATATTAAGATGTGAACTGAGACTATTGTGCTCTCCCCTTTTTTTCAAAATAACTCAATTAGGACCACATCCTTCTAAATTCAAGAATGGTGAAAGTCGGTAGAACTGATATGTTCTCTGCTAGAATAAGGGGCTCCCAGGCTTGTTACTGCGTCTACAGATTGCTACACATTCTAGTAGAAGATATTTCGGAGTTTTAGTCTCCATGTCTAGAATCAAACATTGCATTGCTATGTCTATGTCCCTTGAGTCTGCAGTGAATTGATTTCTAGGGAGGAATACTACTTTTTTTGAACCTCTTGAGGTTGTACCCTCTCCATAGCAGTTAAGCTTGGTTCAACACAGGTGTTTGCTAGGAATGTTTACCTTTCTCTCTTCCATTTCTTTCTTTCGGAATTCGCTTTAGGTATGTGGACCTACTGAAAAAGAAATTCTGGTCCCTGCGACTTGTTATTTTTTGAGGTTAGAAATTCTATAATGCCTATAGCATATTCGAAACTTTTTCAAAGCTTAACATTTTATGCCGATACCTAACCTCAATGTATGTAGATGTTTGAAAAGGTTTTTTGTTTCGCCTGCAGATAGCTGAATCCAGTTTAGGCAGCTTGGTCCTCAGATTGATTTAGAAAAAAATTGTCTTCAAAAGACTTGTGGCACCTTAAATGCTCTATTGATTATTATTTCGATTTCCGCAGATATTTCCTTCATTATCTCAATTCTTTCTACAAAGTTGTAGTTGTAATGTTGTTATTGTTAGTGAATCCCCGGGGTCAATGCTTTTATCAAGTGACTAGAAAGTAAACCTTAGTCCACCTATGTCTGGTGATAGAGCCAGCCAAAAATGGAAAACAGTGAAAACAACAACAACAACATGTATTGCAATAAGTACATTTTTCGCATTTTCACAATTGAAATGGAAAAAAAAAATAGTAAAAAAACGAAAAATATGAAAAAGTTTATCTTTTTATTTGTTGTGACAAGCAATTGTGTGGCACAAACCACGCAAGCAACAGCAACTAATTGAATGTGCTGTGGCACTGATAGTGGGTCACTTTGTGTCGTTTTTGCTAAAAAAAATCAACGCACGGCAATTAATTACATTAGCAACATTACAACAACAATAATAAAAATGCAAACAACAACAACAATTATAATTACAACAACAAGCGGAAGAGTAGACACGACATGGACATCTATGAGCACTGTTTTAGAGTCATATCAATTGAGGCAGTCGAAACAACAACAACAACAACTACTAAACACCCAACAACAACTAAAACGCAACAACTACTCATCACCGCTAAATAAGGGGCTCTCAACCAGCATAGACACTTGAGCTTTGCGTGCCATTTGACGCTCTAATTGACAATGGTGCGTGGCACGTTGGCCATACGCAGGCGCTGTTGCAGGCAATAACTGACGCTTCTAATGTTGCATGAACGCACACAACAACCCGACCAACGGCGTGCTTCGACCATCTGCGCAAATAGCATTCCCTTTGATGACCAGCAAATTAATGCGGCATGTGGCATGTGGCACGTTGTATGAGTGTGTTGTGGCAATTAGCGGCCAGCATAACAACAACAACAAAAATAATATAAGTAAGCTAAAATTAAAACACATAAAAATAAATGTTGTTGTTGTGGCAGCCATCAGAGAAGTTGATAAAAAAATGTAATAATAACAACAACAACAACTTATAAATGATGATGAAATAGCGTAGCGAGCGGAATCTGTGCCGCAGTAATTATTTGCAAAATACATACATACACACGCAACTAATGGCCGCCGTGCACCTAACTGTGTCTGCGATTACTTTTCGCCTTAGCGAAGGATACTCGTGGGCTTTCGGCTGCAGCAACTGAGCCGGGCGGGCGCACAAACGACCGGATATGCTCGATACGGACGAATGAGCGTTGTGGCATTTCTTGTCGTCAAACTCCACTACTCGTCGGTTTTATTATTGTTACTGTTACGGCATTTGTTGCTGTGGGCGCGTGTCCTTTGCTCAGTGACGAGCAACTCTGGCCACCCAGTTGAGCAGGATAATCGACGCTGCTAAGCGGAAATGCGCTGAAAGCGCACAAGCGTGCAAAACAACCGACGCAGCGAGGGCAAATGAGCGTGGAAGAGTAACTGTATATATATAAATAAGTATGTATGCATATACATATGTACATGATATCTAAGCAGTAGTATAACCGTAAAATCGATAAAAAGAAAGTGCTGCGCCAAGAAAAGTGGTAACTTCGACTACACCGAAGCAGTAATACCCTTCACAGGTGGTTTTTTCTATATCTGAAAACGGTATAAAAAGATCTATTTCTGGGTTTGAACAGAAACAAAACAGTTCCTATGGCAGCTATATGCTATAGTGGTCCGATTCGAACAATTTGTTCGTAGCAAATTTGTTGTGCATAATTTCAGAGCCATAACCCACAAACTGAGGATCTACTTCGTGTACATACAGGTCTCAGATGGTTCATCCGTTGAGTCCAATTTTCGATGACTTGTTCAAGCATTTCGATTGGTAACTGGCGAATGACACGCGTGATGTTTTCTCCAAATACTGAATCGAAGCTGGATAGTCCACATATACTTTAGACTTTACATATCCCCATAGGAAGAAGTCCAATGGTGTGATAAAATACGATCTTACGAAATTATCTGCTCGAAGAATTGTTCTCTGAATAAATATATTGATTGATCTGATGTGCAGGAAGTGGTGTCGTCATGTTAAAAACAAATATCGCCGAGATTGCGAGCTTCAATTTCAGGTATTAAATAGTCGTTTATCAAGGCACGATAACGTTCGCAATGGAGGGTTATGTACTCACTGACAACATTTTTGAATAAATATGAACCGATTATTCCACCGGGTCATAACCCCCGTCAATCCGTTGTTTTTTCTGGATGAAATGGCAGTTCTTGCATCTCTTCAGGCTGCTCTTTGTTCCATAGGCGGCAATTTTGCTTGTTTACATTCCAATTGAGACAGAAATTAGCCTCATCGCTGAACAAAATGTGGGTCGAAAACGACGGATTTTCTTGAAACTGTTTAATAGCTCATAGAGTGAAGCGTTGTCGCTTGGGAAGGTCGAGCGGTTTCAGTTCTTGCACAAGCTGTATTTTGTACGCTTTAAAGTTAAGATCTCAACGTAAAAAGCGCCAAGTCGTTTCTAACGTCAGTCCGAACTGCTGCGAACGGCGCCGAATCGACTTTCCACGGCCTTCGTGTACATTCTCAGCTATTATCTATAATGAATGCTGGGTCTCAAGATCGCTGATGGTGTTGCAAGTAGTACGCTCAGTAGCCCGTTATTTTGACCAAAAGTTGAGAGTCCACATCCGCAATCCAAATTTTGAACCTCCTAAGCTTTCCAATGAAACTAAATTCAAGGACATACGAATTTCTTGATTCAGATGGAAGTAGTGCAGAATTAAACTGATCTATAAATTCATAGTTTCCAATCATTTAGAAGAGAGTTCTTCAATTTTTCCAATTGTACACTAGCTCTCAGACATTCTAAATTTTGTATGCTGGTTGCTCTGAATTGGATCTGTCGAATAGATGACGTGATGTGGGAGACACAATGAGTTTTTTCTGAAAATGGTTATGAGGTTAGAATATCGTAGAAAAATTGGATTAATTTCAATTAAGGGGGTATTCTAGTCTAGAAATTTAAAAAACACGAAATTTTTTTTATGTTTTCAAAGTTTTATTATTCAAGAATATGTGTACAAGAGGATTTTTCAAAATTCAAATTATTTTAGGAGTTATAGGCATTTTTCTGACCTGGCATCCAAACTGGTTCGGCCGGAACGCGAAACTTTAAACGCGTTTTTCTCAAAACTGACCTTTTCGGAACGATGCCCACGATTTCTCAGGTTCTACTAGACCGATTTACTTGAAATTTTTATAGAGTCTTCTTTATAGGCTTGTCTATGGTTGGAACTAGCCCCATCCCAAAATTTTAATTTTTATTATTTTTAAAAAATTCGAAATAGTCAGAAAAAGTGATCAAAAAAAAAAATTTTTTCAGGCAGTCGCCATTTTGTGAAAATTTTTTTTTCACACTTTTCCGTAGTTCCGACCATTTCGACATTATTCTAGATTAATAATATTTTTTTTTTTGGTTTCAGATAACTAGGAGGGTTGAAATCATGGGCATGGTCACGTGGAAATTTTTAGAGACCCCCCACTTCGTCAGCTCATAATTTTTGAAATTTTTTACTTTTTTAGTTTTTTCTTTTTTCTGTACTCTTCAAAAATTAATAAATAACTCATAAGAAAAAGGATAGTAAAAATATTAATTGCCTTTTTTTTACGACACTTTCAAAATTACCTGAAATTCATGCTTCTAGACTAGAAAACCCCCTTAAGGGTATTTGTTAGTGTTGGATTTCCAATGTGGCTAAACTTGAAGAATCATTTCTTTAAATTAGCCGAAAAATTTATTAGGAAAAAGATATAAAATTGTGTTTTTTTTATTGCCGCAGGAAATATGTATGACTGAAAATGATTTTGAGCTGGCCACAAATGAGAACTCTAAGTATTTCGCCGCTTCGCCTGCTCTACAGCAGAATTTTATGCTACAATTGAAAAAAACTATAATAAAATTTATTTTTCATTTCATTAAACAATTAAAACAAAGCAATTATTGCATTAAAAAATATCCTATGCACAACTGCATAAATTATTATATTATGCAATTGCCGCGAGGTCATTGTGAGCGAAAAGCAAATAAGCACAGCAGCCAATGCACTTGCCTCAACCAATATTTACCATATATTTGCACAGAATTTTCCCTTAATGATTACTTGTTTAAATTATGGTAAATAATTCCGATTATTCCGCCTTTTCGGTAAATAAAATAGTTGTTTGAACAGCTTTCGAGTGGCATGAGTTGAAAAGCCAACTGTGCCAATAAGAAAATTACCCGCAAGGCGGCTGACAAAGGGAGCTGGGAACTGTTTGTTAAAGGTGAAGGTGGAGGCTTTCAATTGAAGTTCAGTGGCAACTACTGTTATACTAATGCTGTTATTGCTCTAATAAGGAAAATAGCTTTTTCAGATCGGTATAAATAGAGAAAATATTATCATTTAACCAAGTAATAAATTTCGAATTAGCGATTTTTAGAAAAAACAGTACAAAGTTATAAACATTCCGGGATCTATTGAAGGATTATGAGGTAATATTGTAAATAGTTAACTAACAAACTTTGAGAGCTTTCCATATTCTAATATAATTTAATTGGTTTATAAAGGATTCGAGTGAATTTTGTAGACTTGAATAAAAAAAATTATATTGAAGGATTACAGAATTTCTCGAAGTAGAGGAGTATATTGAGACACAAATTTTCAAAGTTGTTATTAAATCGAATTCAACTTCTTAAACTAAAGTTAGGTTAGGTCGTAGGATTGCTCAAAAATTGGTGATTCTCACTTGAACAGATATACGTGCTTTGTGTTGCCCGTAAACTAATATAAGTGGATCACAAGGTTCTCTTACCACAAATTTATTGCGGCGGTTAAATTGATTGTAACACAACCTAAACATAACGCCAAATATAAAAATTTTTGATTAAAAAAAATTGAATAGAGGTCGATTTTTTACGAATTTTTATGGCATGCAAGAAATAGTGATACAAAATTTTTTATCCGAAACTGTTCCTATTGTTGAGCAAAGAATTTGCATTAAATTTTGTTTACGGAATCAATTTTCTACTGCGGATACGTTGAGGATGGTGCAGAAAGCCTTTGGTGATGAGGCTATGTCTAAAAAAATTTTACAAGTGGTATAGTGAGTTCTAAGCCGTCCGTGAACGTGTCGAAGACGAAGAGCGTGGTCGCCCTGGACGCTCTTCGTCTTCAACCTCAACCGACGAAGCTCACGTTCAACAAATCAAAGATTTGGTGTTGAAAAACTGTCGATTAACAATTAGAGACCTTGCTTATGAAGTTGGCATATCGAAAGACTCAGCCAATACCATTTTGAAGGATGTTTTGGACCTCAAGCTCGTCAAATCTCGACTGGTACCGAAAACATTGAATTTTTTGGAAAAAAGGTGTCGCGTTGAAGTGTGTGAAACGATGCTTTCCGACTACCAAGGCGTCATGAAATGCATTATAACTAGCGATGAGACTTGGATCTATGTTTACGACCCCGAAACAACCGATCAATCGAGCGAATATCGTGCCAAAAGAGAGCGGAGACCAAAAAAAAATCGCGCCAAAGTCGCTCAAAAATCAAGGTCATGTTGACTGTTTTCTTCGATTATCGTGGTGTTGTGCATTATGAAATCCTTCCAACCGGTCAAATAGTCAACAAGGAATATTATTTGAACGTTATGCATCATTTGCGTAACGCTATCCGCCTAAAAAGGCCAGAATTGTGGAAAGACAATTCTTGGTTTTTACACCACGATAATGCACCATCCCATACTGCCCTCGTAATTCGTGGTCATTTCGCCAAAAACTCAACCCATATCGTTCCGCAACCACTGTGTTCACCTGATCTGGCGCCGTGCGACTTCTGGCTGTTCACCAAGCTCAAAAGACCGCTCCGGGGACACCGTTTTTATACGATAGAGGAGATTCAAGCTGCAGCGAAGACGGAACTGAAAGCCATCCCTGAAAGTGACTACAACCAGTGTTTCGAAGATTGGAAAATCCGTTGGCATAAGTGCATTGCATCGTGAGAGGACTACTTTGAAGGGGATGAAATTGATTTGGAAGAATAAATAAAGAATTTTCAAAATAAATACAATGTCCCCTTATTTTTTTGGCACATATATAAAGGATTTGTTTTGC
Source organism: Bactrocera correcta (assembly GCA_027475135.1). Classification (NCBI taxonomy): domain Eukaryota; kingdom Metazoa; phylum Arthropoda; class Insecta; order Diptera; family Tephritidae; genus Bactrocera; species Bactrocera correcta. The sequence continues at coordinate 10,907,526 of CM050325.1, forward strand.
ACGCTTCGCTCAATTTATGGTCAACATAATCGGTCTACTGAACCCTTGAGACCCACAATTCATTATTGAATAATATTCGACCGAATAGACCATATCCAGCACGCAGTGAAGAAAATATAGCAGCCGTAGAGTGTACACGAAGACAGTGGAGAGTCGAATCGGCGCCGTTCGTAGTAACTCCGAGTGACGTATGAGACGACTTGGCATATTTCACGTCGAGATCTTAAATTGAAAGCGTCTCTACAGTTTGTGTAAGAACTGAAGCCGATGGACATTCTCAAGCGACAAGCGACCAAGATGTCAAAGTTGTCATTTTATCCTAAAAAAAAACAACGGTTTGGTGTAGTTTGTGGGTTGGTGGAATCATCGATCCATATTTCTTCAAAAATTATGTCGGTGAGAACCTAACTGGAACCCTTATCGCGCCATTATAACCGATTATTTGATGCCTGAAATTGAAGCTTGTGATCTTTGAGACATTTGGCGCCACTTCCCATACTTTGCATCAATCAATGGATTTATTAAGAGAAAGCTTCGTTGAGCAGATAATTTCACGTTTTAAGCCGGTAGGTTGGCCACCAAGATTGTGTGATATTACACCGTTAAACTTTTTCCAGTGGGGATATGTGAAGTCTACAGGCTGTGCGGACAATCCTGCTTCGATTCAAGCCTCAGAGCAAAACATCACGCGTGTCATTCGCCAGTTACCAGTCGAAATGCTCGAACTAGTCATCGATGATTGGAGTCAACGGTTGGACCATCTAAAATGTAGCCGCGGCCAGCATTTCAAAGAGATAATATTCAAAAAATCATTTACAAACAATGTGCTTTCGAATGATAATAAACATTTCTCATTCAATTTGCATTTTCTATGTTTTTTCTTAAGAAAAGTACGGAACCTCGAAATGGATCATCCTGAGTAATAATATTATAAATGCATCGCTTAAATTACAACGGCTGACTGACACTGCCATGATGATTAAATAAAGCGAGTAGTTGTTATTGTTTTCGTAGAGAAATGTAAACAAAATCAATGCATCATCTATAGACCAAATCATTCCAGCTCACCGCACCGGCAAAATATCTGAGCTGCTTAGTAATAACCAACGGGGAATTCCTATTTATGATTTACGCCACAAATACGCATACATACACAAGTACCTACACGCCTCTTTAAGCGTGTACAACAATTGCTTGCCACCATAAATGGCAACAACATTGTCAGAGTGCAACAACACCGCGCCCAGAACATTATGTCAACCATATAAATCAAACAAATCACAAATCGCACAGACACTACACCATATTTAGCACAACAAAAAGCGCCAACAATAACAGTAAAAAGGTGAAAAAATGCATAAAAGAAATTATGGCGAAAATATGAACTCCTTAACAACAACAACAATACTAGTAAGTACAAAGCAGCATTGGAATTCGCTGAAAGACAAACGTGGCAGTGAAATGAATTGGAAATAATGGGCGAGGGGTGGGAGGAGAAAAAGTTTGTGCTGTGGCGGGGTAGTGCGGAGGCAGCGCTAGCAACGTGCCACATGATAACAGGTTGTTTGCTTGCACTTGTTGTTGTTTACAGACTTCATTTTCGTACTTCTGGCGAGTGTATGCACAAACACACAGACATAGTGTACTAACACGCATACATATGTATGTACATATGGAAGTGTATCGTTGCAGTTGTTGCTTACAATTCACAGTTACACGTCGATTTTCGCTTTTCAGCCGCGCTTTGTCGCCAACTTTAGCATTGTTGAACGGTGTTTATTGGTATTGATATGCAATTGTTATTGTTATTTTTGTTATTGTTGTTATTGTTATTTTCGCTGTTTTTATTGTTGTTTTTATTGTTATTTTTTCTGTTGTTGTAATTGTTATTTTCTTGTTGTTGTTATTGTTTTTGTTGTTGTTGGTATTGCTATTATTACTATTGTTATTGTTGTTGTAGTTTTTCTTGTTTCTGTTGTTGTTATTTTTACTGTTGTTGTTATTGTTGTTTTTACTTTTTTTGTTATTGTTATTTTTCTGTTTTTAATGTTTTTGTTATTTCTCTGGTTGTTGCAGCTGTTGCTGTTGCCTTTATGCACCTTCCACGTGCAAATGCGCGTTTAAAAAGTTCGCTATATGGAAGTAATGAAACGACAGCAAAACAACAACAGCAAAGCGAAAATACTAACAAAAATTATGTCAATGTACTCGGCTTTTTTTCTTCGTTTTCTCCGAAAGTATTGCGTTTACTGTTTTTATTTCCGCAAGTGCGCGCCGGTACCCATTCGATTCGCTCGCACACCCTCACCTGGGCTACCGAACCCGGTAGCTGCTGTTACAGCAACGCCGCTGCTTTGTTGGTTTGCAATTCCAATTGTGTAAATAAAATTGTTGAGATGACGAATGTTAGTAGTTCGTGTTTGTTATTGGTGACTTTTTTGTTAATATATTTTTCCATAAAGTGGATATGAAAAGAGATTTTACTAACTCGGAAATTGTAATTGAATAAAATCGGATGGAAGATCTTAGTAAAGAAGATTTAGCATATGTTTCTTCATAAAGAATCGATTGAGGCATAATTTAGAATTGTGGAAAACTTTATTTCAGACAATGTAGGGATTAAAAAAACACGTTTTAAGCTCGGTGATGTCTTAAAATTTGTATACACTGTGCCCAAGAAATAGTCTTCATTGTACCTGTATTGCATTTATTTTGAAAATTCTTTATTTATTCTTCCAAATCAATTTCATCACCTTGAAAGTAATCGCCTCCCGATGCAATGCACTTATGCCAACGGATTTTCCAATCTTCGAAACACAGGTTGTAGTCACTTTCCGGGATAGCTTTCAGTTCCGTCTTCGCTGCGGCTTGAATCTTCTCTATCGTATAAAAATGGTGTTCCCGGAGAGGTCTTTTGAGCTTGGTGAACAGCCAGAAGACGCACGGCGCCAGAACAGGTGAATACGGTGGTTGCGGAACGATATGGGTTGCGTTTTTGGCGAAATGATCACGAATTAAGAGGGCAGTATGGGATGGTGCATTATCGTGGTGTAAAAACCAAGTATTGTCTTTCCACAATTCCGGCCTTTTTAGGCAGATAGCGTTACGCAAACGACGCATAACGTCCAAATAATATTCCTTGTTGACTGTTTGACCGGTTGGAATTAATTCATAATTCACAACACCACGATAATCGAAGAAAACCGTCAAGCGAGGGCTCACGGTCGGCTTGGAACTCACTATACCACTTGTAAACATTTTTTTGAGACATAGCCTTATCACCAAAGGCTTTCTGCATCATCCTCAATGTATCCGCAGCAGAAAATTGATTCCGTAAACAAAATTTAACGCAAATTCTTTGCTCAACAATCTACGACACGCAAAAAACGAAAAACTCACTTTTAGCAGCTCACAAAACTACACGTATCTCAAACACTAATGAATATTTTGACATGAAATTTGACATAAATGTGACTGACACTATTACCAATCTAAAAAAAAATAATTTTCCAAATCCTTTGACGCGCGCAGTTTAAATTCAAATGTCACCTTTTTTTGGGCACAGAGTATTATTCCCTACGTGTCTATCAATATATTGTGCGAGTTAGATATGATTTAACAGCAACTTGTATGTCGGCATCTTCAGAATGTTTGTAAAACTCCATGACTTGTATTGAGCTATGTTGATTTATAAAAAAAGACAAATAAATATCAAAAACCAAAAAAAAAACGACGAATTTATTAAATCTCTATCAGTTGTTTTCGTTTTCAACTTTTTGATGCTTCATCCAAAGATCGATAGCGATAGTACCACTGAAGCTACTGCAATGCTTTTCTAAGATATTTTGCTGTGAGCTTTAGCTTACCTTTGCTACAAGAAGTGTACTCAGAAAATACTTTCAGATTTCGTTCAAATTATTAAAAAATTAGTAGGAATACGAAGAAAGTTTCCAATATCTCATGCAATCTTTAAAGAGAACTGGTCATATGCATGAATACTATTGAATCGAATCTTGAGTCTATATGTCACATACATACAGCCATTGACAGCTAATTAGAAACACCTCCTTTTTTTGTAGATGACTGATGAGTATAATGATAAAAAATTTTGATATACCATTATTTATATTCCTAAAAGTCTTACATTGTTCGTGTTACGCTATTTAATACTAAATTCACTCTGTTTTGTAGTTGTGAAGTTAAAGTTCTTTTAATTTTTCCCCAAATAGTAAATGCGTTACGATATATAAGGTGCATTATGTGCGACAATAAATTAGCAACAGTTGTTTAAAGAATTAAAATTGCTTAAGATGATAATTTTTGTTAATGATATTATGGATTTCTGGTAAAGGTGTGTTTCAAAGTTGTGGTTTCAAATATATTTAAAAATATATTATTCAAGTTTTTTAATAAGCTGCAGCGGTACACCTACCCTTCGTAGCTACATTTTTGACCTTTATCGGTCTGGAGAGATGGCAAAGAAATTTCGAATAAGGTCAAATGCTCAAAAAAAATTGTTTGAATGTCCTTAAGCATACATAGAATTTTAAAATTATTTTCAATATTGCACGCAAAGAAAAAATCCGAAAAACTTCAATAAAAATGTATCGCAGAATTAACACTCTCTTCCGAAGAGACCCAAAAATAGAGTTCCACTGGCATTCTATGTTAAATTCAAGATGAATATAATGGCCAACTATTCAAGAAAATAATTTCCCGGTGTTTGGTCATATCTGGACTCCACGGCAGGGAAGCACGCAGGTACTCACTGCTGACTAAAATTCGTAGAAACGACGCTTAGACTTTGCCAACTCTTATTGGTCTAAGACAACAAATCAACGGACGCATATCGTTTGGAACGATGTAACAGAAAATAATCGCTTAGGTCCTGACGATCGAAGGTGTATTCACCGTCCAATAATTCAAGAATTTTATCCTCGCTATGTTCCACACATAGTTGAGTATGGTGGAGGATTAATCATAGTGTGGGAATTTTTTTTCTGGAATGGTGTTGATCCACTTCATAAGATTGATGAAATTTTAAACAAGGAGAAATGCGTCGACATCCTAAAAAATGTTATGTTGCCATTGGCTGAGAAAAATTTGCCTGTTATAAGGAGATAACAATTCAAATAATAAGTCTAAGTTGACACAAAAGATTTTTATTGAAAATTCTATCAATGGTTTGGAGTAAGAACCGTCCAGCCCAGACTTAAACCCTATAGAAGATCTCTATGTGATGTTAAAAAAGCCATATGCACAAAATGTATCTCAAATATGGATGTTATTTGTGGTGAAATTAGAACGGCATGGCAAGTTACACCGTTAGTGCCCTGCCAGAGTTTTATAACGTAAATTTATAATCGGTGTGAAGCAATATTAAAGTAAAAGAGACAACCAAGAAAATACTAACTGAAAGTAAGCAAGTTTTTGTAAAATCTTTATTTTTTGTTAAAAAAATATTTTTGTTTCTAATTAGTTTTCATAAGATGGAAACTTATTCAAAGTATATAATATCAGTTCAAGCTGAGTGTTATAGAACTATTTCTGGCAATACTATGTTGATATTTCGAGGCAAAGCAAATAACAGACATAGTGCATGTCGGATTTTAGTCGCCTCTTACGAAAATTTTAATGTCTTCTTTGTTCTTCATAACACCGCAGTCAACAGAACCGAAAGCAATTATATTTAATACAATCAATCTTACTTTCTCTTGAGTGTTCCTGCGTCACGAAATTGATTTTCTCGGAAAATTTTCATCTTTATTTAAAACCTGGCAATGACGTTTGTTTACAACGAGCTTTAAGCCAATACATAATCTCCCACAAACACATACATATAGTATATACATAGTGTTGCAAAGCATTTGAAACGATTTAATCATTTGTTTCACTCATTCATTGTTTGTTGTTTTATTTATTTATTTTTACTCTTAACTCATTGTCATTGCATTGTTTACGTCATTTGTAGTAATTAATTTTTGTTTAATCGAATTTATTTGAATTGATAATCTATTTGAGTGCCACAAATTTACGCGCAGCAGGTATTAAGTGCATAACAAGTAAATTAGAATCAGCAAATGAACTTGTTTACACAACAATTCCTTCAGCTGGCTTTAAATGTGGCTAACATTAAACGTATTAAAAATCAGAAAAAATAAATAAAAAATGTAAAAATGCACAGGATGAGCTGGGAATCTTTCACTTTCTTCTTCCAGCGCTTAATTAGCTTAATTTGTGAAGTGCCAAGTTGTTAAATAACATATAACTCAAGTATGTTGACATACTCATATGAAGGTGTTCAGAATTAACTCTTGTGCGGTCACTTTGAGTTTAAAAATATACTTAATGAATACGAACCATTTATTGACTGACTCTTTGTTAGATTTATGAATTTTGGGATTATGGATATTGAGTCCGATATTTTCATTTAAGAACGGTCCCCTTTTCGTTTTTATTTCATAATATCATTATTTCAAGATATCTTTATCTTTATCTTTAACTCTATCTTTACCTTTATCTTTATCTTTATCTTTATCTTTATCTTTATCTTTATCTTTATCTTTATCTTTATCTTTATCTTTATCTTTATCTTTATCTTTATCTTTATCTTTATCTTTATCTTTATCTTTATCTTTATCTTTATCTTTATCTTTATCTTTATCTTTATCTTTATCTTTATCTTTATCTTTATCTTTATCTTTATCTTTATCTTTATCTTTATCTTTATCTTTATCTTTATCTTTATCTTTATCTTTATCTTTATCTTTATCTTTATCTTTATCTTTATCTTTATCTTTATCTTTATCTTTATCTTTATCTTTATCTTTATCTTTATCTTTATCTTTATCTTTATCTTTATCTTTATCTTTATCTTTATCTTTATCTTTATCTTTATCTTTATCTTTATCTTTATCTTTATCTTTATCTTTATCTTTATCCTTATCTTTATCTTTATCTTTATCTTTATCTTTATCTTTATCTTTATCTTTATCTTTGACTCATTCTTTTTACCTTCATCTTTATCTCTATCTTTTCTTTACCTTTATCTTTATCTTTGTCTTTTGAGAATATCTAGATTGAGTCCGACTTCTCTATCTCTATCCCTATATCAGTCACATCTCTTCATCTCGCTAGTAGAGGATATAAGAATAATTTCTTGATATTTCGAATCCAAGAATTTTGGAATCCTGGACCAGAACACGATTCCTGAGAAACTCAATCTGAGGCATAAATTTACCAACCCAAGAAATGGTTAGACTTATCTGAAGTTCGGGGTAGCTCATGATCATCTGTGTAGGGTCCACATTGTTAACTCTATTGAAAGTTAGAACAAGTTACTTAAATAGCTTGATGTAATAAATATCTATACCGAGGAATAAAGGACAGGTTACAGGTGGTAGTTCTCTTAACATAGAGTCACAGAGTTTTCCTCCTCTTTAAGCGATGTTTTGGTCGTCGGTGCTTCACTTGGAAGCAGCACTTTCCAAAGACAGTGCTAGGCGCAAGCCTCCATCCATTTCATGCGCAATACGTCTTAAGTACTGAAAATATTACTGTACAAAATAGGGATTCCTTGACTTATCACCTGGAAGAGAAGGCAAAACTCCACAACTGTCTAACTGTTTGCTTGAATATCATTGCTGCTCAGTCAGTCACGCAGCCAGCCCCAGTCACGCAGTCAACTTGTTAGCTATTGCGTCTAAGCTGCCAGGTGCGCGCTGATATGTGGACTACTTAAATACGAGCGTGTGTGTATGGGTAGCCCCACATGGTGGGCTCCACAAGCTCAACCGGCAATCACAATTCACTGCGTATTGCAACGTTACACATCAGCAAACAAATCGAGCGCGCTGACAGGCAGACAGACACGCTGCCGGCAGTCAGTGTTGTGCGCTACTCCAGTTTGTAGGTTAGAGTGTTGTTGCTGTAGCGCGCCAACGGAAGGATGATCACTGGAGCGTGATTTGATGAGTCGGTGATGCGGTGATGAGCTGAGATGCGGCAAACGACATGCCATGACAGCGCAGTGATGTGATATATAGCATGTGAATATGAGTATATTAAATTATATACATATATGTAGATACGAGTATATTGAAATATTTATTTTTTTCATATATGTATATGTGTGTGAGAGCTGTGTGTAGCAGCAACTCCTGGTTACTGCCTCAATCTTTATTGTTTTTCCACCCCTGTTCGATTGAGTACACATAATTTCTTAGACTACTTGGCAATCTTGTTGTTGAGGCAACATACATCCTTCACATTACCGCTTCCCCGCTACTGCCGGCGCTGCAATTGTTTCAACGCTTTTCACGCATTACTTCCAGTCGCGCTGAGCCACTCACTGAACCTGCACGATTAAATGGCAGTAAGAACGATACGACAACAACAAGCTGTCAACCGAAGGGATTCCCCCGTCTTAGCTGATCAACCAGACGCGCTCCACATAAACGTAACTCAGCGAAGGAAGCCAAACGAAGGAAGCATGTATTGTTCCTCGACGACTTTGGTGCTACACGCTTGCACACAGTGCCTCCATCTCACTCTCTCGCTTGCGTGTGCGCTGGCGTTTGTTTGTTGTGACGCATTTGCCGCGCTTGAATGCCGCTAAAAGCCTGGATAATACCGTGAATAGCTGCGAAGATGCCATATGAAAAAAAAAGACAAGGAAAAAGCGAATGCTTGCATGCCTCAATACCCGAAAGAGTTCGGAAGCAGCTATCAATTTCCATAGACACGCAATAGACTATGCGTAAAGTGGCGGCTCCCTCGAAACCGCGGCATCGGCAATGCGTAAAGGCACTTAAGATCGCATACGCTTGCGCAAGCAGCGAAAATAAAGACGAATAAAGACGAAAGAAATCGACAACTTCTCCCCAACAATGCGTCGTACACGCACACAGTGGGATTTCATCAAAAACCCTCTTTAACCCATTGTCCAGCGCAAACAAAGCACCAACAATAATTCGAGCCTTCGCTCGCTCGTTCGCTCATCGTCGTTCGCAACGCGCTCGTTGTGCGAAGGCAAAGAAAATGCAAATTGCGATCACTCAACATTTTGATCCGTTGCGGATCGAATTGTCGTGCGATTATTGTGTGTGCGTGCGCGCAGCTTAAACCCCTTACCGAACGTCGTTAAGTTGAGGCGAAGATACCGATCATGCGGAGCCAACAGCTGCACTAACGATCTATGCACAACAGCTATCGAGACTACAACAAACGTTGCGTTGTCAGTCAGCCCATCAGCTTAGATCTAAGTTGCCGTTGTTGTTGCCATTCATGCTGTCATTGTGTCCATTATGCGTACATGAGTGACTTTTCAACTGTAACGAGTTGATTTGCATATTTACTGTTGTTGCCATTGTTGTTGTATTTTTCCCATATTTGCTTGTTGGCATTTTCATTTCATTTTCCACAATGCTTGTCTTCCAATTTGGCATCCCAATGAAGTTATTAACTCGTTAAGTGGCCATGAAGTGCCTGGTCGGCTGTTTGGACGAGTGCACGGCTGTTTGTGTGCGTCTGCGCGAACGTCTTGGGCCATCATTATCTGATTTTCGTCTTCAGCACTTACCAGCAATAATGTTAATGTCCAGTCGTCGCACTTTTTATCGGAGAAATGCTAATCATCAGTTGTGTCCATAATTTATAGTTTGCTTTGCTCGCTCACGAAAATGAAAAGGGTGTTCGCTGAGTTCTTCAAAGTTCTGTAGAATGATAATTGTAATTATGTCGAGAACATTAGCGTATATTAACTTCAAAGAAAAAGTTAGAGGAGCCCAGTAGGAGGATGAGAACTAAATGTGTACCTACATAAGTAGTGGCAATGGGTCGTTATTATAAAACAAGCGGAAGAAGTGGCCTTGGACTGCTTGTTGTAAAATCAAACTTCAGTTTAAGCACGTCTTTGAATGCTATTACAGCACAGTTAGTATTTTTGCTGGCTTTTTCTTGATTTTCTTGAAATCATATTCTTCTCCTTTCGGCATTTTCCAAACAGTGAAAACAAAACAAGGCAATCCCTGAAGTAATTTGTAGTAATGCAGGCGAGCTGTCAGTGTTTGGGCGGATAAAAATCCGGCTCCGTTTCGGTTACGCAGACCCAACTGTCGTAGAAATGGACAGCTACAACATCATAATACTGCCTTACATATTTTCAGAGCTGTTCAACGCTGCAGCCTATCGTGTAATCTTATGTAAGATTCTCCGTTGTCAACACATAAGTTAGGTTAGGTTAAATTGGTAGTCCAATAAGCCACGCATATACCTGTTTAGGTCCTTTGCCATTACCAGATGGAGTTCAGTTGCTAAGTTCATGAGGAGAAGTTATCCTTTAGGATGCCTGAGCTTGCGCACAGCTAACCTACCTTTATGTCAGCCATCGTTCTCTATGTTTATTTTCAACGTTCTTTCTCAGTTGAGAAGTGGGATCATGTAGTCGATGTTTGGCCAGCCACCATTATCTTCCGAGTTTTGCCCGATGGTTCTATATGTAAATTCTCCTGCAGCCAGTAGTCGTCCTGTCGATTTTGCTGCGCAGTTTTCTGCGAAGAGGTCTATATTGGCAGGTTTAGTACCAGTTTAAGAGCTACCGGTGGAGTTGATCTTAAAGCTACCGTTGTACGAAACGCAGCGAGCTCCCGAACCCTTTCCATTGGTTTCCGGTAGATGTGTTTCCGTACGCTTGTCCTCCATACTACTGTGCCGTAGAGCAGAATTGGTTTAACAATAGCTCTGTAGCACCAGTGCTTGAGAGAGGGAGAGAGCCCCAGGTTGTAAGTGAAACACAACAATAAGGAAGAATGCTCAACTGGACATTACATTTTAGAACTATTTTACACGAAATCTTGCGAATTAAAGACAAAATACTAATCTCCATTATTAAACTCTTACAGGCGGCTATAATTTCGTGGACTTGTGAGCATAGATTATTTGGTTCGAATTTATATTTTCAAAGAGTGGCAGTTGCTTAATTGCGTAAGCCAAACCTGTCTGTATATCCTTAAAAACTTTGACCAAGTCTAACCCCAATTTAATTTTTTGTTTGTATAAAGTTTGTTGTGCAGGTGTAGGGAGTTTCAGAGTGTCCCGACCGTAATTACAATAACGACTTCGACTAGGTGCGACCACAATTTGTTTAACTGGATGTTCTAAGCTTTTCGCTGACAAACATTAAAACTAGTTCATGTGGTCATCATCTGGAAGGAAATTTCATAGTCGGCAATTAGAGTTCTGTTGAGGAGAACTTTTTCTCTTACGTTACACGAAAACAAGTTAAAAGACAACAACGTGCTTGAAAGAAGAAGAGTTTAGATACAAATTCCATAATTTTCCAAGCTAAAGCTTGGCCAAGTGGGTTTGAAGGTTAGATTACTTCAGTTGAACTGATGTCAGTTGGCTTCTGTTTTGCTCTTAAAAAGTTCTTCAACAAATTGAGTTTATACTGTCTTTACGTTTAAATTCTTTAGATTCATAGAATTATCTCGTACAGCTCATCGTTTCATCGAATGGACCATAAATCTTTCCCAGAAAACTCAAAAACGCAAAAACTTGAAATTAACATTTGACATTTTCATTGGAAGTGTGTTTTTACAAGGCGGTTTCCAAACCCAGCGCACAACTCTGGAAGAGATGTTTCGTCTTCTCACTTTCGCTCGCCTTCAAACTAACGTTTTCTTCTACCCGGAGGATGTTTGGTTTAAGACCGGAAGTTGTGGGCTGCTTGAGCCATATGTAAAATAATCGTTTCTGACCACTTCCAAGTGAATGGCGATGAGAGAACTTTCCTCACTTGCGTGATCTTCTACATATGGCTCCATTCTCCTACGTGGCTTGAAGGATTGCGCGTGGTCCTTGAATTGGTTTAGCGAGGTGACAGTGATGGTCATAAACCTTAAAAGGACAGTTGGCATTGAGCTTGGGGAGGATGTATTATATATACGTATACATACTTGTATATTGTTCGGATGAATACTTGCTCAGCGATTGGAATAAGAGTGTACTTTGCCATATCCACAGGGGGGAAGGCTACTTATCGCCTGATCAGCTTTCTCAACATTGCAAATAAAGTCTTTTCGACAGTATTGTGTGGAAGAGCAGTATTCCTGCCTACGGTTACGCAGAATGACGTTGATCACAACCAACAGCTCCGTCAAACTCTATAAGGACCGAGCTGTTTAATATCAGACGAAGTTCAAGACTGACAGCCTTCTTGTCTGCCTTCTTCAATATAATGCTGGAAAACCTGATATGTGCTGCTAATTTGACTGCAGTGGCACTGTCTGCATTAAAAGTAAAATGTTATTTGGGTACACAGATGATATTGACATCATAAGCTTTAAAGAATACAGCCGTCAGCACGCTTTTTTTTCTGCCTAGAAAATAAAGCAAAAATCTTGTGATAAACGCTGAAAACAAAAACTCGTGTCTTGGAACTGTGTTCAATAGCAATTGAGAAGCAGATCCCACTGCCGGAGTGTAAAAATTACGCTCTATAAGTCGATTATCATTCTCGTCCTTGAATAGGGCACAGAAACAAGGACAATGAGGAACTAAAACGGCAAAGCACTTGTAGCATTCAAAGGAACAGTCTGCCTTAAAGGCGCCGACATGGATATAGTTCGCGCATAAAAATCAAACGAAAGTGCAGGTTGGGACATATCGTTCGCATTATAAGATGCTTCACCGAAAAGTTTCTTCGATTCGAAACCCATGGGTGGACAAAGGAAGCAGGCACTCCCATGCATCCAAATGGAAGGGAAGGGCCAAGTGTATTCGAATTTATTGAACTGATTAGAATTACGAACAAAAATGGCTGGGATATAGCGGTGTTGGTAGAGTGCAGGATCTTTTCACATATCAAACTGTTCTTTTTCTCAACTTGCGCTGCAACTTTTCAACTTCGTCTAACGGGTCAGTTTCTAATTTACATGCGTACCTTACTTTTTATATCTTCTCACATATTTTTGTCACATTTTCTACATAATAAACTCGATACAGTGCAGCCCATTGTAAGACGATTACAACACAAAAGGGCGCGTATCACACCAGGATCTACTCAAGAAGGACACTGCACTTACTTAACCATATGTAGACTGGCAGACGCTTTTGAGAGATCAAAAATTAATCATCTACTGCACTCTAGGTCATAAAGAACTCAAATGCTTAATAATGCAGCTTAGCATATAGACCCGAAGAAGAACGAGTACGATTACAACGGAGAGAAAAAAACGAAAAGAAAGTAATTATAATAAAGAAAGCAACAACTGCTGAGGCAATGAAGCCCTTAACCTATTAACATTGCGCAAACGAGGACTTTTCCCACTTACGCACCTTTCCGCGCGCCGGCAAACGGACAGTGTCCCTTTTCGGCATGACGAAGAGTGAGTATGGTTATGTGTGTGTGTGTGTGAGCCGAGTCCTTATTATCTTGAGATGTGCACAGCGCCTGTGATATCCAATTACAACCGCTATTTTCTTTTAATATAACCACTTCGGCTATTGCTATACCTTTTGTTGTTGTACCACCTCGTGTTGTTGTCGCAATATAGAACAGCGCAACATTATAAATTCACATCACACCTCATCCAAACGAGAATTGAATCTGAGAAAAGTTGGAAAAAAATCAAAAAAAAAGGTGCGTTGCGCACCACAGAAGGGTAGTCTTAAGTAGTGTACGAAGTGCTGGTAGGGTAGCCGAAGGGTTCAACGGGATCGGGAACGCCAGGATCGCCACTCGAGACAAACAGCTGGCCAGCGCGCACTCGTTTAACAAGATCAGCAAATAATATTGAATTTATAAGTTGGATCTTGCGAAAAAAAAAATGAAACTAGAACACATAAGACAACAGTAGCAACAACAACAAAAATTTATTTGAGTTTATTTGAGTAGGCAATATATTAACTCAAGACGCTGTCCAGGTAAGGCAGCACCAAGCTGCGCGGCATTATGCAAAGCAAATAGCCAAACAGTCTACAGTTATTTATATTTGCATAGCGAAAGTGTGTGAGTAAATATGGCAGGATGAAAGGAAATTTATAAGTTAAGTTATGCAGCGCGCTGAGACGCGGCGCCCAAAAGGATGGACGCGCACGTTTTTAATCGAAAAGGTAGCTCAACGGAAGCTGAATTATGAAATCGAAACAGCTGGACGCTATAAAATTACAACAACACTACAAATAAATAATGTTGCAACTTAAAAAATGATGCGCATGGTACTTGAAGCGCCGCGCGGCATAGCTTTGCATATGAGAACGCAAACAAACGGAAGACAACAAATCAAGCGCTGAGACACAAAAAGAAGCGCTGAGTATGCAACGCATACCTCAACATTTTCTTGATAAATAATGGTTGCTGTAAAGACATTTTAGCACCCTTACCGCTTTGAACGCGAATAGTCGGCGGTCAGCGCGTCAGCACATTAGCGCGTCTTCCAGTTACATATCAATAGAGCTGCAGCCGCTACCACCAACGCCAGCGCTAGCGACCGGATTTCCCTTTTGTTTTTAGTAACGCATTTTCTATGTTGCAGCGCAGATCTTAGAGCTATGCAGCTGTGCGACATTAAGCGCGCTTATCAAGTTTTTCCTATAAAAAGCGGGTGCGCGCATTAATAACGCGCTCGAAATCACAACTAAAATCGTGGGAAACTCAACCAAAGGCGCTTAATTAAACGTGGCGCCTTACATAGCTATACACATGTGCACGCGATTTATTGAAAAAATGAAGGAGAAAGAAAAAAAAACTAGATCAACGAACGCCAGCACGCCAGCGCTTTCATTAACATAAATGCGCGTTCAATGCGCGCTGCTGGTAAGGGTGGAAAGCGTTGCGGTGTTGGTGGTGGCACAACAAAAATGTTTAAAAAATTGGTATAAAACACGTGAAATCTAATCAAAAATTGTAGAAAAACCGGCTGCAGCATGCGATATGCTGGCGCTGCATATTTAGCAGCGCATTTTCACCCCAAAAACGCGAGCGCGCGCTAGCAACAGTATGCAACAAATTATAATATTTTTTTCGTGTTTGCGCACAGGAAATCATAAGCGCTCTATTGCCAGCATCGCCGCGCTATCAACTGTGTCGGCATTTGCATTTTGCGGAAGTTGTAAATGCCGTTAGCATTTTCCTTTGGCTATGGCGCGGCGATGTCTTATCGCCGTACGCCCTCTGACCCCACAACCGGACCTTAACCGCTAGGCAGTTGCGCTTGTGTGCGCGCGTCGTGAGAAAAAATTGCGCCGCTTGCAGCAGGCTTTTGGCGACAATAGGGGCGCAGCGCTGACACTTGGCCGCCGCGCTGACCAAACGCTAGCAACCGAAACGTGTTTTCCTCGCAGAATATTTTCTTTGAATTGTAATTTTATACAATTTTTTTCCCTTGACTTTTCCTTAAAGCTTCATTTTAGTGGCATTCGAAAACCATAATTCAACCATTAAATGATTCGCGTTGCCCAAATGCAATTTCGGTTTCGTATTTCTCAAGCGCTGGCGAGTATTCTGATTTCCTGCATTTCACTTTTTTATGGTAAAAACCAGTTTCATTGTAAAAATGTGCTTTCTTATATTACAAAGATTTGTAATTTTTGACAATTCGTCATAAGTGATTCGAACAATTGCTGGTCATTTGTCGACGATGCTTGTTGTTGTTAATACATTTCTTCATTTAATAAATTTTACAAATGCTCATTGTTCGGTGAGGGCTTGTTTCATAACCAGTTATATGTAAAGAATGGAAAAATTATGAAATTGATTATATACACTCATATTTTCACTTTTGAAAATATACATACATACATACGTAATACTCGTATGATATCTGATCTTCTAAAAGGTTTTTATTAAAATTTTTACATCAGAAAGAATATAATAAGGCTAAAAGCAGACCGTGTGAAATAGTTAGTTTGCAGCCTTGAAAGCTTTCATTGAAATTGAAAGCTTTAAAGTCATTAAAAGCTCGATAAGTTTAAAATATGGTTCATTTATAAGTCCTAACAATAAAATAATGTCAAAATAAGACCGTGTGAAATGGTTAGCTTGCAACCTAGAAAGCTTTCATTGAAATTGAAAGCTCTAAAATCATTCAAAGCTTAACATATGATTAATTTATAAGCTAAAACAATAAAATAAAAATAAAATCAGACCGTATAAATAGTAAAATTGCAGCCTTGAAAGCTTGAATTGAACTTGGAAGCTCTAAAGTCGTCAAAAGCTCTGTAAGCTTAAGATATCGTTCATTTATAAATCCTAATGATAACATTTTGACGAAATCAGACCTTGCGAAATGGTAAGTTTGCAGCCTTGAAAGCTTTAATTGAAGTCGAAAGCTCTAAAGCCGTTAAAAGTCGTGTAAGCTTAAAATTTGTTTCAATTATATGTCTTAAGTTTAAATCAACTGCTGAGTGAGCTTATAACTCCGTTAGCATTTTAAAGCTTTATGAAGCTCATTATAATTTTGTATAAGTCTGAAATATTTGATGTCCGAAACGACATTTTCTAACAGTTATATACTACAAAACAGTAAAATAATTCCAAAATTAGGCTGAAACAAATTATAAGTTTTTAGTCTTGAAATCTTTAATTGAACTCGAAAGCTCTAAAGTCGTTAAAGCTCTGTAAACTTAAGATTCGTTTCAATTATATGTTTAATGGTCCAATAAGTCCACTTCTGACTCCATAGGCTTTTTAAAGCTTTATGAAGGTCAAAGTTTTTTTTAAGTTCGAAATATTGAACAGTAAAAAAATTCCAAAATTAGACTGCGTCTAAAAATAAGTTTTTAGTCTTGAAAGCTTTAATTGAGGTCAAAAACTCTAAAGCCGTTCAATGCTACACAGATTTAACTTATTTTTCTTTTCTGAATTCCATATTTAAGCTTATAGTACCTCTGAGTAAGCATTTAACTCCATAAATTTTTGAAAGCTTGGTGAAGCTCATGAAGTATTAAGTTTTTATAAGCTTTCAATATCATTTCTAAGTTATATAAGTTCATACCAAAATATATAATGGAATGTTATATATAAAAATTCTAGTTTTGAGCTTTGATATTTTTGGTCCAAAACAAAAGCTCTAAAGTCATTAAAAAATCGGCTTATTTATTGTGGTATTTGGTTTAATTATAATTTCAAAAACTATTTTAGGGAAGTATATAATATACTTAAATCAATTTCGAAAGTAATGAATAATTCCATAATCGTTAAAAAGCTTTATGAAGCTCTGAAGATACTAAGTTTGGTATACTTTTGAAATATGAAGTCTTAGTTCAATACCTTTTTATTTCCAAGCATATAGATACATAGAATGTATTGTATAATATTACAAGCTTTAAGCTTTGAAAGCTTTAGTCGACATCTAAAGCTCTACAGTCATTAAGACTAATCATCAGGTTGAATTATAAATCTCAAGATCAGTTTCTTAAAACTTATAGTATATTTAAACAAATTTCTAATTAAATGCATATTGCCATCAGCTTAAGAAATCTTTAAATAGTTCTTCAGGCACTTAGATTTGTGTGCGCTTGATATACGATGTCTTAGTTCAAAACCTCTTCTCTTCTTAATCGTTTATAGTGTTATTCTTTAATGGCTCATATACTCGTAATTTTATAACTTATAATATCACAAGCTTATAAAAGCTTAATGAACCGAAGTCTATCTTTTTTGGAATACCTTTTTTCTGATGAGTTCTAATCATAAGTTTAAAATACTGGTATATACGTAATGATCTCCTATGCGAGCTTTTAAATGTGCGATCCTCGAAAGCTTTTTATTATAGGTTAACTCGGATAGTAGCAAATTTGATACTTTAGGAGTCTTTTAAAAAGCTCAAGTGCTTCAAAGCTCTTTAAATATGATGAGCTCTTTTAAACAATTTTTTTTTCTTTACATAAGCCCTTCATCAGAGTTCGTTGCACGATTATTCATATTCCTGAAAGGCGTACAAGATCAACAGCTTTCAAAAACTCTAAAAGCTCAATATATTGAAAGCTGTTTAAATGTAATGATTGCTTTTACATAAATATTTTTTCATTATATTCATTTGTATTTTTTCGAAAGATTATCCGTATTCCTGGAAGGTTTGTAGTACCGAAAGCGTTGAAAAGCTTGTATAATGAAGTGAGTTAGAATTTAGAGCATTTTTCATCAAAATTAATTTTTTTTGCACGCCTTTCAAACATTTTTAAGAGTACTCAAATCGCCACAGATACTTGTCCTTAAGAGCTTTTGCATTTGATAAAAGCTTTTTCTTTTATAAAGATGCTTAAGGGTGACGTACTGCTTGAAAACATAATTTTCCATTTCATCTACGAGTATAAGATATGTAGGTACCAAATAAAAGGGCTTTCGAAAATCTACAAAGCTCCCACTTCTTCAAAATTTGTAATTTAGATTATTGTATTTGTAAATTATTCGATTAGGAAATAGTATGGGCAACGAAGAAAATATTTTTTAAAGCGTAAAATTGAAAATATTTGTGACGCAGAGTTGCCACTTATTTAAAAAATTAAATTAAATAATTTTTTTAAATAAATGAAATTAAATTAAAATCATTTTTTTTTTAAATAAATGAATTAGCATAGAGCCTATAGTCAGAAATAATTCCATAGCGTTGCCACCTATTCAAATTTTTTTGTAAAGCGTGCCAGCTCATTACAGAAGGTGCGGCGAAGATCAAGTACGCGCTGTTTATAATTAAAGCTTATAGTCAGAAATAATTTCAGTAGTGTTGCCACCTGTTCAAATTTTTGTATAATGAGTCTCAGCTTGTTAAAAAAACCTAACGATGTACTTGCATCCGTTTATTGCCGATACATTACCAACAATCACAATGTAATCAGCTGGCTTTATATGATACGAAAGATATTTCAACACACTTAAATACATATTTCATAACCTCAAATTAATTGAAATGGCTGAAGTATATGATTTCTTAATTAAGTGAGGCTGTAGTTTTTGTTTTCTTAAACCGAAACTGACCTTCAATTACATCATGCGTATACGCTAGCTCAACACCCGCACCACGCTTACAACAAAAGCAAATGTATGAGGCAAAACTTGTGAAACACAACAACAAATTCCATAAATGAACTTAAAAAAATTGTGAATTAGCACTTCATAGGCAATATTTGAAAATGTGTGGCTCATGCTAACCGCTGCCGCCGCCGCCATCAAATCATCATAGACAACGATTGATTATGGTGTTACCGCAACTCATTTGGCCAAACACCAAACTACAAAACAGAGGCGGCAAAAAGATAAAAGAAACGTATGCCGCATCATGGCAAAACTGGTGAACATATAACTATTATGAGTGCTAAGAAGGGAGTCATTCCAGAGTGAAAGATTTTGCGTTAGCTATTTCAGGGGCTAATAAAGTTGAGTACTCGGTCGGAGGATCAAAACCGTCTGGCTGGTATTTTTTACGAATTTTAGCAATTTTGGATTTAAAATCATATTTCTAACAAGGAATAGCTTTTTATAAAATTTACAAGTCATAGAAAGCTGTATATCAATGTACGTACATCCTCAATACAGTTCTTAAAATTTTTAGATCTAGTGATATGAGATCCCTATTCGAACCCCATTTTTCTTTCAAAATTTTGTAGTCTTTTGGAATGTGTTGTTGCCATGTCTGATAAAATTAACTAAAGATTGTCGCATAGCTTTATAAGAAATGCGAAGAGAGTGCGTTCCTTCAGTCTACTGGTAAACTGTTACTTTTGAGGTAAACTTCCTTCTTTTGACAAAGTTGGATGGATGACAAGCGCATAAAAAGCTTTTCCTATCGTATACTTCGCTTTTTTGTTATGCTTGAGTTATACTTAATCAGTTCTGTCGACCCCTTTTATTTAAAATATTTTAGTCTTTCGGACATAAACAAAAAATTACTTAAAAATTTGTGGAATCGATTCATAAGAAATGATGAGATCGATCACTCTCTTAGTTTACTGGTCAAACTGTTATTCTGTTGAGAATTTTCTTCTAATAACAGAAAGTGGTTTCGAAATTCGAGCGTTTATATCGTGGGTAGTTTGGATTCAGCCTTTCCCATGGCTTATTCTACGAAAGTTCAAGATAAATTAAGGTGTAATTTTCTTGTCTGGCAAAAAATTACTTTTTTTCTGGGTATGGGACCAAACTATTTTTTTTTTTTTGAGAGATTGAGTCATAAAGTTATTTCTTCATTTATCGAAGTTCGAATTTTGGAATTTCAAATTTTCGAAGTTCAAATTTTTCGAAGGTCAAATTTTTAAAGTTCGAAACTTTTTTCGAATTTCGAAATTGAGGTTGCCTATACATATATAAACTTATTAATATAATATGTAAGTTCTTAAAAAATTAAAAATATTGGCATCATCCACATTTTCCATTTATTTAAATGGTTGTATAAGATTTTATCTTCAAGCTTACATGACTGATCTTATAAGGAATCAAAGTAAATATCATCAATTTTTTAAGCGAATACTTACTGACTGCTCAAAGTGGGTCATTTACGACAACGTCAAGCCTAAGCGACTCTGGTCGAATACGGTGAGCCAGCGTAAACGCTGACCAAGCCAGCATTGACGCTCAGGAAGGTTTTAGTATGCGTTTGATGGGATTGGCAGAGAACTATTTTGATAGTTCGGTCCTGGCACTAAGCTATCACCAACTACTTCTGTCAATGGCGAATGATTGGGCTGGTAAAAAAATCGCCGCAAAAGAACCTTGTGAATAAAGACGGTTACACTTTTTTGCCAACAGGAATGGGGATTGATCGCGAACATATTCGCAACAATCCGCTTAGAAAACAGACACTTACTATATGTATTTTTCTTATTTTTGGGCGTAGATACCGCTTACACGATTATAGCCGATGTGTCTAGGGCAATTAATATATCGACTAGATAATTGTTAAGACTTATTTGAGATGATCTCGACATGAAAGCCTACCCTCGGCCAACTGGTCATCTTCTCACAAAAAGCATGAAGAAAATTGGGCTCAACAGATCCAAGCGGCTTCTTTAGTAGCATGAAGTCTAGAGCCATGAAAGTACATATACATTTTACAGCTGGAAAAACTTTCACTGTTGAAGAAGTTTTTAATAATCAATCCGACAAAATCTACTCAAAACCTTCCAAAGACACAAAAAATGTTAGTCCAAGAGTTCAACGCGGACACCACCTCGCCTCTGTAATAGTTTAGTAGGAAGTCTTCGATATAGGCGCTACAGCTTTTCACTTCTGTGAAAATGAAAATGAGTTAAAACGAGGACAAAAGTATGCTAGTAAGATGTTTTAGAAGGCGAGTTTAAGCAGTTAAGAAATACTCTCTTAGTTAATGCTCTTTCTGACGTATAAACAGAATTCCTGATTTCATATTTGTAGATGACTGGCATTCTGGTTGTTTATATTTGAATGCATTGGTCTACAGTTTGTGGATAGAGTTGGAGAATATGGCGCGTCGTATACAGCACAGAAATTTGGAGAGTCTCAAAAAATATTTGTTTCGAGCGGCGTCATCTGTCCCAATAGGAACTGTGCTCCTGTGTTGAGTTGAGTCGATATAACCACCTCCGTTCTAGTTCTTCAGTTTTTCGCCTACTGTTCTGAAATTTTGCATACCTTCTTTTCTTTCCAAGAAACCGCACATTTGTTCGAAATGTCAATATCGGATCAGTATAGCATATAGTTGCCATACAAACTGATGAACCAAAATCAATTTTTTGTATGGATAACTTTCTTATTTGACAATATATTTTCGCAGTGGATTCAATCCGTGGGTGAAAAAAAAATCTCTTTAGCCTGGAATTGCCCTCGTCTAGTATAAATGTGTGATGTTATACAACAATTATACAAAAATATTGCTGCTTCAACTCAAAAGTAGCAGCTCATCGACGAGCTTGATTAGTTTTGTAGCAATATCACACATACCGTTTATATAAACACAAATACATACATACATACATGCATATGATCATGTATGTTTTGCGGTATGCGCTGATCACGCCAATGTAGTACGGTACAACAGCAACTGCAACAAATAACAACAACAAAACTCAGCTCGCTGCAATCAACATTCGTCGACATTTGGCCAACGCGCATGCGCAGAATGCCTCATCATATTTATGGCGCACACTTGCCACAACTAGCGAGCTGCTGTTTTCGTTACTATTGTTGTTGTTGTTGTAGTCTCAGTGGTTTAAACGAAAGTTGTAATTACAAGCGGCACGGCAATGCCGCAAGTGTAGGAGCACGCACCGCAAAGCAATAAGCCATAAGCGCGGTAGCTTGCGCAAGAACATCAATAACGACAACAACAACAAAAACAGCAATACCATATTACAACGTAGTTTGATTGCATTGAACAACACTTAATATATACGTTTTGCTATTTGCTGTCGTTGCTACTGTGTTTCAGCAGCACTTGCCACATGTTGCTTGTAAGCATGTCTTCTGGTTCTTATACCCTGAACAGAGTATATTAGGGTTTTTGTCAGGAAAACTTATTTATTTGAATTGATATCTTGAAGTGATTTGCATATACTATTTTTCGAAACAAAGTTACAATCTCGCAATATATTGCTCAGTTCGGCTCACTATAGCATATAGCTGCCATACAAACTGGCCGATCAAAATCAAATCCTTGTATGAAAAACTTTTTTATTTGACGAGATATATTGATGAAATTTGGCACGAATTATTATATAAGAAAATAATTTGATATACCGAGAAATTGTCAAGATCGTATCACTAAGATATACATATAGCTGCCATACAAACTGAGCGTTCAAAATCAATACCTTGTATGAAAAAGGTTTTTAGTTGACGAGATATATAGATGAAATTTGGCATATACAATTTTTCAAAACAAAGTTACAATGTCCCAATGTATTGCTCAGATCGGACCACTATAGCATATAGCTGCATACAAACTGACTGATCAAAATCAAGTCCTTGTATGGAAAACTTTTTTATTTGACGAGATATCTTAATGAAATTTGGCACGAATTATTATGTAAGGAAATAATTTAATATCCCGAGAAATTGTCAAGATCGTATCACTAAGATATATAGTTGCCATACAAACAGGGCGTTCAAAATCAATACCTTGTATGAAAAGAGTTTTTAGTTGACGAGATATATTGACAAAACTTGGCAAATATTATTATTTAATACAGTGTTGCAATCTCCGCAGAAATTGATCAGATCGGCCTACAATAACATATAGCTGTCATACAAACTGACCGATCGAAATCAAGTCCTTGTAGGGAAAACTTTTTATTTGACAAGATATCTTCACGAAATTTATCATGTACTATTTTCCAAAGCAGCGCTATAATATCCGAAGAAATTGTTAAGATCAGCCCACTATAGCATATAGCTGCCCTACAAACTGATCTATCAAAACAAAGTTTTTGTATTGAAAACTCTCTTATTTGTCAAGATATCTTCATGAAAATTTTTGCACATGTAAAGGGTATAGCTTCAGCCGAAGTGTATCTCTCATAATTTTGTTTTTGTTGTTTGTTGCGGCGGCGGCACTTCTAAGTTAGCCGCAGTAAATTGACTGCAAGCAAGTTTGTGGCTAACTCATTTGTGATTGGTATGCGATTTGTTGTTGTTGTTATTTTTTTATGAATGTTGTTGTATTTTTTGTTGTTTCTGCTGCCATGACTGATGACAATTCGCACTTTCTGTGCAACCTAAAGATGATTGATGATGTTGCAACATGCAACGCTGATGCAGACTGTTGCTTATAAGCACACATACATAAACAAATACACATAAATATATGTGTACATATGTTTTGTTGTTACATATGGCGCACTACAGCGTCGGCATGACTAATATTACCTTCCAGCTTGTGAGACAGAAATTGTAAATTTATATTAAATTACATTCGCAATTAATTAAGCGGCTCGTTTAGGTCTACGTCGCCGCCGGCGAGGACTTGAAACAGTAGCTGCGCTGCTGCTGCAGCCTGAGACTGTGTGGCTGCAACACCCTTTTCGAGGTGGGCAAGAACTCTACGTTCTTATCTGCTTTTAACTTTTTTTGTGTGTTTATTGCAATGGTTGTTGGTTTTGGTATTATTTTTGTTGTTGTTTTTGTTAAATTTTTTGTTGTTGCTGCTATTTTGCCCCGAGCTGTTTGTCGTCTTTGCAACAAAGTAAACAAATCACACTAACAGCTACAATAACAAATTAGCAGCAAGAACGAATGACGGTAGAGTCAAGCTAGACGACGGCGGTAGGGAAGGAGGGCGGTGAGTTGCGGAGGGTTGTTGCTGAGCAGGACATCCTTGAAACAGCCCGCGGCGCGAAGTGCAAGCACACAAGCGGCAGTCAGTGTCGCCACATACATACATATATTGCAACATAAGGTTGCATATATACCGCTCAGTATCTCCCAACTGAACTCGGCTCGCGGCTCGACGGCTCCGCTCAACTCGTTGCATTTGCGCGCAAATGAGGTAATTCGATACAACTGGGAAGCTGTGATGTCTCTTCGGGCGCCCTCAAGGCATTTGTCATTGCTGTTTATTTGCCTTTGTTGTTGTTACTGTTGCATTGGTTGTTGTTTGTAGTACAAGCATGTCCTCGCCCTTTGCACTCAAGGGGTTTGTCTTCACATTTTAAGGCCAATTTAAAAGGTAACAAAGTACATGCATAGTAGATGTGAAACAACAACAACAACAGTAGTAGCAACAACTGCTAAAGCAACAATAAATGCAATGCCAAACAAAGCCGTTACTGAAAAGTTAACAAGACACAGCATAAGCAAAAGCAGCAGCCGAAGAAGCGCAAACGGCACAACTTCAGAGGTGTAAATTAATGGAAGCGGCAGTTGTTGTTGTTGTTGTCTGTACGTACAAACTTACTTTTAAATCTTTAAAATACATTCATTCATTTGTGATTTCATAGTGCTGAATGCGAAAAGTCAACGCGTGAATGTTTTGTGAACGATTTTCCCTCACTTGTACGCTGTTGGGTGGAGTTCGATGATTATATGGGAGTTTTTAAAGGTTAAGGAATTCGTAAAGCTGTTCAAAAATATTTCCCTTAGCTTTCATAGTTCAAGTAGAACCTCTACTTTTTTTTTGCAAATTTAAATATATTTAAAATCGGTTCCTTTACACGGCAAAGAACCTTAGATCCCGGTAGCTCACATAAAGGGGTTTTCAATAGGGATGCTACAAAAGTAGACCAATAGGGACAGCAAACGACACTATATTTTTTCGCTTTTTGACATTTCCCTTCATTTATATTTGCTATTTTATCATGGAATGATATACGATCAAACAACGAATCAAAATTATTAAAATTTTCTGCCGAACTTCGAACTCAGTGACCTTTAACTTTAAGGGGGGCGCCCAATTTAGAGGCTTCAAACAATCGACTTTTTTGAGTATTTTTTTGGAAAGGAAAGAAATAAGTGATTAAAGCAAAATTTCTAGGGTTTATTGTTATATATTTAAACATCATTTACAAATTTTTTTGATACGAAATTTTTGATATTCTGCCTTTGGAAAGCAATTGCCCGATGCATCTCGCATATGCATTTGTCGGACGGCGGGCAAGATGCAGGTCGCAATTTCAATCGGAAACTAAAAATTTTAAGAGATTCATATTTTTTAATAATTTATCTTCTAGTTGAACTAAAAAAATTCCAAAAAGAGTGTAAAATTTTAGAAATTTATTGAATATTGAAAAAAAGAGATTCAAATTTTTTATAAATTTGTTTTCTAGTTACACTAAAAAAAATCCAAAAAAGTGTAAAATTTTAGAAATTTTTTGAAAATCGAAAAAAAAGTGGCTTTTGATCAAAAAAATTTTACTTTATGTTGCTTAAATATATGTTCAAACTTGACTGTTATTAGTTTTTTTTAGTTTAAATAGAAGATAATTTAATGCGAAAGATAATAAACTTTGCCCCAATTCCATACGACGTTTAGTTTTTTTTCTATTCTGTCTGCCCATAAAGAAAAATGGTAAAAATGAAAAACCTATAAATCGCGCGTAAAGTTTTCACTTTCTGCCCAATTGCTCACATATCTGCTAGACGTACGGTCAATATTTTTCTTCTAGCTTCGAAAATACTTCAAATTTCCATCTAAAACTTTGGGGACATATTCTTATATTATTTTTGAAGAGATTCAAGCAAAACAAAAATGATTTTTTGAAGCTTCTAAACCAGGCTCCCCCGTTAAGAGCGATACGTCTGATTTATGGTCGTCATAATCGTGCTGTCAGATTAAGAATTGAGGGCATAGTGGAAAATTTTGAATCCACAAGCACAGTACAAAATGTCCCCATGCCTGTGAGACAAAGAAGTGCCCGTGGTGTCGAGAATATTGCTGCCGCTAGCCCAACAATTGAGGAAGATCAAAATCTCAAGCGTTCTCAAGCGATGGGAGTCTCTGTGACGTCGTTGTGGTGAATTTTGCGAAAAAATCTTGGTGAGGTAGTACACAAGATCAAATTGATACAAGAACTGAATCCGCTTGACCACCAGAATCGTCGTATGATTGTAAATTGACCTGGAAACAATTTGAAAATGATTCGGATTTTCATCGAAAAATCATCTTCAGCGATGGGGCTCATTTCTGCCCAGGTAGCAATAACACATTTAAAAAAAAAAAATAATAATGGCTTGGTGGGGTTATGGGCCGTACTTCTTCCGTGATGATTAAGACCGGCACGTTACAATGTGCACGTTAGGAATCGCTAGCGCCGATAACCGAGTATTTGTGGCCTGATTCGGATGATATAGACTTGGACAATATGTGGTTCCAACAGAACGGCACCACATAGCGAATGTCACAATCGATTTATTGAAGTTCCATACATTTTGGCACCGAATATACTTTCATAGGAGTAAAGAATTTCATCGATGTTTTATTAAAACTTTTGTATTTTTACGGACTTTTCGTTGATGATGCCAATATTCCATTTGTTGAGTCGAGGTTCTAGAACATTCAATTGAATCTGCAGTTTACTGGAAGCAGTATTAGGATTGCCATTTGATGCTGGCGGTGCAGTATCGTGATCATAGGTAGCTGTGATTGTAGTGTCAGAAGAAGATCACTGGAAAGGCTGCTGTATAAATAATGTAGAGCACGGCGGTGTGCGAAAAAAATTTGCTGACTGTGAATGGCTTCTACTGTTTAAAATTTTTGTGCATCTAGATATCGGCTTATTATTTTGTCTAGTCGCATTTCAAAGATTTCTTACGGTATCTTCTGTTTTGGCAGCAACCAGAAACGCTTCTAGGGACTTCTTGCGGAATTATAGAGAACATTCTTCAGCTCCTTTGCGACACGATTGAGAAGTCTTCTGTCATTAGGATTTCCACTGACTGGCAATGCATGCCCAACACCACTCTTCTCTCTGAGCTTCGTCATTATATCATTGGACCAGAGATTTCTTCCCCGCTTGTGGGCGAGCCTTATGATTCTAGCTTCTCAAAACTTTCGCAGCATAAGCGATATCAGTATCGTTAAATTTCCATGGAGCCTGGACAACATGACCAATGCTAACTGAATTCAAGGATATTGTAAAGGTTTAAGTTCCGTTTAAGAGTTACCATATTTTCTAATAACTGCAGCTCGGTCTCTAGCATTGCCACTAGCATGATTTGATTTTATAAGACCGTACCTTGCGATTTTAAAATATTACCGATCTTTGAAACGTGTGTATTTTAATATTTGACAGATGTCGCTGGAAGTCTGTCGCTCTCTATGTGTTCAACATATGAAGAATACAAGCAAGTATAAAGCCGATTATTAATCGAGATTGTTGTTAATAGAATGGCCTGTTGTGTGATAAGAAAAAATGTTTTTCAAATTATAATCTTAATGTACTAAATTAATTTGGCTGTGCGAAAAGACAATTAATGTACTTGGATATTGCAATTAATGAATTTTTCGAAAAATGTGCAGATAATTACAAAACCAAACCTTTATTATTCTTTGCTCAGATGCTAGGTAAATTTAAGTGTTTTCGTAGCGCCGAGGTGTCTAATAAAACGAGTATTTCCAACGAAAAGCAAATTGGATATGCCGAAGTAGGAACCAATTTACCCTGTAGGAAATTCCAAAGTACATTTTGGTTCTTAAGTAGAAATAAAAAATTGGCCTAGATATCATCGTGGTATTTTCTCGAGGCAGAACTTTAAGTACAACTTCCTTGGAAGAAAATCCATGTTTAAATTTTATTATATGCATTGTCTTTAATTCTCTCATTTCTTCCAAGAAGCTCTGTTTTTAGTATACTCCAGACTGTTATTAACAATATCGAGAGAAGTCGAGTTTCAGCGGCTGTGGATTGAGTGAAACTTTGTAATATTTAAGTGCATTACTAATAATGGATTGTACAAGTCTCTTTGGGATTCCAAATACACAAAAAACATTTTAGTAGGGATATGTATTAGCCTAAATGATGCGATAAGGACGTAACCGTCAATAGCGACCGTTATGGCGCCATGATAACCGAGTATTTGAAGCCTGAAGCCTCATTATCTCGGCAACATTTGGTTTCAACAAGACAGCTGCACTTATTGCTCATCGCATCAATCAATGGATTTATTTTGTTGAACAGATAATTTCACATTTTGGACCAATCGATTGGCCAACAAGACCCTGTGATATCACACCGTTAGACCTTTTCCCTGTGGTAATATGTAAAGTTTAAATTCTATGCGGACAATCCCGCCTTGGAGCGAAACGTAACCCGTGTGATTCACCAGTTACCACTCGAAATGCTCGAACGAGTCATCGAAAATTGGACTCAACGGATGGACCATCTGAGATGTAGCCGCGGCCTACATTTCAAAGAGATAGTCTTCAAAAATAAATGTCAAAGAATGTTCTTTCGAATGAAAATAAACATTACCCATTAAATTTGAAGTTTGGGAAGTATGAAACTTCGAAATGTATCACCCTTTGAATGGAATTTTGTAATTTTGAAGAAACTTAAACAAATTTTCAGAATTATTATTATTTTTTTTTTTCAAGAAATGAATAGCTTCTGAATTCTTTTTTTTCCTACAGGGCATGTATGTAGCTACATACATACGTACATATATTCTCGTAATTCAATGTAAAAACATTTTCTATAAAAATATACTTGTATTTCGCCTAGGTATGCTGTGCGTAGGTGGTGCACAATTAGTTATTCGCATTTTCTGCTTAAAATGCACAAACGGATCGCATTGAGCTGGGAGAATTGCTATACGCACCTACTGAAATAATATATCGATGTACGTGTATGTATGTGTATACACATATTTATAATGTACATTGCGGAAAATTGATTTACCGCATTTTCGAAATTTTTTTCCTGCAGTTTTCTATTTCAATCTTTCATTCATTCGCTCGCCGTGCAACACGTGCAGCAGGCTGCCTACATCCTTATTGTTGTTGTTATTGCTCTGCCTTTTTGGCTGACTATTTGGCTAACTGCGCTACCTGTTTTTCTTGTTTCGGTGCGTATTATTTTTTCCCTGAAATCATTTCACATTTTAGTTTTGGTTTCCTTTCTGCATTTCTGTTTTTTTTGTTTTCCTTTTGTTGTAATCTTCCGCCTTTTGTATTTCCAAATAACTTGCATTTTCATTTCGGGTTTGGCCAAAACCTTTTTTGCCGCTGTTCTCTAAGTGTCTGCTTTAGACGTGGCGGCGTCTATTTGCTGGCAAAATTTTCTCGGAATCGATTTTGAAGATTAGAAATCTCATTCTTTTATGCAAAAGATAAGATAAAGAAGGATATAAGTGAGCAAAAAAATAATGAAAAATGACTGGGTTCGAAAAAGTTATTTGAAAATGAATTTTTATTTGAGTGTGTGTGAGTAGGCAATTGGAAAATTACTGTAAATTTGCCGGCAAATATGTTTTTGTATAGATTTTTTATTGATTACTCTGTTTGAGAGGACGTACCCTTGATTCAGAGTGTGACTTTCATTGATCGATCGTTTGGTGTTGCTATTCTTTGTTGGAATGTAAACCTGTATAGCACAGGAAATAAGTTTTGGAATTAATATTTTTTATTTTTAAGGTTATGTCAGGTTTTGGTTACTAAAAAATGTTTTTCAAGGAATTTTGCGTTTATCTCTGCGATTTTATTGCATGTAAGCACAAATGGTAATCTAAGGAAGTACTCTAACTGATATTATAACTATATTCTTTATATATTCTTTTAAAAGGTGAGCTTAAGTTCTGAGTTCATGTTCAAGCGCAAAGTTTTAAAAAATGTTGATTTTAAAACAAGTTCTACTCTCTAACTGGAAAGAATGCAGGGCATATATTGTAGACTATGGAACGGGAGTCCTAAAATCGTGTGGAGCCTTTGTTCTATACTATTAATTGATTTAAGTATTGATTCTAATTACCCTAATCCTTACACGATTTCAGTGGAGATTTTTATAAAACTGACGACTACGCAGTCGCATTCAACACGGTACGGTTTTTATACACTGTGTATTAATCGGATTTTCTTGAAAATTGTATGTGGACTCAGCCACTAATAGATTTAATATTGCGAACTTTATATTTCGTTTCATTCCATTAATCTCACACACATAGGTAAATTTTGGTAGTAACCACGCCCCGTTGCTACAATAGTATGGTGTCTCCAAAGTATAATGGTAGTAATTTTAAATTTGGTGATAAGAGCGACACAGAGGGCTTACATTTAGATCTGTTCGTATATTTCATATTAGACATGATACCGCTTGCTTTTAAAGACTCACCTTTCAAAACTCGAAAACCTCTCGATAAATTTGTATGAAATTGGGTTTATAACATTTTAATAACGTTCTCGCAGAAATATTTGAAAATGGTCGAAATCGGATAAAAACAAGGTCTAAGAATCTTATGATATTTGAAGACCTCAGCTTATTTGACTTTGCTTAAGTATGGAAAAAGATGTCGAAATAAAACGAGGTAGAGATTCTTAGCTTGGCTGGTAGCAACACTCATTTAAAAATGTTTAAAACCATTCTATAACTCGCACTAGCCTCTAAATTTAAGGACTTATTGCCTAAATCAAATTTCCCATTGACTTTGTATATTATATAAAATCTTTAAAATATTTAAATCAATCTGAAATTAACATCTTTTTCTGGTAATATTATATCGTGATACCGAAATTTTTAATGTCACTTCAGTACGTCTCTTAATCCCCATATAGCGAATATAATGATTTATAACTTCCGATTGATTTTATGCCTTATGTGTCGGTTAATATCTTACATATCGCAGTAATATTAAGATCAAACATTATTTTGTGTATACTATACTTTGTTTTCAGATATATTCGTTGGTCCCTTATGTCCCACAGCTTCCTTATAACACATATACACCTACTCAACGTATATTTAAAGTAAGATCTTGAGATATCTACTTATATTATATATTCGTCCAAGTCTTTAAGTATTGTATCTCAAAGACAAATGTAAAATTTCATGAAGATCGGTTGAATAGTTCTCGAGAAATCTTGCCAACCGACTTCAAAAACACAGTTCCGAGAAAAACTCGTTTAAAGACAACGCACTTAGTCTGACTAGCCTCGAACGCACAAGTTCTCAAGGCTGTATCTCCGAAACTGTTACTCGGAACAACTTAAAAATTTAGGGCAATATTGCAGAGCTATTGTAGCATTTAATTAGACAATAAAAAAGATAGATTTTTTGAAACCAGTAACCCCATTTAACCCCTGGGTTGATTTAGTCATCCCGGTCTGTGTCAGTTGTGGAGATATCGAACTTAAATTGTGCACATGTCTTTTTCTCACCAAGAGACTCTTTATTTGTCGGAACCACCGATATCGGACCACTATAGCATATAGCTGCCATACAAACTGACTGATCGATTTCAAGTTCTTGTATGGAAATCTTTTTTATTTCACAAAATACTTCAAGGAAGATTGGTGCGAATTATTGACTAAGCTACCGCCACAATCTCTAAATATATTATTCAGCTCAGATCACTATAGCATATAGCTGCCATACAAAACGACCGTTGAAAATGAAGTTGAAAGTTTTGATAAAATATTTGAATAGCTTTGGTGCAGCCCAAGTTAATATTCCTGTTATAATTCAAGGTCCTCTAAATCTGATATAATTATGAATATGCCAACCCATTTTCCACTACCGTCAGCAACCTATGAATTTCGAGTGCTTACAAACGTATAAACGGAATAACATTTGCTGCCGACAAACCACTTCGAGTGCACAATCCTTTTCAGCCCCTCAGCCCGCATAGCAAAAAAACATATTGTCATTTAAAAACTTAACTAA
Source organism: Bactrocera correcta (assembly GCA_027475135.1). Taxonomy (NCBI): domain Eukaryota; kingdom Metazoa; phylum Arthropoda; class Insecta; order Diptera; family Tephritidae; genus Bactrocera; species Bactrocera correcta. Next base: position 10,939,806 of record CM050325.1, read on the forward strand.
CCGCATCGGATATGCGTCGCTCACGTCCTCCTTGCTATCACTGACGTCCTACGAGTGCCGGCCGGCAACAACAACAACAGTAGCAGCAACAGCCACGACAGATCAGATATCGAAAATCAATGCCAGCATTGTCGCAAATAATTGAAATCACAGAAAAAGGGGGACATATCGCTGTATGCATGTGTGTGTGTTTAGCGGATGCGTTGCGCTGCTGATAGCGGAAAATGAAGGGAAGTGGGTAGCGACGGGGTAATTCTAGCATTGCCATTACCATTGCGGTGTCGAATTAAAAGGATGTCACCGCAAAACGCACAACTAAACGCCCAGACAGACATACAGCTATATTATATAATATATGTATACAAAATGTGGCAAGAACGGGCGGCAAGCTATGAGTTCCACATACATACATAAATATACGCCACTCTTTGCGGTCGCCTGTGAATTCTCTCACGAGTGTGCCGTGGCACAAGCAGCCAGGCAGTCTGATAGCTAGCCAGCCGCATCAGGAAATCAGCCGAGCGGCAAAATAGCAAATCAAAGTGTAAATGTGTTTATGTGCATGTGAGTTTGTGTGTGTGTGTGTTTGTGTGATAAGCGTTAACGCTGAGGATGCAAGCAAAACCGCATATGTAACTGAGGTGCTGCCGCCTTATAGAAGTATACCCTTTTTTTGAGCCCGGTAACCGCATTCGATTGCCTCAAACTGCTCTACATACATACACACATACATATATACACATAATTACTACAAATGTAATTGTGCGTCTGCCTATCTGTTTGTTTGTTTGTCTGGCCGCTCAATCGTGCACCCTATTTTACATTTTACAAGTCGCAAGTTGCAAGTTCCGATGTCTCACTTGGCTGTCAAATGAATTTCGGTCGCAGTGCCACTGACTGAATATATATGTACATATGTGTGTGTGTAAGTGTGGAATGCTCTCATTGGAATTGTGCATTTAATGCACTTTAAAACAATACGAAACTTTATGTGCAACAACAACAAGAACAACAACAAAATAGCAATTGCAGCCACATTTAAACATGACAACTTCGAAAAAACAACAAACACAGCCACAGAAAAAGCAAAAACAAGAAAAATGTTAACTTTGGCTGCATCGTAGCTATTATACCCTCCACAGTTGCATTTTTGTCTTATGAAAAAGTGTGTAAAAAGTACTTAAGCTCGATTTTGACTGATCAGATTGTACTGCAGCTATATGATATAGTGAACCGATCTTAAAAATTTCTACGCAAATTATAGCTCTACCTTGGAAAATAATATTTGCTAAATTTCGTCAAGATATCTTCTCAAATAAAAAAGCTCTCCATACAAGAACTTTGTTTTGATTGATCAGTTTGTATGGCAGCTATATGCTATAATTGTCCGATATCAGAAAAATTTTCGCAGTTTACTTCTTTGTAATAGGTTATAATACAGGATGAGTTTCATGCAGATATCTTGTCATATGAAAAAGTTTTCCATACAAGGACTTGAGTTCGATAGATCAGTTTGTAGGGCAGCTATATGCTATAGTGGGCCGATATCGGTAGTTCCGACAAATGAGCTGCTTCTGAATGTAAAAAACGCGTATGCAACATTTCATATCAATAACTCAAAAACTGAGCTCATGTTTGCGAACGAGTATTACACATAGACATACGGAGATGTCTAAATCGACTCAGCTCGTCTAGCAGATAATTTATATACTATGCATACATACTTTATAAGCTCTCCGACGTTTCCATCTGTTTATTACAAACTTCATGTTAATCTTAATACTCTGTGTTTAGGGTATAAAAAACAGCAACAAGCCGCAGTCGGTAGCGCAAAGGACACGCTGCTGTAATGTAAGACGACAGCTTCGAACGAAAAGTGTAACAGCCCAGCCAAAGTACTTGTATGTATAGCGTGCGCAACAAGGTAGTGAGGCAGTGAAGCGGCGCGCCGCATGCGGGTAACAAAAGACAGAAATTGTAACCTTTTTGGAGGATATGACATTGCAACCGCAGCTTCCGAAACCCATAAGTGTCACTTGCATGTTGCAAATACCAAATATCGTCGGGTGGTGCATAAGTTGGGTACGGTAGGAAATCGGTGAGTTTGAAAATTTTCGACGAAACCTTAACTTATTGTTTTGATTACGGCACATTGTAAATAGTAAGGAGCATGAAGCTCTGGTTAATGCTGTAGATCTTCCTCCTAAAGAGCCAATCAAGTTATCATTTTTAAGAGGTCATTCTCAACTGAGCGTTCTTTTGGCCAAAAAGCGTTTCTTGAGGCGAAATTTTCAACAGAAAATCCTAGCAGAAAGAGGTAGTAATAACTTGATCATATGCAAGGACTATAAGGTATGTGTATAAGGTCCCGAAAGTTCTGGCTAGTCACTCTCGATGTATGTGTTCTGTTATTGTCCTGATGTAACACGTTTGATTCACTTTCGGTCAAAGTTGGTTGCTTCTGAGTGCTTTCTTCAGACGGTTCAATTGTTGACAGTAGAGGTACGTATTAAGAGTTAGACCGTAAAGTAGCAGCTCGTAGTACTATCCAAAACATTTAATCAAGGTAACTTACTTAGCTTTCATTCAGTATTCATTGAGCTGAAAACAAAAGGTAATAATATCTATCAAAGCGTACATTTCTTTTGCGTAACCATTGTTTAGACAAATCATATTTAGCTATCACTAAACGTAGTCAAGCTTTTACCAACTACTTAAAGAGCTTTCATAAAGCAACAGATTTTATTTCATTAATATTTGTCTTAATTTTATACTCAATCTTCAATTGAGCTCTCATATAGCTTCCACCCAACTTTCATTGCTGTTTAAGGTACTGTTTAAAATTGTATAGAGCTTTTCATAGTTTTACACTCAGATTTCGCTGAGCTTTTACCAAGCTTTCAACGAGTATTCATTAAGCTTTCATCAAGATTTGATTATTATTCAATGTACTTTATAAAACTGCATAGAGCTTTCACCGAGTTTTTATTATATCATTTATTTTATTTTTAACATTTTTTATGTACTTCATAAAATTCAATAAAGCTTTCACCGACTTTTCACTTAGCTTCCACTGAGCTTTCATTGTTGTTTAGTGTACAATTTTACTTTCAGCTTACGGTGAGCTTTCAATGAACTTTCATCGAATATTCGTTGAGCTTTCACTAAAATTTTTTTGTAACTCAATATACTTTCTAAAGCTGCATATAAATTTTCTTAAATTCACATACATTCAAACTTAATTGAGCTTTCATCGTGTTTTTATTTATTTTATTTGTATAATTTTTTTGTATTTTATAATAAATCTTCAAGAGAACTGTCACCGTTATTTCATTTAGCTTCCACTAAGCTTTCATTGCTATTTAATGTAGACTCATCTTATTTTAAAATTTCGCTTAGCTTTCATGGAGCTTTCACAGAGTATTCGTTGAGCTTTCACCACGACTGCATTATAATTCAGTAAATTTTCTAAATTCTAAAAAATTTTTCTAAAACTCAATATACTTTCTAGAGATGCATATAAAATTTCTTAAATTCACATACATTCAAACTTAATTGAGCTTTCATCGTGTTTTTATTTGTATTATTTTTATGTATTTCATAATAATTCTTCAATAGAACTGTCACCGTTACTTCATTTAGCGTCCACTAAGCTTTCATTGATATTTAATGTAGACTCATTTTATTTTAAAATTTCGCTGAGCTTTCATGGAGCTTTCACCGAGTATTCGTTGAGCTTTCACCACGACTGCATTATAATTCAGTAAATTTTCTAAAGCTGCATGGATATTTTCATAATCTTACACTTAGATCTTAGCGAGCTTTCATTGAGCTTTTACCGAGTTTGGTTTGATTTTTATGTACTCCATAACATTCCATAGAGCTTTTCTTAATCTGATTGCCAGTTTGCGCTAATCTTTCAATAAGCTTTCATTGAATTTAAGCTGATTATTGCTGGTTAACTCTAAATATTGTATCTAAAATCAAATTAAGCTCCCTCTAAACTGTCATCGAGTTTTAATTCAACTTTTCCCGAGATTTCGTTGAAGTTTAATGTATTTTTTTAAATTTTTTTATTTTTCAAAGAGCTCCTATTAATTTTATATTCAGCTTTCGCAGAGCTTACACTTTCACTCTTAAATTCATAGAACTTTTCTTTATTCTACACCCAGCCTTCAATTAAGCTTTCACTGAACTCATCAAATATTTTAAAAATATTTTTCATTGTTAATTTTTTCCTACAGAGCTGCTCAATTATAAGTTGCCTTCAATTATACAAGTATATGCATTTAGTTGCTTATAAGTTTTCACCTATCCACCGTGATTTGTTTATGGCAATTTGCATGTTCTTTTTCCCTCTGAGCAAACAGAGCATACCTACAAACACGTAAGTAGGTACAAATGTATGTATATCTGTTTGTATGGCTATATGTGTATGCATTTCAATGTCAACTGTCTCAATTCGAGGTAGGAAATTTCTTCGTGCGGAACTTGAAATGAAAATAAGTAGAAGAAATAATGTTGGTTTGTAACTTACCGGGTTACACGCTGAACCTGCACACAACATGCAAATATACTGTAAATGTGAGTATAGTATATGTACATATGTGTGTAATTATTTACACCATTTACCCTGATTTCAGTGTGAAATACGTGAAGGTACAAATGTACACATATTTGCATACATATCCACATCTGTAAATAAATATGTATATACATACATATATCAAGCATTGGTTAATTTAAATGAGGTGTCGAATGTTTTGTGGCTTTTCCTTTTGTATTCATATACAAAATCAACTTCTAAATGTGAATATATAGTACATGTATGTATGTTTGTGCATAACAGATTTAAAGCAAGACCAAGAACCGACCGAGAAGTCTTAAAGGAAGAAGTTTTCGCAAGCAAATTATTTAACTTTCTTTTAAAAATTGAAAATTTCTATTACTGAAGGCAATGAAGTGAAGCACTTTGTTATTGTTGTTACGATAACGTAGAAGTCACTGCTTTCATAGCTTACTCCATATCATATGCAGACGACCTTGTTGTGGTAGCAGTGTCTAAACACCTAGATGAACTCCGAAGCAGTATGATGCCCATTGACATCCAAGGTGACGATTACGAGCGGATATAGAAGTTATCAGAGCCGTTTATAGGAGCCAAAAGAGAAGAGAGAGTCAAAAGCTTAACAATATGGCAGGAGCGGTGGCAAACCTCACTCAAAGGACGGTGGACCTAAAGACTAATACCGGATATGCATTCGTGTATCGACAGACAACATGGGGATCTGGATTTCCACCTAAACCAATTATTAAGTGGACTTGGGTGCTACAAGCTACCTATACAGATTCCAGCACGACATTAGTCTGAATTTTTGACGTGTTCAGAGTGCTTTGAAGACTCTGAGCATGTATTCTTTTATTATCCTCGCTTTTTAAGTAGAAGGGAAATACTTACTTTACGTTGGAAAATTTGACGATACTTATGTGACAGTCCACTGAGAACTGGTACGTTGTCAGTCCGTGCCATAGAGGAGACTTATATGTTTTAGTACTCCCTCGAAGTAATACTTAATCAGGTGGTTCCGAGGGGAGTCTGGAGTAGGTTAAGTTAGGTTTAGCGGTTTGAAGTGCCGCACTCCGGCTTTTAGAATCTCAAGGTAAAAGTGATAAATAAGAATGCGAAGCTACGCAAGATTTTAGGCTTTAACTGAGTAGTTTCAGACCATACTTCTAAGACCCTTAGAACAACGAGATGTTCCTCACTAAAATTCATATTTTCTCAAGCAAATGCTTTCGCGGGTGGTTCTGGTTTATCAATCCTCTGAACAAGCTTGATGTCTCATGCGTTAGGGATAGCGAAGCATTTCATTTGATGCGACGAGAAAAAGAAGGAGATCAATAGTTAAAATATATGTATTTTTCTTTATTCACTTATCTTTAAGAATGTGCCATATTAGCTCATTGATAGTAGTAGGTTAAGTTAAATCGTATGGCTGATCCTTTTACCAATTCACTAAAAAACGCAGTATTACACTTGGTAAGCTGTGAAAGTAGATCTGTTGTGATTGCCGAAACTCTTAGATATGGATCAACAGACTCTTATATATAGACGAAGCGCTTTGATCCAGCCTCAAATTTGTTAAGGCTGCTAATATGCCGTGAAAAAAGCATTTGGATGATTTCACCTCGCCTTTCTCTCATATCTTCTTTTGTATTGCCGTAGACGATGCTTATAGAAGTCCATATAGGTTTGGCAATTTCCGTCCCTCAAGATATGTAATCTCATCGCATGGGAGCCTCTCAAACAGTGTTCAGAACACCTGACATGACGGCGAGATGAATTTTAGAAATAGCATGTATAGTAGTTCAGAGGACCTTTTGTGTTCCACTTTCGGACAAATGGACCTCCCGGCCGCATAAGTAAATCACAAGAAGGCAAAAAAGAGGGCCGCAAAGTATTGATTCGCCGTCAGCGATATCCAGGCTAGTATAACATACCGTTTTGAAGGAAGGAGTTGATGGAGAACTTTGGAACTTCTCACCTTTCCTCTAAGCTTCGATTCGTCCGTGAAAAACACGTATTGTGCCTCTTTTACACCGGCTTTGCAAGTGTGTAGAGAAGAAACCGTTTAGCGAAGGTTCGAAACTGTTACTAAGCTTTACTTTAACATTACCGAATCTTTAAATAAGCAATCTACAAGTAAAGAAACTGATTTCTCTCAAAATATTAACGGAAACTATTTTATAGAGGCATGTAAAGTTGAGAAGGTGCTCGCCACTAATTGTGGTACTGATCTATGTCGAAAAGCTTGAGCTAAATGAGCTTTCTCTGTTCATGTTCCAAGACGTTGCATGAGCCGTAATCTCCTGGAAAGCATAGTTCTTTACAGTTAAGTGTAGAAAAGAGCAATACAAGTTCACAAGGAATATAATTCTCTCGTCAGACGATGTGGCTAAAACCGCATTTCATGTTTTTGATGGTCCTTGGCTAGATGTTGCTTCGAATATACTGAAATACCAAGTCGACATGATCATCTGGTCATGTTACTTCGGTCTTACAACAAGACTCGGATCAGGCTATTTGGTCGGTTCTGCCATGTATTTATTGCCATATCTTATTCAAAAAAACCTTCGAAGCCTAGAATATAAGCAACTTTTTAATATATTTTTTAGAAACATTTGTTTGTAAAATGTATGGCTCTTTTGGTGCGTCTGAGTTTCCACTTCTTTGACTCATTGAATCGAAATCTCATAAGAGTACCTAACCTAACCTAGCCTATATTTTTCTTAGAATTGTAAAGACTAATCCTTCTATTTTAAAATATTACAAAATCGTTTTCTCTCTCCTTTAATAGAGCAATCTATTCTGTTTTCCATCATCATCATTTTTTAATCTTCCGCAGTATCAGCAATTATGTAACCTCCACCGTAGGGAATCCACGAAAGCCGCTTTATAAGTTTTACTAAGAGAAATCGCAATTGATTTCAACAAATTGGCAACATCTGCCGATTGAGTGAATATAACAATAAATCTATTGCGGACAATGAGCACATAAATGCTTGATAACTGCCTACTTGACAGCGTGGAGTTTGGATAAAAGAAAACAACATAATAATAATATTAAGAAAGAGACATACGGATGTATGTGTGTATGTTCGGCTAAGCCTTTACAGAATATGTAACATCTTAACAGCTAAGTCGCAGATTCAATTGGCGACCTCAGCACGTAATCATCCAACTCTTTTCTTCCTTTCTTCATTGACTTCAATATTTCTTTTTAATCCATTCATAGGTGCCAATAGCAGGATGAGAAGAAGGGGAGCGTGAGCGGCCGAACGCGCAACTTGCATTGCCTGCAGTTTACTTTGCGTGAGCAGAACTCGGTCGTATGTACGCGTATGTAGTTCTGGCTGCCGCGCAGATTAACGCTATGATAGATACGCGGCCGCGTCGCTTCCTTTGTCCTTTTGCGCGCCACTCAATGTAAGACGGTGTTGAAAGGATATTACCAATGCTTGTTCTTTCATATTTCTTCTCTTTGAATGTTTTTTTTTTCGCTCATTTCATTTATCATTTAATTTGCTATCACTGCGCTAGCGCGGCAAATGTCGCTGTGTGTGTCACAGTTGAGGCCACTGCAACCACAATTGGCGGCACGACCTTCAGTTATTAAATCCGCTGTCTACAAATTGACGCTTCCTTAGCGCTTGTAAGATGGAGGCGCATATGTGGACTTATAAAGGGTTACCCATTTGAATCTAAAGCAAAAAAGTCATACAATAAAACACTATATATGTAGTTCCAAGTTCGATTAGTGAATATCCCCTGCGTCGGATACCTCGAGCGCTGTACTAAAGGTTAAATAATCCGAAATATTGCTTGAACACTTTTTGTTTGAGCTCAGCTATCTATTTTCGGAGTTTAGCTTTGGATTTTGAGATATTTTGTTAGAACCAACTTCGGATTGGAGGGACCTACTAAAAAAGAGTTGAGCAATAAGTATTCAGTCCAAGCGAAGCCAGGTCCTTCTCCAATGGAGTGGAGGTCTACCTCTTTCCTGCTTGCCCCGGTCGATAGTGCGTCGTATACTTTCAGAGCTGGAGAGCTGGAGTCTTGAAACCAGCTAATCATTCTGGAACACGAAAAGTTTAGACAATTGAGAGATATTAAGATAAGTATTACGAAATATGCTGTCATCTTCTTGTAAAGTAACGGAAATAAAATCTTTAAATCGAGACTATATCTCATATCTAGTATCAAATGCTTTGGGTTTTGAGAAAGGTTTGCAATATACTGATTTAGATAAACAATGGGGTTGGAAGGCAAACACTTTAGGGTTGAAAAAGTCCGAGATAAGACTTTTATGTATACGTCCAAAATAAGCTACAATTTTCTCATAAAACTACTGAATTTCGTCCAGGTAATACCACAAAAACAGGTTAGCTTTACAATATTTGCGTTCCTAAGTAAGATAACTCAGGTAGTTTTGTAAAAATTAAGGATCCAAAATATTGAAATCTACATCACGTCTAATATTTGGTATATTTGGCTCCATTTCGGTTCATGAAAGGAAGAAACCAGCTGGTACATTCCTGGTTGATTTTAGTATAACAATTTCCAATAAAAAAATTTTCAATTGATCAAAGTTTTAAAGCCCTTTATTGAAAAAATAAGATCCGAAGTTCAATAATTTAAAGACGTATCAAAAATGCGGTCCTTTGGTATGGATTCCATCTTTTGTGAGAAATTTGGCCCCAATTTATAGGAAAAAAAATCGTGAGAGAGAATAAAAGACTATGAAGAATTCGTAAAGCGCAAGCTGTTGTCCACGACGTCTTTTTCATCTAAATCGTGAGGGTACACCCATGAGAAGTAGTTTCTTGGTATAAATTACTGTGTTCGGGGTAGTAAGACACAATTTCGTAAAACTGGAGGATGTTCCAAAAGTTGGATTTCAGGTTATATACGGTCTAAATGCTGGAATAACAGGGGCTCTAAATAAGGCAATGGTTTTATTACATTATTCATTGAATTGAATGTTCAGAGTTCAGAGTTTAATTTGGGTTTATATGGCATGAGATAAAGTTGCGGAGAACGTCGTCCGGAGTCCAGTAATCGAGGTCTCAAGAGAGTAATAAAGTATTCGATAATTGAAGCGAACGTCTAGCTAGAGTTCAGGACGTTGTGGAATCCAGAAGTAGAGGTCTCAAGATACTAATAGAGTACTCAATAATAGGATCGAATGTCTTGCTGGAGTTCAGCCGTGACAAGAAATTCCGGAGAACGTCGTGGAATCCACTAGTAGAGGTCTCAAGAGAGTAATATATTATTCGATAATTGAACTGAATGGTTTGTTAGAGTTTAGCCATAACATTTAATTCCAAAGAACGTCGTGGAATCCAAAAATAGAAGTCCCAAGAGAGTAATAGACAATTCGATAATTGAAGCGAATGTCTTGCTTGAGTTCAGCTATAATATAGAATACCGGAGAACCTCGTGTAATCCAGAAAAGAGGTCTTGAGAGAGTAATAGAGTATTACATAACGGAACCGAATGACTTAGACTTCAGCAATGACATGAAATTCCGGGGAACGTCGTGGCATCGAACAAAATTTGGTTTCGTAGAAAAATAAAAGAAATCTAATATTACAGATCAGCAATACCGCAGCCACAAAACGAATAACACTGTACTTACATATGTCTTCACAACTGTAGGACCCTTTAACAAAGTTGTTGCGTGAGTGAGCATGTGATTTGCCGCGCTTGCTGCCATTCAATTTAGGATTTACGCGGAACCCTGCCACAAACGAAATCGAATCGATCAAAGAGATTATTTATTAACAACAACATCGAGGTAACCCATCACCTCAGCCGCCAATCCGCCTATTTGTTCAACCGTCAGGTTCAATCAAGTCACCGAGCAACATCAATGATGGAAGGCGCAGCAGCTCAGGCAGCCTACCGCATCACAACTCAACGGCTCAATAATACTCAACTTTGTGTCTTCTGCCCTTTGGTTTGTTGTAACGGTGAAATTAATAATTTTGTCATCTGGTTGCCAGCAACTACTTTGCCATTGCGACTCAATTTCAATTTCTTGAATAGAAAATCTTCGCTTAAATGGGCTAAGCTTTGTAAGGCGTCGGCTGTCGCCGCGACGGCAGTCTTTCTTCGATTTAATTGGCAGAGCAAATGTGTTGCGGATTAACTGTTTCACCCCATCAGCTGTTATCGCGCGGCTTAGCGGCACACGCACACATACACACACTCATAAACTCACCGATCGAATGATTGAGAAAAATTAATATGCGCTTAATCCGCTTGAATAGCTTCGGCCGCCCGAGCTCGCTTGTGGCAAATCCAATTTGCTCATCATTTAATTAGCTGCTGCCGCAATGTGGCCACCCCCGCCTCTAGGTCAATTCACAATAAGTAACACATACAAATTATGCCACAATTTCGTTGAACTGATACACGAGTTGTGCGATGACGCCATATTGCCAGTGTCCGGTCCAACGCCGACCACGCACGCATCCATTGTCCTTTTATGTGCCGTATTGTTTTGCCGTGCAACTGATAATCAACGACTCTGACCGCTCGTCGCTGGAGCTAAAGTAATTCATTAAAAAGTTAATTTTGGTCATCCTCTCTTATGGAGGTGTCGGGATGAGTAACGTGATTTTGTTGTGCTTTCTGGTCGCATATTAAATTTATAGGCAATACGAAGTTAAAAAGTCTATAGACCCGGATTATATATTTAAGGGATATATAATTCATGAATTATATAACTTCTGCCAAGTAGTAGAACTAGAATTAGTTTCAAGTAAACCCAGATGAAAATCTAAGCAAGCAAATATTCAAAGGATTATCTAAGTTTTATGATCATTACAAAAGATAAGCTGTAAAGCTTTTCGCTGTTTGGCGCCAGTTGGAGGTGCTAAGTGTAGCCAGGTCCTTCTCTACCTGGCCTTTTCAACGGAGTGGAAGTCTTTCTCTGCTTTTCACGACACGTACTGCGTCGAATACTCTCAGAGCTGGAGTGTTCTCGTCCATCCGGACAACATGACCTAGCCAGCGTAGCCGCTGTCTTTTAATTTGCTGAACTATGTCAATGTCGTCGTACATCTCGTACAGCTCATCGTACTATCGATTGTGGTAATCGCCGTTACTAATGCGCAAAAGTCCATAAATATTCCGCAAAACCATTTTCTCGTAATCTTAAGCTTGTCAATGATTAATCCAGGCACCAATCTATGAACTAGTTATAAGCCTCGTCAGAGATGATCTTAAGTACTATAGGGGTATTCCATACCAAATCGACCACTTTTGAGCCCGACCCCTTTAGATTTTGCTGAAACTTATCCATCCTTTTCTACCATTTGAAAAACATTTTTGAGAATTTTTTCAAAATTTTTTGTCCAACTTCAAAAAAGTTATGAATTTTTCAAAAAAATGGCTTACTTATTTTCAAATAGCCATAACTTTTGTAGAAATTGACTTTTGGGGACCTTTTTTTTAAATTTTTGTTTTTGAGTGAACTTTTCCAAAAAATACATGAAAAAAATTTAACACGATCAATTATATAAAATAATCGGTTTTTTAAAGTAAAATCGCCATTTTTTTACTACTAGTTTTTTCGGCTTCAATTAATTTTTTGAATGTGATTCTGTAGACTATTGGACAGTTTTGTATTCATAAATTCATTTCTCTTCACCAGAAATTATATATTTGAAGAATGTAGGGTCCTCAAGTATCTTTTTTGTGATTCTGCAATAATTTCAACGATCGACATATGAGGATTAAACTTCACATGAACTTAGGAAAAGGTTTGATGAATCTAGAAAAAACAATATTTATTAAGTCGGTTTGCGTGCGCAGTTAAAACGGTTAATATGGGTCAATTACGATCCGATGGTTTGGACGTATGTATCACTTTACGTGGTATGATATATTTTAGGTAGCACTTCCAGTTTTCTTAGGTTTCAAAAACTTTGCTGCACATTTTCCTCTATTAAGTCAAATATGTCAATAATTTGCTTGCTGCTGCAGAGTGTAAGAAGCTATCGTACACTAGAGATTACAGGGTACAATTTTTGCCACTCTCTTTAACCGAGTTTAAGAGGTATTACCGGAAAAATAAATTACATATAATAATGCAAGTATTCTGGAACGTAACCGTTAACTTGAAAAAATGTCAAATGTCATAAACATATTTTTTGACTTGATATATTTTTTTAGCGAAATCTTCTTTAAAGAAATTGCAAAAGTGACGTGATTAGCTTGTACGATTTTATGCCGATAGATAAATCTGTTTGGAGTTTATAGTTGTGAAAGGTTTATTGATTGTATATATTTTCGAGAGGCGGTCTGCCACTTAACTACAGAAGGATGTTTTCCTCTATCAAAGAGCTTCATTTGGAAGTAGTTTTCTACTAAAACCTAAAACTCTAAATGTTCTTTCAGATCCTAATGATGCTATTAGATGAGGAAATCAACTTTTAAATTGAGTAATTGAATTTGCTATATTAGAATCTGAAGAATTACATAAACTCAGTATAGTTTGAATAAATACTTGATAGCGAAAAAATACAATTTTTATGATTTTGATTCCGAAAATGAGGCATGAGAGACACGCTGAAACCACTCCTCCGCTTTTTTCTCGTATTTTTTAGAGCTTATAGAAGTTAACTACGAGCTTCGCAGTTCAATATACAAGATGAAGTAGCAAATTAGTATCTCTCTTAAAGTATCAAAATTTTTACAATTTGGCTAAGAAGGATTAAATAGGTTGGCTGTCACGTTCAGTTTAATTCGACATCTCAACCCTTTTAGCAAAGTTTAAGAGATCTCGACTCACCTAGGCCTAGGAAGATAATTGCGATTTCTCCTCTATTGTCTCCTCTCTGAACCGTGCTTCGGATGCAGTGCAAGAAGTTAAATTTTTGAAACCTCAGAAACGTCATACAGAAACCCTTGACCGATAGTTGCGATTCTTTTTTTGTACAGGGCTTAGTATTCGCATAAAAAATGTTTGTTCCCTATTTTTCTACCTCCTGACATCTTTTACAATAGTCATTGCATGGTACAACTATGCAGTCTGCTGACATGTCTGCCAACCAGACAGTGATCTGTTGGCACTTCTACTAGAGTTCTTTCCCATTCTTTTTGAATTTCAATAGTCGGCATGTGCGGTCGCTGTTCCTTTCATGTTATATTTGCCTGTGTGTTGAGCAAATCAGGGATTGACTCCACCAAGACTTGACTAAATTTATAACATGTTCGTCGATTAAATGTTTACAAGAGTCCAAATGTTCTGACTGGTTCATTTGCATACCAGTTAAAAAGACTAACTACCCATTCATAAAAATATTCCTTGTTGTTTGTGAGAACACTCCTTGTCAGAACAACAATACAGTGGTCTGAAAAACGAAAAACGATTTTGGTATCAAATTTTGCTAAAAAGGCACCAGCTCTTACTCGATTATCTAGTTTGGACTCATCCGTATAACTCCCTTGCTCCTTTTCTACTCTTCTCTGAAATGGAAGGCAATCATATCATAGAATACTTCGAATCGATTTCAGATTTTCGGAGACCATTCTCGAATATACAACCGATCAATCGAGCGAATATCGTGCCAAAAGAAAGCCGAGACCAAAAAAATCGCGTCAAAGTCGCTCAAAAATCAAGGTCATGTTGACTGTTTTCTTCGATTATCGTGGTGTTGTGCATTATGAATTCCTTCCAACTGGTCAAACAGTCAACAAGGAATATTATTTGAACGTTATGCGTCGTTTGCGTAACGCTATTCGCCTAAAAAGGCCGGAATTGGGGAAAGACAATTCCTGGTTTTTACACCACGATAATGCACCATCCCATACTGTTCCATGCTGTTCCGTCCCATATTTTTCCGCAACCACCGTATTCACCTGATCTGGCGCCGTGCGATTTCTGGCTGTTCACCAAGCTCAAAAGACCGCTCTGGGGACACCGTTTTTATACGATAGAGGAGATTCAAGCCGCAGCGAAGACGGAACTGAAGGCCATCCCGGAAAGTGACTACAACCAGTGTTTCGAAGATTGGAAAATCCGTTGGCATAAGTGCATTGTATGGGGAGGGGATTACTTTGAAGGGAATGAAATTGATTTGGAAGAATAAATAAAGAATTTTCCAAATAAACACAAGGTAACCTTATTTTTTGGGCACAATAGTACTCGTGTGTATATAATATAATAAAAACAAATTTTGGTTTTTTAATACTTTTTTCACTTTTAAAGTTAACTTCAACTTTTTTGCGCTAAAATAATCTTTATATATTTTATATTAAATTCGAAATATTAACAAATAATTAAGCTTAAATTTTTATAGCGATTATTACATAGTCTCCTTTACTCCAATACCAAAGTTATTGCCATCGCTCATTTTCATTTTTAATTAAAAAATTATTCTTATCAGTCATTAAACGTGCACAAACTCTGTTGCGGTTCAATATCTTTTGTGATTGCGGAAACAAACAGATGCACATTAATATTTGCATGTGTTTGTAGTGAAGAATGCACGTGAATATTTCCACGTAGTATAAGGTCTGTAGGAAAATAGAGTTGGTAACATTACATGTTACATTTTGCTTTTATAAACAGCTGTTGATGATATAAAATTGTTTAGTCCTTTGATGACTAGACCACTACTAGTCCGTATATGTCTTATTAGTAAAAATTTTGTTTTCAAAATTGAAACGTTTATGCCTAGGTCTATTTTTTATTGTTGCAACCAATTTTCGTCTATTGACAACTACTCCAAAACTAGTCAATATAGGCCCAGTGATTTTTTTTAAATTCAAATGTATGCTAAATGTCCATGCAACAAAGAAATTCATATATTTGACTTGAAACTAGTTTTGGTCTACTTAGAACTAGTCTGCTACTAGACTATATAATACTAGTAAAGTTTTTGTATTTAAAGTCAAATTTTTTTTAACTGCTTCCGCATAAAGGACTTCATATTTTCGTTTTGCAACTAGTTCAGGACTAGTTCTAATGCCAGCATATTACTGTGGATTGGTGCTTACGAGTATAGTACCTCCTAAGGTGTAATTGGCATGTATGTACACACATTATACGGTAACTGATTCAGGATTAGGATATTAGTATATGTATGCTTGTATAATAAATTAATTTTGTATCTAGTAACAGACCAGTCTTCATTGCACTAGTTCAGAAAAAGCTTCAATAAAAATTTCAAATTGGGACACTTGCTATGTGTAATATGTATGTAAGTATTTTCGAGAAGTTGATGCAAAAAGTATTTATTTCGCAACTAGTATCGAACTAGTCTACATTGCACTAGTTCAGGCAAAGTCAAAAAATATTAAAATAATAACTAAAGAAAAATATATATTTTGTTTATAAACTGCTTTTAAAAATACATTTGGCCATATTGCAACTAGTGCTAATTTTATTACTTAGTCTTTGATAGAAGTACAAAATGTAGACACGTATCGACTTCACATACATATGTACATATATTTAGATTTTTTTTTTAATTTTCATTAAATTACTACTAGAACTTACATACTTACTAGGTCCAAACTAGTACTTATGTATGTTACTAATTCAAGAAATTGCATTAAATTGTGGCAAATTCGTGTGCAAGCATTTGTACAAATTTTGTTTATTTTTTTTTTGTAATTATTATCAAACTAGTCTCAATGATACTAGTTCAAACAAAGTTACTATATATGAAAATGTTTATTAAAAATGAAAAAACTTTACTAGAAAAGTTCTTTTTGGTACGAATTGCTTTGCCTACTAGTCCGCAACTAGTCCTTATGTTTCTAGTTAATGAAATTTTATTAAATTAAGGCAATTGCAGGTTTAACCTTTTTTTTAGTTAGTTGTTACAAAATTTGTGTTTCTTTATTTATTTGGCAACTAATATCAAACTAGTCTCCATGGTACTAGTCCAGAAAACAAACGCTAAATATGAAAAAAATCACCGAAATAAAATTGACTGAAAACGCAAAGTTTTTCTCTAAAAATTGCTTTTAAGTTCTTTTTGGTATAAATTGCTTTTCTTACTAGACCCAAACTAGTTCTTATGTTACTAGTTTTCGAAATTTCATTAAATTGAGCCAATTACATGTTTAGGCATTCTTTATAACTTGTTGTTAGAAATTTTGTGTTTCTTTAGCAACTAATATCAAACTAGTCTAAATGGTACTAGTTTAGACAAAGTCACTAAATATGAAAAAAGTCAACGAAAACTAAAATTAACTGCAACCACAAAGTTTTTTTTTTTAAATTGGTTTCAAGTATCAGTATATGTATGTATGTATGTATGTGAAGACATATTGCAACTAGTGCGAAACTACTCTTATTGCTACTAGTAGTAACTATGGCACTTAATTTTATAGCACGTAGTATAATATTGAATTATTACAAGCCTTGATTTTATATTAATTTTGCACATTTTTCTACAGGGTATCCTTTTCAATAGATGTATGTATGTGTGTGTTATCTACATATTGACTTCACCGCTTCTTCTGCAACATGGCGCGCCCGTCAAATGTCATCCGCTACATAAATTAAGTAGGTATGTGAGCGTGTGCATCAAAAGGAGTAACGTCAGGATAATGTAAAATATATTAATTTGCATTGACATGTGTGTGTGTGTGTGTTCACACATACAAGCGCTTTCTTTATGTTAAAACAAAAAGTTTCAATTAAATCGCAACGTTGTATATGACATTGCTGACAACAACAGTGGATTACAAAAAACCAGCTACAACAACAACAACAACAATAAATAGCGCATTAATGTTGAACGCGTTGTAATTAAATTTTTAATCAAAGTTATTTCCACAGGAATATTTGCACACAAGCATGCATTAAGCCAACATATGGGAAATGAAAGTCTATATAAGCAAATATTATACATTTATGTATATTTATATATAATATATATGTATGTATGTGTACACATGTAAATTGCAAGAAATATAAAATTTTTGCTTAAAGCACAAAATTGTTGCCGTTTAATTTGCAAAACTATTTTAATGCAATATTTATACTCACATATACATATATGTGTGTGTATGTGTGGTACATACATATGTGTATAAGTGTTTTAGCGTTTGTTTGTTGTGTTCGTGTTGCTGCATTCAATATGGCGGCCATTTCTGGTATGCCGGTCCATAATTTTTCGCACACTCTGCCCCCGCCGCTCGTTGCCGTTAAACAACTAGCCACAAATCAACGTTAAGGCAGACATCACTAACAGCTTTTACAACAACAAATGTTAACAACAACAACAACAAAATACGAAATGGCTAACGCTTTTGACGTATTTCGTGCGCGTTGCTTGGGTCAAATGGCATTTTGCGTTAATTTATTTTACTAAAATAATATTCAGACACATATCAACACACATAAGCACATAGAAATTTATATATATGAATATACATATTATACATATATATACATACATAAGTTGGTCTAAAGCATTGCAATTAGCCATTGAAAATCCATTACTGTTTAAGTTGGAGTTTATTTTTATCTCACTTACTTAGTCTATTTCACCATTTCATTCATTTTCATAAGCTGTCTATAATTCTCAACTGATTTATTGTTTAAAGAAAATTCAAGTTTTCTCCCATCCTTGGTCGGCGAATCCAATTCTTTTCAGCAAAATATGTATAAATATCTTTCAGATTGTGAAATATCTGAGCTTTCAACCTAGTTTTGGCATACATTATGCCGTTATAACCAAAAATAACACTGTCTTGGGCATACCTTAGATAATTGCTCGGTTTGTCATATGTGAGATGATACACTTCTGTTGTCAAAACTACATTATAGCAACAGAAACCGTTAACCACGGCTGTTTTGAAGCTATAATACCATTCACAGGTGTATTTCTTATAACTTAAAAGGTTTTAAAAAAACATTAACTTAATTTCGATCGTTCAATTTGTATGACAGCTATATGCTATAGTGGTTCGATCTAAACAATATCTTCAGAGATTATAGCGCTGTTCAAGAAATTCATCTGTGCTAAATTTCGTGAAGATATCTTGCCAAATATACAAGTTTTTCATACAAGGATTTGATTATGAATGCTCAATTTGTATGACAGCTATATGCTATGGTTGTTCGATTTGAGCGATTTTCTCCGAAATTATAGGGTTTTTGTGGGTAACTGTCTGTGCCAAATTTGGTGAGAATAGCTTGTCAAATAAATAAGCTTTCCATACAAGGACTTCATTGTGATCGTTCAGTTTGTATGACAGCTATATGCAATAGTGATCCGATATCATCCGCTCCGACAAATAAGTATTTTCTTGAAGGGAAAAGGTCGTGTGTAAAATTTCAAATCACTAACCTTAATACAAGCGCTAATTTAACCATATTTCTTATATAAGTGTATAATATAACTCTACGCTGTTAGTGCTACATATATACTTATATATTTATTCATATCTGTATAAAAGTCTGTCTGCGTTTGTGTATTTAGCACACAAGTGTCCAATATTAATACGTTTATAATTAATGGCTTTATACACCGCCAACAATTTGCACGCCATCAACAACATCAGCTACACCGCCAACATCAATACCACACTTCGTAGCTGCCCTGTGCTCGGTGCACAAACGAGTATACCCATTATGCTTATGCTGTATGCCTGTCGCTGGTGGAATTTATTTTGCGGATGACAGCAGCTGCCATCGCCATGCAATCAAATAAATACACACAATCAAATACATATCATACATACATAGGTATATGCAGGAGTATATACAGCTTTTCGCCACATATGCATAAATAAATAAAATACCACAAATGATGGGGTCACATCCTTAAGGCACTACAATCAGTTCTAAATGACTAATTAGTACCTGAGTTGATTGAGAAATGTAATATGTTAGACATTTTTTTTGGACATTTTTGTTGTTTGCATTGAAAATAAAAATATTTAATTAAGTGGTCTTTTTGTAACTAAACCTGGACTAGTATAAAAATAAAAACTTATCAAAGTCTAAAACTTAACTAGTTAAGTTTAGCATATTATAACTTGTTTTAAAAAATTTCATTTTTCCATTTTGCAACTAGTTCGGCAGTAGTCCTCATTGTCCTATTTACAGTAATTAATACCTGTTTTCATTCAGAATTGTAATACGTTAAAATCTTTGTTCGACAATTTTTGTTGATTGACCAATAAAAAATTTAACTGGTCTTTTTGTAACTAGACCTGGACCAGTTAGTATGGTATCTTTATAAATTGAGTTGCATTATACAAGTTTAGCTTATTATCACTTGCCTTCAAAAAAATCGTTTTTCCATTTTTTAACTAGTTCGGGACTAGTCCTCATATCCTACTTACAGTATTTACTATCTGAGTTGATTGAAATCGTAATATGTTAGACATATTTTTGGACACTTTTGTTGATTGACATTTTAAATAAAAAATATTTAACTAGTCCATTTGTTACTAGACCTGGACCAGTTAGTATGGTATCTTTATAAATTGAGTTGCATTATACAAGTTTAGCTTATTATCACTTGCTTTCAAAAAAATCGTTTTTCCATTTTGTAACTAGTTCTGGACTGGTACTCATTGTCCTGCTTACAGTAAAGTTACTAAATACTTCTTCGGAATAAGTTTTTGTTTGATTTAATATTTTCGGATCTATTAAGACAATGACATTATTAAGTATGCAAGGAGCAAAGAGATAAGACTTTAGTGGTAAGCACCTCTTGCAGCTTTTCGATCAACGTACTTTCTTCGAAGATAAATTTTTGGAAAACTAATAAAAATTGATCAGAGAACGAATCATAATGTCTCAATAACTTTTCCGCTGAAGCTCGTTCTAATGGCGGAAAGATGAAACATTTGACAAAGAAGCATTCACGCCATAGTTAACAGTGAATGGACTTAAGGAAACTCTAAGATCCATCATCCAAACATTAAGATAAGACTCATTACAGCAGAGCTGATTCCTTTCTTCCCAGACTTACTATTGAAATCCGGATTACCATAAATGAACGAACAAAGTTGAAAGTGAAAAGAACCGTATCCTAGTAAACTAAAAGCTGAGTTTAAATGTGTTTGAAGCAAGAATGAATCAGAGAATGAATCATGGTGCTTCAATATCTTTTTCGCCGAAGCTCGAATAAGTTATTTTAGTAAACCTCCTGGCGGAATGGCGGACTATTTATTCGATAAAGATCTGAGTCAGATCTGTTAACTATTTATCAGATCTCCTGGTGGAACATTTTCACAAAGAAGCTCTGACGCTCTGTAATCTATTTATTAGATCTCCCAAAAGGTTTCGAAAGGAATTAAGGTTGTATTGGAAACCATATATGTATATGAAATTATGTCAATTGTCTATTGAAGCCAATTTATGCAGATCCGAACTTTGTAAAAGGTTTGACATACGAGCTGAAAGACTTAAGGGGATATTGACTACAGGATTTGATTACCGAAACCTGAGGTACCACGACTTCGAGTACAAGAAAATTACTGCCAATAGAGTCCAGTTCTAATTTTTGTGTAGAGTCATGTATTTGTTGACCTATCTCCTATTGTTTTTCTGCGCTTCTCACAGTCAAGCCGATGGTAATCGAAGCTTCGACTAATACCCAATGTAGCGTCCACTTATCAGCGACTCATCTATAAATAATTGCTTCGCGGACACAAACAAATAACCTTTACGCGCCTGCGGTGGTGAATTGATGAACGGGGGGTGTGCTTATTGGTGGCTTTGCGCTTGCTTCGGCCAACCAGCACGCCAGGAAGCGAAAGCCGGCCAGCCTGTGACCCCAACCACACGAGACCAACAGCCAGCCCACAACAAGCAAGTAGGAGAACATAGACCACACCAGACGAACGAGCGCAGACCACAAGCATCAATTGCGACCGCATTGCAGCCGTACATACGTACTGACGGCGACAATATGTGCTGTTGTTGTTATTGCTATTGTCATTAGTGTTGCTGTTGTTGTTGACGTTATTTGCATTGCTGATGATTATCATGATGAACATCAACCCTCTAAAGGCGCTGCAATAAATTATAGATATTTTAAATTAATCTTTTGGTGGCCATGCAACCCTGTGTGGCTGAAA
The DNA here is from genome assembly GCA_027475135.1 of Bactrocera correcta. Classification (NCBI taxonomy): domain Eukaryota; kingdom Metazoa; phylum Arthropoda; class Insecta; order Diptera; family Tephritidae; genus Bactrocera; species Bactrocera correcta. The sequence continues at coordinate 10,961,434 of CM050325.1, forward strand.
TGCAGTGACTCTGTGCGTGTGTGTGTGTATGTGGCTGTGCGTTGGCAATTTTCAAAATGCCAAAATTTATTTTGATTATTATTATTTTTATTTACATTAAAATACAGCGATTCATCATCGGCATTTAATTAAAATTTCACACGCACGCCTGGAGAGCTGGTACCGTTAGCGGCGCAAAAGCGATAAATAATTTTTGAAATTGCGTTTGGAAAATACCATTAAATGCCAGCAATTTAATAAGTTTTTTTTCGACATTTCACCAAGATTTTCGCAAACTCATAACGGTTCCCACGATCTGCTGTATCGGCCAAGTGCCGAGATTTTGGGAAATTTCCCAAAAAACACCACTACCCAGGTGGCGTGCACAGCAAGTGGCCACAGCTGTACTCCTGGGAACCTACAAAATTGGTACATCAAACAAAATCCCTCATCTACAACAACAACAATGTCAAAAAGTGCAACAAAGTGTCCCAGGTGTACGGGCCGGTATGTAGGTGCCCCACGAAGAATTTCACACCTTCAAACAATAGCCGATCACTTGGTGGCCCGCTCGGCATGACTCGGCTCGACAGTGCGACCGTGCAAGTGACTAGGGGACATTCATGCGCATATTGATTAATCACCGCAGCGATCGATCAGTGGGACAGCAGTACCGAAACGAAATGACACGACACGATAATTGACAGCGGGCGAGAATTACTACAAAAACGATTTGTATATATGATATGCGTGTGTTTTATGGTATGAGTGTACAAGTGTGTGTGAATGTGTGAAATGAAGGACACTTTTCCGTTTGTATGGAGCCCCTGCAGCTACGAAGCAATTTAGCACAACGACATCTTGGCTGTCATGCCAAGTCATTGGCAGTCGCATTGAGCCGAGCTCGGCCTGCCCGATGCGCACAGCCTGCAACGATTTGGCTGGCAAAGAGCACACATTAATATTTTCCTAAACATATCTTCCTGCAGACGTGGCAGACAGGCTGGCGTGTGAGAAGAAGACGAAGTATGTATAGAGAAGAAATGAAAGAAGGCCAAAATGCGGCGCAAAGTAGTGGGAGAACAAGAAGGAATGCAAGAACAAGAAGAAGTGATAGAAGCAAGCAGTACTAGAAGTAGTTGTAGAGAAATCTGTATAATGCAACTCGTTGCGTGCGGCCTTCTTACTTCGTCCTAAGCGACATATTGGCTCGTACTTGACTTCGCTAGTTGTGACTGGCCCCAGCCTTGTCTTCAAGCATTCCAAGACACCTTAAATGAGTACAACGCGCTGCGTTCGGCCTTTTTACTTCGTCTTACGCTTCGCAGCATGCGCTCGCACTTCACTTTGGCGGTCCTGACCGTCCACAGCCATGTCTTCCAACATTCCAAGGCACCTTAATCGAGTGTGCTATTAGTGCCTGAAGTGTGTTGAAGCGTTTTACCTGTGCAACGCAGCCTTGCTTACGGGCTTCCTGCTTGCATACTTGCATATCTGCCTGGTAGTCCGTTGCTTGCTTCTCGGCGAATCTTCGCACTTGCCCGCCTGCTTGTCTGCTTGTTCGCCAATCCATTTAACCTTTCCACTCTTAGCCGCCCGCTTGTCTGCCTATCCGCCGACTCTCCTACTCGCCTGCTGATCCTTCTACTGCCTGCACGCCCGCTTGTCTGCCTCACTGTCTCTTGGTCGCGCCGCTCCCGTTGTGCGCGCACCTGTGCACTTGCTTCGCTTCCGGGCGTTCCCCTTGCATCGTCTTCGCTCAGTGCCAGTCGACAGCCTTCAGGTGTTCAAATTGCGCACCGCTGGCAGCAAGCGTTTCACACCACCACGCAGCGCGCCCGGTGCAATACGCATTAGTCACAAGGCCAACAGGAAGGACACACAACCAACGTAACGACCAAAAACGACGCGTCAATGATAAGGCAGTTTTCTTTCGCTATTTGCATAGTCTTTTTGATGTGCCACAACGAATTTGGTTGTGCTTGTGAGTGTGTATGTTTGTGTCCATATATATGTATGTGTGCGCGCCGACTGACTGTGTCCTTTGGCCTCACACACGTGTATTTACCATGCAAAACACTTGCACTCCAACCGCTTTGTTGTAAGGCATTTCTTGTGTTGTTGCTGTTGTTGTTCATGTCCTGCAGCAGTTTGACTAATATCACATGCTTGCCAAGTCCTTCTGCGCCGCTGCCATGCACGGTCGGACTGTCATTAACGCGTGAAGATACATACATACATACACGATAATACATACATACATACACACACACACACACACACTTTCGTATTTGTATTTATTTGTGCAATCAGAAATTGTGGAAAAAGGTCGCAGGAAGCAACCTGAAAAAGAGCGAAAAGTTCAAGTCATGTCATTAAAGCTGCACGTCTGTTTTCGCTCTGAGCATGCGTGTGTGTGAATGTGGCAAGTGCTAGCTCGTCCTGCGTCATGGTCATGATAAACAGGATATTCATATTTTTATTGCAGTAAAAAATTGTTTTTTTATTTTTTTATTATTTTTTGTTTTCCTTAAAATCCTTTAAAGAATTTGCCGCGTCATTAAAGCGCTAAGTGGCTGTGGCCGCAATTGACAGCTGGCGAGCAGCGTGGTGCGTTATGGGTAAGCGAGCAGGTGGCATGAGTGCGCGGAAGGTTTTTGTAGATAAAAAAGAAACTCAGTTCTATAAACATTATTTAGTTCCCCTGAGTTCGATTCGCTGTGACAATACTTTGGTTGAAACACCTGGGTGAATGCTGTGTTTTAATGACAATAAGAAACTTTACTCGTGAGTTTTTATCAAATATACTGATTTCAGAGATCAGGACTGGAGTTTCATGAAAACGAACCCTATAAATTATGAATAGTATTTAATAGAACAAAGTCATCTCCGGTCGAGAATTTTCCAATCCGACCAGAATGCCAAACTGATCTTAGAGAAGAACCAATACTACCAATTAATTTTTATAGTATTTACTTTCGTTAGATACCGAAAGATCAAAACTGTACAATAATTAGTGGATACTAAACACCAACAACAATGTCAGCCTCAAAATCCAACGCAGAGTAACTCTTGTCACCAGGTGCTACTTCGGATTGAGTAGACAATTGAGATGTAAAGTCCTCTTTTGACGAACAAAGACCAGACGATGACAATATCTGATGAGTCGAGAAAGATTCTGCGGAAGACTTATGCTCCTTTGCGTATTGGCAACGTCGAATACCGCATTCGATGGAATCAGGTCATCGTCAGGCCGTCATGTCTTCCGAATGGATGATCACTCCAGATCTGAAAGTACCCGCCAGTGGAAGCAGCAGAGGAAGAAGAAGACCATACGTAGGAGAAAGGCCTAGATACACTTGGAATCTTGAATTCATGTAAACTCGGCTATAACCGCGTAAGTGATATCTGCGGCAATAAAGAACAAGAAACCAAACCTTAAACACTTAAAAATCGAACCACCAATTAGTCTAAGCCAATCGCAACCATTTCGTTCAAGTTTCTTATTGTCAACTTTGATAGGTGAAAGGAAAGAAATCAGGAATCAGGTTTGAAGATTTATGCCTTGAACGCAGAGTCCTTGGTTTGCCAATCTACAAATTATTGGATCGAACATCGTCTAGTTCATTTTCGTTGTGGACTTAATGGTCAGGGATCCATAATAGTAAGCTGATCTTTTTGGGACAAACCTTGTAAAGCATTTTCCAGTTGAGTTGCCTTCAACGGACGACATTGTCTGAAGTATCACTGATAATGACAATCCGTTCTCCGTGATAGTTTTTCTCCATAATAGACTCCGCATATCCTGCTGATGTCGTATGGCTTAGATTTCAAAATGGTTGGAAACCTGTCTTGTACGAGCCGTCTTATATTTTATCATGAAAGCCATTTAATACTAGCAAATTCAGAAGCTCATATACAACTATGTTCGGCTGCACAGCAAAGTTGCCACCACTCCTCCTTCATGGCATCCTTTTGTATTTTCTTTTTGGATGTTACATCAGCCTATATTGGTTTCAGTGATCATCGTTCTTAGAATTTCATCCCATAATCTTATAATCGATTTATTAAGTTGCCTTATATATAGGGCTCGGGTAACACTAGTACTGGAAGTATTGGCAAATGCCAGAGCCGTTGTCCATGCCCTTGGGTAGGAAGAAAGTATGAGCTAATTGGCCTGTGGGCTTCGGCCAGAGAGTAGTCTCTTCCGCCCTACTTTCATTAAGAATATAACCAATACAGTTTTACTCTTTTTTGTATCTTTAGCCTGCGGTAGGCTGTCCCCAATCCGTCTTTTAAGGTGCATTAGGATGTGCTCTACTCACTTTTGGAGTGGGACTGCAAAAGTTCTGGTAGCATCTGGTGCTTTAATCTAAGTAGATGTGCAGATAGCCCTTACCGAGTGGTTGATGAAAGAATCTAAACACTTTTCAAACCATCGGGCCTGGTCTGAAATCAGTAATTGGGGTTACTTGTTCATCGGAAAACGCATTAGGGAAGTGCAAACCATTCGCTGGTCCGGCTATCGCTTTTCTCTCTCGAGACTGTAAGTGTAAGTCAGGATATACGAGGATATAGAAGGATATAAAGGATATACGGTTTCGGCTGATCTAAATGAGTTCTACGGTACAAGTTGTGCAGATAAGTATGTATATTCTTAAAGCTCTTTCTTGTTACTAACAGCTCCTTGGAAAAATAGAGCTGAAGTAGAGCCAGGCCATGAATGTTTAGTTCTCGCGGAACTACTTTTTAGGTAGCTTTCTACAAGAATCAACAATAATTGAAGCCAGTGCGGTACCCAAGCTCCTAGGTCCTCTATACCTCAATGCTATCATGCTATCTTTCAACCGAGCATTTGCTCTGTAAAAATCCTTCCGTCTGATTGTATCGATTTCACTTTTCAACGCGAAGCAGAGAACCAGATTCCCACACACTGTCTTGTATTCATATTTTTCATGCCTGCTTTCGAAAGCATATGGAATAGTTAATGCTGCATTAGCATTGCGACACAACGCGCCCAACATGACGCAAACGAAAGTCTGTATTCATCAAGCAACCGCCCGCTTGTCCGCTTCAAGGCATGCGGCGTCTGGCTTGGGGCACTCGCGCCTCATTGATTTTCACGCTGTCCCAACTAATGGTGTTGCCGCGTACGGCACACTCCTTCGCAAGCAGCTCAGTGTTGTTGTTACAGCCGCCCTCACCACTGGTAATTTGTTCTGCCTTCCACACCGACAGGAATCTATGTGTCCGGTTTTGGCCCGCCCAAGGCAATCGCCATGCACAGCATCACCTAACATTACATTTTGTAGCTTCCTCCCGGTCCACTTGGGCATACCCACTGACTAACGTCGACCGTCTGTTCGACGTTACGTTCGCCGTTCGTGCGTTATCAGTTTCCGCTACATGACGTTGCTGCTGTGCTTATTATTATTATATATTATTACCAGCGTTGTTGTTGTTGTAGTTAATGTTGATGACTCGTTCGCACTATCAGCGCGAAGCTTGAGTCAACACCAACGCCCGCAAGCGCGCCACCCTCTTCGAATTCAGGGCGAACTAGACTCATGTCGAAGCGCTCGTTTTTTTATTGCTCTCGTCATTGTTGCTGTTGTTGTCGTTGTTGTATTTTATGATGTATGATGATGTTGCTGGTATTGTCGCCTTTACAGCTGTCTACGCAGCAAGAATGTCCTTCACGTCAGCAACGCAACGCGCCGCTTCGCTTTCCACCCCCTCCGCTCCAACGTTTGTCATATGTCACATGTGGCCACCACTCGCTAATGCAGCACTTTCAGCGTGAGCGCTTCGGCATATACATATAGTATGTGTAGGTACGTCGACGTGTGTGTAGATTGCATTTAGTGTGGCGTAAAAATATCCTCGTCCGCGTTGTTATCATCCGCTTGAGCTACGCTACCCCCAAAACGGCACCCAAGCCATTAGCATTAAGCGTGCTACGTACCCCGCTGCCGTTGCGCACGCCGTTGCCGTCGTCGTCGCCTTCGGTGGCTACTGCATACGAGCAAGATGGACTTCCGGTTTCCTGTTTCCGTCTGTCGAAGTTCTTTCAATGTGGCACGCAGTGATTTTTTCCTTCCATCCCTTTTTGACTCGCCGTGCTGCCACGGCAGCTCCATTAATGGACGTTTTCTCGCAGCTTTTTTCTCTCGGCATTACATCGACACGCATACCCATTTCTACAAGTGATTTCTGCATACATTCCGACTGTGTTGCGCTGGTTGGTGGTGGGACGATTGCTGCAACGGATATGTGGACAGACGTGTGAATGAATGCATGGATAATGCGTATGTGTGTCCGTTTATTTCACTTTTTTTTACGGACGACCAATCGATAATCGGTAGAAATTTTTATGGCAACTTTACAAGCAATAAAATCACTGATGAGGAAGAATAAAAAAAAACTGCAGGGCACTAAAGACGCTGTGCGCTTACTTTAAAGTGTTGGCGTGAAAGTTGTGAAATTACTGGAAAAGTTAAGCAAAGTTCAGCAGACAAGACGCCGGTTGAGGACGCAGGTTAAATGTTGAGGTTGAGCTCGCCGAGTGTTTTATGTGATTGATTTTTCGTTTGCTGTAAGGATGTAACTCAGGCGGCGTGGATAGTTTCAGAATTCAAAATCTGAAACTTTGCTTTCGAACGAGCCTTAACAGAGAGCTTTCATAACATTCACTACCTTCATTGGGAGCCTACGAATTGGTCTTTTCAGATTCCTACTTAAATGCTGATAGAAATAGCAACGCACCTTTGATTTGCTTCTAATAGCTCAGGAACAAGCATTTTGAACTTAGACCCAGTTTCGTCGATCGAAAAGGATCTCTGACATGGATTATTTTTGATTTGCTTTGCACTCGGGACCATTTTTATGGTTTCGTGAAATGGAATAAAAACTCAATAGAAAGTAGTTGCAAGATAATTTAATGATTTTCATGGTCCACAGTAGAGCTTTTATGGAGAATAACCGCAGAAAGCCAAGCTAATACCTGTTTCTTTTAGCATCTTCCTGATATATTTAGTTGATAAAATTTACGGCTGCCTGAAAGCCTCAAAATAGTATCCTTAGATGATCCCCAAAGAGAACAAAACTCATATCTACTTTTTCGGGCGTCTTTCTTATACTATGTAAGGTCAGACTTACGGAAGCTTAAAGCTTTTGAGAACTTGTATTCATAAAAGATAAAGGACTAAATTGCTTTGAATCCGGTTCTGAGATAGTTGTGCTGTTATCTACTATATTTCGACGGGATACCGAGTAAGCTTAGCTGTGTAAGATCCAACGGTGATATATTCCAGTTGTTTTATTACTAAACATTATTGCTGAACTGTTGGAAATCGCAGCTGAAGTCATTATTTTACAGAACTGTTCATACACTGTTCCAAAAGAGATGGGTTCGTACACAAAAATAACTTATAAAGTCTTTCAATGTTCAGTCAATCATTTAGGCCAAAATATCATTCGTCTTGGTAATATGAGGCAGTGCCCATAGGGTGGAGTTCTATCCCCCTACTGTGGAGCCTAGTAATAGTTGACATCCTAGAGTTACTCATAAACAATGGAGTTCATCAGGTGGCATTATACCATGCTCGTAAGGCCTGTTGTCACTTATAGAGCGGTTGCTTGGCCATCGCAGTCTTCGGTAGGCCTTCAGACTCGCCTGGTGTTAGGGGCAATGCTCACTTGCCCAAACGCAGCACTTGAAGCCATGCTGGAGCTTACACCGCTGCTTCTTGTGATCAAACAAGTTCCACGCTACTCATGGCAGCAGAGGGTTTTGGCAAAGGGAAGATAATGTTGTCTCAACAAATGAATACCTTAGGTAAAGACACACCACTGGTCCTTCTTTCAAGAAACGCCGTTACGAAGGTAAAGGTAAACTTAACAAAGGAGTTTAAAGTTACTCTCGGCAGTAAAGCGGAGTGGAGTGATTCCACGCTCGACTTAATACTGAGGAGCAGCACTATCCAGTGGTCCCCTGATGGCTGGTAATCACTGCAAGGCATTAGAGCAGACATTGTGGGACCGCAAGACAAAATATTCATACCAATGCGATGTTTTCCGAGCATCGTTTAAGCAGTTCGGCTCGACATGTGTCTACATATGTAAGGGGCTCTTTTCAGTAACAAGTTAACAGAGACATTACTATTGACGAGAGAGACCCGCTGGAGTTGGAGTCTTAGTTCTTCGGATTTGGATCTGCATACAAGAGTAGCTTCTTTTCTATGTGTTCAGAAGTTCTCAGGATGTGTTTTAAAACTTAGAATTGTAACAAAGATCAGCGCGACAAGCGGCACGGACACGGGTTCCTTTTAATTTTCTTGTTAACAGCGACCTTTCCGTTCACAAGAGAGCATTTCTTCTTTAAGGAATGTTTTCTAATCTTACAACAACAATCATAGGTACTTCACATACTAAATAGTATAAAATTTAATAAAGATTCCCGAAATCTGTTTACATAAAATATAGTTTAATTCAAGAAAACCGCTAGCCACCTGTCTGTCCGCCGCGCGCACTACAAAGCTCGTGTTCACCTTAGTTTAACCCTCTGTGTATTAATAAGGACCTGCAAATAATGTGTGTAAACAGCAACCTCGCTTTCTATGCCGCTAAGCATGTGCTGAACTACATTTATATGTGTCCATGTGTGTGTTTTTGTGTTTGTATGTTTTGGCTATTGTCCTTTGCAAATATTATTCAACGCGCCATAATTAAGCGACAGACAGCACCAGTCTGGCTATAATAATGACAACAATCAACACAACAACAACAATCGCTACCACCACAACAACAAGAATAACAACAATGACATTAATCACAACAACGAAAACATGAGTAACAATTTACCGGTGTGACACCTCCACCAATCAAACAAAATGGTTTACAGGCAAATAAGACAACAACTACAATAGCACTCGTTCGAGCATAAGGGGTCAAATGTCAAAGTAAATAAATATGCATACAAAAATACATGCAAACATATGTGGGAAACATACATACATACATATGTGTGGGTAAACTCGGTAGCTGAGGGGGACGCAAAGCGAAGAATTGTTTAACAACCAAATGTTTGTTTGTCCTCCACGGCTGGTTGTTGGTTCTGGCCGCTGTTGTCACATGGTCAATAGATATTTATGCACTCAAAAAAATACGCATTAGGGTGAGGAGGGGTTTCCATTAGCATATGGAATTGAAAAAAATATCATCCAACTACTTTTTCTTCTTTAATGGCGTAGGGACTGTCTACCTGGTTATAGCCGAGTTTACAAAAGCGCGCCAAGTGTTTTTCCTTTACACTGTTTGACGCCAATTGGAGATTCCAAGCATAGCCAGGTCCTTCTCCACCTGGTCTGTCTAACGGAGTGGAGGTCATCCTCTTCCTCTGCTTCCCCCGTCGGGTACTGCGTCGAATACTCTCAGAGCTGGAGTGTTTTAATCCATTCGGACGACATGACCTAGCCGCTGTCTTTTAATTCGCTGAACTATGTCAATGTCGTCGAATATCTCGTATAGCTCTCCGTTCCATCGACAAAGGTATTCGCAGGTATTCGCACTGCAAAACGACCATAAATCTTCCGCAGAATCGGAACGTCGTTTATGCCTCTGCACCATGTAGCAGAACGGGAATGATGAATGACTTCAGAACTCCTACTAACAATGCTTAGAATGACTTATTGGGAATTTGGATTTAAAACCTGGTTTTGACACTCTACAGCAATAGCTTCCGACTAAGGTCAAGTTTGCCTTCATTCCTTCAAAGTCTTGGCAGGCCTGAACCTCCTATCAACTATAGGGTGATTTTTTAAGAGCTTGATAACTTTTTTTTTAAAAAAACGCATAAAATTTGCAAAATCTCATCGGTTCTTTATTTGAAACGTTAGATTGGTTCATGACATTTACTTTTTGAAGATAATTTCATTTAAATGTTGACCGCGGCTGCGTCTTAGGTGGTCCATTCGGAAAGTCCAATTTTGGGCAACTTTTTCGAGCATTTCGGCCGGAATAGCCCGAATTTCTTCGGAAATGTTGTCTTCCAAAGCTGGAATAGTTGCTGGCTTATTTCTGTAGACTTTAGACTTGACGTAGCCCCACAAAAAATAGTCTAAAGGCGTTAAATCGCATGATCTTGGTGGCCAACTTACGGGTCCATTTCTTGAGATGAATTGTTGTCCGAAGTTTTCCCTCAAAATGGCCATAGAATCGCGAGCTGTGTGGCATGTAGCGCCATCTTGTTGAAACCACATGTCAACCAAGTTCAGTTCTTCCATTTTTGGCAACAAAAAGTTTGTTAGCATCGAACGATAGCGATCGCCATTCACCGTAACGTTGCGTCCAACAGCATCTTTGAAAAAATACGGTCCAATGATTCCACCAGCGTACAAACCACACCAAACAGTGCATTTTTCGGGATGCATGGGCAGTTCTTGAACGGCTTCTGGTTGCTCTTCACCCCAAATGCGGCAATTTTGCTTATTTACGTAGCCATTCAACCAGAAATGAGCCTCATCGCTCATCGGACGTAAAGCGCGAAACACATTTCGAACCGAACACTGATTTTGGTAATAAAATTCAATGATTTGCAAGCGTTGCTCGTTAGCAAGTCTATTCATGATGAAATGTCACAGCATACTGAGCATCTTTCTCTTTGACACCATGTCTGAAATCCCACGTGATCTGTCAAATACTAATGCATGAAAATCCTAACCTCAAAAAAATCACCCGTTATGAGTGAAGATGATGCCCGCTTTATGCTAGTTCGCCGTAAACGGATCGCATTATAAGAGTTTGCCTCAATCATGATATTACTCTTTTTATTGAAACAACATGGGCACGGTAGATATGAGTGGCTACCCAACAAACATGGAAAATGGAATAAACAGTACGAAAAAGAACATGGCTGGAAGTAAGTCGGAGCTGAACTCCTCAAAAGAGGACACAGACTAGAGAGATAAAAAAGGACGTGGATGGAAGTAAGTCGGGGCTGTCCTCCTCAAAAGAGAACCCCGACTCGCGCCGGCTGTTATTACCTAGAGAGACCAAAACCTTCTCCGTAAAATGTTAAATGCAAGTACGCGGATACCCTATGAAAATGTTTGGAAGGCAGTGGGAGTTGACGACAGGAAGTTAAACTAGAGTTACGGTCATGGCGGAATCGACAATATCGGTAGATGCACCTGATGACAGGATCAGTCATGTCAGGATCATAGCGAGTTCGGAGACTTCCCAACTTCTCCGGGTCCGGATAAAATACTTCTCGGTAGCTGAAGAACTTAAATAGGATCGTCACTTGACCGCTGAGATCCTGGAATGCTCTGGTGGTAAGGATGTTCGTCAGGAATCTGAACAGAATGCGAGCACACTAAAGTGAGCTAAGAAAGTGTTGGACGGCGACGATGAAGACAGAGCGTGAGCATTCCCACAACAGTTGGGTCTACGTAACCTAAATGAACACGGATTTCTATCCGGCCAAGAAGTGTCAACACGGTAGATTTCTGCCGTTGCAACAACAACAGAGTGAAGATGATGCGGGAGCTGCCGTTGCAACAACAACAGAGCAATCGAGCGATTCACAATCTGCTGGGAATGAAGCAGAGATTTAAGTAAATGGAAGTCTTCCTCGGCAAAGATCAAAGGACTGGAGCGAAACCAACTTTAAGCGGCTCTTAAGCTTGCCGGAACCAGGAAACTTGGTATGTTTGACCATAGCAGGGATATATAGCCAACTTCTCTGATGTGTGGAAGCGGGCAGCGACAGCTATATGTAACTGAAAGCTGAACGGCTCTATATCGGGATATGGGAAGATCGATTTCGGGGGGAGTAAATTTACATTAAGGAGGAGCTGACTAAACGATCTCCCTAAAACTAGCATGTAATTTATAATGAAGACCTTCGGAGCTAGTCGCCCAAGTCTATTGCAAATAGTGTCCCAATATTAATATTAGAATTTCTTTGAAATCCAAAATGATATCGATTTATGAAATGGACCCACCCTAATACTATCAAATATCAATTTTCACAACGCGCACTCTTAATAAAGCATGACGTGATGACATTCTGAAAGTGAGACGACATTACGCTATGCGGCTGTCATATGTCAATTGACATAATGTAAATAACAGAAATGCGAACAACAACAATAACAGCAACAAGCATACGGAAAGTCTAGAATAACGCCGAGTGGCAGGCAAACAAACGTCATGCGCGTAATATTTGCTGACAAAACAAAAACAAATCCTTAAAAAAATTACAACAACAACAAACAGTAGCAACAACAACAACTATCAACGCGCTGTTTCGAATTTCTTGGCGAGTGTGGGTCGAAGAATTCTTGTCGCCAATTTGACAGACGGCTAAAACAAGCGAACAGTACAACAACAACAACAATGCTATAGTATCACTGCTGTCTTTAAGTAAACGAGCCACAACAACAACCAAAAGTGTAAGAAGTATATAATAGCCAAGCGACAAGTAGCAACAGTTCAATTAATGGCCATACAAGACTTGCAACATAAACGAATAGAGTGCTTGCAACAACAGCAACGCTTACATTGCACACATACACACGCGCGAACGAGTCGGCGCATGGCAACTCCGCCCAACAGCGCGCCCAGTGCCACCACGCACACACACTCCTAGCAATGAGCTGCAGCAATGACAGCCTTGCCACAGTGACACGCACACACAACTGTCGCATGGCAGCAGTCAGCCGATTGGACATGTGTTGTCAGCTTAATGGACGCCAGCCTCACCAACCCGTGTAACTTATATGGAATGTTGCCTACGCTTCCTTTGTATGTGTGTTTGTGCCACATACGTCTAACGGCGATTTGCTTCAAGTACATTGCACAACGCTCGGCAATCCTGTTAAGCGCCACAAATCGGGTTGGCGTGGCAGTAAGTATAAAAATAATAACAACAACAAGCAAGCAAATAACTTGTGTGTCGCTGGCTACTGTTGCTGCCACATTGTCACACTGCCACTTGGCGTGACACGTGCTGGCGAACCGCGCGCTCCTCCAACACTCGGCAATAGTTACACACATTTATGCACTTCAGATTTGTACAACAAACACATCTGTGCCTGGGTTCGTGTGCTGATCTTCAAGAGGCGCCGTCGTGGAGCGCGTGCGTCGGCGCGCGTTGTTTGGACATGTGTCGGATTTGTTACTTCAAGTGCATTACCAGATTGTTGTTTTTGTTGCACTTAATCAGTATGTTACATACTTGACGCAAAGCTGCAGATGTGTGTTGCCTCGGCCGTCGGTGGGCTGATCTGATTATGGACTAAGCGTATAAATAAATATCATCATGGGAAAGTCGTACATGAATATGGCGAGATATTAAAGCTCTAACGGTAATCAAAATATGTTTATATTGTTGCTTGTCTTAGACCTTGGTCCTTGGGTCGATAACTTAAAGGTTTGTAAAAGCATTCCATCCAAAGAAGTCGGACGAAACCCTTTCTCGATATCGAGAGGGCCTTTAATCAGGTACGACCGGAGCATTTATTAGGGCTTTTAATGGATTTAGGGTTGAGGCGAACCTCAAGTACAACTTCCACAGTCCCTTTTGCAACAGAAATGTTGTGATGAAGTTGGCTGATACAAGTGCACCTCGGAAGGTAAATCTAGGCAACTTCGGAGGTGGGGTTCCCTCCTCCTTGTTCTGGGTGAGTGTACGACTTACTTTACTTTGGCGGTAGAGTTCCCTCCTCTTTGCTCTGGGTTCAGTTAGTAAACGACTTATTGTACGAACTCAAGGAACTAAGCCTTCTAGTGAATGCCTACGCGGTTGAAGTAGAGATTTCGATAAAAGGAAAGTTTCTAAACATCGTCCACGGTCTTCGACAAGAGTACTTGAATGTGGTAACAACTAATAAAAGTGAACTAGTTTTATTCACCAAGATCGCATATGCTTCTCTCACTTCACTGGGAGGCTCTAGTCTTCAACTTGTTAAGTACTTGTAGCTTATCCTGGATAGGAATCCAAATATTAAAAAGATGTGCAGTGAGACAGTGGAATAAGGAGTCTTCTGCCGGTAACTTTCTATCAATTCTACTTACAGGCTTCGAAGTTTGTGGGAAAATTGGGAGAGGGGGTCTTCTGTCGGGGGCATTCTATCAACTCTACCTTCAGGCTACTAGATCACTGCAATAGTGGCTGCCATCAAGGTAGCAGTAGATGATAATTGTTATAAGATGAGCTGCACTTCATAGTGAGCTCTTTCAGAGAGGTCTTAAACTCGCTGAAAGTACGCTGAAGACTAAACAAGCAGTGTTGGACCTTTTTATCAGTAGAAGGAAGCTATGTTGTCATCCAAATATTTAGCTTGGCGGCTTGGTTACACCGATATCAAAGCTTAGGTTGTCCTTACTCCAATTTTATTAGATCCGGAACGGGTCGGTACTCCACTACTTTCACACGCTTTATTTATGAATCTATGTATTTCTGGTTATTTTTTTCAGACACTGCTCAACAACCAGAACATGTAGGGTTGTGACATTAATGTGATTCAGAGTACAAAGCAAGGGGTCCTTTGAACTACCTGCAACGTTCATCTCACCACAATGGTAGGTATTCTCACTGGAAACTCCAATCGCTGTTTCGATCTACATATGTATCTGGTGTTTCATATCTGAGTGTTTTGGAAATCACAAAGGGTATGCCTTCACAATTGTCCAAATCGGATTCTGCATAGGTTTTGAGTACAGCTCTATAACACTGTAACTACTATATAAAAAATGTTTACCTTCTCTAATGCTCAAACTCTGGGATAGAATTCGGGATTCAGATGATTTTTTTTTTTTTTTTTGTAAGGAAGCCAACCAATTGAAGGAGCCATCAGCGTTTAAATGAGTTTTTTATTATTCAATATAGAGTCTTCAATACTCACTTTTTCACGGTCTTTCTGCAATTTCGAAAGAAAAAGTGTAAAAAATATTCCTATTTCTATTTGCACTCTTTTATACCACCTAAAGTCGGAACCAAGCAGTTTTTGGGTCAAATGTTGCACAACTTCCAGCCTTGTAGAGAGATATGGAAAATTTGTAGACTATATTCTCAGCTAGTTTAAGTCGACGTAATCTGAGCTATATATTTTCAGCTTTATTACGATCTATAGCTTTTAATTTTCTTGAACTTTGAAGCTTATAACCATTAGATAGATGTGTAAGGAAGAATCTTTCTTCGAGTCTCGAACAAATTGAGTAAAACTACACATTTATTTGCTTTGCATTCAGGGAGATTTTTTGTCATGATTAGGGATGCTCTTAAAGACAGGTGAAAAAATGTAGCTTCGAGTCGCGAAATAGTAGATTGGAGTAATTTAAATTTTTCGAAATATGCGCATCAGCTAAAAATTAAAATTTACTTAAGTTGGGCTTGACCTTGACTGTGAGATAATTTATAAAATATTAGGGATGTTCTGAATGTCTCGGGTAACGAACTACAGTTTGAAGGCTCGAAGTAATGTAATATAGTATGTAAAAAGTTTACTTAAGTTGCTCATAGCCATTTTCACAGACAATTTAGACAATATTAGGGATGTTCTTAATATTACCCGAAATGTCGAGACTCGAAAACTTGAGCTGAGGTGCTCTTGTCCTCAGATATTATGAGATAATATTTAGATTTAGATATGAGGGCCGTTCTAAATTGCAAGTGAAATGAATCTTCGAGTGTGGAACCAATTTTTTGGAATATTCTAATATATGATGTCCGACTAAAGCATCGCATAACTTATATAGTATTAGGGATGTGCTAAATCTACCATAAATTTTGTTTTTCGAAAACATGAAAATAGCCTATAAGACAATATTGAATAATTTTCTTCTTTCTTTAACAATAGACATTATTAGGGCTGTTCTTAAAATGAAGCGAAAAGAAAATCATGTTCGAGTTTTGAGTAATTTCAAATGTGCGCTTTTACTAAAGTTGAGCTGAGCTGTTCCTGCCCACAGATATTATTAGATAGTAGGGGTGTTCTAAATTGTAAGTGAAGTGAATCTTCGAGTCTAGAATTGATTTGAATAATCTAAGATATGTTGTTCAACTAAAGTATCCCTGTTTACCCTTACATAAGTTAGAAAACATTAGGGATGTTCTAAATCATCACTTCCGTTTTTTCGAAAACAGGAAAATATCGTACAAGACAATGTTGAAAAAGTTTAAGGTGACAATAAATTCACGTTTTGTTTTTTAATTTTCTCGGTTTCTCTGTTTAAAAAATATTCTGGTTAAAAAAATTAAAAAAAACAGTTTTTCTGTTTAAAAAATATTCTGGTTAAAAAAATTAAAAAAAAAATCTGGTTTAAAAAAATCTATGAATATTTTTTTTTTGAAAAAGAAAATTTTTGGTTTTAAAAAATTCAAAAATATTTTGTTTTTTAATTTCTGGTTTTCAAAAATCCACTCTGTTTATAAAAAAATATTTAAAAAAAATCTTGTTAAAGAATCCATAAATATTTTTTTTTTAATTAAAAAAAAATCCATATCTTTTCAATCACTCATAAATGTGGCGATGTCATCATGTGCATAATTTGAAAAGCTAAATAAGTGAAAATTGCTAATTAAAATATACTAAAAGGCCGAATATAATGGATTTGTCTCCACTCCACACCATAATCGAAGTCGATAAAGATCATACAATAATTTTTCATTTTATTTAAATTTTTTTGTTTAATTTTTTTGAATATTTGTTGCTCAGCACTCCATAGTCAATAACCAAAAAGCGTTTAATGACCAACAATCGCTTCCGCTCGATCAGACAAGTCGTATGGCGTGCAGTTGTTGTTGCTACTTTTGGCCGAAGTGTGCGCGGACTTGTTGCGCCGACACCTGTTACACCAGTGCACACGCAAGTAAGCAAGTGGTGAGGGGGCGCATAGATACCGCAGCCAGACAAAAGGTGTGGCTCCGAATACAGAGAAATAAGTAAGAAGAAATATTCAAAAATTATTTACATACATATATACATAAATATATTGAAAATCGATTCAAAATCGTTGACAAATTTCACACTGAGCCTCAACAGCTGCAGGCCGCGCCGAGCGGAAATATTATATTAACATGCAGCAAGTGACAGACCAAAAAAAATGCCAAAAAATGCAAATGAAATTAAGAATTAAAAAAAAAAATAAAAAAAATGAAAACAATATTTAAAATAATAATAATAAAATATTATATTATTTAAAAAAATATTACAAAAGAAAGAAGTATTTAAAATAAAAATATTAAAAAAAAATATAAAAAAAATTCTAAGTGAAATTCTTGTTGCATGCGTCGTCGCAGTCGCGACGGTCGAATAATTTCTAGCGCTGCTAATGATACGTAAATATTTGCCTCCACACGTGCACATATTTACACGCTTACCTCTGCACACACAACTAAATACTCATATGCTCATACTCCCATACAAATGTGGGCACTAATGTGTTGCTTATTTGCGCCGCGCCGGCAACTCGAATCAGTTGCTCCGCTGTGGCTTTGGCCAGTTTGCTGGCCACAACAGTTGAATTACCGTAAATGGTGCGCCTGAAAGCCGAGTGAAGCCAAATAATTATTGTTGTTGTGATTTGTAGTTGTTGCTGGTGCGTATTTGAATACAAATATAAGTAAATAAATGGAAAAGAACGGACATGTACGAGGCTGGTGCGATATGCTCGTGATTTATTGGCGGAAAATGTTATACTGATGTTAAACGACTGACAGCTTTCATCTAAATCGATTATAATAAATTTTTTAGCTAAAAACAGAGTTGCCTATGAAGAAATCACGGCTCGATACTCGAACTCGACCGTGGAACTCACCAATTTTAGAGGAAAGATCTCAAAACAAAAAATGAAAAAAAAAAATGAAAAATCGGAAAAATTCAAAAAAAAAAAAAATTTTTTTCCCGTTATCTAAATATCAATCTACATAAGTTTTAAAGAGTTTTAGTTAGAAACGACAAAGCATGGCTCTTTCACCTTATGCTGGAGGTCAAATGACAAGAAATGAGCTTCTATTGCTGAAAGTACTACTCAAAAGCTCCACTTTATTTCGAGTATCAAATTATTTGCATTCTAGAAACCAAGAATTCCTGACATCCATAACAGTCGCAACTTTTAAGCGTCAGAGGTCAACTCATGACCATGTGAATAAATGTTAAAAAGACCATGTATGTATTTTAATCAATTACGTTTCGAAGTACTTTAACCTCAAAGTCGGAAAGACTTTATCAAATCAAATCTTGGTTATGGACAAATGGTACTTATGCT
This sequence comes from Bactrocera correcta, assembly GCA_027475135.1. Lineage (NCBI taxonomy): Eukaryota > Metazoa > Arthropoda > Insecta > Diptera > Tephritidae > Bactrocera > Bactrocera correcta. The sequence continues at coordinate 10,979,686 of CM050325.1, forward strand.
GAGCCTAAAGGATGACTACTCTTCAAGGCCCTAGCAACGGAGCACCATTTGGTATTTAAAAGGACCAAACCTGGTCTATGCATAGGTTATTGGCCTACCAGATTAACCTAACCTAACCTAAATTGTGCGGAACCCTATTAACTCGATTACTGTAGATACCTTAAATGAGTGTCTCGAACCATCTGTATGTCAGTCCATGATGAGAGTCAACTTTAGGTAGTTCGAAAGTAGATTTTTTAGCAAGCTGATTGCTTCCGGGTTTTCATATTTTTTCCATGTATTATTTATATTTTCACTGGGTTTATCGATTTTCGAACATTTCTTTGGACCACGCTGTACTGGAAAGTCAAAATCGTAAAAACTTCGTCAAAAAATGGTGCCTGTAAGGAGAATGAACTAAATTCGAGCTTTACTAACTGGATTATTATTATAGATACAATAGCAGTTTATGAGCTTCAGCAAGATTTACCTTTAACCTAAAGGGTCGTTCGTTTTTATACTTTTTTTGTCCATTCCTCAGCAGCCTATAAATTTGTTATAATTCTCGGACGCTCTGTCTGTAAATCTATGTTTAAAGAGACCTTTATAGGTCTTTCGGCTTAAGCTTTTTAAAGAGCTGATTGCTTCCAGGTTATCGCACTGGAGACTTATTTCTACAAATTATTTTAATTCTCGGCCCCACGTCTGTCGTTCCTTGATTAGAGAGACTTTTAAGTAAGTCAATGCTAGATTTTTAGCTAGCTGGTTGCTTCAGGCTATCATACTAGAGGCTTCTTTGCTGAACAGAGATTATTTATGTTATTATTGGGTTTATATATTTTCAAACATTTTGCTGGACTACATTACAATGTTCAGGTAAGAACATCCAAACCTTTCCCATCGAACTTTAAAACAAGTAACAAATTTGGTCCCGCATTATTCGCGATCTAAGTCTAAAACGTGAGAAAAAATTTGAATCGAAACCAAAGACCAAGCAGGAGCAGAAAATTTTACGATTTTGAGGAAAATATACGAATTTTACAAAAATATAAAAATGAAAGACAAAAAAGTGACAAATTCGGTTTGGAATTAAATGCCGATCCAAATCTAAAACGTGGAAAAAAATATGGGAGGAAACCAAAGACCAAGCAAGGATCGGAAAATTTTACGATTTCGACGAAAGTGTTTAAATTTTTGAAAAAGAAATTGTTTTGGAAAAATATGTAGGGTGATTTTCGCCCAAAAGTGTGTCTTTCGGCAATCCACTGTCCCATCAAACGTCCACGGTATTCGTGCGAGTGTCGCGTTGTGTGTGTTTACTCACTTCACCTTGCTACGCTTTGAGCGTGCTCACACGCAAATGAAATAATTTCGCGTTTATTTGTTTTTAATGGGCAAATAATAAGCAATAAATCAAATGGTTGGCATATTAATATGCCGCACATATGGCGCGCTTGTCAAATGCCAGCAACAACAATAAGCAGACATTTTAATGTGTACAACAACAAAAGCATACTTACAGTAGCTGTTACAGCAATGCTACTATAAAATGACAGTAATGACAATAATCATATAATTATAAATTATACCAACAACAAAATGTTTATTTACACAAATGTTCTCGTTTGCATGTGTGCGAGTGTGTGCCTTTAAATAAATGACAAAGAGCAAATTTGCGCGATTATTTGTTCTAAATAAATATTTAAATTATATGCTTACTAAGCAAATTTTTTATATTTGCAAAACTTTTAAATTTTTATGAAATTTTTTTACGGAAAGGGAATATGAGACTAAGATTTTTTGCCTTTTATAGCGAATATTTAAGTCTAAACCAGTTTGAGGAAAGTGGTAGAAGACGACAATCGAATTCACTTAACAGTAGGTTCAGGAAGCAGTTCTTATGTTGTAGTGGGACTATAGAGAAAAGGGTGTTAGATGAAGCAAGCAGTGGAGTGGTTAGTATTATGAGAGTATATTTACAAGCAGGACAAAGGTTTAGCATCTCAGACTCTATTTTGGGAGGATGGAGCGAAGTGTAGAAGTTAACGCAAGTGAGGAAAGGTCTCTGAGCGCCATTTATTTCTATATGGCTCCAGCAGCTCACGACTTCCGGTCTTAGACCAAGTATGCGAAAAAACATCCGTTTGAAAGCGATCTAAAGTGAAAAGGCAAGTCTTCCCCTCTAGGGTTATGAGCTGGGTTTGGGACCCGCCACGAAATAAAAAACACATCCAATGAAAAGTTCAAAATAGCTGCCTCACCACGGTGTAAAAATTGTGCTTGGCGACTTTAATTGCAAGGTGCACACAAAAAGTGCTTTTGGCACAACGGTCGGTAAGTTCAGTACCCATGATGAAACAACCTCAAATGGCTTGAAGCTGATCGATTTCGCCAGTACTAGATTCCAGCAAAGTAAAACTCACCAAGCTACCTGGCTGTCTCCGGATCGAATATCCACCAACCGGATAGATTATGTTGAGATAGATGGAAGACACGTCTCCAGTGTTTTAGACGTGCGTTCGCTTCGTGGTCCAACCTACTACTCGGACCACTATCTTGTTGCAACCAAGATACGCACCCGCCTCAGTGCAGCGAAAAACGCACGTCAACAAACACAAGAAAAGTCGAGAAGTAATAATCACAACAGACAGCCGAACGATTTCCTACTCAACTTGCGCTTCTGCTCTCGAGAGCACTCATCACCAACTCGTTCTAAGGGAACTGTGGGACGACATTTCAAGCTGCTTACGTACAGCTTCAACTGAAACCATTGGTTTTCTGAAAAAGCAAGAGAACAGCTGGTGCGACGAGGAGTGGCGTGTTGCAGCAGAGAAAAACAGATTACTTAGCTCGCAACGTTACGATTGATGGCATACCGAGATTGAAGAGGGAAGCGAGACGCATTTGCAGACAGAAAAAGAGAGAGGTCGAAATGTGTGAGTACGGAGAGTTTAACAAGCTGGCCGACAGGGGTAATGTTCGAAAATTCTACGAAAAGATGCGGCGACTAACAGGTGGATCAAGACCGGAGTATACTTTTGTAGAACCCGCAAAGATGATCTAGTGATCGATGCCCAGAGCATACTGAAATTACGGAAGTTGTATTTGTTCAATCTGCTGAATGACAGGGAAAAGGAGATAGTGAACCCGATTCCCCAATCGATGACGACGAAGCTGACGTTCCAATGCCCTACCATGAAGAAGTTCCAAAAGCTATCACCCGTCTGAAGAACAACAAGGGCCAAGAAGTAAAGACGTTCAGAACGTACGTAGTTTTCGGGTTGAATAAAGTTGCTTATAATAAAAAGAAAATTGGGAGGGAATTTCTGTTCGTTGTAGTCTCGAAAATTTTCAGATTCAGAAAAATACCATTTCGCCAGAGTTTCATTAAAATCCTTCATTTCATGAATATATTTGAATGAGAGTTAAGATTCAGTGTCTGGATAAGCAAGATAATCAGTGTTAAAACTCTTAGCATTTCTCCAGAAAAGTATCTTATAATAGACCTTCAATCGTTTGTAGGCGGCTTCCTCAGAACATGATATTTTATGAATAAATTAAAAAAAAAAGTTGGTTAGAAGTACCTACCAGGATGTTTAACGAGTATATACGCTAAAATACTGTGGTTTCTGCAGCATTCTCTAAGGTTATTATTGAATGTTCTTGATTTAAAAAACGACATAAGGTTTCAAGAATGGAAGCATATAAAATTCTATTTTTATTACCAAAAAAATATTTCTTCGGCTTTTTCGTGCCGATATATATTTACCAAATGTTTTAGTTTTATTTATGAAATAAAATATTTACATAAATAAAACATATGCTTTACATCGTCAATTTCATAATCGGATAATTTAAGTTCGTTCATTGTTTTTTCGCGTTCCTCTCATAAGCCCTACCATAAATTAGGCCTGCTTCTTCAATGATTTTTAAACAAATCCCCCAAACAATGGTGGTTTCATTCATTTTTAAATTCAAATTATTTTCTTTACAATACTGGACAATTTCTATTCCTTCGATTTGATTCGGGTTTTCAGCAGCTTTAACCACCTGCTAAGACCTTCAATGAATTTCTACAGATTCATAAATGTATATGTAGGTATATACTTATGTACAAATGTAGAGTGTGTTTGTGTTTCTGCGCCCATTCCCGTTCATAATGAATTGTCGTGCTCGCATCTTGCTCCAATCGTCCCGTTAAATATTCATTACTACTAGTCCAGAGTTGTTATAATCGTATTAATTTTCATTTGAATGATCTAAATATGATAAAATTTGACAATCTCTTGCCAAGCGCGATCATAAAAATAAATGAGTTACCGATCGTAAAAATCATCGATGCTTGGCGCAGCGTGATATATTTAATACATGTTAATCCGAACGCGCGGCGAACACGAGCACAGTGGGCTGAATTTATTAAAGGTTTGGAAAATTGTTGTTCGATTTACACTTCTTCATGTCCGATAGCTACCCTCTCCCAACGTTAAGTAAAATTCCCAAGGTATAGAGTTCTTATTCCTTATTGGCGTAGACACCGCTTAAGGGATTATATCCTTTTCGAAGTTTGGCGTCAATTGGAGATTCCACGTGTAGCCAGATCCCTCTCCACCTGGTCTTGCCAACGGAGTGTAGGTCTTTCTCTTTTTCTGCGTCTCCCATCGGTTATTGCGTCGAATACTCTCATAGGTGGAGTGTTTTCATCCATTTGGGCGACATGACCTAGCCAGCGTAGCCGCTGTCTCTTAATTCTGTGAACTATGTCAATGTCGTCGGGTATGGAGTTAAAGTTCTGAAATTGAAAAGTAACTTATAAATACATATACTTGTTTAAACTGTCTTAATTATGTAAGGTAAAGTGGAGCTCAGGCTACTACCGAAGTCACAGGTCACAATACGCTGTCCCCGACCAGAAGCTGCAGGAAAAGAAGGCTTGGCTGAAAATGCCTCATGCACCCAATGAACCTCTAGCGAAGAGGCGAATAGATGCCGGCATTGCATAAGCGTCCACAACTCCCATCGGGGTTGCATCGCGAAAGAACCTACCCGCGAGAGGAAGCCCACAAAGCGACGAATGATCTTACAGTGATCAGCACTTAATACGCACAATCGTCGGAGAAAACCCTGGGAAAGCGCGCAACAGAAGGCAGGTCTTCAAGTACGTTCAATGCTCATCCCCAAGTTTGTGACCATAGAAAGGTTCAATTGAGATGAGCTCCTGATTCGTGCCCAAACCTGGCTTAGAACATAATTTCCCATCTGTTTAAACTTTAAAGTTTTTACTGAAATATTCTCTGATCTCGTCGCTGTTTCACTTCTAGGTTAAATACTTATCCCTTACAGCCTGTAGTTGAGTTATACAAATCTAGGCTGTCATCGTACCAATCTAGGACTTTCTAACCATAGTATGGTCACGCATAAGTCAATTACCCCTCTGGGTTGATATTCTCAAAAGAAAATGGGGCTGACTCGTGCATAATTCATCGAGAATCACCCCCCACCGTTATCGATTGTAATCCATAGTGAAGAAAGGAAAGATGGGAAGGTCGAGCCGCTGTATCCTGGAGAAGAAATTTGGACATGGAAACATCTAAAGTCTAAAAAACTTACGAGTCAAATCGAAAGGCTAGCACTAGATTGAAATAAGTGGAAAAGTCTCATTGTAATCCTCTGTACCCACGCAGATCTTAAAGTTACAATATAATGTAACAGTGAAAGATTTGTAGTGATTTTTGTGTTTTATTTCACCCAGTCCTTCCTCTACGTTGCCCCACTGTCTGCTCATCGAATATGACAAACTGTAGCTAGCTGGTAAACTCGAGCAATTTCGAAAAATTTGTATTTATGTGCGTACACAATACACATTTATAAGAAGCTTGACGTTGGAGCTCTGATAGCGGGTTCCGCAATGGCTTTACCTGTGGCAACATACATATGTACATATACTCGTTGGCGAAGTGATAAATAAATAAGAATATATTTAGAATTTGTAAATAGTTGGATCTTAATTTAGATTCAAATATCTTTTTGTCATCAAAGCATAGAAAATATATAAATTGTACTTTTGTCAATATTTGAGGGAATTAATTCGTTAGAATCATGTTTAAATAAAGACTTCAAAAGCCTTCTTTTTCTTTTAGAAATGGTAAGAACACAATGACGAGAAGGAATGTTAACACGATCATACATATTAGTATATACATATGTAGTAGACGGAGAGAAGCATACGGCTTTTGTTTACATTTTAGTAAATGACAAATTTATGAATGACAACTATGTATTTAGTGTCAATAACAATTATGTCTGGGGTTTTGTGAATTTTTAAAACAAAAACTAACTTCACAAATGTATTTTATTATAAGAATATACAAAAAATATAATTTTCGAACATTATTTTTTAACTTTTTTTTTTTGAAAAAATATTTTTTGAAATTTCATGTGTGAAAATCATGAACATTTTTTTAATAAAACTGTTTTTAAAAATACTTTTTTTGTAATTATTTTTGTGAAAATGTTGAAATTTTTTATTTTAATAGTTTCTTAATAAAATGGAAAATTTAGTTTGCAAAACTGTTAAAATAAAAATTATTTTAAAAATTTAGACAATTTTTTTAATTATTAAAATTAAATCATCATCTTTTATTACAAGAAATATATACTCGTATGTATGTATGTATGTATATAGTACATATTTTTCTAATTCTCAATAAAAGTTATGTGAGGGAATTTGTAAATTTTTAAAACAAAGATTATCCTTATAAATATATTTTGTATTAAACTATACTGGTTTTATAAAAAGATACATTTTTTTATTAAAAATTATTTTGAAATTTCTTTTTTAAAATTTGAATGTTTTATTTTAGTTTTTAATTTTTTTTTTTTGAAAATCTCGACGATTTTTTTAGTAAACTTTTATTTTTTATATTTTGAAATTGTTGTTATTAAAAATTATTTTGAAATTTCTTTTTTAAAATTTAAATGTTTAATTTTTTTTTTTTGAAAATTTCGACGATTTTTTTAGTAAACTTTTATTTTTCATATTTTAAAATATCTTTTTAATATATTTAAAATTTCTTTTATATTCTATTTAAATTTTTTTTGAAAATAGTTGGAAGAAAAAAATCCTTTTGGAAATCTTGAAAAATTGCTTTTAATTTAATTTTTGAAAACCTTGAAATTTTTAAGTAGATTTATTTATTCAATATCTTGAAATTTCCTTTTGATATTTTCAAAATTGTATTTTTTTTTAATTTTAAAACATTTTTTTAGAAATATTGTTTTTATTTTGATTTTCGAAAGTCTTTAAATATTTTTAGTAGACTCATTTTTTCAATATTTTAAAACTTCTTTTTGATATTTTGAAAATTTTGATTTTTTTTAATATTAAATTTTTTTTACAATTTCTCTTTTGAAAATATTAAAACAGAATCTGTTTGAAAATCTTGAAAATTTGTTTTTAATTTTATTATTGAAAATCGTGAAATTTTTTTAGTAGATTTACTTTTTTAATATTTTGAAAGTTCTTTTTTTATATATTATTATATTTTTTTTTAAATATTAAAATAATCCTTTTGAAAATCTTGAAAATTTTCTTTTAATTTAATATTTGAAAACCTTGAAATTTTTTTAGTAGATTAATTTTTCCAATATTAAAAAATTTCGTTTTGATATTATGGAAATTTTATAATTTTTTTATACCAAAAAAAATATATTTTTGAAAATCTTAAAAATGCGTTTTTAATTCAATTTTCAAAATCTTGAATTTTTTTTTAATTTTTTAGAATTACTTTTTTCTATTTTTAAATTTTAAAATTTGTTTATATATTTAAAATAATTTTTTTGTAAATATTTAAGAAAAAAATTTTCCAAAATTAAAATTTTTCAAAATTTTTTTAATACATGTGTATGTATATATTTTAATTTGGCCATAAAACGCCACATCGTGAAATCGCTCAACTTGCGATCATAAAAATCAATCCTTAAATTAATTTAATATGCCATTAAACTCATTAAAATTTAATATTGAAATCGGTCTGCTTTTCTAATTCGTTTCGGTTGTTAAATACGGTAATTAAATTTATTGCTAACAAAATTATAGCGACCACACAAGCTTTATACCGAAATACTGTATATAGAGAGAGAGATGCTTTTAAGGTACATTTTCAGCATAACAGCTGAAGAAGAGTAAGAGGATTGAGTTAAGAAGAGAGTGTGTAGAAAAAACTGAAGCAGAGCTAAGTTTGGACTTCGGATTTCAGCAAAGTGGCTTTACGATCGAAGTGGAGTTTATTATAGTTTGGATTTTGGATCTTAGTTGCCTGGTTTTACTGTTACCGTGAAAGGGAAAGTGGGTGTGATAAGTTAATTAAAAGTCTAGTCTACTTAAAAAATCGAACAGATCACTTGAGTGATGTGAAGAGCGGATGAACACGAGGTTATAATGTGTCTGTAAGACAAATTTCAAATCAAGCCTGTTCTTTCGGGTTTACTTTTTCATCAAAATGTAGAGAAATATGTTTGTATTCATTTATTTTCATTTATTCATATCTGACCATTTTCAATAGTCAAAAACCTAATTAAAATTTCTAGTGCTTTTTCCATATTTTCTAAAATGCGAATTTCCTTCAGGGGATAACGGAGCATGCTCCTGGAAAATGGCATATTGTATGAGAAATTCATAAAATGCCAATCTTTAAGAAAATATGGTGTCGTTATTTTAAACAGAATCGAAAAAAGCTATAAAATTGTCAAAGAACTCCTTTCAATAAACCTATATACATTTTGGTAGGTCCTTGGCTCATTTATTTAACCCCGCGGCATCATCGGCAATTGAGAGTTTTGTGTAGGGTGGAAGATCTCTGAATTTTAATTGTTTTATATTCAGACCTTAGCCTACCCTAATTTTTCCTTCCCCACAGGCTTCATGCTAAATTAGAAATTTTAGAATAACTGAAGAAATTTTGAAGCGACGAACGCGGTGCTGAGCTACCAAGTATCAACCCTGGACTTTCCTAATTATACCCATCCAGACATCTTTATTTATCTAGAAACTTAGGTTTCGGTTTTTATAGGCTTCGCACGGTTTGATTTTTTTTTTTTTTTTTTTTTTATAAACGAAGACCTAGCTTTGAAATGTGTTTTATATTCCTACTCCAACGGAATATATAGTACTTCCATTAACCGTTTAACATAGCTCTAACGATCGACTTTACGAAAGATAGACTAAGAGAACATTGAAAGTACGCGAATTCGCAAAGAACTCTTTATACATTAAACTAATCTGATAGAATTCATTCAAATATATACAATTATAGCTTCATCTTCTCACAGAAGAGCAATTTTTTAAGCATATAGTCTGAGTAAGCATTAGAACATATCCATGATTATTAATGATATGTGACGATGATTAATTCGGACTTTATCTTAAGCAAATCTAATATATTTTTTAAATATGAAGGTATGATTTACAATGAGTGACAACAGAAAAGGTAAAGGTCAACTCTTACTCAATCAATGAGAGCAAGGCGAACTGAGAGAGCAAGCAGGCATATAAATATCAAAATTATGAATATATTAGTACTGCTCAACAATATTTATACCCAACCACGACTGGGCAAAGAGAAACGAAGTGCAATAAAAATTCAAAACTTAAAACAACAACAAATATTTATTCAAATTAAGCAACATTTTATGGCCGATTATGAATTTGTTTTGGTCGTTAAAGACACCATCCATCGATTGGTGATTTTCTTTCACTTTTATTTTGTTGTATGCGAAGTCACCAACAAGCAGCGATCATATTAAGCTTAACTGCGCACCCACACACATACACCTATAAACACACACAAACACACCATTAAATTGAAAGTGTGTAAGGTTTGGCCTTATGCTAGTTTGAAGTGTTGACTTGAACGCTGCGCGCTAGACATTTAAATTCGAGCTGGTTGTTGTTATCATCGGCAATTAAACTTGTTGTGGAGCACAACAACAAGAAAAAACATTAACTGCGGTTGTATCGATGTTATCATACCCATCACGATTAAAAAAGTTTCCTTACCTTTTGAACGGTTAGTTTGTATGGCAGCTATATGTTATAGTGATCCGATCTGAATAATATATTCGGGGATTGGAAAGTGGTCTCGGGCAGAAATATAGGTAAATTTTCATGAAGATATCTCTTCAAATAAAAAAGTTTGCCGTACAAGGACTTGATTTTGATCGTTCAGTTTGTATGGCAGCTATATGCTATAGTAGTCCGAACTGAACAATATTATCGGAGATTGTGCCGTTATCTAGGAAAATTATTTTTGTCAAATTTCGTCAAGATATCTTGACAAATAAAAAAGTTTTCCATACAAGGACTTGAGTTTGATCGTTCAGTTTGTATGGCAGCTATATCTAATAGTAATCCGATATCCGCGGTTCAGACAAATATGTAGCTTCTTAAGAAGAAAAGATCGTGTGTAAAATTTTAGGCCGATATATCAAAAACTGAGGGACTAGTTCGCCTATGTACGGACAGAGTTCGGCTCAGCTCGCCAAGCTCCTCCTTTACATATAGTATGTAGTATGCAGATTTTTATATATATATTATAGGGTCTCCGACTTTTTCTTTTGAGTGTTATTTTAGCCAGTAAAGAAGAAGTTATAAAATTCATAGCAAACTTAGTATACCTTGGTACAGGGTATAAAACACCGATAGACGGCGACCGACTCGGAATAGCAGCGAATGTACCAAAAATAGCACCTCACATGTGACTATTTTTTGTGGGTACTGCGTTTAGTAAGCACAACAACAAATGTAAATGTAGGCAACAACATTGATGATTTTATGCTTTTGGTGGCATTTAACTGCAGACCCACAGCCAAGGCTTAGTCAGAAGCTCGTCTACTGCAGATCATATTCGGTTTATATGTTAGTTGTTGTTGTCTTTTGGTTTTAAATTTTTATGGTGGTCATTTGATGTTAGGCTAGTTGGCTATTTAGCCATTTTAATCGGACGCTGACAAATGCTCGTATAAGTTTGTTTTTAAGTGCCATAACGTCGTCGTTACCGTTGCCGTCTTCGTCGTCAGCTAGAAAGTGTCATCAAGGTTGGCGACGGGCGCGTCGACGGCTCATTTTATTGCCCTCAATTGGTGTACGATTGCGTTGTTGTACATGCGTGTCTACAATTGTTGCGGACAGTAAGTGACCAGACCTTTTTGGAGTTGTTAAGTACGGGAGTTAGAGTTATATCTGGGTTCCGCGGGATTAGTACACTTTTATGCTGAAAATGACACGGTGTTTGGAGTATGAATTCTAACCACATAAACTTTAGAAACTTTGGCTATAGAATACAATTTAATGGTTCTGCAGAAAACGCGTAGTTTTAGGCACAATCCGTGGGCAAGGGAAACCCCCAGTATGAATTCGGTGAGTTGTATTTATCACAACTCGTCGTTAACTCTCTCAAAAACATTTTGGGTGCGACTGCTTTACAAAAAATATGTATGTATATACAAAGTTTGAAAGTGAATCTCTTATGATCCCCAGGTCAATCTGTTGATACCTAGCGCTATGGTGGAAGTTACCTGAAGTAGGTGTTTGGATGAAATTCCTCATTACTTCCGACATCTGTAAGCCTAATACTTGAATTATTAAGAAGTTATGTAACTTAAGAATTTGAGGTTAGAGAGAGACCCAATACTTAATTTAATGCAATACTATCTATTTTATTTATTACCGCCAGAAAATCCGCGTTCTATATATCTATTATGAGTAGATTTTTTATCCAACGATTGAGAAGCACTCTTTGTTTAAAAATATTTTGCAGTTGAATAACCTTCATTAGAGCACTATCTCGAATAGTATCTAAGCGGAGTACCTCAAACCGATTTCAGTTACTACAGAGATCTAATTAATATACCGAATATTAAAAATGTTTAATTCAATAATTTTCATTTTTCAACTAGTTTCGGGTCAATCCCGAAAACAAAAATTAATTTTCGGTACTACACAAAAATCCCGATATTAAAAATCTTTAAATCCATAAACAAGCCTTTTCAGTTAGTTTATAATAAATCCTGAAAATAAAATCAAAATTTCGGGATTACACCAAAATCCCGAATTTCAAAAATATGTATTGCTAATTATAAAAAAATCCTGAAGTTTCAAAAGTTTAGGTTAATCTATCGTTACAATAAATCCCAAAAATAAAGTCGAATTTTCGGGACTACGCTAAAATCCCGGATATCAAAAATATGTAATGCTTTTTACTTTTATACGTTTCTCAGTGATTTTACGATAAATCCCGAAAATAAAGTCGACCTTTCGGGACTAAACAGAAATCCCGAAATCCCGAATATTAAAAATCCTTGAGGCCATTATATTTCATGTGCATTTTAAGTTTGTTTAAGATCTATCCCAAAAGTAAGCCCAATCTTCGGGACTTTATTGCAGTCCCGAAATATCAGTATTGAAAGAAAAATCGCTTTTCTTCGCGTCTCTGCCTATTTGGCTTGTTTTAATGACTTTTAACTGCAAAGAGATTTAAATTAAATCGATTACTCAGCAGAAGCGCAGCGGCATCAACACATTAGCTGCCACCAACAGCGATGGCAGGACTAACTTACATACATATGTACATACATATGTATATATGTATGTGTTGTATGTTGATGCGTATGTACTAATGTGTGTATTTATGTCCACTGAAACATAGATTTACGCACATAATGCAGATAATTTCGAAGCTTAAATGACCAAGGTAGCGCAAGCGGTTATAGTTACTTAGGTGGCTACATTAGGGTGGTGCTTAAAAATGGCAAAGAAGTTTTTTATAACAAATTTTCGATTTCGAGAACATAGATTTTGAGTTTGCTGTGAATAATTTTTAAAGCTGGAAGCTCAAGAATTTTCATATGAATTTCGATCGCCGCGTGGGCTACCCTTATGATCTAAGTTTATGTTCAAAACTTCTATGTAAATTTTTGAATTGAAATTTTAGACAAAATTAATTTAAGTGTCACCCTAATGTTCTCCTATTAGTGTAATACGAAGAAAAAAATGTTTTCATTTAAGTGTCACCCTAATGTTCTTGTATTAGTGTAAAAATGCGATTTTTGATATTTAAGTGTCACCCTAATACCCGCAAGTGAGTGTAAGATTATGAAAAAATATTTTTTTTTATTTAAGTGTCACCCTAATGAGCGCTTATTTAAAAGTTAAGAAATTTTTTTCATTTGAGTGCCACCCTAATGTCCACATGTTTGTATACATACGTATATTGCCGTCTGCACAGCCTCTTAAATTTCGTCGTACCGTTGCTTCGATTTGATGTTATTTATGCAAATCGCTGATCGCTGATCGCTGGCAGTTTAGTGGCGATCATAAAAATGGCTAATAAAAATCCAAAATGGTACTAATTTGGCCATTACCAGACACTGCCGCAACATTTATTTATATACATATGAGTGTGTGTGTGTGTATATACATATGAGTGTGTGTGTGTGTGTGTGACTTTGTGTTCACTGTGTCGTTGGGTGGCTGCCAAGCGCATTTTCGAAAAGTGTCTATGCGCATGCGCAGCAAGCAGCATTTGATAGCTAGGAATTTCAGCGTCTGCATTTTATGGCAGTAAACAAAAACAATAAAAAAACGGTAAACAATGTGTGAAAGCATTCGTTAGGTGAAGCGGTAAATCAACGAACGATGACTTTGGAGAAAAATTTCTTGCTTTTCTCTTTCAGCTTCGGCTGAGGCGGCTTTGCCGTGCACTTTACAGAGCCTTAAGTTTTTTTAATAAAAATCTAACATTTGTCCACATATTCACAAGTATTTTTTTATATTTAGACCACACACCCGCTGTCTCACTTATCTGGACAATCAAAAGTCAATCTCTTTGAGTGCCACACATCACAATTGCCTCGTTTTCGATTGCGCCACATGCTAATTGAGTTGCACTGGCATTTGCCACTTCAATGCTTCAACTGGACGGGCTAGAAGTAGCCTAGCCTGTGGTCAGCTCTTCAAATGCAACGGCCACTCAATAATTTTTTTTTATTTTCTCTCCAAGCAATTGTCTTTGTTTCAGCCTTTTAAAGCGCCTACTTGCTCGGAACATAATGTGCTTGTTGCCTACCAAGTATTCTCTTTACAATTATTTTTTCTTTAAAAGTAAGAAAAAAATCAAATCAAGCACTGTCTGAGGCGTTCAAAGACAATTCCAATCCAATCAAAGCAGTCAAAATTTTTGAATTTCATTTGGAACCAATTCAATGCATGTTTTTTGTGTTGTTGTTGTCTAATTCCCACAGTAAGTCTTTGCCGCAATTGTTTTTCTATGGACGCCGTTATGTCTAGGCAGTTATAAAAATTAATTGCTTTAGACATCACGACGCCGACCAAGCAAAATTAGGGTTAATCAACTCGAGGATTTCTTATTTTTGCTGTCAACGAGAAAGTGAAAATGATATACTGGATAGTAAAGTAAATTTTGTGAGAAGAAAAATAATACTTACAACTATTCTTATATTCCTAATAATATCCTTAAATAATTATATACTATGAATATGTACTATATATATAAATAATTTATATACCAAGTACCGATAAACACAGAGTTACCTTATCATTTGCTCGAGTTATGACTTACAATGTTCAAATGGTGAGTGAACGTACTTTACCGCTGATTTCAATATTATGCAAGCAATTTTTAAGATGACTAATGTCATGGTAATAAGCGTACCGAATGCGGTTGGAATCTATGGAGGGGTTTTCGAGTTGCTTGGGTTTGCCTAAGAGCTTAGGGATGTATAGTACAAAATATTTTTACAATATGAACATCGTTGTTTTTTTTCGCTCCCTACTTTGATGCATATTTTATCACCACTTGGTGCCTTTCACGAAGGCCTTTGCTTTGCTAATAAAAGCTGACTTCGCATTGAACACAATATCTATAGAATCTGCATCCAATTTAACGATATTTCCACTCAAAATGTAACGGGCGATCTCAAAAAGTGTAAACCTTAAAAACTTCTATACTTTCAAAGAGTCGGACTTGTGAGCCTTTTGGTTATATGAAGTTCTTAATTCGTGCTGGTAACAGAACTGTTCTATATTACATTTGATCACACTCTTTATTAGTTATTACAATTAGTTCTTCGTTGGATTTCAAGTACACTTTTATTATTCAACTCCTCTTCTTCAATTCACTGACTGCTCATTAGTGTACAAATATAGTTGATAGCTCTGGGAATAGTTGAAAATTCAGAATATATTGCGAACTTTTTTATGGCCACTGGGATACTTAAGCTACTTTCAAAGAGTACGACTTGCGGACCTTTTAGTTAAAGAAGTTTTTACGGCAGTTCTGTGTTAAGCTTTAATATTTGAACAATTTATTTCTTGTTTCTGGATCTGGTGGCAATTTTGACGTCCGATGGATTTTGTAAATCAGAATCTTGTTCAGTAATCAAACATTTTTCAGAACTTGTCAAAGTTTATTAGTTTCAGCGAAGTCTGCAATCGTTATAAATACGAGAGTTCTTAGGATGGATTTTATTTATTTGGTTTTCCAAGATATATCCGAGACTATATTTTGCCACTGAATCAACGGTTAAGTATTACTTCGTCTCCTCTATTGTTCGGGCTGACGGACGCCCATTTTGCTGGAATAATTTCAGTTTTATTATTATGAATGTTGACGCTTCACTAATAGTTTTTCATTTTTCCGTCGACTAATACATGAATATCATTAAATTATCAACCAGAAAAATTCCACCGAGTGTGGTTTTTAGAGGGCAACAAAATAGTATATTTGTATGTTCAGAGCTATTTATATACTCTGTACACGTAGGGTAGCTTCTAAAGCACCTATGTCCACTAAGCATTTGGGTCAGGTGGAAATACAGGTCCTCATGTCCTCTGTCTATCCATAAGTGTATGTTCCGGTAAGTCTGTGTTCCCAGCGCCCTTTGGATGAGGACTTTCACTGTTGCGGCCACATTTTGGTATTCTTGTTCCTCTCCTCTACCTTTGCCGATACTATACGCCAGTTGTCCCTTAAATTTTAATTTGCAGTCCAATATTAGTTCCAAATATTACAGCTGCGGCTGTGAAGTAATTTCGCACTCCCCTATGATGAACTCTATCCGTTCTTCCATCATTGAAAAGTAAAACTTCTATTTTGTGCTCCACCAATACCAGACTCACAGAAGAGAACCATCGGCGTAGACCATTTATAAGCACTCATTGCATTAAAGGGTTGGGTGTCAGCCTTAGTATAAGTATACCTTCGCACTGCTAGACCTCTAATTGTCGTTTAATACATTTTTATGATGGACAATTTAATTCAATACATATTTTTACAGCTTCGGTACGCAAGATTCTTTCAATAGAGCTCAAATTTTCAGCTATGAATTCGAACTTTTCACGGATCCGAACTTTCTCAGCTGTGAATTCGAACTTTTTACGGATCCGATTCAATAGAGCTCAAATTTTCAGCTGTGAATTGGAACTTTTTACGGTTCTGATTCAATAGAGCTCATATTTTCAGCTGTGAATTCGAACTTTTCACGGATCCGAACAATTTTGCCTCGGTGAAATTCGCTGAGGTTTTTCTATCCACTAGAAGCGGTCAGCTTTGGCCAAAAAGAGATAAATTTAGTTTCATCGCAAGATCGATATTGACTCACCAGAAGCTGTGGCAGCTTGGTTGGGAGGTTCTTATACATCAACTCTAAGTTCCAGACCTAATATTTAGTGATTAATACCTTTTTCTATTTATCGCCAAAACCTCTGGAAGCTCGGTTGGGAGGTTCTTACACATCCACCTTGAATTCCGGACCTCATACTAAGTGCTTACTACCGGTTCTTATCAATGGCATATATTGCAAGTGAAAAAATATCTTACACAGAAGCTAGTAAAGATTATTTGTTGCAGAATTTTGCCAATACTTAAAAAAAAAAACCTTCAAAATATTAACAAATTCACGTACAAAAGGGTGCATATTTGACCTAAATTGCATCATTCAAAATATGTGAACTAAAACCTCAAATTTACTGCTAAAATAGTATATTCATTTCCTGGTCACCTCTTTCCTAGTAGGTCACCTCCCTTCAAAGTTTTTACATCAAACACTCTCAGTGAGATTCTACAAGTGTATAAGTCCAAATTGGCGCCTATTAAATGACTTAAGCTTCAATTCTTAAGATGACGATCCAATTGAAATAATTTTCTGCACCCATCGCCTGAGAAATTGTTCATTTATAGACGAATTTTTCAGTTCGAATGTTCGTATGTTCTTTAATTACTCTTTGGCAGTGGCGCTTAGGCTACTAGAAAACTTTTTGATCTTTTGAAATTAAGAATTTAAAAGTATTTTTAGAGTTAGTTACAACTCAGATAGATTTCGCCTCAAATCAATTTCTTGCAACTGCGTCAATGAAAATTGGCTGCAACTCGAGCTCACTTTATACCAAAAATTTGAAACATAATTTTTTATATCTAAAATATCTTTGCAAATCACAAAGCTGATTCATCAAAGCGAAAAAATGATACTGTGCCAAACACGTGCCGACAGAGTTGCATAGACACAGAGAGACCGGGCCACCACACGTCCATTTAATGATCTGCCACAAATCGTCTTAATTGGCGACTTACGCATTGCGGGTGACTCTGATTCTGACTCCAACACACACATACTGGCACATATATGTTTGTTTGTATGTAAATACGTGGCGTGCGTGTTTGTGTGTCCTTTCGGTTGAACCTCATTAAAGGATAACTATGACAACAAGATAAGCAATAACAAGCAGCGCTTTGAAGCTTTCACTCACGACCATATGGGTACATGCCACACAATATGCGCTTGTCAAGCAAATGCTGACTGCTGACTGGCTGTCGGTGTGACTGATGGAGATACACGAGGTATAGCATAACTGTATATAGTATAACTGTCAGATTGAGGCACATGCGTCGCTTAAGGATTTTGTGTTGCTGCTGTTTTTGTAAATTAAATATTTTGTACTGTGTTGCAACTGTGTTGCCAATTAACGGATTATTAGCACAAACCGGCGCCTGAGCTGATTTTGGGAATTCGATAGCGCTGATTTGGCTTGCCATTTCCATATCGAGCTGATGAGCTTTTGCCAAAGCGTGTGGTTGTCGGCGTAAGCTTGTATAATGATGTGATATTAACGTAATGATAGCATTAACTAATATATAGTATAATAACTGGTATAATAACGGTTATAAATATATTTATGGTGATATATGATACAGGGTAGGCCATTTAAAGTTGACCCATTTGCCCATTTGCCAAAATTAAGGCGTCGCGGATAATCAGCTGGGTTTAGTTTTTGTGCCATTTGAATTTTATATGGAAACATCTTCAAATCTTTATGAATTATGCGTCGGAGAGTGGTGCGAGAGATGTCTAATTCCTGAGAGCGGCGATAACTCGATGTCGATGGAGTCTCCTCAATACTGGCTCGTACAGCTTCGATATTTTCATCAGAACGTCTTGTGCGTTGTCTGGATGCATGACTGGCATTACTGAGATTACCGGTGTTCACAAATTTTGCGTATAAAGACTTAATTGTGTTCTTAACTGGAGCACTTTTCACTTTATTTTTTTGCGAAACGCACGTTGAGTTAACACAATTGAAAAGTTATTTTGAATATAAAGCTGAACAATTTCAGCGCGTTCTTTTGGAGTGTACTGTTCCATGGTATAAATTGTCTTCGAATGACGCTTCTAACGCGGTATGACATTAGCCGATTTGTCAGCGCTGTTAAAAGTTACAGCGTTGCCAGATGGGTCAACTTTAAATGGCCTACCCTGTATATGTAAGTTCGCTTCATATTTCCCCTCAAGTTTGCTAGCTACATGTATATGTCACCGCGAGCGTCTTTTCGAGGTGAGCTAACAGATTTTGAGCTCTGTAGAGATAGCTGATAGACTATAGAAACCGTTAAGATGAGGTATCCGTTCTTAAGCAGCTTGAATTAATTAAGAAGGTAACGATGAGCTAGACCAATTTCTTATCAGCACGTTGTCAGTTGCTCAGGAGTTTAACATTGCAAAAGACCCTTTTGGAACCATTTGAATAAGACCCAATGCAAAAACAAACCCGATATATGTCATACGTGTCAACACAAAAAACCGCATTAGATGAATTACTATCTTCGAAGATGGTCCCTGAGTCGCCACAAAGTCGTTCAAATTCTAAAGTGAACGGTTATTAGTAATGAAAAGTGGTCACTCAAAGCAACGTCAAGCGAAGACGGCCAAGTAGGTAAAGGTACATTGGCGGAAACTGTTGTCAAGTCAAAATTGATGGTCAAGAAGCTTTTGCTATGAGTTTAGTGGAACTGACAAGGGCTCATTTACTAAGACCTGCTCTCCTTCGGCCAAACTTCTTAGTCGGACCCGTACTGTCAACAATTGGCCCGTTTGACGAAAACAATAGTCCAGAAGTGACCAGCCTGGGCAGTTATTCTACGGCTAAACTCTTAGTGCGGACCATTACTGTCAACAATTGGACTACTTTGGCGAATAGGAGAGGAATCATTTACTAGAAGCTTCTCCCCTTCGCCAAACTCCTTAGTCGGATCCGTCCTGTCAACAATTTGCCCGTTTGACGAAACCCATTGTGTCCCATTACGACATCGTCAGGCTGTAAACATTGTATGCATTTACCTAATATTTACCATGTGATTACAACCTGTTGCTGTTTATGGGGAATGATCGACTACGCTCTCAAACAATCTTTATAATTGAACATGAGTAACATTTTCTCAACCGAATCTAAAGTATCCAGAACCCAGATATCTTCCAAATATATTGAAAAGCACCTTGATATTTTGGTAAGTATACCATAGATCCCAAGACGTAGGTAAATAACTCGCGGTTTTTACCCCTATTTCGGTATCTTTTCTCCGAGTTCTTTAAGATTTTGGTTAATAAGCGACTAATGCAATATCCTATATAAATTCTGCTATCATATCTGAACCAGTACCCACTTGCAAAGATTTTTATTTGTCAATTATTATGAAGTCGCCGATTTCAAGAAGAGCAGCTGAGCTGTAAGAGTGTGTGATTTTAGTCGAACTTCTTTTGAAATGATGGTACTGTATTGTCAAAGTTCAAGTTTCTGATATGTGGATTCCAAAGTAGAATTAATTGAACCAATTTTTGAGGTACGTTATCGACGGAGACGAGGCAAAGTAATCAGCATCCAAGTGTTCCTTAATTTTACTTCTAAAAACAAGATTCAAACTACCAACGGATAATATTTTCTCTTTCTCCATGCTTCTAAAATACGTGGATTCGTTCGCTTCCTCACGAGGTCAAAACAAAATTTTGAGTTCAGTTCGACTAAAAATTTGACATAAGTCAGTGGGAGCTGTACTTCTTAAAGCATTTAACTTAGTTCTAATTTGAAAGAAGTTTTTAAGTTTATCGAGTCATGTGGCCACCATGACTATGTGGTCTAAGTGGTTTCGTAGATCCAGAAGATGTAAAAATCTATGGACATTACGGAGCGAGTGCTAAACTATTTATCGGATAGTTGCCAAGACCAGATTTATTACATTTGCTCTGAGTTATTAATCGAAATGAAAAAAATTGCAAAATAAATCCGTTTGATTCCGGGTTAAGAGTCCGGCTTTGAAAGTTTCAAGGGATATACAAATGTGTCTGGAATTTTTATTTAGATCCTTCCAGTATCAGATCTTAAAGCGAATTCTTGTAAAACCTAATAGATGAGTTATTAAACGAAATGAAAAAATAGATCCGTCTGATTCCGGGTTACGATTTCGTCTTTGAAAATTTTAAGGGATACGCTACTGTTTCTGAAATTTTTGTTTAGAACGTTTCAGTAACAGATCTCAAAGCATATTCTGACACGAAGAAGATTCGTGTAAAATCGGACAGCGATTCGGGGACGTTACAAATGGCGTAAAGTAAATAATATTTCCATTTAAACAGATATGGTTTTTGTTCTTCAGGCTATAAGGAGGATCTTGCCACATACCATGGTCATGGGGTCGAGTCAGCTCGTAATTTCGGTACACTTAAGTCATTAATGGTTTCGTAAGGCCTTATGATGTGTTTTTTACGCTCGGATCACCAAGAACCGATTGTTGAATCGCTATAATCTGATCGAGAGATCTCCTGTTGTATTGTGATCGGGTGTGGTTCTCGTAAAATATGAGCACCAAAGGTAGTAAGGAAATTGAGAGCTCCGTCAAAGCTTCCTTAGATTTGTAAGAAAGTCTGAAAAGTGAGGTTAAAGAGCTTCTGAGATCAGTTCCATTTGAATACCAATTGGAAAGACTACTCAGTTACGCCCATTTATATATTCATACATACATACAAACGCATATACGAGTACATTTCATAACTTCAAAGCTTTCGTTGCCCCCGACGCCTGCTCGAGTTTACCGCGCGTGGAATGAGCGTGTACTGTATGAGACGCTACTTGAGGCTACTTATTTATTAGCCGCCGCAATTGTGGCATGCCGCAACAGTTAAGTCAAGCTCACGGACACACGCCAACGTGCGCATAATTTACGTGGTCGCCTAGCAACGCTCCAAATGCCGCCTAGCAACAGTCAACAGTGGCATTCAAACGGAGTGCCGGGCAGAGATTGCGCTGCAGCTTAGGTGCGTGTATGGGTGGGTGGCTGTAAGCGGCAAGTTGCAATGCATAAATAAATACCCAATTAGCTGGATTTAGGCAAGCGCACACGCACACAAATACACTGACGCATCGACACACAAATTGAAATATTAAAATTTTCAATCTTATTTTGTTTTTTTTTTTTTGTGCGCCAGTTGTTGCCACCTACGCACAGCGGTACATATACGATACATAACATGAAATGCGTCCAGCAGTCTGCCACATAACTCACCATGCTGCCGATCAGTCTACCTGCCGTTCAGCTGCAACCCGCCCGGGCACACACCGGGCTCATGAGCCAGCAAGTCATTTGGACCACAGCAGCCAGTTTGTCTGCGCCGACGTTGCCTCGAAATGCTTTTATGCGCTGAATCAGCTAGTTGAGGCCCGACTCCGGCTGTGGCTCGCATCCTCGCAGCCGTCAAGAAGTCTGTGGCAACTAGCGCTAGTCATTTTCTATGCTCGTATGTGTGTGTGTGTATGTGTGTTTTTGTTGGGTTGCCGCTGCAACTGGCCGAACTTGGTATGCCGCGTCATGCACACCTTTCGCACAGCGTGACGCTGCCATGGCTAACAATGTGCGCGCTGTTGCACGTTTCCAACATTTTTCGATTTTTTTTCTTCTAAATATTTTTCTCTTTTTTTTTTGTTGTATTCGATTTGCTGTCGATATTTTGTAATGCATTGTTGCTGCAGTTTTACACCAAATGCTGGTGCGTTTTCCAATTTTGGTTTTATTTCGATTTTCATAATGTGCAAGACTTTATGACCCTTTTGCTTTGCGGCAAGGCGGCGATGCCATGTAGAAGCAGCAGCAGCAACACCCGGAATGCACAAAAACAACGATAAAGCGTAGTTTGGTACAAAGGTTAGCTAAGCGTTTAGAGTTTTGAGGTAATAAATATGCGCTTACGAGGTTGTCCGATAAGGCCTTAAGGTTAGGTTCGACAGTTGAGCCAGAGATCGCACTGAACTACTCTGTGCAGAATGTTGTGAACTCGTTTTTTCGCGATTCCGTGTATTCCAATCGACCAAAAATTTCGGTTTACTCTCCCCTTTAGAATCGGATTCACCTTTTGAATGCCAAGAAACGTTGGTCATCTGTTTTCTGGTCGATAGGATAGTTTTCGCTTCCTTCGGAGTAGTTTCGGCGGCTAAAGTCCATTAGATTTTGGTCTAAGCAGTCTGCAGATTGTACCTCGTGATTTCCACAACAGTGGTTTATGGAATAATTTTTGCTTTTATCGGAGGATGTTCGCCAGGTGAAGTCCACGAGTGTCTCTGGAATCTAAAGATCGCATCTTGTGAATTCTAGAAAACTGTGGTCACTTACTATGTAATTAACTGGACAGTTTCAACCTTTTTTAAGGAAGTTTGTTGGATAAAGTCCAGTGTATCGTGATCTTAGCAGTCTGTAGATTTTACTTTGTGATTTCCGAAGAATTGGTAATCATCTTTCTGGTCTATAGGGCAGTTTTTGCTTTCTTCGGCGCAGGTTTGCCAGTTAAAGACTTAATTTTTGGAATCTGGAGATCACACCTTGTAAATACTAGAAAACGGTGGTCAATTCCTCAATGATCAGTACTACAGTTTTCGTCTTTTCTTGAGCAGGTTCGACGAGTGAAGTCTAGCATTGCGAATTTTTCCTAGAGTGTATCCGTTAGTACATGGTTTACGAGTATATGACAATATTTACCTTGTGAATCCCAGAAAACGGTAGTTTCTATATGATCAATAGAACAAGTTTTGCCTTCTTTTGAGTAGGTTCGACGAATGAAGTCCACAAGTTCGAATATTTCGTAGTCTCTGAAGTATATCCGTGGATACAGAAAACCCTTAGCGCATCTGGCTGTGAAGAGATCTCCAGGTTGCGCTAGTTATCTGCAGTGAGGATAGCTGTCTTAGCTATATCGCGCCTTTTCTGGTGAAGATCTGCCAATGCGAGATCATGAGTTTCGGTTACGCTGTCCTCCGTGGTAACTATTTCTTCGGCTCGCTTGGGCGTGGGTTCATCAAAAACCCAGGTAACAAAACCAGTTTTACAGGTTCGTTAACCAGGGAGGCGAGGCACCCAAGCGTTTTTTCGTTTCTATGCGTGATTTCGTTTCCAACAACAAACATCGAACCAACAACCAAATATTTTTTCTTTTTCCTCCATGTTTCTAAACCACGTGGACTTGCTCGCTTCCCCACGAGGTCAAAACAAAGTTTTGAGAACAGTTCGACTGAAATTTTGATGTTAGGTTTCTACGACTATGTACTACGCAAAAACAAATTTCTATTGCGTTATACCATATGCCGCTGAGGACTTATTAGACCGCCCTCGTATGTATGACTGTAAGTAGCTGTGTGCGTGTCTCTCCGCCTGTAAATCGTAAATTCCTGATGACCATCATAAATTGTTCGAGTTGATTTTAATGTACCTCGAGTGTGTATCATACATGCATAATGTCTATTGGACGAACAGTCCGCAAGTCACCCTCATTGACACCCGCAGCCTCCCATTTTACAGCGCGTTATAGCCGCGCGGCAACAGCTGTAAACGCCGCAAGGCTCAAACACACACACAAACTGAGTAGCTAACCTCTACTGCAATAACAACACTGTGAAAAACGTCAGCCAAATCGACGCACCGTCATCAGCGTGCACTCAATCCTCGAGAATGTCAAGCGCGGCACGCAGACAACACGGCAGAAGTCAATGAAAATGGCCATTAAGAATTATGAATTAAAATATAGATGCTTCTATATGTGAGTGTGTGTATGCTCCTACCATTGTTACAACACACACGTAGTCCTTTAGTCCACGCTTCTCCCTCAGCAAACAGTTTAGGTCTGCTTTGTAGCCTAAGGCACTTTACCTTCACTAAATCAAAAATCGTTTAAATGCCACGACGCACGGTGCCGCATTCATAAAATCAAATCGAATAAAATTTTCAAATAAAAATGAAAACAGCGCTTTTGTTTAATTTTGTTTACTTACTTGATTATTGAGGGTCAAGCGTTTACATTTTCCTCACCTGAATGCCTCGCTTGTGTATGTGTGTGTGTTTGGTAGTTTGCCGCAGGGGGCGCATCCTCGACGCGCTAATTTAATGTATCGGAAATGTTGGAGGCGGGGGTATGTCACATAAAAACTTAATATTTATTTATTTATTTCATAAGTGCAACGACACCTTTCCAAACACATACAAACACATAAGACATATGGTGTAAATACAATGCTGTAAGTACTCATGACTTGCGACGGAGACTTCTGACTGGTGATCTTCACCAAATCTTGTTTTTGGTATGTAAATTAATTCTAGAGTTGTGTATGTAAACTGGACTAGACAAGCGATCCCACGGTGAGATTTAATGACGACTTGGATTTTGGAAAAAGAAATATATATGTCTATACTTATAAACAAACCTTATGCTTAAATATGACACGGACTGACAAAAATAACTACATTTTCATTTGCTTTAATCTTCTTCTTCTTCTTCTTCTTCTTCTTCTTCTTCTTTACTGGCGTAGACACCGCTTACGCGATTATAGCCGAGTTATCCTTTTCGTTGGGGACGTTTTTAACATGGCGGTTCGCCTTTTTACTTTAGCTCGTCTTCAAATGGTTGTGTATTGGCTATACAGAGAATACTTGGTCTAAGCCCAAATGTCGTGAGCTGCTTGAGCCATGTGTTAGAGAACCTCCCAAATAAATGGCAATCAGAAAACTTTCCTCACTTGCGTGAACTTCTACATATGACTTTATCCTTTTAATACAAATGTTTATTATCGTCTTTAAAACAGGCTACTCCGCCAATACAAATATGCCAACACTATTCCAATTCGCCATATACTTGCTAAAAAACTCGGCTGGGATGGCCTCCTAATAAAGTTTGAACTTTTTTGCAATAAAGTTTGAATTTTTACTAATTTGGTGAGCGCGCGCAGTATACGTGCCGTTCCGAGTTAAATTGAATTAGATAGTATTCTTGAATAAGCATTGCTTTTCGGCTCAGGACCACGCACAAAACTCTTCATTACCTATGAAGCTGCTGCGCAAGGATGAGGAAGTGAGTAGGGAGAAGTATTGGCAACAATTCCTAGGCATGCGCCATGCCAATTTGCTAATGGCTGGTTACAAGCTTAAAAGGTGTAAATATGTATGTAATTAACCTCCCAAGGGAAAAACTCAGGCTACTTGTCGCCTTCTACACTGCCCATTGTAAGCTCAAGAGGCCCGTGGATCTATGTATGTTTCTAAATTGGGATCACATGGCCTCAATAGCATCAAGCAGTATAGTATTGGAATTTATCAATTTGCTGGGGCTAGGTGAGTCGTGTTGACTAAGGAGAGGGTACAATAGACCTTAGGTCGCCTCATTTACTATTCTTTGCTGAAACTTTAAAATTCCTCTTGCTCTCATTCAATATCAGAGATTTTCGTCTCGATTGTATATCCAGTTCACTAGAGAAAAAACTATTGGATTACTGGATGTATTGCATTTCAGTATCAAGTGATTTAAGAAAGTTATTATCATTTCTGATAGAAATTAAAGTAATTCCAAAGGGACGCTAATGATTTCTTCATATATAGAGTTCAGAGGTATTCTTCTCAATACCAGTTAAAATAAAAAGAAATCGGAGATAACGGTCATAAGATCGAGAGCTAGTAATGGCATCTTACAAGAAATGTTTTATCTAATTCGTTAATGACAGATTTGTTAAGTTTTAAGTCACATTGCGAAGATACATTTTTACTTTATAATCTCGACGCCCCTTGGCAGACCATCTTTTGTATTATTTGGTGTTTGCTACTAATAATTATATTTTGGGAACCTCAATAAAAGCTTTTGAACCACGAAACTATATTTTGGTAGAAATCGAGCACATTGGACACCATTAGCCCAGATGGTTCACTTTTCTAGTTCAGATAATCATGTACTTCAGTTAAATCTACTCGATCGTATGACCTAAAGGACTTCACTATTCATAGTATTTTTAAATCGGTGAATTTGTCAACAATTTTATCTCCTGGGAGTTCCGCTCTGGAGTATAGAGGCTTACAAAGTTACGCTCTCTCATTTCGAGTATATTTTTGCATAAGCTAACTCCCGTAGTACCGATGTTAACTTTGGTTGGCCGCGATTTCTGCTTCCTTGCGGATTCCAGTCAAACGACAACCTCTTAATGCTGCCTAGTGTCTGTCCATCAAGTAGAATTTTCTGCGCTTTATCTACAGTACGAGTTCCTTTTTGCATAGTTCTTAACTGCTTATCATTTTACTTGCATATTTCTAAGCATTTGTTGATGAATGCTTGAAGTCTTTGAGTGATGGACTTCGAGATCAACCTTGTTTTATACAGCAACGTCAACTTAATCCATGAGGCGTGCAGTACTTGTATAATGTAAGCTTTATGTCTCTAACGATATCTGAGCTTACTCACATCGATTGCAAAAGTCCAAACGCCGCTTTTGCTTTGCCTATCCCACAATTGGAATATATTTATAGAGTTCCTGAGATAGGAGAAGCTGTCGACAAACTCGATCCCATAATTGTCAATCTTTAGTTGGCTTATGTTGGATGATTCCTCGATTCCAATATAATTTAGCTTAAAACATTTTTCCTGGTAAAGCAGTTTTCTGAGATAGATTTTACATACACAGTGCGTACGTACGTTAAAAAATCTCATGGGGTTTCCCTAGCATAAAGAAACTCAAGCTAATATACCTCTTTATAGCCTGGATGACTTAAAAAATAGTGATTTGGCTTAGTAAGAGCTTGAAGTGAATATTTCTTAGTATTCGGATCACATTTCGATCTTACTTAGTTGAAAAGATCAACATGTAATCAATTTTTTCATAACCGTCTATGGTACATATTGAGTATCTATGGTATACGAGTATTGATATTCGTATATATTGAGATCTAGCATTTTTTTTTGAAAATTTGAAGTTGATCACAGCTGGGTTTTGTTCTTCAGGTTATCAGTCGACGATCTACATTCCCGAAATGATAAACGCTTGATCGCATATTCGATACATTTGAGGCGTTAGTGGTTCTGTAAGACCTCGAAAAGAGCAAAGATAATTCTAAACAATCGGATCACCAGATCTTTAGTAATTTTTTAGACCTCGGGTTGTACAAAGATCAGCTAAACGCTTGGATCGCTAGGAGCGGATCATTGAACCGAATTAAGGTCATCGAGTGATGTTTTTTTTTGTGATTGTGCGGTTTCTTCTATATAAATTATCGGTTGATATATATAATTCGGTGTAATATTTTCCAATTGCTTTTGTAAAAGCTTGAAAGAACTTGTTTTTGAACTGATCGAGGGGTTTTATTGGATCTCAACTAAATGTTAACGCACACTGTTGTAGTTTTTGCTTTTATTTGGCAAGAAATACGAAAATGCTCTACAAATCTACCGCAAAAGTGAAGCTGTGAAAGAGCATTAACGGAGTAAGCCTACTTCTTAAGTATTTTCCAAAAAAAAAGAAGAGACCAAATTGTCATTCAAGTAAATCACCGAGTTTATGGGGAAAACCCTTAAGCATTTTCTTACTAATGCTAAATTATCCCAAGAACTCGAATAACTCAACTACTAGTACTTAGTAGTAATATAGATTTAAGTCCGTGGCATGCAACAAACACCTGCCACAAACCCAAAACGCCTTACCTACGCAAACTACAACAAATGCAAACATTGGACCTACTAATTTCCGTGTAAAAGCGAAATCTCAGCACTTGACAAGCACGAGGCAGGCAAGGCTGAGAGTCAAAAGACACGCTGGCTCCTTGACCAAAGAGCGCTACAGCGTTTGTCTAGCGTTAGTGACTCAAGTAGTTCGTGCATATGTATGCGTATTTGTATTTGCATTTCACGCTACAATTTTGATGAAGGCAAATGACGGCACCTACCGCAACAACAACAGCTACAACAACTTGTGAACCAACTGTATTTTGTAGATAAATAACAAATGTTTTTTTTCGGCTGCTAGTTTCAAAACAAATATGAATATGCTTAAGTTGTTTGCGTGCGGTTTCAAAACAAATAACACCAACAACATGAGAAAAATGTGAAATTTTTTTTAAACACAACAATAACTGCAAAACCAGGGCATTAGTTGAGGTAGGACGAAGTGAAGAAAGCAAATATATGTAAACAAACAGGTGAGTATTTTAAGATAAACACACACATGCATACACATATAGCTGTCAAAATTGCTACCTGTCTTGGCTACACATATATTTTCATACATATGTGGGTCTTCTTGTGACCTTAGACCTTTAGACTTTCTTACTTTGCTTACTTAAAAGTATCTTTGAATGTTTTTATTTTTGTATTGCATGTGTGTACCTTTATGTGTTTGTATTTGCGTGCCTTTATGTCTGCCACATTATCCTTGGTTGGCATTATCCGTATTACCGTTGTTATCATCTACGCCTATTCTAAGCCAAACCACCGACACTTGTTTGTGCGTGAAATTTTCATTTGTTCAAGAGGGCAGTGGCGGTTACTAAATAAATAGTTGGATATGTACAAACATACTTATTTATTTATTTATTTGGGTATGTTTGTAGCAATCTTCAGAAAATGTGGCACACCAATACAGCACACCCGGCAAGTTTTGCTCTGTCTGAACTTTAATTCCATGCGGAATTACAAAAACATCGCAGGTTTAACTCTTTAAAAAGCAAACAAAAAAAATGTGACAGGTGGCAACCTTATTGAAAAAAAATTTCGAATTTACTCACAAATACAGCTTACTTAGTACCTCTAGTAATATTTTTCGCAGTTTTAATTTTTTCTAGGTGGCAACGTCGTTTTTGAAAAATTTTAAAGTTATTCCCAAACATTTTTGAAAAAACTCATTTTTTGTTTCGTATATTTTTTAACTATTTTACAATTTCTTTTTCGATAAGTGTCATCTTTGCTCCCAAACACCTTCCCGAAAACATTCTTAAACAGTTTATGTTCTGGATGTGTATGTATATGTGCATACATATGTTTATATACATATATAATATTTGAAATTTTTTTAATTTTTAAGTAATGAAGGTCGCCTTATACTTTTAGTAACATTTTTCACAGTTTTAGTTTTTTCGTTAGGTGGCAGCCTTGTTTCGAAAATATTTTGAAGTCGCTCCCAAACACATTTCAAAAATCTTTTTTTTTATATATTAACTAAATTAAAAAAATTTTCGATAGGTGGCAACTCTGTTTTTTTTTTCCAAATATTTTTAAATTCCTAAAGACAAAAAACTCACTTAGATTTCTCACCTAACGGCCAAAAAGCGAGATAGATAGTGATATCAATATACATATAAAAGATCAGGATGACGAGATGAGTTAAAATCCAATCGTCTCTCTGTCCGTCTATACGTGCAAGCTGTAAGTTGAGTAAAAATTTAGATATCTTTCTGAAACTTGGTATGCGCATTTAAAAAAAAAAGTATGAGTTCATAGATGGGCGTAATCGGATATTAACCATGCGCCAAACCTTGGAAAAGACTGATGAAAAGAGAATCGACACACACCACCTCTTCGTCGATTTCAAAGCCGCCTTCGACAGCACGAAAAGGAACCGTCATTACTGCTAAACTGACGCTGAGCAATACCAAAATCCCCGTTAGGATCGGGAAGGATCTCTCTGACACGTTCGAAACCAAACGAGGTTTCAGACAAGTCGACTCTCTTTTGTGCGACTTCTTCAATCTGCTCTTGGAGAAACTAATTCGAACAGCAGAACTAAATAAGGAAGGTCCTATCTTCTATAAGAGTGTACAGCTGCTGGCGTGCGCTGATGACATCGATATCATTAGCCTCAACATCCGGTCAGTTAGTTCTGCTTTTACCAGACTGGATAAGGAAGAGAAGCAGATGGGTCTGATAGTGAAAGAGGGCAAGACGAAATATCTCCTGTCATGAAATAAACAGTCGTCGCACTTGCAACTAGGCTATTCTGTTTTCGAATTTTTGCTGAAAAATCTGTCAATCTGTGAGATATAATTTTGATTTTCAGACAACAGACTTACTTATAATCATGCGCCCTTATGTTATATAAGGGTAAAGTCAGATCAATACTCCTCGTAGTCTCCATAAATAACTTATATAAAGATTTGCGAACTACCCCATCAGTCTTCCCTCGATTTCGGTCAATACTTCGCTTAGCTCACTATCTGTTATAACTTCGTCGTTGGAGTCTCTCTTTCTCACTCAATGTTTTTGAACGATTTTGATTAGGACTGTGTAAAGAAATGCTGAAAAAATACGATCGCAGTGTTTCAAAAGACGTTTATAAGATCGTCACAGGTGACGAATCATGGATCTATGCGTATGAGCCCGAAACAAAACAACAATCGACCGTGTGGGTCTTCCAAGACGAGCCAAATCCAACGAAAGTTGTTCGTGGAAGAAGCACTTCGAAGTAAATGGTCGCCTGTTTCTCCGGCAAAACTGGTCACATGGCGACTGTTCCGCTTGAGCACCGTAGGACGGTCAATTCTGAGTGGTACACCATCATTTGTTTGCCTGAAGTCTTCGGAGAAATTCGAAAAACGAACAAGAGAAGACGAATCATTGTGCACCATGACAATGCGAGCTCTCACACATCGGCTTAAACCAACGCCTTTTTCCGGCCAAAATGTCGAATTGATGGGTCATCCGCCGTACAGCCCTGACTTGGCACCCAATGACTTCTTTTTATTCCCACATATCAAGAAAATAATGCGTGGTCACCGATTTTCGTCCCCAGAAGATGCTTTTGCAGCATTCAAAAACCATGTTTTGGAGGTGTCTCAATCGGAATGGAAAAAGTGCTTCGAAAATTGTTTTGAGCGCATGCAAAAGTGTATAAATCTTGATGGAGAATATTTTGAAAAACAATACAACCATTTTCGTTGATAAATATTCCTATTCTCATTATTAGGCCAGAAACATATATAGCAGCCCTCGTATATGGCATATATCGTCCATATATGGGTTATCTTAATAAAATTGAGAGAGCGTGTTTTTCTTATAACGGTACATCGTTGTGCTTTGAATGAATAAAATCAGGGGAAAACTTGCACCCTCATACTCGTATAACTAACAAGCCTTATCTACTTGAAGGTATTTCGGTTGTTGTTATTCATATTTAAATTTTCGAACTACATTTTTTGGTTTCTAAGAGTTTAAGGTCGCTTTCAAAGAATCTATTTTTCTTAAACCGCACCAAAAAAAAAAACAAATATTTTCAAGCAGACAAAAAAGTTTTCAGTTGAAACCTGGATACTTACAACTCTAAGTTTTCAGAAATATTACAAAATAAATAACTGCAAATTTTTTAAAAACAATTTCTTAAAATTTCTGCCTACGGCTCATCATTAAGGTCACGGCAAAATTTATTGCCGGTCCACCCAGTCAACCAATTGCGCACTGACAGCCTGATTAATTACAAATCTTTTTTTCTTTTATTGAATTTTGCTTTTGTTTTGGTTTTTGAAAAACATTTATTACCGAAACACCCCTGCAAAAGGTTGAGCTACCGAACAGAAGTTGTGAGGATTGCAATAAGAGTGGGTATGTGTGTGTGGAGAAGAATGCGAGTAGATGATCACAGTTATATACATATATATATATATATATATATGTATACACATGTAGACGTACATACACTTATACTTATCCATGCATACATATTTATATGTATGTACATATTGACATGCTTTTATATACCCACTTTACCCTACAGACACCTTCGATTAACTCACGCATGCAATTTTGCTCACCTACAAATAAATGTCTGTATAAGTGTATGTATGCATTTGAGTATGTGAGTACATTTTTTGTATGTGTGTGTGTGTATGCTTTTATATTCTCGCATCCTTAATGGCAATTTTCGCTTAGGACACGCTAAAAGGCCACCTTCGACCACTTAACGTTTTTCCTACACATTGTTGTTGTAATTTTAGTTGTTGTTATTGCTTTCGCTACAAATGGCGAACTTCAACTTCGGCGGTTCAGCGCACAAACAAACAACAACAAACTTATGTATTTATGACTAAGTACAGATGAGCCGGCTAAATGCTGTTGTTTGTGTTGTTGTAGTGCATATATGGGAACAATGCGGGTAGAGATTCTTGGAAGCTGAAACTCAAACACCGGAAAACACTACTCCAAAAGTAGGCGAACAAATATATGGTATATACATGCATACCTGGTTTGATTTATACACACATATACATATGTATATATATTTTATACACATATTTATACATGTATGTATATATACACATATATATTTATGGAAGTCGATATGAGGTTCAAGGATGTCAAATCTACGCGTTGAGATTTTCGAATACACACTTACCTATACACACACATACATATATATATATTCATATGTATATGTGCATATATGTTTGTGTGTGTGCTCCTAATGTCCTTTAGCCATAACGGCAAGGTGGTCGAGCAAGCACAATTTTTTCGTGCCTTACAAGCAAAACTACCTGACTGCAAATCGTTTGCTGTTGTTGTTGTTGGTTTTTTTCAACCGAACCACTGGCAATAACAAATAGCCTACAACAACAATGCAAGACACTAGCGGAAATATGTGAACAGAAAAATTTACCAAAAAAAAAATTTTAAGGTGCCAAACAAAAAACGGGGAA
Organism: Bactrocera correcta; assembly: GCA_027475135.1. Classification (NCBI taxonomy): domain Eukaryota; kingdom Metazoa; phylum Arthropoda; class Insecta; order Diptera; family Tephritidae; genus Bactrocera; species Bactrocera correcta. The sequence goes on from CM050325.1 coordinate 11,012,970, forward strand.
AAAACAAAAACAACAACAAATAAGATTTATTATCCTTGCAGTTTTCGCTCTCACTTAGCCATGGCGTAGGGTTTCCCATGAGAAATAGCAAATATAAAAACACATACATGCACATACACTTATAAATATATGCGCTGGCAAACTGATAAAGTTAACAACAACAACAAAAACTACAACAACCATACAAACCACACGTAGACGATAGCCAGCGCTTGGCAGCCTTTGCTGTTAGTACGCGAGTGCTTGGCCTTAGCCTTCCAAATACTATTTTTCACCAAAAAAAAAAAAACAACAAAAGCAGCAACAAATAATGATAACAACAACAATTTGTGATAACAACAACGAATGCTAAAAAACAAGGAAATTACTGTACCGTTGTGCTCTGATACACCTTCGCTATTCGAAAAAACAAACATTTTTTTCTTGCTCTGACTCTTCAACATCCTACGATTGTGTGTTTTTGTTTTTGTTGCTGCTGCAAAATGGCGACACATCATCATGCACGTGGTGCTCAACTCATTCCCATACTTTTTCCGCTTCCAACAGCAGTGAATTTGCAATTTTTTTTTTGCTGCTACTGTTGAGCATCTAATCCTTCACAAACGATACGAAAAACATAGCAACAACAACAACAACAACAAGCACATGTTTATAAATTTTTGTGCGCTTGCTGTCAGTGCATCCATTTGGCGGCATGTAACCCCATAAACACTTCTCTTATATATTTCGCACAGGTATGCATATACATATGTACAAAAACAATTTCATATACATACATATGTATATACACATTCAACTTCATATTCATACATAAACACACACCTCCAAAGCTACAAACTAACGCACCTGTGTGCAGATTTAGAGCAGATACTCGGTTGCAGGCCCAACTCTAATGACGGTAGCTGGTAATGTGCACCAAATATGCATGCAATACTTTTGTACAAATGTATGTAGCTTTACAATTCTGTGCAAAATATTAGCACTACACATATTAAAGTGATTTTCGAAGGCTGACATCCTTTTCTTATCGCATAAAAGGGTATAAAAAGATCCTTGTCTTGATTTTCGTCGATCAGTTTGTATGACAGCTATATGCTTTAGTAGTCCGATCTGAACAATTTATTCAGGAATTGTGGTGCTACCTTGGATAATAGTCTATGCAAAATATCGTTAAGATAACTTATGAAATAAAGAAATTTCTCGTACAAGAACTAGATTTTTACAGGTCAGTTTGTATGACAGCCATACGACATAGTGGTGCGATTTCAACAACTGCGACAAATGAACAGCTTCTTGAAAAGAAAATAATGTGTGCGAAATATCAGATCGATACCTCAAGAATTAAGTGACTGTATACAGACGGACGTGGCTGAATCGACTTAGCTTGTGACGCTGATCATTTACAAATATAAAGCATATACTTTATGGGGCCTTGGTGTTATTAGATAGCTAGGCTGATGAGACCTTTTCCAAAGCCGCGCTAACTTTAGCTCTTGCGCTGTCGAAAGTTCGCTTAAGCCAAGGTGGATCGCAAAATGTCTTGTGAGCTCTTCACCCTCAGTAAGGGATTCGAACGTCATTGTACCTTGTCGTTTCAGAATCTTATAGGATGTCAATTGTAGAAGTTGTTTGGAAGAGGACAAGGAAGAGACATTTCAACACTTTCTCTTTATTAGATTAAGGCTTAAATACTTGGGAGCTCACATTTTCAGGCATCCGGCTGAGCTGGTGTGAATTGAAACGAAATGCCAAAGCAGTTTTGTGTTGGCCTCCAAGCACTTTGTCTACTTCTGAGATTTGATTATGAGATCTGATCGTAAATAGACAAAGCTCTATGAGACCAACACAGATCTGCTGAGGCATTTCATTTCAATTTTTGTCAGCTCAATGCGATATCTGAAAGTGTGAGCTCAAGGAACTGCATATAAAATCCAAGTTTTTAGTTTCAGAAGTCTAATTCTTCTCAGACAGTTCAGACAACAGTTCACAATATTTTTTCCCTTGGCTTTATTTACTTCATAACCTTAAACTAAGAGATTATTGACGACTTTAAACATTAATTACCACATTAGTTACTCCAGAGTTTTCATCAAGTTTCCAATGAGCCATATGATTTCCACGAGAGTCTAGGATAAATCGTCACAGTTTGTAGAAACCGTCACACTCTGCGTGGATTGGTTGATATCCTCGTTAGAGTAAAGAATGATATCCCCGATGTTCAAGAAATGGGATGGACGGGGTAAAGACTGAAGCGATCCACAATCCACATCAAAGCGAAGTTCTTCAACATACTGCTGATGTGAGCCCATCACCCGATGGAATAGAAGGACTTTGGGAACAAACATGACTTATATGAGCGCTTGGAGGGCACCTATGAGAGCTGCTCTCGCCACGATGACAAAATCGTGCTTTAGGATTTAAACGGCAGAAGGTGTCTTTGGCAAAAGGTGTCTTTGGCAATACGGTCGGTAAATTCAGCCTCTACGTTGAAACATCCCCAAATGGGTTAAGGCTGATCGACTTCACAGGGGCCCGAAATATGGTTATCTGTTGTATTAAATTCAAGCATAAGAAAATGCATCGAGCTACTTGGCTATCTCCGGATCGAAAAGCCATCGATCATGTTGTGAAATACGGAAGACACGTCTGCAGATTTATGTTAGAAAGGTTCCCATGAACCGATGAGGATTTAAAAAATTCAAACGAAATACTAAAAATTGCATAGTGAAGTGTATATCAGATAGGATGGTTTTGAGTTAGGGTTAGCTTGGATGAGAAATTGAACATATTTGCTTACATAAGAAGTATCATTTTCTATGAAGGTCATACCGTTAGTCTAATAATGTTTTTAAAGAAATCTTGCAGAAATATAAAATTTTTCTCGCACACATAAACACAAAACATCGTTGCCATTATTTTTCTCGCCACTGTACCTAAGTATATGCTCATGTGTGCAATATTTCGGGTGTTCCTCTGTTGATTTATAGTTACAGTTTGCACTTATCATAGTTTTTTGCATTCTTCATACACCGTTGTTGTAGTTGTTGTTGTTCCATGTACTGCTGAAGTGTCATCAGCTTGCCAGTTGGTACTTTTTTCGATTATTTATATCACTTGATACTTGTTGTTGTTGTTGTTTTTTCATGTTACCAACCAGCTTCTAGCTGTTTCAGTTTCAGTTACCACATCATCCCACTCATCTCCTTCACCATTTGCACCGGTGCAAAAGCACTCAGCGTGGCAGTTGAGGTTCACTATCCGCATATTTCTGAGTACTTTTGGTATTGCAACAACAAAAAAGGAACAAAAAATGCACAACAAATGGAAAAATGTTGGATATCAACTTGGTCTGCGTGGTAATCCGTCAGGTGTGACCTACACAGAGTTTTTGAGGTTATGATTTATTCTACCAAAAACGTGTAACATACAGTGGATTGAAAAAGTTAACAGAGGAGACTTACTGAATCAAAGGAGAAATATTTACATTCTGGGCCGGATCGAGACAATTTACCGCCCTAGGCAAATGCCGAATTCTACGCCTCTGCTAAGCCTAAATTATGCTGAGACCCTAACAAGTGATAGTCCGTAGGTGTCAGGTCTGAGGAATATGGCGGGTGTGATAGCAAGGTAGATGTCTGATGACCTAGGCCTTTAGGAAGCCCAAATCCCCTAATCTACTTCATGAAACTTGCAAAAAAATTAAGATTTATAAAAAAACATGGACGGAATGACGGAAATTCCTGCTGAAATAAGAGTGTGGACCTAATAATCAAGGAGTCCCTGAAGATATGACATGAGGAGAATATTATTCCTGATGATTGAATTTTAGAAGAAAATAAAAAAGGATAGAAAAAGAGCTGCAGTTACAATTATTCTACTGATTTTCATAGTCCTGAAGTTCTATTAGACATAAATTTTTCAGTATGAACATTATCGACTGTCACTACCGCCAATGTTGTTGGGGTTTCAATTGTAAGTACTTACATATGTATGTATGTATATCAAGATCACTTCCAATTGAAAGTGAGTTTTGTAACTCCGATGTATATGCTGCCGAGGCAAGTTGGTTCCGCAAAGAGCTTCGCGAGCCACTTGGATATATATTTTCCATTGAACTCTTTCTCTGATAATAACTCTTTCTTCTGATAATAACAGAGTAGTTAGAGTTAGAGAATATAAGGCAAGAATTCGACCTGGGGCTCTGCAAACATCATGCTTGTTATAAAAAACAGCATGTATTCTCCGCGATGTACCTTCGTTAGCTAGATTGACCGGTGATACCAAATTCAGTCCGGTCAGTGGGTGAGGTTATCAGTTGGATAGGAAACGCCGAACGTTCCTTTCACTATCCCCACAATATAGGAAGAAGGATAGCGTCAACTACGAGGAATACAAAGATGTTCAGAGACTAGTCAATTTGGATGATAACCAATCCAGTTGTACTAACCATATCTGACGCGACTGTCGGAGGAGTCAAACAACACTTGATTGAGAGCAAATCCGTATGGGTTCCGGTAATGTGGGCCTGACTGTCGTGCAAAGAGATAACTTTTTCATAGAAGAAGGAAGCATTTAAAGCCAAAGTCTGGAACTTTAATCACCTAATCCTAATCCACTTGCATCTTTTATCTTTCCATCACTGAATTATTTCATGGGTGAGAAGAGACTTTTAAGCTTCCGCTATTATATGGACGAACTAACACCTAATCTGTTGTAAATGTCTCAATATTGTCGCTGATGGCTTTCAATTTATGTTAGAGAGGGCTCAGAAATAAGTGTTGTGAAATTTTCCACGGTGAATCTACCACCAATTGTGGTTCTCTGCTTTTGGCTTATACTTAAAAACCGAAGACAATGTTAGAAGGCGTGTTTAGAGTCTTTTATACACCCTATACATGTCAGTTCATGAGTGATAGTCATGACGGCATTTGTAAAAGTAGTTTCTAAAGAATTAATCGGGTCGCTTTGTGGTCTATCTATCCACGAATGAATACACGGAATCAGTCAACGTATCTATTTTCATTTGGATTAGTTTTGTCACCGTTACTGCCACGCTGAGCATCACAGTTCTCTATAGGCGACTATTTTTACGATGAGTGAAATTATTCAGTAAAGAAGTTTCATTAAATTTAGTGTGCGGAATGAAATTACTGGTGCCAAAACGTTCGGAATGTTGGAAAAGGCTTTCAGTGATAATTGTTGGTCGTGAGCAAGTATTTTTGATTGGTTCAAATTATTGAAAGGAAGTTGAAAACCACGTCCAGGATGGCCATTAACATCAACTGGTGTTTAGCACGTCAATAAAATAAAGGAATTGGTGCTTGAGAACCAACGATTAACAGTCACAGATATTACTATCATCGTTGGAATATCGGAAAGATTTGTGCAAACTATTTTGAAAGATTATTTGGCGCTAAGAAAAGTGAAAGCACGATTAGCTCCAAAATCTAAAACTAAATTGTTTCAACAACGTTGTCAACGCTTTCAACATGAAACGTATTAATACTGGGGAGTATTCTTGGATCTATGCTTACGACCCGAAGACCGACGTTTATTCCACCGAATATTGTGGCAAAAGTGAGCCAAACCAAAAAAAAAACACGTCAAAGCAGGTCAGAAATTAAGGTTATGTTGAATGTTTTCTTTGTTTATAGAGGTGTGCTGTACTCAGAATTCCTTGCGATCGGCCAAACTGTCAACACGGGATACTATTTGAGTGTTATGCGTCGACTTTTGCACCACGATAATGCACCGTCGCATACTGCATTGATTCTTAGTTAGATTTTCGCCAAATTTTCAACCAATATTATACTGCTACCACCGTATTCGCCCCATTTAGCTCAGTTCTCGCTTCATAGTATTCTTTAAGTCTTGGTCTTGTGTCCAATATTATACCAATGTGCTTCACATGAGGCTGTGAAGTAATCTTATATTTTTCTATGGTGATGGATATTTTTTCAACAAGTTTCCTGATGCTTATGAGTAACACTTGGAATCTGCATAGAAAAATGATATATTATTAGATGACTATCATGTCTTAAATCGGAATAAAATCTTAGTCGAAGTTTTTAGAATATTTGGAGCACTGCATCGCAAGCTGATTTGATAGAGCTGATTTGGTAGAGCTGGTTTGGCAGAGTTCGCGAATCTGTTGGACTTATGATTGTTCCTCGAAGAAAAGTTAAGCCACCGGTGAATATTTTTTGTACCAACTGTACAAATGACACACACTTCGAACGCATTCAAAGGACGAAAACTAACAACTTGCCAATTATACAGAAGCAGAAATACATACATACACACGGACTCGGTTTTGAATTTGAATTTCGTCGGATTTTTTGCAAACTTCGCCAAACACTCTTACCCAGCTACTACCACTTTCAACAACATTGCCTTGTAGTTACTAGTAATGATGAGTATGATGACTATGATGAGGCAACTGCACGCCACACTTACCCACAAATCTTCATACGTTCCAAGAGGCGCTGATATCCTTGCATTTGTGCACCATTTGAATATTTTCATTTTTCTGTGTTGCGTGCGCTCACTTTTCCCACTCTCCTCGCCGTTTTTTGTAGCAATTGTGCTTGGAGTTTGCGACGATTTGTGTTGTTTGTACGCCTCTTTGGCTTCAAAATGTTTGCATGAGTATTGTTATCCTTGCATTTAGCTGCAAAGGACCTACGACATAGCGGATATTTGTTGGTTTTATTGTTGTTTTCGGTGTTTTTTTTGCAGTGGCTACGCGACTTTAGCTTGACTCAAATTATGCGTTTAACTGTCATACAATGACAGTTGCCATTGTGGTTGCAACAACAGTTGTTGTATGGCGCATTTTAAAGGACTTGCGGTCAAAAGTAGTAGTGCCACAAGAGTTGAGGAGTGCTGCTAAACTTTCCGTTATTGTAGTTTATTTGCTAAATTTATTATACGTTGTAAGTATGCTTTGAAATTTTAAACTGCAATTAGCTAACAAGTAAATAAAGTTGCGCTTGGGAGAGTAGAGAGGAAGGTGGAGCGGAGCCTAGAGGGCTTTTGAGTAGGAAAAACAGTTAATAAGAGAGTTCAAAATATTTAGTGTAGATTCGAAGCTTATTGAGAAAAATATTGCATATCAGTAGCTCACTCTAAGTTATGAAAATATTCAAAATCAGCTAATAACCACGACCACTTTCTGCATAAATGTATTCTTCAAAATTACTTAAAGTGAAATCTCCTATGAAAAACGCTGAAAATTTAAATTGAAGTGAAAATATTAATGTGTGTCCAAAAAAAAAAAGTGACATTTGAATTTAAACTGCGCGCGTCGAAGGATTTGGAGAATTTTTTTTTTGTAGGTTAACAGTAGTGTCAGTCACATTTATGTCAAATTTCATGTCAAAATATTAATTAGTGTTTGAGTTACGTGTCGTTTTGTGAGCTGCTAAAAGTGAGTTTTTCGTTTTTTGCGATGTCCAAATTTGTTGAGCAAAGAATTTGCATTAAATTTTGTTTAAGGAATCAATTTTCTGCTGCGGATACGTTGAGGATGGTGCAGAAAGTCTTTGGTGTTGAGGCTTTGTCTAAACAAAAATGTTTACAAGTGGTATAGTGAGTTCCAAGCCGGCCGTGAACGTGTCGAAGACGAAGAGCGTCCAGGGCGACCATCAACCTTAACCGACGAAGCTCACGTTCAACAAATCAAAGATTTGGTGTTGAAAAACCGTCGATTAACAATTAGAAACCTTGCTGATAAAGTTGGCATATCGAAAGGCTCAGCCAATACCATTTTGAAGTATGTTTTGGGCCTCAAGCGCGTCAAATCTCGACTGGTACCGAAAACATTGAATTTTTTGGAAAACAGGCGTCGCGTTGAAGTGTGTGAAACAATGCTTTCCGACTACCAGGGTGTCATGAAATTCATTATAACTGGCGATGAGACTTGGATCTATGCTTACGACCCCGAAACAAACGATCAATTGAGCGAATATCGTGCCGAAAGAGAGCCGAGACCAAAAAAATCGCGCCAAAGTCGCTCAAAAATCAAGGCCATGTTGACTTCGATTATCGTGGTGTTGTGCATTATGAATTCCTTCCAACCGGTCAAACAGTCAACAAGAAATATTATTTGAACGTTATGCGTCGTTTGCGTAACGCTATCCGCCTAAAATGGCCGGAATTGTGGAAAGACAATTCTTGGTTTTTACACCACGATAATGCACCATCCCATACTGCCCTCGTAATTCGTGATCATTTCGCCAAAAACTCAACTCATATCGTTCTGCAACCACCGTATTCACGTGATCTGGCGCCGTGCGACTTCTGGCTGTTCATCAAGCTCAAAAGACCGCTCCGGGGACACCGTTTTTATAAGATAGAGGAGATTCAAGCCGCAGCGAAGACGAAACTGTAGTCCATCCCGGAAAGTGACTACAAGCAGTGTTTCGAAGATTGGAAAATCCGTTGGCATAAGTGCATTGCATTGGGAGGGCATTACTTTGAAGGTGATAAAATTGATGTGGAAGAATAAATAAAGAATTTTCAAAATAAATACAATGTCACCTTATTTTTGGGCACTTAAAAATTATGTTAAAGGCGTGTCATCTTCCACTATTTCAAGCAGTTTAGTATGTCAAACAATATTTACCCTTTTTATTTTCCCTAAAAATTTTAAAACTTGCTGAGAATAGATTCAAAAAAGTTCAAAATCAGCTGATAACCGCGCCCACTTCACCTCTCACGATTATCTTCTCATTACTATGTCAAACATGAATGCGATCTGTCAACCACTTTATTTAGAGCAGCTACATTGCACTTCAGTAATGCGGAATTATTGGGAATGTTAGAAAAGGCTTACGGTATTTCAGTTTATCAAAAACACAAGTCTACGTGTGGTACAAAAAGATCGTTGAAAAGATCGTTGAAGGCATGACTCGTTCTGGCAGATCGATAAGAAGGATATTTTGCTTGAAAATTGTCAGACAAGTGTTAGAGAGTGGCAAGAGAGCTCGACATCTCTCGCGAGTCCGTTAGAATGGTTATGGTGAATATTTTGCGTATGAAATGCGTTCTTGCTCGACTCGTCCTGATAAAGCTGAATTTTTTTCAAAAAGAGTACCGCGAAACAGGTCTCTTTGAGTATACGCTTGATCGTGCGAATTCCGATCTCACACTCATGGAGAGCATTATAATTGCCGACGATAAATGGATTTATGAGTTTAACAGGCAACCAAGTAAACAATCAATGGAGAAAAAAATGAGCCGAAACCAAAAAAACCTCGCCAGAGCCGTTAAAAGTTAAGGTGTTGCTGATGGTTTATTTTGATATTTGTGGGGAAACTTACGCTTCGCGGAACTCATTTTAAGTTGATCGAAGAGAAAAAACAAAATTCGCTGAAGGAGCTGAAGGCCATCCCAAAAAGTGCTTATGAGAATTGTTTCGAGAACTTATTACATCTGGTTTGGATTTCCTTGAAGGCGAAAAAATTGAGATTGATGTATAATTATAAATATTTTGCGTTTTATTTACAATTTTCGGGTACTTTTTTTGACGCAATGTAGATATCTAGGACCCGACACCATCAAACCCTTACCTATCGATATCAAATGTGTATTCTTCGTGAACATAATACCGCTGAGAACATATAGAGAGCCAAATTTTTTTTTACCCGAATATAGTCTGAAAGAAAGATATGAGTTCTAGCGGTAAATAACGCTTCGTACTTTTTTGCAAGTTTGATGAATGGATTCCAAAGCAAATTGGTAAACGTGTGAGTAAGCATTTTTGAAACAGAGAGTTTGAGGTTCAGTTAACATATGTATTGTTTTTTTTTATAATTCCCAACACAGCCTTTAGTTTTTTTGTTTGCCTTGCCACATATGTACAAGCAACAATTAAAAATTTTTCAATTAGAAAAAGGAATATTAATAAAATTTCACCGCATTATCACACCAAATCTTTTACTCATACCTAGTACATATATTCATAATGTCGCCATATTTTTTTTTCTCAACCAAAAACTCCTTTATCACTTCCCCCACGTTTTAGAAATCGCTCAGCTATAGCGTCTTCGGTTGTGTGGGCGCATAAATACGTGTGATGTCTCAAATTGATTGTGGCGCTGATAATGAATACGCTTAGCGCATCACTGAAAACGCTCAGAAGGAAGCACTTTTTACCTCAAGTACTCATTAGTAGCTCTTCGTTGCGTTTCGTGGGTGTCAGTTGAGCTCTTCAGTTTTGGGTATTTTGTGAGATCTTGAAGATTAGCGTGCCGGTGGACAATTTGTAGTTGCTTACGCATAAATATGCCGCATTTTCATAATCAAATTAATGTATCTCCATATGTATGTATGTGTGAGGAAATCATTTGTAAATCTAGCGTGCCTAAATTATTTTGTTTAGAAGCGCTGATTTTTATCAGCATTCAGAAGAGTGGCATCTACTTGAAATACTTACTCAGATATTATTGTAATGAGCACGCAGCATATGCAATTAAAATATGCAGTTGGAATGGCGGGGATGAAATGAGTCATGAGAATGCATAATTTATTATTGTTGCTTTGCTAGTTCCTCTCAACTGTTGGTAGAAACATGCTCGAAGATCGGTGATCGGCGGCTCTATAGTAGAGTCTCGTTAAAAAAACAACAGTGATTCGAGAGCACTACAGTTGGGTCTACGAACCGGAACGAACTCGGAGTTATATTCGTCAAAGAACTGTCAACTTGACAGTATTACTCCAAATTATTTGAGAGATGCAAAAAACCAACTTCCCATAAAATAAAACCTGGTATACTGATACCTAAAAGACTCAACCGAGAAGACGGAACAGCAATCGGTATTCGGTAAGCCAAGAGACGAAAATGTTCGAATCGATTTTTTCCAATTTCCGAAGAGAGCTACAGTCTGTAAATAGTATTATTTTTGCGAAATTTTATTGTGACATCTTTAATAATGGGATTCAAAATGGTGTCATAAGGAAAATGGGTGTGGCTTTGTTTTTATTTTAAACATTTTCAAATGGAGTTATGAGTATTTCTTGAAAACTTTAGACACTCGCTTTGGTTCAAATCGGTCAAGTAGTTTGTATAAAATGAAATTGGAAGCAAAAATGGGCGGTGCCATGCCTATATTACAATTTTTAAACTGAATCATGTGTGAAGGTGCTAAATGGGCTTCTGCTCTAACCAACAAGTACATAACCCGTCTAGTGTACACCTAAGCGGCTATTAAGGCCATTCGAACCGCCAATACTAACTCTCACTGCGTAAGATTGTTCAAGCAAACAATAACTAGACCTCATCCTCGGAAGCAGCTGTAAACTCAATTCCTCTAAATCCAATTAGTTGACATATCATCTTGCGAAAAATATACCATTAGTCTGGTTAATCCTCAAATTATAAACTTTCTTACCTTTATAGTGGCAAACCCTGGGAAACAAGGGTGTATTATAACTTGTTCAAAGACATTGCAATGTTTCTAACAATTTTCAATGAGAAGAAAAATGGTTAAGGGTCGATCCAAAACGTATCCCACTTGGACTATTGAAAACGCTGGTCCATTGTGTTGCCTAAATCCTCTCAAATACTGATCAAAAATTGGCAAAGTGCTTTGAGCCGCATAATATGAGGCCGATAATATCGACTGCGGCCACTATCGCTAGGCTCGGCAAAGATATAACTGTTTTAAGGGGGTATTCTACTCTAGAAATCAAATTTTGAGCAGTTTTTTGAGTTTTATTTGAAAAAAAAAAAATATTTTTACTATACATTTTTATGGTATTTTTTTACTGATATTTTAAGAATACAGAAAAAAAAATTTACAAAAAATATTAAAAATTGAAATAATTAGAGGGAGGGGCGAGAGAGAGGTGTAAAAAAATGGCGCATTCCATCCATAATCAGTAAGGATGCTGTTATAGTCCCTACCTCAGGGAACACGAATTTTTTTTTTTTTTTTTTAAATGGCGACTGCCTGAAAATAAAAATAATTTTTTACGCTTTTTTGAAATTCCTGATTTTTTTTTAAATATTAAAAACAAAAATTTTGACACGATGCTGGTAGGAACGACAAAGGATTATATAAAGAAGGTTCACACAAAGTAAACCGGTTGTATAAAACTTGAGGTAATGCCGGTAACGTGTGGAAAGAATTAGTTTCGAGAAAAACGCGTTTAAAGTTTAGAAGACAATTCTAGTGAACACGGACGCCACCTCACAAAATCGGCTGCATCTCCGAAAATAAGTCGAATTTTCAAAAATCCTTCCAAGGTCATATTTTTGAAAGTCTAAACTTTAAATATGGTATATGAAAAAAAAATCGAGTTTTTCAAAATTCTAGAGTAGAATACCCCCTTAACCACAATCTAGCAAATATTGGATATTGAAAATTTTCAACTCATAATCTTCTATAAAACTGTTACCGCATGTAACCCTATTGGAACACGTTCATTAAGAATAATTGCGGCAAGATGAAGCTTGCTAAGAGCAAATAGTTCAGTTGATCTTCTGCGTGCTACTGTAGGCCATAAGGATCTCGTAGCTGCAGTAGTTTGTACAGCAGCTTTGTAAAAGATGCCGACAAATGGGCAGATTTTTGAGTAGAAAAGAATGCGCGTAAAATTCCAGATCGATGTCTCAAAAACTGAGGTACTAGTTCGAGGATATGTGAAAAGACAGTCAGATACCGCTAAATCAGTTCAGCTTACAATGCTGATCAAATCAAAACTAAAACTATGGTAATGTCCGATAAAACGATTTTGTGGAGTTTTCAGAGATATATCTTGGGATACCATGACAGTCGAGTTTATATAACCGATATATGTATAGAAGTTCAAGTAAGGAAAGTTCTCTGACCGCCATTCACTTGGGAATGGCCAGTAACGATTATTTCACGTATGTATGGCTCAAGTAACAAACGACCTCCACACTTTGATCAAGCGTCCTCTGGATAGCCAGAAAACATTCGCTTGAATGCGTGCTAAAGTGAGAAGGCAAAACATCCCTCCCCAAGGCTGTGGTCTCGGATTGGGACCAGCCACGTAAAAAACAACCACAATGAAAGGAAGAAAACAGCCTCGCTGTTGAACATTCAGCTATAACCACGTCAACGGCGTCTACGTCTACAAAGAAGAAGAAGAAGTAGCCCACGCTGGACGTCTTATATAGTGGTTTGAATATTCATCGACGGAATTTCCATATACTTTGGATATACATACATATGTCCGAAAATAGCCGAGTAACCTACAAACCGGTTAACAGTTTCGTGTATTCTGTTTCGGTTGGTGGTTAATTCTTACTTGCCTTGTGTTGTTGTTTTTTTTGTTTTTTGCACATTTTCACCTCAATTTTTGCCAGATTTTTGTGCGCAATAAAATGTTTCTAACCATTAATATTTGTAAATTAATTTCGTTACGCTGGCTACACAAATTAGCGATGACACAAACCATGCAAATTAGCCGCGAAACACCCCAAAAATGCTGGAGTAACAAGAGGGAAAACTGCAGTATGTTTTTTTGTAATAAAAACAACAATCAGAAAACATAAAAATAAAACTAAAAGCATCTGCATATGTGTATATTGATGTATGCATATATGTTTGTGTTTGTGTCTACAAAAAAATCACAAAATTCCATTTGTGTATATTTGCGAATTCGTCATGATGACGTCACGCCATCAAAATCGATTAGCCAACAACGCCAGCGTAACCGACAGCCGCCTGGAAACTCTCTGCCTGCAGCATCAACATCATCATCATAAGGGATAACAGCCAACCAACCAACCAACCAAACAACCACTTTGCCGGCAGCAACAACACCAACACGCGCAGCCAACAGCAAAGAAGTGAAATCAAAATTTAAATGGACATAAATAAAAAATCAGCAATGGTCTAAATTTTAAAAACATTTCAAAGTGAAAAGCGTGAAACACACACATACATTCATGCATGTGTGTGTGTGTTTGTATTTGTTTTCGCTAATGTGCAGACAAACAGCGCAGAGCCTTGATTTGTTGTACTCGGGTCCATCATAAATTTTACGCAATAGACAAACATTATGACACTTTTAGGCACACAATCATGCTTACATACACATACATACACTTATATACATACATACACACATATATATGCATATATCTATAAACATTTCTATATTTTTTCACTTCACCGCTGTCATTGATTTAATTTTTATACGCCGTTAATATCACTTTTCCTTATTGTTGTTGTTTCCACACTAGCTTGTTGTTGTTGTTTGTGTTATTATTGGTATTTGTTAGTTAATAGTTGGAGTGATGTCGTTCCGCTGCAGCAGTTGTTGGCGTTCTCAGGAAGAGAACACTTAAAAAGCGCTGGACATTACCGCATACTTGTTGTTGTAGAGGGGGAGATCTTTGGTAGTTGATTGCGTGTGTGTGTGTAAGTGAGTGCAGCGCGTGTTTCATTCATAGTGGTGGACGAAATTTCGTCTGTCATAACTTTTGTTTATGTGTGTCAATGACATTTTATTTGTCTCTTTTTGAGTACTTTCTCAGTTTTTGTTGTTATTTGTTGTTGTTTTTATTGATTTGATTATGGCGAAGGCGCCCAATGACCAAGTGTCAGTAAGAGCATGCATATATCGGACTTTATTGCGGTCACATTAAGCCTTAAAGAGGGAGGCAGGTAGGAAAAGTCAGCCCTTGAAGAGCTCGCTAGTCACTTACCCAACCATAGGTACCGAAAGTATATTTAAGATGATGCCTCTTCTGGTTCTGATCAAAACCACGGCTGATTTCATAAGTCTAAAGATTGATAAAGACAAAACAAAAAGATGATCAAAATATTTAAACCGAGCATAAAAATGATGACGGTACGAAATCACGACATGGGAATGTTTATCATGAATGATGAATTTACCGACCGTTGGGCTAAAAAGATACCTTCTTTGCCCACCCTAACATAGAAATCAAAAGTACGATTTTGACATTATGGCGGGGGTCATGAGGGTACTCCAAGCACTCAAAGGCGACATCTTTGGTTACATCGTCATTATTTTCCGTCGGAGAGTGGGCGCAAATCAGCGATTTGTTGAAGAACTTCGCTTTGATGTGGATTGTGGCTAGACGTTCATCTACCGGTGTGAATGCCAGGACTCGGCGACGGAGTCTCTCTCCTACCAGGAATCCCACACCGAATTTGGCTACTTTATATAGCTTCATTTGTAAATGCCACAAGGACCTACTCGCGACAGTCCTCGTCCCGTCCATCACATTTCTTGGACGGCGGTGTTGTCAGCATTCATTCTTACTAGGGCACTAACCAGTTGGGCGGCGACACCTTCCCAATTAAGGGACCGGACATTCCAGATGCATGCCTTTAAATCGTATTCCTCAGTACGATTGCAGGGGTCGTCAACAGAAGTGGGTTTCTTGTCCACTTTCATCTGTTTTCTTCTTTCCATTGGGAGTGTGTTTTTACGTGGTGGATCCCAAACCCAGCGCACACACCTAGAGAAGAAAGTTTCACCTTCTCACTCTAGTTCACCTTCTAACGGATAGTATTTGGTTACCCAGAGGATACTTGGCTTAAGACCGGAATTCCTGATCTGCTTGAGCCATTAATATGGCTACTCCCAAGTGAATGGCCCTCACAGAACTTTCCTCACTTACGCGAACTTCTACACATGCCTCCATCATCCCTTTCTTGTGAGTATTTCACTTATTTTTGAGTAAAGCTCATCGACCTACCCAGAGTAGGAGTATAATCTTGCAAATCGATCTATAATTGTTATTACTGCTATTTCTATTCTTCTCTTTTAGCTTTAGACTTTTCATAAACAGATTTCCAGACTACTAGTTTCAGGGTCGGGAATGGACGATAGACGATATATAGCTTTAAACCTGGTGTACTGATACGCTTTAAGAAATGTATCTTAGTTAACAACTTCCACAATCGAGAAACTGTTAATTATCTCTCAATACGTCGGCCAAGAAGTCATTCCGCGTTAAGATGTGTGGCAAAAGGCTATATTGCTTACATTATTATCCAATCGTGAAATATTTCATGTGTAAGGGGGAAATATATCCGCGTATGGGAGCGTTGGGATGAGAATTTAATGGACCTTAGTGTGAACATAGCGTTTTCTGATTATATTGTACTGTACGGACCACCATAGCTTATGGCTCCCTTGGTTTCGCTAAAAGGACTGAGGGACTCCCCATTTAACATTTTGGCGGTTGCCGATATGATTCCTCGATTTTTTTCAGCCTTATTATCCTCCAGTCATGTGTGGGTAGTGAGGGGTTACAGTATCTGAGGATTCCCTCAATCTTACTTGCTGAAGAAGGTTCAGCTGGCAGTCAAACGCGAGCCGAATGGCGAAGCGGAAGGTCCGCTGGACGCAGTGGACAAAGCTTCCAATCTGGCTCCCTTTCATACCTTCCTCACCCGAGACACTGTATCCAAATTCGTTGAATAACTGGAAAAGTATGGCTCTCAGGCATGATATGAAATCTTCTGCTACTTCGATTGCATCCGTTTCAACCTGACAAACTGCAACGTAGAACACTTTCCCGGCTGTTTCTTCACTGATAAAATACCTGATACGTATATTTTGGCCGTGTGAAGTCACTGAAGTAGATGTGCAGTGATCTGTTTGACGGATGAATCGAAGCTCAAGGGAAAGGTGGGGACTCATTTTCAATTCCAGCTTTAGGCTACTAGACCCCTGTGGGTCTTTCAAGCAAAGGTGACGGGCATTAAAGTAACAGTATATTTATTATACTACTACGAAGTACAGCTTCCTTCAGAGAGGTGTGCATTTTTCACCTCTGTATCAGTAGCATGAAGCTTCGTTGGGTGTTTCAGAATGACTGGAATGTAACATGTCCTCTGAGCGACTAGCTCTTAACGAGGTTAATCTCGCCGCTATGGTAGGTGTTCTGACTGTTTTGAAACTGCTGAAAAGATCCAAATGCGGTGGGGCTACATATCATGTAAGACTCAAATTGCCAAAGTTATATGGAAGAAGGCAAAGTGGATCTTGACACTTAATTTTCAACTTTCAAGTATTTGCCAGACTTTTTTTTTTTGGCTGAGATTTGAGCTGCCTAGCGAATTTGCGGTATGTTCAAAGCGCATCGCTGATCTGTAAGAGTCTGGTCAATCATTACTTTGTGTTTAGGAAAAGAAAATTGTCATAAAGAACCAGCGCTCACACTTTTCCAAGTGTTCTACTTTTGGTGCGAGGGTCAGTCCTGCGACTTTAACTAAACTAACCTGACCTTATGGAATGAAAGCACATAGGAAATCCAACGTGACGAAAGGCTTAGAAGATTCCAGTGTAAAATGAAGAAGTAGTATCGCCAGATGTTTTTGTATATGCCACCTATCCTTGAGCTCAAACAACGAACTAAAATCATTCGGATATGAATACTCTTTCAAAGCAAATCATATTCGTTCTAGTGAAACAGCTGAGGTTGGCTTTGGAAAAACTCGACCTCGAGGAAATTAAAAAAAACTATTGCTGTCTGAAATTTAGCTCGTCTGATTGAAATCATTAAAAGCTGGGTCTCTATAGGCCTCAAGGTATATTGAAAATTTCGCACATTCCACTTGATTGCCTCCGAGTGAGCGTTCCTCTCATTTGTACATAATTCCGATTTTTATTTCGCTGTCGATATTCTCACGCTAGTCAATTTAATTGCAACACAGCGACATGCTGTGCCTCATGTGCCGTTAATGGACTCTATCGTTACTGTGGTTGTTGTTGTTGTTGTTACATTAACTTTGGCAATTAACGTAACCTGAGAGCCATAGTGCGAATCTAGCAAACCGAAAATCATTAAAATCAAAATAATTGCATGCAACACGTCAAAACGGTCAACAGACAGCCAAGCACGTCAGTCGCACACCCAACAGCCCAAGCAATGTACGGTGTCTGTATGGCCGTGTGTAAGCGCGTGCAAACGGGTTTCTCAAGCATTACAACCAATGGAGTGCCTGCCAACGAATCATTCGTCCGAAAATCTATTGCGAACAGACATCGGTTTATTCATGCGTTCAATTCGGCTAAACTCAGCCACGCTGCCCTGCCACCGCCTACCATTACATGTGTAAATGTGTGTGTGGTGTGTATAACACCCCTTGAAGCACGCCACCTTCGCTCAACTACTTCTGCAGCTCTTGCTACACAGCTGACTGACTAACTGACACATACATACATCATATTTGTTGCTGTTGTTGTTCTTGTTCCTACTGACTGTTGCTGTCATGTTTGCTGTAAATGTCAGTTGCTGAAGTTGCTGTCTACACGGCTAGCGACAGCGACAGCGACGACAACGTTGCTGATGTCGACGTTGTTGAGGACTAAGACAACCGGCGCAAATCAAATATGGACGAGTTCATGAGTCGGTGTTGCAAACGTATAAAAAAATCTGAAAATATTGGAAAAAATAGAAAACAACAAGTAAGATATGGCTAATACTGTGCGGAACCAAGTATATAAACAAAAAAATCGCTAAATAGACGGAGCTCTGGACACTTACTGACTAGAAATGTACTTACTGAGAGCAACACGAACATCGAAGATAGCTAAAATTGGTTACTAAGTGACCAAGATCTCTATTATCAGACTTTGTCCCGCTCATAGCGGAGTGAGAATAAGTTAGATCTTCGTTGTCATCTTGGGTTCATAGGACGTACGGACTTCGCGTTCGCTTAGCAGGCGTTAGTCGACGGAGCGGGAAGGAAATGGATCTCTGTTGTCATCTTGGTTTCACATGACTTTTGGACTTCGCGTTCGCTTAGCAGGCGTTAGTCGCGCGGTGTAGGATAATGGATCTCCGTTGTCATCTTGGGTTCACAGGGACTTATGGACTTCGATTCCGCTTAGCAGGTCTTAGTCGACGGAGTTGGATCTTCGCGTCCACTTAACAGGCGTTAGTCGATGGAGTGGGAACGTTTGTCCTACAGTTGAAAGCAGGAGATCTACTGAACTGCTTGTCCTTAACAAAATTCATCTTGGTAAGGCTGAAAATCTTGATATCAATATTATGCTAATAAATTTATGTCCCTATTGAGTACCGATATCACTTTCAGAACGAAAGACATTATTACGGTATGATCCAGTGAAACATGAGTAAGAGTAGTAAATTATCAAACTTCCGGAAGTAGTGTTTTGAATCTGTCGACCGTCATTCTGACCTATCGTACGAAGGTACGAAGAAGCAAATCCTGAGCCCCATAAAAATACCGCATTAATAAATTGGACTTAAGGACCTTTGAGTACGAACTTAGAGTTCTCAGAAGCACTTCACAGGATTTGCATTTTATCAAGTCAAATTCAACCTCAATTTACTTAAAAAACTTAGCCCTTCTGACGTATTGGAGTTAACTTTGTTAGGGAAAGTTTCGAAAAGCTAGTAAGCTGGACCTGCGTATGTGTACCTACATCCAGACTCTTTTTCATTTTATTGTTTTAACTTATGGAAGGTCTTCCTTTTCACTCTCCAATTCGAATACCAAGTGCAGCCAAGTTCTTCTCCACTGATGTCTCCAACGGAGTGGAGGTTTTCCCTTCGTCCCCTGCTTCTCCCAGGGGTGTAATACGTCGAATGCTTTCAGAGCTGCAGCGTTTTCATACGTTCCGATGACATGACCTAGCCAGTGTAGCCGCTGTCTTTTAATTCCCTGAACTATCTCAATGTCGTCTTATATCTCATACAGCTCACCGTGCCATCAAATGCGACATTCGCCGTTGCCGATGCGCAAAGGACCATAAATCTTTCGCAAAACCTTTCTCTCGAAAACCTTCGACTATCATCGTCCAAGCCTCTGCACCATATAGTAGGACGGGAATTATGAGCGACTTATAGAGTTTGGTGTTTGTTCGTCGAGAGAGGCCTTTACTTCTCAATTGCCTACTCAGTCCGAAGTACACCAGTTGGCAAGAATTATTCTGCGTTGGATTTCGAGTCCAATCGGATCGACATAATCCTCATTTGTATTGTTTTGATTCAACAACCTATCCACAGAGACTCGGGGTACAACCAAGAGTTCAAAATTAATATGAATTTCAATAGAATCCTATATTTGGATCTGTAGTCAAGCAAATACTGTTTTGTCAACATCGAGATCTAGCAGAGACTGTCAATGAATGATATTTCGAAAGCAGAGTTGTTTTCCCAGGTTTCTAACCAAGACCATAAGGGCGTTAAAAATGTTCGGTCAAGATGAAAGCAATGCAGTTTATATATGTAACAAAAAAATAACCGAAAACTAACCAAATCTCAAATTCAAAAATAACTTAAAACTAACCAAATCATATCCTAATCCTTAAATCAAAATTAACTGAAAGGTAACCAATTCATATCCTAATCAATAACTGAAAAGTAACCAAATTTCTATCTTAAACACGTTACCCTCGTACATTAAACTGGAATTTTCACAGCAAACGAAGCAGAAAGATCGAAAATCTATAAACAAGGATTTACTAATATGCATGTGTATTATGTATGTATGTGTGTGTGGGCGTCCATAAGCAAGTTACGGTTGAGCTATGAATAAAGCGGCAAATAGACATAACCCTACATGAAGGAATGGATATCTATATGCCTACCTAGGGTTACACACACACATACTCATATATATAATTTCGACATCCACCTTAACGGCTGTTGGCTACTTCAACATTTCGTGCCTCAAACACACACCTATGAACAACCCCAAATATATAAAATATGTGTGAGTATTTGTGTATGTTCTCACACAATATTTGTGGCGATTTTCAATCTCGGCGAAGCGCAATGGACCGTATGGAATTTCGGAATTTGTGAATCCATATTTTTTGCGTTTTCGATTTTGATTTCTGTTTTTTTTTTAAATTTCGTGTTGTTTTTGTTACTACGTTTGCTCCTCAGATGGAGGGTTGTTGTTTCCGCCATGGCGAGCTGGTGAGCATTCCAGCTATCAGTAAATACACGTGTATATTTGTTTTTGTTGTATTTGGTATCGGTGTGTCTGTGGTTGCTGCCAAACACCAGGAATAAAACCAAAAACAAACAACGACGAGTGTTTATGCACAGCAAACATGCCCGCATGGCAAGCTTTGGCTACGGAAACACATGTATGTGTAGGTAAGTGTATGTGTGCCTGTGCTAGAAATTGGCTGTCGGTCTGTCTGTCCCGTCACAGGTCGTCAGCAACGCCATCATCGTCGTCGTCCAAGTGGAAATTCGTTGAAGTAAAAACAAATCATAACCAAAACTCAGTCGAATCAAGCGAAAATTCGTTGCGGTTCGCAGGGTTCGAGTTTCGCTCAGCTACGGAAGGCGAGCATTCGATGGGAAATCGCAAAAAATCGTTCACGCAAATAAACATTTAAATTCATAACATCGTTGAGCGGAATTTGAAAAATATTACTTGCATTCATACGTACCTCCATAAGGCTTGAAAGCTTTGGTGTTACTTTTTCCTATATCAAAAGATTTAAGGAGTCGAGCGCTGTGGAAATTGGCTTAGTTGATGTTCAAAATTTCACATGAATATCTTAAACCTTAAGATCCGGTCCCTTAATTGGGAAGGTGTCGATGCCCAGATGATTGATGTGCCGGAGTAAAGGCTGACATCACCGACGTCCAAGAAATGCGATGGATGGGACTAGGACTGAGAGATGAGGTTCTTGTGACATTTACTATAGTAGCCATATAAAGGAGCGCAAATTCTGCGTGGGAGAGAGATTCCGTCTCCGCTTTCCACATACATATGTATATTATATTTATGTATAAGTACCTTATATAATCATTTCTTTGAACAATAAATTATTACTTTGCCTCAATTGTCTCATGTATGAACGGTCTCATTCAGTTCGAAAAGGTTTCAGCACACTACAACCAACTGTAAGACTAACGGACTTACCGAAGCTCCTGAGTACTACGCCAAGCATTAGTGGTTCTTACCCCTCAGAGCCTTTGGAGAGCACATATAGCTTTAGTGGATTTTCGAAGCGTTGAAGGATATTTATTGGCCGATAATGAGACTCCACAAAGTTTTGATAACTCCGGCTGTTAAAGAATTAAAAGAACTTTAAAGTTTTAGAAGTTCATATGTCGCCTAGCATACTTCATACCGGTTCTACCAATTGCCATTTCAAAGTAAGCCTCATGAGGTCCTCTTTAACGAAAAAAGATTTTCAAATCTGATTATTTACCAGCTTAAAACAGGATCTACTTAAATTATGTCCTAAGTAAAAAATTTAAATTAATATCCAAATAATACTGCAAAATTTAAAATTTTTTAAATATAATTTTTAATTAGGTGGCAACGTTTACAAACTTTTTCTCTCTATTTTAAAACGCATATTTTTATATTTATCTATTAGGTGGCAAATTTATGATTTTTTTGGTCTTTGGAAAAATATAATGGAAATAGAAATTTTTTGTGGTTGTATTTTTTAGTCTGGTGGCAATTTTTTAATTTTTTTCGGATAAAAGAGATGGATAAAAAATTTTTTCTTAAACTCTTTTGTTTGGTGTATATTTCTTAAGCAGGTGGCAACTTTTTAATACTTCTTTAATTGTTTATTTAGAAAAATAAATAAATTTTTTTGTACTTTTCAGTTGAGTGGTAACTTTTTAAGATTTTGTAATGCTATTTAATTTCATATATAAATGTACACAAAAACAAAAAAATATAAAAAATAAAATTTAAATTCTTAAATAATTTAAAACATCTGGCAACCATTTTTTTAAATTTTTTGCATATGTGTTAAAAAAACGCCTAAGCGGAAATTTAACAATAAATTTTCAACTTTTCAATATTAGTTGAAGTTAAGTGGCAACTCTGTAAAATATGCTTTTCTTAAAATTTATTTTGAAGTGATTAAGCATTAATTTTATATGAAATTTATTATATTACTTAGTTTCATATATAAATGTATTTTTATAAAAACAAGAAATTATAAAAAATAAAATTTTAAATTTTGAATAATTTAAAACGACTGGCAACCTCTTTTTCTGCGATTAAATTCATATGTATGTACATATATGTACATATGTATATGAAAATTAATTTATTAATTGTAAATTTTCAACTTTTTAGTATTAGCTGAGGTCAGGTGGCAACTCCGTTTAATACTTTTTTTCTTAAAAGGTTTAGCTTTTTTAAGCATTTATTTTTATTTATTCAACTTGTGTGGCAACTTCCTAAAATTATAAGTTTTCCTTATAATTTTGTTAAGGTAACTTATTCTTCGTTAAATTGCAAATTCGTTATTTTCAAAATTATTTAAAGCCATATGGCAACTCTATAAATTTTATTTTTTTAAATTTTGATAATGTAACTTGACCTTTATGTTTGTTCATCTTTAAATTGTAAATTCGTTATTTTCAAATTTATTTAAAACTATTTGGCAACTCCATAAATTACAATTTTGTTTATAACTTTGTTAAAGTAACTTACCTTTTATGTTTCTTTTTGATTAAATTGTAAATTGGTTTGTATCAAATTTAATTGAAGCCATATGGCAACTCTATATATCATTTTATTATAGTTTTGCAACTCTATAAATTATATTTTTTTATAATTTGGTTAAATTAACTTCGTTTTTATATTTGTTCTTCTTTAAATTGTAAAGTCGTTGTTTTCAAATTTATTTAAAACTTTATGGCAACTCCATAAATTACAATTTTGTTTAGAACTTACCTTTTATGTTTGTTTTTGATTAAATTGTAAATTTGTTAGTATCAAATTTAATTGAAGCCATATGGCAACTCTGTATATCATTTTTTTATAGTTTTGTTAAAGTAACTTTACTTTTATCACTCAATTTTAAAAAATTTTGTTTAATTTTCATTATGCTTATGATCTAAAAATAACCAATATGGCAACCCTTTTTCTTCATTTCTTTGCTAAAAGTTATATTTTAGCACAGGTGTTAGTTTATAAAATTATTTAATTTTTTTTTTTGTTAATTCTACTAAAATAAATTGTTATTAAAAAAATTAATTTATGTATATAAAAAGCCTAAAAACTATCCAAAAACCTTATCTTCATATACACACACATGTATATTATTATATATTTTTAGAAATTTTTTTTATTTGGCACCTATTTCACAGATTGCCTTCCACCCATTCACCGTTAAGCTTAGCTTTATTACAAATTTCTGCGTTGTTTCTAAACAAAAGCGCGAATTAGTTAAATTAACGCCGTACAAAAGCCTAAAAATAAATCCCAAATGTCAGAGTCAAGATTTTTATGGCAAATCGAAGCCTAAGCGACAACATTTTTATCTAATTTCAAGTCGTAAATAATTATGAAAAAGAAGGCACAATGCAATACATGTCTCTGCATGATGTTAGATGTCTGTACATAACAGCTTTGAATGTGCGTGAGTGTGGTGTATGTTAATAAATCTGTAAAGGCTGCTTTCAATGATGCGCCGCTTCCGTTATAGGCATAAGAATATATAATTTTTCTCTCCTATTTGTTATTATTATTGGTTTTATGCTTATTAGACAATTTGTGGAGCAACAAAAATGACAAGAAAAGCAAAAGCAAGCAACAACAACATTGATCAGCAGCCCATTAACGGTGACAGGTGATTTAGCTCGTTACTCAATGGCTAAGCTCCGCAGAGATTTTTATTAGTTTCATTGTTTGGATTTTTTTTTAATATTTCTTTTTTGGTTTTCGTTTTATATTATCGATGTACACATATACTACATATTTATGAACGTATGTATGTATGTATCTATTATGTATATCTAACGAATGTAGATATCTTTAAAGCACTGCCACTTCATATTTGCATTTCGAAGTAGCTTTTTAACTTCATTGGCTTACGGTGAATGAATGAAAAAAATTTAAATTTAATGGCGCAACCGTTAGTTTTGAAAAAAGTACGGTAAAATCGAAATAGTAAACATTTTTTATTCATATATGCACACCGATTTGTTAAACCAATGCATATTTTCCGTTTGGTGAATAAGTGTGCATGAATGGTGAATTAGTTTGTGCCGTTAGTTAACCTAAAATTATGAATGACTTTAAACTATGCAAACAAATAAACAGCTATTTATGAAAGTTGTTTTATTTTTAGTACGAACAGATAACCCTACACACACACAGAAACATATAAATAAATATTGTACACACAAAACCTATTAGAAATGCATTGCAATAGTTGGCAACGCAATTGAGAGTGTCTTACGTAGCAGTTTTTTCAACTTTTTATATAATTACGCACGACTAGGACCTTAGTAATCCAAATAGAATCTCTACTTTTCAAAAAATTGTCAGGGTTGCCATATATTTTTTTTCAAAGCTCAATACAATTTGTTTGTATATATAGTAAAAGTAGTAAATTAAAAAATTAAATTAAATGAAATTTCTGCTAAAAAGGGGTTGCCATATTATTTCTTTTACAAGGTTGCATAGAAATTATTTTTGATAAAAAAGAAAGAAAATCCGAAACTATACTCGACATTATGTATATAATTCTGTTGAAAAGTGCAAAACTCACTTCAATTCTATAAAAAAAATTAGGGTTGCCATGCAATTAGTTTGCTAAAGCTCCAAAGTATGTTTTTTTTGTTGAAAGAGGAAGAAAATCCAAACTTATATTTTAAATTATGCATATAATTCCGTTAGAAAGTGCATATAAGATAAAATTTCAGGGTTGCCGTATAATTTTTTTTTACAATTTTTTTTAGAATCTATTGTTCCAAAATATGTAAGAAAAATAAAGGAAAACAATTACTAAGAAAGAAACTTTTTAGGGTTGCCGCAGATAATAAAATAATTATAATAATGAAACTAAGAAATAAAAGAAATCCTAGCGAATATGTTCTGAGGATAGCCAAAATTTAATATAAAAGGCGACGAATTATATATACTTTTTTTGTAAGGTTACCATATAGTAATTTTTTTTTTACTTTAATTTATTTTTGCCAAAATATATATACATACATATATATGTATATTCTAGTAAAAGGCATACTATGCATATATTAAATTGTACAAAAAAATTTTTAGAAATAGTTTTTATTGTAAGAGACATACTTTTCTTAGGGTTGCCATAGAAAGGCTTTTGTTAGATTGACTTAAATGAAAGAAAAATTAAAAAATGTTTTCTGTGGATTGCTTAATTAGAAGATAAAAGAGACAGAAAACATGTAAATTTAAAAATTGATAGGGTTGCCATATAAATTTTTAAACAAAACTTTCTAGAAATTATTTTTGCCAAAAAGTTTCAAAGAATAAATGTTTGCAAAAAATGAAATGGTATTGTTGTTATAAATTATTTTCTCTCATTTCGGTAATTTCTAAATTTTTATATAATCCTAAACATACATTTAAATGTTTTTAGGGTTGCCATATGTTTTTCAAGATATTATTATAAAATATAGCAACCATTTTCATTTGTAAAAACATTAAATTTAGTATGTAAGCCTATAAGCACAATTTTTTTAGAGATGCCATACATTTTTTTAATATATTATAATATTTTCATAAAACGATTTCTTTGTTGCAAATAAAAATAAATTTACTTGCAAATTTTGTATTAACTATGCATGTATTCGGTCAATACTAAGGGTTGCCATAAACTCTTTTTTAATTTAATTTATTATTTTTTTTTAATTTTTTTTTTAATTTTTTTTTTATTTTTTTTTATAAATACTAAATTTAAATAAATTTTGGAACAGTAAAACAAACAAACAAAAGAAAAATAAAAAAATAAGTACTAAAAGCTCACGCTGGAACACTTGCTCCGAGTACTAAAAAATAATTCAGTTGTCTCATTTATTAGATAAATGTAAACATTAGTGTAGTAAAATGCTGACAATTCTGTGGATCACGAAAAAATTTTAAGTTACAATAAAAAAATCCATCACCTTAATTCAACCTTCACTTTGCTTTTCAAATACACAACGTAGCATATTCCAAGGCGCACAAACGCCGTAAAACAAAATATCACACTAATTTCATACGCCAACCGCCGCTATGCGGGTGGCATTGGCTGCGCAAACACACAACCACCCTTTGCCGTCAGCATTCCATTGAAAAAGTGGCGGCGTCGAAAAATGTAGCTAAACAATTTGAAAAATTTGAAATTAATAGCTCGTAAGTAATTGCCAGAAATTTGATTTATTTGCAGCACAACAACAAACACATTGTCTGCAGTGCGCATCCCCGCCTGCTTGCGACGCTCGTGTGTGAGCAGTAAATTCGATTATCACAAATAAATTGTAGCCTCAGCGCCATCCCCCAACCGCTGCCACTTCACTTCCCAACACACATACTTCGGTTAACCGTACCCCATTGCTACAAAGTAGCTTACAGCCGCCTCGACCATATGCTTTTGCCATAATGAGCAATAAAATTCATTAGCCGGTTGGGTAATGCGAGCGAAATGGATTTGAGCGAACGAAAATTAAGCAAATATTTTAACACACTTTAATAGTGCGCTGTAAGGGGGTGTCTGAGAGGTTGCTGGCAGTAGCGCGCAAATTGGTTTTAGAGACTTTAATGAAGAAATTAATATGTATTCTTAAATTATTTAGTATTTTATTTACTAAGAACCCAGAGGTTGCTCATACCCAAACCTTCGTAAGTCAGTTGAGAATTAAAACAATATAAATGTGGCACGAATAAAAATGTCTTATATGGAAACCAGTTTTCCCTTTATGCTCTGTCTTTTTTAATGACGCTATGTAAGTCCCAAAATTGAACTTTAACACGGGGAAAAACCCTTATCTTTCATATTTAATCCATCATTAGCTATAGTGCAATCTCCAATGAGTATCTTTTTAACACCGTTCAACAACTCGCTGGAGTTAATGAAATTTTGAGCTTAGAGAAGAAATAATACAGTTTCAATAATATCTCTTGTCCTTCTACCACGAGCTGATGGTATATTTGTGGAATTTTTTGTTACTTCTGAGCATAACCAAAACGCTAAATTTTCATAAGTATAATTTTGCAGAGGTAAAGTCATTTTTATTAGTCTTCGCGGTCAGATGTATAAATTTTATTTTTTCCAGCCTCTTCCGTTGAAATTATATGCTTTTCCTTATGTAGGCCTTATAAAGTAACAAATTACTTCAAGTACATAACGATCTCCTCTATCAATATACTAAAATGTCTCGACACAATCTCCCCACATATGGCTAATTACATCCTCTTTTGCCACCTAACCTAACTGAGTCTAATATGTACAGCAGACTCACTTTCTTGTACCTAATTACTGTAAGTAGTATAAACATATGGTTTCGGTCTCTCAACCATGCTTCTTCTTCATCTTTGTTTATAATTTAATTATATTCAATAGTTTTGTAACGTCCGAAATGACAAACAACTGTCATTTGTCAATACAATCGAGTTGAAATTTGTTAGTTCCGCTTTGTGGTTGTTTTGTTTGTTAATTTAGAATGATGGACCTACATATGTACCCTGTTGGAAAATTTAAATCTTTCGAGGGGCTTGGAATGCTAAATAGATGCAACTAAATATTTGCCAAAGAATATAGTTCACTGAAGTAGTTTTACACCGAGTCTGTTGGATCATAATGCACATTCGTATGTTTTAATGCTTCCAGTCTTAATTGTTGTTTCTACATGTAACGGTAAAGATTAGGTAAATCGTGCTCTTTGACATCAGAAAGTCCAGAGTTTTTAATACCAGTTATTGATTGGTGAATAGAAAAAGATTAACGAAAACCGATGAACGGAAAGACCACTATTAAAGCTTTTCTTAGAAGTGACACGGGTTAATTTAACCCCGAAAAACAAAACATCTATGGATACAACTATATATTCCGCAGAGCTGGGAATCTGACTAGTAAAAGTTCTAGGCTTACGATCTTGTGGAAGCTCTAACCAGACCAATATCACCAATTGATTTATTTATGTGCAATTCATCCAAGATCTTAGTTGGTAACCGTCTAAAGCTTTTAATGAGTGTAATGAAGTACTTTAAGCTTTTTTAAGGTGAATTAGTGAGTCGATGAGTCAACGTCGTTATCCGTGAAGAGTTCGACAATCTCAAGAAATGTTTGGGCTCAGCTGTACTTTGTCTTTGGGAGTTAATTGTAATGATACTATTTAAATTAGTCTACAGCCACAAAATACCATAAAACCAATTTTCTTCATCGAATCCGCCTACCAGTTAACGTACGTCCAAAAAATTAATTATTAATCCAATTTTATATTCCATTCCACTTCTTACAAGCCTCGCTTGATGTGGCCTTCACTCCCTTCAGGCTATTTGACAACCAGGGAACATAGTGAAATATCTAGGGCCCAAGCTGGATAGGAAGCTTTCATACAATCCGAATATCGAAGAGAGAGCAAAAGAGGCGTCGATTACCTTGTACTGCCGTAGAGTAGCCATGGCAAAAGAGAGATCTCACACCGAAAGTGGTCCTCTGGCTCTACCACGCCATTGTCAAACCCATTATGTTCTAAATGTGATGGAAGGCTCTCAAAAAGACCTCATTTGCAAAGAATCTCGAGATCGTTCAACGGCCGGCGCTCATCAGCGTGTATGGTGCATTAAGGTCCATTCCAATCATGGCACTTAACGCCATCCTGCACATATTGACCGTGGAAATCGCCGAAAGGTGTGTGGCTGCGAAAGTTGCCATCAGACTTAGAGAGCTTGGGTTCTGAATTTCCGAGTATTCATCCTCAACACTTTGACTTCTTACCGGATCACTTGGATCAACTTGGACTCGTCAAACCGAACTCTGATGGCTCCTTCTCTACCCTTGTACCGGCGATAGGGACAGAGAGCTTCTTCACAGATGGGTTAAAACTTTGGGAGAAAGTTAGTGGAGGAGCTCTCTATCAACTTCAGTTTCAAACTTCCTCACTATTGCTGTATATTCCAGGCCGAGGCTGCAGCTTTTAAAGTAGCGGTAGATTTACCGCTCTGGAATGCAGTTCCTGCAGAGAAGCGACCATCCACTCAGATAGCAGAGCGGCGATACTTGCCTTGAGCTCATTAACAGCGCCTTAAGGGTTGGTCGAAGAGTGCCTAAACTCGCTATTAATGGCATTAAGTGAAAAGACTTGTGTGGGTGCCAGGCCACAACGGAATCACAGGAAACTGTAAAGCTGACGAACTAGCAAGAAAAAGCACCCTAGAATCGCTATTCGTAGAATGGGAGCGGATCGATGCTCCCGTATCCTTACAAATCCAAAAGACGCTTTGAGTCTATCACAAACTTGTTGAGACGGCTAATGCCACTTTCGGCTATGCGGCTGGGTGAACGAAGAAGCAACTGCTGAAATGTTTCATTTTTAATCTTGCAAAGGCTGGACAATGGAAGAGGAAGTGCTTGGATATTTCCACCTCACCATCATCCATATACCTTTTTTATAGATTTCTCTACATAGTGTGAATTTTTTTAGAATTTGTGTTTAAAGTAGGCTAAGAGTACTAGATCCCAATGTTCTTCCACAACTTGACGTTTTTTTTCACAAAAATCTTTATGAGAGACCACACTTTTTTACGAGAAGACCTTATTAGCAGACGTCTAGTTGCTGATAGACCCTAAATCTTGAACTGCAGTAACCCTGGTGCTTCAAAATTTTCCAACAAGGCATTTCAGCTTTTCTACAATTACGGTTATGCCTCGGGAGCTTATGTAAAATATTGACAACATCTAATTGGTAATGCATGCAACATGTGCGCCATCATTGTCAACACCGAGGACACACCCACTCGACGCCTACTTAGCATAACAACTTGTTAACGTAACAGCAACAGCAACAACAACAAGTTGCAATAAATGGAGGCAGGACTGATGAAGACGGAGAAGCAGAACACGAATGCAGAGGCAGAACCAAGAAGACAATGAAGACGCCGGCAAGATGGCTAGTCGCCACGCTCTCAGGTGGGACAGTTGGCAAATTATTGACTGTATATGCAACAATCTGAACAACAACAACAACAAATACTCAACTGTATAATGTTAATGATAAGTAGAACAATATAACCGTGACCGACAGCCAGGCAAGACGGCAAGACAAGAATTGTCAACTTGACTCGAGTTGCGGCTAAATGGACGATTGCTTATAACACGCGCTACATATGTTGCAACAACACACACCATCAAAGCACACTCATGGCGTAAAGCGTAACAATTTCAAAGGCACTCGAAGATGTTGCAATTGAACTGGAAATTGACAACGAATCGCATTCAATTGAAATGTGTTGCATGTTGAATGAATGGGCGGCCTCTTGCCGTTGGCAAGTGCGAGCGCTGGAGCGTGAGTCTCGAGGTATGCGTGTGTGTGTGTCATGAAGACAAAGTCGTTAATAATGTTATCAGCAGCTGTTGGCCAAGCCAAGCGTAGCGGATCTTATTGGACCTGCCACCTGCCACGCCACGAACCGGTCATGTTGCAAGCTCCATTGCTTTGGACAAAGACATTAGAGGGTTATGGTGTGACGCACTAAATGAATGCCACCCCGTTTGATTAGGTAATTGCTAATGCCGTCACGTGTTGTGCGAGTGCCTGTGGCGCTCTGTAGTCTCCCAATAGAGGTGGCTCCCCAATGGCTTCAATTTCTTTTCATGCGCTTCTCTGTTGCATGCGTGTGTGTGTGTGTGTGTCGTTGCTTTGTTTGTATTGGCGCGTGTGCAAATGCTTGCGAAAGCATTTTTTATGAAATGATTTTCTTGGGATTTCAAACGATGCTGCAACAACAACAAAAGTACTGACTTTACTACAGGTAGTTCTACAGCGCGTGCAAAGCGGCTTCTTTGCAAATCAATGCAATTCTTATTTAACACATTTGATTTAATATCAGTTATGTATTGGCGCGTTCTTCGGCCATGGCGCACGTGCGGGCATCTGAGGCCAATGTGGAGCAAGTCGGTTGTAGAAATAAATTATTTGCGTTCAAGGATATAAAAATCTAGTTAAATGTCTTAACAATGGCCCTGGAACATCGTTTTAATAGCTCCCTTGGTCTCTTTTACGGCCTGACAGATCTGATTGACTCCGTTTTTTCACTGAATCGTCAAGTAATTATCTAATTGCTTGAGAAAGTAAGCAATTCGTTAGCTTTTCGGTCTAATGGTGCGACTTTAGAACGATAAAGAATCAAGCACACCAACCTTCACGACATAGTTTTCAAATTCAGTTCCTTTTTACGTGAGAAGGTCGTAAGAACTAAGTTATCTTATTTTACCAAAACATGGATGACGACGAACCGAGTTAAAAAAGTATTTGGACTATACCAAATAATTGTGCTGCGCAAAATCTTTGGAGTCGTCCGCGGGAGCGTTGAGTTCGGTACTTAGATGGAACCACGAACTGTAGGAGCTCTATGGCGACATGAGTAAGGTAAAACGCAAAAATCCAACGGATGCGCTGGTTAGGCCATATCGTCCGCATAGAAGAGGATGCTTGAGCGAAAAGTTACTTCGTTTTGACGAAAAAGTGTGGGCGGGCACCGAAAGAAAGAGTTCCCAATCAGCCAATGGATGGATCCCTATGCACTTGGTCCTTCCACTTAATGAGTTGGTGCTCCCTGCACTTGGGATATACAACTGGCGAAACCTCAGATATGATAGTCGCAAAGGGCGAAGTTTTTTCAGACCCACCGACCCACGGTTGTAGTGCCAAAGAAAAAGGAGATCACAACTTGAAAACGGTGAAATAGAATATCCGTAAATACACTAGACTTGCTTGGAACCACGTGTCTTACTCTACAATAGAAAGGCCGACTTTATCCTTTTTGTATGAGAAGAGACCAAAAATATAGCTGTTAGAGTAGAATTCCACTCAAAGAAACTAAGCACGAAGTACCAACGACGTTATCGACGTCTATACCAATGAATGAAGTATGCAGAATAAAATTATACTTTCAAGATTTAGAGGGTTTCACAAAACATGAGCAGTACAAAATATTTTGAGTCGTTAAGGAAAGCGAAGAATATGTGTCTGGTTGTGGACGAGGTTCAGAAGAAATATCTCCTGTCATCAAATAAACAGTAGTCGCATTCGCAACTTGGGTCTCACGTCACTGTTGATAGTCATAACTTCGAAGTCATTGATAATTTCATATATCTTGGAACCAATATTAACACCAAAACAATTTCAGCCTCGAAATCCAAAGCAGAATAATTCCATACAGCAGGTGCTACTTCGGACTTAGTTGGCAATTGAGAAGTAAAACCCTAAATCGACGAACAAAGACAAAACTATACAAGTCACTCATCATTACCGTCCTGCTATATGGTCCAGACGCATGGACGATGACAACATCTGATGAGTCGACGATACGAGTTTTCGAGATAAAGGTTCCGCGGGATACTTATGGTCCTTTGCGCATTGGTAACGGCGAATACCTCAGTCGATGGAATGATGAGCTGTACGAGATAGAGGACGAAATTGACACAGTACAGCGAATTTAGAAACAGGATATTACCTCTGGGATGACCGCACAAAATGCCGGGCTTAGGATTCTCCCCGAAATTTTATGTTTTCTTATAGAGACCATTTGAAAATGTATACAAGATCGAACCATTATTTCAAAATTTCCTTATTTCGCTATGATACAATGTTCGTCGAGATCTTTTTATATATTTAGTTGGAGCTTCTTTTTGTTCGACAATTTATTTAGTCGATCAGCTTGTAATAGTAATATGCATTGGAAGTAATAGAACAACGGAAATAATTGACTGTGATAGTACTTTAACAATTCCACCTACTTTTAAGACCAACTTTGATACTTTCAATCCTATTCGACTAAAAAATTTTCTATAGAATCTAGCTAAATCTTTCTTCTATCTTCTTGAGATCGACCCAACAATCCGTTCGGATTTGGATTTTCACTGTTCCTATGACAGTTGGGTTTTCGTAAACGGAACGGACAAGGATTTTATTCAGCCAAAGACCGTGAGCTTGGCAGGATTCCTTTAAATTAACTCAGAGATATTCCTGATCTCTGATATCCCCAATTCTATAACACTTCTTCGGGTGGTGACTTCTGGATATTATTCAACTAGGAGCTGAGCTTCACGGCCTTGGACGGAACATAAATGCTATTTTGTAGGCGTAACCGCGAGGTATCTCATAAGTTCACATTATGAGTTTTCGAAAGTCAGATTTTGTGGAGAATTTATGGTTCTTTGGCGTTTTTGTCGGCATTTACATAGTTCAACGAATGTAGAAGCAGCAGCTACTCTGTTTATATCTCTTTGTTTTGTTGAATGAACTCCAGCTTTGAAAGTATTCGAATCAACACCCGACGATGTTGGCATGGAAAGAGGTAGATCTTCATACCACTGGAAATATCAGGTGAAGAACGATCGGTCTATTCTTGGTATCTTCTTTCGTAGCCAAACTGCTAAAAGAAGTAACCGGCTGATGCGCTATTTTTAAATCGGCTATAAATTCTGAAGCTCTGTCTCATTAAGGTCAGACTACTGCATCAGGAGTTTCAGCTGAAGGAGTTTTTGGTTCCCAGTAACGAAACGGTGACTAACCGATCCGTAAGGCTAACCAAAGTTTAAATAAAACAGTATGATCTGGTCTAAAGGCCTTCAGTTAATTGGCAGTTGTCGAGTTTTGGAATGTATGCGGTGTGAAGGGAGGTGGAGTTGTCTGTCAAACTTTGATAGGGCTTACTTGCAGATACCTTATAGGGTCCTTATAGATATTTGATAGCGAAACAGATATCTTTATGAAATTTGGCTTGGAATATTGTCCACGATAATCCCCGTAAAACAAATACGGTTGCGTAAGCTGATGTTGAGCAACACCAAAAGAGCCGTCGGGATCGGTAAGGACCTCTCCAAGTCGTTCGATACCAAAGGAGGTTTCACACAAGGCGACTTCTTCAATCTACAGCTGGATAAAATAGTCCGAGTTGCAAAACTTAATCGAGAAGAAGGGTGTACAGCTGCTGACGTACGCCGAAGGTATTGATATCATTGGCCTCAACAACCGCGCCGTTAGCTCAGTGTTCCCCAAACTGGATAAAGAAGCGAGGCAATTGTGTCTGATAGTAAACGAGGACAAGGCGAAATATCTCCTGTCAACAAATAAACAGTCTTCGTACTCAAGGCTTGAAACAGATTGGATCTTTACCTCACAAAAGCGTCACTAGAAGCTTATTTTAAAGTAGATCATAGCTGAAAGTCAAAGTTCGAACTCACGCAAACTTTAAGCGTAAACCAGAAATGTGAGTATCCCTCCTAGTCCGCATATCTTTGATTTATCAACTCTTGAACTCATTCTCGTAAATTTATTTTTCGTCTTCAACGCAATCAATTTTACTTTCAGATCCAGCAAAACTTTTCAAACTGTCGCATTTTGCGTTAGTGTTGTTGTTGTTGTCATGCTTATAAATTTTCATTTTAACCAAACGCACTTTAAAGCGCGCCAACACTCTACGAATCAGCTCGCAGCACTTGAGAGTTTGTTAATTAAGTCATCCTCAAGTTAATTACTCACGACTGCCAGCTTGTGTAGCACCCTACAAACATACTGATTATATATAGTACAGTATATACATATATGCGCCGCAAACCAACAACGTTGCACGGAAAACTAGGCGGCGAGTGAGTGGAACCCACAGAGCCCAATTCGATGGCGGCCACAAACCACCCACTCGAAACGCGCGCATACAGCTCGACCGTTAAGCGGCGCTAGTGGGTCTTGCGGCCTTCATTTTGTGAACGTATACATATAGTTGTAAGTATACATGTGTGTGTGTGTGTGTGTGTTTGTATGCCATTGGTCACCGCTCATGTGCCAGTTTTACGTCGACTTGCTGAGGTATAAGGCCAACTTGGTGGTTGGAGCGCCTCCCAACCACAAGCTTCACTCGAACTCTAGATTTGTTGTTTTTGCTGTTTTGTTGTTGTTTTTGTATAAATTTTTTGCTCTGCACTACGTTGCCAGTTGCTCATTTCGCGCACTCAATTTACTTAACGCTGCAGTATAATTGCGCACGAGCTCCCGCTCCAACCTCCATCCGCAAGACGAGGCGCCTCTAAAGACAGCGCGGTGCGGTGTAGCAGAAGGGCGGCGGTAGTTGAAGCAATGTTGGCTGAAAAGTGCGCAATTCGTATTTCCAAAACAACAACACAATAATAACAACAAAACCAATATGCGCCATACATTTCGTGTTGGTGGCAAGTGCGACGACAACGACAACGACGACTGTCGGCTCTTATCTTAATGAGTTTTTATGCATCTAATTAAATAAATTGCGCCATCCGTTGGCCATAGATGTTACACCCCCCCACCATCCGTGCGCTCGCTTCGCCTTACCACACCTCACGGCTTGCCGTGTTTCGCGAAATTGAGTGACTGCCGGTCCGCCAAAGCGCTGCTTGCCACATGCATCTCTGTCTGTTGGTATGTATGAAAATTTTTGTTGTGCTTTTGCTTTGCTGCTTGTTTCTTTGCTTTCGCATTTGCATTTCAGGCAGTCAACATCAAATTAATGCAGCTCACATAGCCGTAGTGATATGTGGCATGGCGCTAAGACGCAACAGCCAGCTCGCTAGCAACGCCTGTTTAGTTGTGGAGCAAGCGTTAAGCTTAGTCTTTGGCAGTTTGATACCACCGCACCCCCACTTAGAGAATGGTATCGTGAAAATGCACGCCAAAACCTGCTCGCATGTGTCTTCGGTAGTCAAAGAAAGCTTTGAATTATGCAATACTCACAAATACATATGTGGAATTCCTTAGCTAAACACGGCATGTTACAAAAATTACGAGCACTGTTCGGTAGGTCACTGAAATTGTATGAAGAACTTCAATTTTCAAAGATTCAGCTGCGTCTTCGGCAATTTTCGAGTAAAATTCCCCCAACTTTATTTGACTTCCACATTGTAGGTCATTCCAAAACTTCGGAGGTCACCTATTCTTGGATTGCGCTCTACTGCGACTCTCGATTTAGAAAATGGTCACCGGTAACCGAGTTTAAAGCATATTTGGAAGGATCCAGTCTCGCAACCCAATTTCTTTGCTGTCTTCAAATCTCTCTCAGTACCCTGAAAGCTTTCCGTTGTTCAAAGTTTCAAGACAGTCCCAAAAGCTGACAAAATCCTTCTCTGACTTCGCGATATTGATCGCCTTTGGTACCCGTCTTTCCCTTTAAATACCAAATTTTGAAGCTCAGCCATTGACGACCGCGTCCTTTGATTTCGTTGTAGAAAATAGTTGCCAGTAATCCCATGTAAGGCATATTTTGGATGGTTCTTACTTCGCATCGTAATTTCTGTATTGTATTCAAACCTCTTTAACATTCCCAAAGACTATTTGTTTCTTCATAATCTCACAATAATCCAAGAGTTGGCAAAATCATTTTCCGACTCCGGTATATTAGCCATCCTTGGCACCAGGCCATCCACATTATTGTTTTACAGTTCTTCATAATCTCACAATAATCTCAAGAGCTGACAAAACCATTTCCGACCTTCGGTATATTGGCCGTTCTTGATACCCGTCCGTGATACCGCATTATTTTCAGACCCTGGTGCCCACATTTCACTTACTTCGTAGAAATAACAACAAAGGCGACGGGGTTTACTTAAGTTCATTTACTTTGAAATGATGTATCTTCCCAGAACTTTGGAACTCACCACTATTTCCTCGCGTTCTCGTGTGACCAGGCTATTTCTTCAGTTTTCGATTGAGAAAATGGTCATAGGTAACCAAAATTTGGAAGGATGTATACCTTGCTTTCTGTTTCATCCTCGTTGAATAAAACCAAATCAAAACAAACTTCTCTCCTCTTCGAACCTCTCTAACTTTACTGTATACCTTATGGAGTTACATGGGTTTCCTCGGGCAAAAACCGCCCT
Organism: Bactrocera correcta; assembly: GCA_027475135.1. Taxonomy (NCBI): domain Eukaryota; kingdom Metazoa; phylum Arthropoda; class Insecta; order Diptera; family Tephritidae; genus Bactrocera; species Bactrocera correcta. The sequence goes on from CM050325.1 coordinate 11,050,767, forward strand.
TTTTTCAATAATTTTTTTTTATGAAAAATGAAATATTTTAATGATTTTTTTTATTTAAAAGACTCATATCCATTTCGTAAAATTTAAAAAAAAAACAAAAGTATTAGAATGGCAGTCATTACGACGCCATTTCCGGCAGTCCCTCGGAAAAAAGGTGCTTCCGCGTTGTCAGCAGAACTTCTTTCAGGATCATCGGAAATAAAAATAAAAAATACGTGATTTTTTGAAACTGTGAAACCCATGTAACCCCTTATCTTACTTCACGATCTCATGGTAATTCCAACATTCACCGCCTTTGGTACTGGTCCATCCCCGAAGACTACTACTTTGATTATTTCACAATCTTACTTCGAAGAAATGTCATCGCAAGCTTCATTTAAATTATAATATTTGACCGGTTGTGATTAGGCAAGGCGCTGCTGCTTTTTGCTCAATTTCAAACTCCTTCAAACTAAAGAAGCTCGACTTCAACAAAATTATCGATATAATCTGTAGATCACTGAACACTCTGAGATCTTTTTCTACAAGCACTCATCGCTTCGGATGTGCCATTGCACCTCACCGAAACTACACCATTCTTAGTCAATGGAAGATTTTACTGAGCGTTACCCTCTCGGAAGTACCGAACAATGTCTATGACCTGCATCTAGTAGGAGAGGGGTCTTAGTGGACTAAACCGGTAGGTAATTATATTTCTAAGTCTATTTTAACCAAAGAGAGTGAACCCATCACCGCCATGAAGGCCGAACCTTCCCTCTGCAACTCGAAACAGCAGTTCAGAAGACCACAAACGTTTTGGAAGTTTTGAAATCTACATTCAACTCGTAAGTAAGCTTTGATGAACTTAAGATAAACGCGACTCTAAGTCGAGCACGCGACGGGGAATAAATTAAACTATCCTAAGAGGCAATTCTGGTTTGTACAAGATTACGGAAAGGTATGAAATCAGTTTAAGTTTCGATAAGATCTAGTCCAAATCGTTCGTCTATCTTCTCGTTTTAGACCTAAGAACCTGTTCGGATCTAGATTTTCAGAGTTCCTACGGTACCAGGGTTTTCTATCTTCTTGGGTTAGACTTAAGAACCCGTCTGAGTTTTCATTGTTCCTAAGATAGTCGGCGTTTCGTAACCGGAACGGACCTGGATTTTATTCTGCCAAAGACTTCTAAATTACTACAGATATGCGCTTGGGTTGGAGCAAGAAGCCCGTACTCATGACAGTCTTTGTAATTGGAACTGACCAGGATTTTCGTCCGGTTACGGACAGTAAACTCTTTAGCAAACCTTCAAAGGCTCCCTACTAGCCTCTTTGATATTCGTCTGTGCTTAAGTTATTTAGACACTTGCGGTATCTTATAGATTCCACCGACAAAGCTTCCTTTCTCTTTTTGAACTTTTAGACTATCCTACTGTATATCTCGCATCAGGAATTCTCACAAATTCATAAGAGGCTCTCAGATATCGGCATTAGTTTACCAAACCTCAAACGAAATCACTGACTTCCATTACTACCCTTGTCGCCTAACTCATCCGTATGCCTCATCTTCTTCCTGCTCACCTTAAATGCACTGACTCACTTCCTGCTGCTAATATTTTTCACTCGTATGTAAGCGTTTCCGACAATGCAGCCTGGTTAATGGCGCGTTTTAATTATGCAAAGTGCAATCGAGTTCAATTGCAAGTGAAATTAACGAGATTCAAGACGAACTAAGAAAGGCAGCCTGGCAGCACTGGCGCCAGCAGCTGAAGCGTGCCGTGAGTAGGCAATGCACTTTCTTATGAATATTCAGCGCGAAAATCAACAGCTTGTGCAAACAATCAACAAATGGCTTATGTATATCACGCCTTGTGTGTCAATATTTCGTTCATTGTCCTTTATGTATGCCTTAATTTAATCATTTTAGGTGGACGGGTGGGTGGGGAAGGTTTCAACAAATTATTGGGATAGGGTGTTTTTTGTTGGATTTTAATAAAGTTAAGATCTTGATATTCGTCCTATGGAACGATCGTTAGTAAATATTTACAATTATAAATGAGTGATAACCGGAATTGGCTTTGGTTGACTGTGTAATTGAAATTTTGACCTAAGATGAGTCTGAAATTGCTGTTTGCCTTATAAAAATCGTCCACTATCTTCCACAACAGCTCTGCCTCACCGTAGAGGAATTTGAATTTTCAGGGCATATGATCCAAGTGATCTACCCAGTACGGATTCTTAGCCATCCAACAGCTCTAATTTCATATTTTGAGAGATCGGAGAACCTCTCAATTGAATAATATAAAACTTCGCTGCGGGAAGCTTTGAAATCGTGATTTTTCAGAGTCGGATAGAGAGAGAAACTTGTGCTAAGATAGTATTGTCTCGCAACTTATTTGATCATTTGTCCGAGCAGTTAGTCTGAGCGCAAAAGAGGTCTTACAAGAAGCACTTGCTTTCTAAAAATGGAATTCATTTCATGTCCAGCGATCTTGTCTAAGTGCCCGGCTTTGTGTAATGAGAAGGCTATACTCAAAAACTTTTTCGAGTAGTGAAGACGACGTATGTAGGGTTCTATCTGAATGATGATTGTCTATCTTTTGTACCACTCACACTCAGACGAACTTGAGTCCGGAAAAAGGCTTCCGTCTTGAACATTAAAACAGAGGTCCAGAATTTCCAGCCTGGTAGAAACTCTCAAAGCTCCTCTAAAAGAAGTTAAGGTCATATATGTACAATATAACTAAGACACGTCGAAGTCCAGCGATAATCTCTCCCATTAACTTTAACGTTTCATGCAGACACGGTAAATAAGTATTTGGATCTCATGGCCTTATTCCCATTTTTTTGAGTGACCTGTGAACAAGATTGTGTAATATACCATTTCGCTGTGGGAACCTTAGGCATCACAAATTTTTAGAGTCAGTATCAACATAATTCGGCGAACTTTGCTTCAAGGTCGGAATAACCCGCAACTTATTTTGACTTACGTCCAAGTAATTTGTCTAAAAGACATAAAATCCTCTGTCATCTAATAAGTAACTCAAGCCTTACAAAACTGACAGCCTCATCGTAATCTTGGAGATATGATTGCTTTTGGCTTGTGAGACCTTAAATAAAGTTCCTTTTTAGAACAATAAAAACAGCGTAATAACTTTATCGAGTGCTGGAGGAGACCTAAGTAAGATTATGACAGAATGAAGGATGGATCCACTTTAGCATTTGCTGTTAATTTTCTTATCACTCAGCTCGGACTAGCTTGAGTCTGAAAAAGTACTCTTGAGGTCCTCAATATTAAAACTGCGGTCCGAAGTTTTAAGACCCGCAGGAATTCTATAGAGGTCGTCCATAGGGAAATAATAACTGAATTACTTTAAGAATGAAAGCAGCTTGTTCTAACCTCGCGTGAGAACTCCAGCTTCCGACTAGCTTGAGTCTGTTTGCAGTCTTCAACATTATAAAAGAGGTCCAGAGCTTCAAGCCTAGCAGGAAGCAGAAGCCAAGAGCTTGTCCACTCGAAATTAAGGCCCAACTTAATTGCAACTCGGCGAAATCCAGTGATATTCCCTCCCAACTACTTTAGGGATAAAAGAAAAGTATCCTAACTTCACATGTGAGCTCCAGCTTCCGACTAGCTTGAGTCTGAAAAAGGACTGTTGTAGTCTTCAACATTATAAAAGAGGTCTAGAGCTAGCTAGGCTTGAATAGCAGGAAGCAGAATCTAAGAGCTCGTCCACCGGAAATTAAGGCCCAATTTAATTGCAACTCGGCGAAATCCAGCGATGATCCCTTCCACCTACTTTAAGGATAAAAGAAGATTGCCCTAAACTCGCATGCGAGCTCCATACCAACTCCATTAAGTTATGTTGACATAAGTGACCACCAATAGAGCGATTAACGGTGACGCAGCACACCACCTTCCACCGCCAATTCTTTACATGTCACTGCACCGCCACCAGTCTTCGTCATAGTTACATGGACAATCATGAGACAGACGCGCCTTATCTGTCTTATCTTGTAATCTGACAGTTACAAAGCGTCATTTATATAGTGCGCAGGCCCACCATTATATTTCGCATGTTATGTCGTCTACATGCCGGCGGCAACAACATGATTCTGACGCGCTCGTGACTTGGCGCTAACGACAAGATTACGGTCCTCCCTCGATTGAGTCCAGCCCCACATACACACACACAATCTGACCAAAGCAACAAACAAGGTGCCAATGTCTGACTGCCGCCTGTTAGCCGACTGCCAACGAAAATTTATGTAGCAGAGCAAACGGCCGGACAGCGTTCATATGTCATATAAAACGGGTATAAATAGTTGGCAGATAGCGAACAGACGAACGCGTGCACATGCGCGTTGGCCATACATAGCTTTGGGCTTAAAGATCGCGCGCGCGAGCCAATAACTGACTGTGTACACGTTGCAATGAAGGGCGCTGCGCGCTTTCGGTAGCTTCAGCGTTGGCAACGCTTGAATTCTGCACGCCCAAAATTATTTAAAATCCCATAATTCACGAGATTATCATTAAAAATTGTAGGAGGAAGTCTGCGCTGGTGTTTTTGCATTTTTTGTGATTTCATTTCTTTAATTTTTCTTTTTCATTTATTTTTTCTACACTCCCGTCCACAATCGGCCACGCAGCGTTATTGTCTGCAAAACGGCGTGTTTACGACCTGCCTTTTTATTATGCGACCACAAACGCGCGCTGCAGGCCAAGTTGAAGCTTGTTTTCAATTTCATTTATTATCGCACCTTTTTCAATGCTTTTGCCTTTCTTTACTTTTTTTTGTGGCCTCTACTTTGCGTGTATTTCTGCAGCGTTGCGCCTGTCTGGCCGGTCTGCAGGCAATTTGTAAATGTGAGTTTTTGCGCAAGCGTGCAGTTTAAGCTTCAAAACGGAAGTTCGTAAGCGCAGCGAAAAGGATTTAAATATTTGTAAAAATTAAAGCATATACACACATATATCTTGTTCTTTTTAGAATTGCATATATCTTGCTCTTTTTGGAATCTGCAGTTTTTAATGAAATTTTGTCGGCGATTTTTTCGTTTCTCGAAAGCAAAAGTGTGAAATGAAGTTTCTGGCTTCATTTCATTCAAGGATTAAGCGGGTTTGTGTGCCATAATGAATGAAATGCAGCTAAATGATTGCGTTGACAATAAATTGCCGATCGTTGCTACCAGTTGATGGGCCGAAGCGTATTATGGATACCAGGTTTTTATCTTGCGGTAAATATAAATACTGATTTCAGAATATTTTGTACATATATACACATATATATGATGGAAGTTTCCTGTATTAAAATACATTGAAGTTTTCATAAACTCGAGTTTAGTGCAAACAAGTCGGTGTTTATTAAAACACCACACATAAGTACGAAGTTTAGTGGTCAGGAAGTTCTTCAAATCGACTTAAACGAAAAAAAAACATAAAAAAATTCTTCTAATTCGACTTAAAAACCACTTTTTCAGTGTTTAACAATAAACTCCATACATAAAATACGTAGTGTAATATTTCAAAGCTTCTTTGTGTTTATTGCTAAACACTACTAATAGAATAAAAATCAACATAGGCTGCTATATATATTTCTGGCCTAGGCAACACTAAGTGTTGCCAAATGCAATCTGACATTTCCATTGGAAAGTTTGACAATTTTTAGCATAACATCACTCAGAACGTTTTGTCATTTAATCGTGAATTGTTTTATTTACAGGGAATTAAAAAATTCATCTCGGCCAAAAAATGGAATTAACTCGTGAACATTTTCGTACAATAATTTTTCACAACTTTCGACGTGGATTATCACGACAAGAGTACATCGATGAACTAAAATCTTTGTATGGCTATGAAGCACCATCCTATAGCACTGTGAAAAACTGGTACAACGAATTCAATCGTGGCCAACGCTCGCTCAAAGACGAATTCCGTGAAGGTCGTCCAAAAAGAGCCGTTGTGCGAGAAAACATCGATGCCGTACGTGAACTGATAATGCAAGACCGTCATGTAACATACCTTCAGATAGAGGCATGCCTATACATTTCTCCCACCAGCATACATTCGATATTGCATGAACACCTGGCCGTAAAAAAGGTTTGTTCTCGTTGGATCCCGCACAATTTGACAATCGCTCAAAAAAAGGCTCGTGTGGATTGGTGTAAAGAAATGCTGAAAAAATACGATCGCGGTGCTTCAAAAGACGTTTATAAGATCGTCACAGGTGACGAATCATGGATCTATGCGTATGAGCCCGAAACAAAACAACAATCGACGGTGTGGGTCTTCCAAGATGAGTCAAATCCAACGAAAGTTGTTCGTGAAAGAAGCACTTCCAAGCAAATGGTCGCCGGTTTCTTCGGCAAAACTGGTCATGTGGCGATTGTTTCGCTTGAGCACCGTAGGACGGTCAATTCTGAGTGGTACACCATCATTTGTTTGCCTGAAGTCTTCGGAGAAATTCGAAAAACGAACAAGATAAGACGAATCATTGGGCACCATGACAATGCGAGTTCTCACACATCGGCTCAAACCAGCGCCTTTTTGACCGGCCAAACGTCGAATTGATGGGTCATCCGCCGTACAGCCCTGACTTGGCACCCAATGACTTCTTTTTATCAAGAAAATAATGCGTGGTCAACGATTTTCGTCGCCAGAAGATGCTGTTGAAGCATTCAAAAACCATGTTTTGGAGCTGTCTCAATCGGAGTGGAAAAAGTGGTTCGAAAATTGGTTTGAGCGCATGCAAAAGTGTATAAATCTTGATGAAGAATATTTTGAAAAACAATAAAACCATTTTCGTTGATAAATATTCCTATTTTCATTATTTGGCCAGAAACATATATAGCAGTCCTCGTAATGCTCAAAAATATTAAACCCCATTCATAAAATAGAGTTTACTCCAGAAAATCGTTTTGGGTTTAATACCAAGCACTTTTTATTACGAGTAACAAGAAGTTGAACATTCCAAAATTTTTTTCTAATTCCACTTGGAAAACACTTTTTCGGTGTATATGGAAACACATCCCGGCTTTGAAACAACTTTTCGTCATTCTAACTGATATATCTACCGATGACATAAACTTTGTAGGAGGTCTGGTAGAGGAGTATACTGTGGGAAACTGCATATCAACTATCCAAACAGAAATGAGTCTAGAGAAGAGAAATCTTGATTCCTTAAAATTGAATCCATGTACTTCATAATAAGACTAAATTGGGTGCCTGACCGTAGCAGGAAACTGCAAGGCTAGCTGTAGAATTGGAACGGGTAGGAGCTCCACTATCTGCTTGCAGAATATTACTGGATAAGGAGGTCTCAGGCGAGCTTGGCAAGCGCTGATCTGACATTAGCAACTGTGTGATCACAAGGTCTTTCTGGTTCAGGATAAACGTAAGAGCTCTAGTGAGGTTCTCGTATAGCAAAGTTGGCTTTTCAACAGTTCTAAAAGTTCCAACTTGACACGATTAGAATTCATGTAGGAATATTGAACATTTGACTAGATTTTAATTTATAATTGCATAAACTGCTGTAGTTAGAATCATCTCAACAATTTCTTCTCGAATGTGATGTCTCACATCAAGGCCTAAATACCGCGGATTCCACACCTTTTGACATATACATACATACGGTTATGTATGAGAAACAGCGAAAATAGAAATAGAATATCTTAGAAGACTTGTGACTGGTTAAAGGCTTTTCGTCGATAGTTAATACCTAAATACAGTAGTTCATATTTGGGTTTTAAAGGACCGTATTTAGCAGTCCATGTGTGATCCTTCATCATCTTGGGGAATTAGCCACCTAACCTAACCAATAGTAAATCAGTTCATCAAATCATGAAAATTTGTATTTACAGAATTTATCAGCAATTCGTCGACAGCAAAGGAAGTAAAAAAAATGGGTGTAAATATCTTATACATTGAGTTGAGCATTGCTCTCGAAAAGTGATTGTTCCAGTCCATAATTGTTTCACCAGGAACACGATAAACTGATCGGATTCCAAAACCGATTATGGTACATACTATAAGTATAAACTTTTTAAGCTAGCGATAGCAATGTAGATATTCAATTTTCTCATATCTGAGTTTGGTGGTAAAGACGGCCATGTTTCGGGTTTCGGGGTAGTCGATCCAACTATTTTCACTATAGTAAGTTTTGTTTTTGGTTTGACCTTATCTTACCACAAATCCCTCTTCAAAATTCTTTTCTTGGCCTATTTGAAGACGCCGCAAACCCAAAGTGTCTGCTTTCTTTTCTCTAGCAATTCTTGTATTTTTCTTTGGACTTAAATGTCTACTTTCGTTGCTCGACTTCAGAAAAAATTCGTCCTTGTTCTTGTTGATTCTGGTAAAGCAGACCTGACTGTCATGAGAACAGTTTCCTCGATACTAATGGGTGATGCAAATAGAGGTACTTTTTTCAATAGCCTTTCCTTGACAAATCAGGCGTGAGAAATGTTAAGCTCTCATGGTATTTTTGTCCAGTATTGTTTGGGATTTTATCATGGAAATACTTTCGTCTGAACAATGTTTACAAGTCGTTCAACTTTATTACGAAAATTCACGTTTTGTAAATAATGTGTTTCAAGCGCTTCGCTCAACTTAATCGGTCCACTAAGCGTACCATTCGCAACACCATCACTCATCTTAAGACCCAGGTTTAATTATTGGATATATTCAACCAAAAAGACCGCGGCCAGCACGCAGTGAAGAAAATATAGCAGAGTTGAGGTTATATACGAAGACCGTGGAGAGTCGACTCGGCATAGTTCGCATCAACTGACTGCCATATGGAACGACTTTGCGAATTTTACGTCTAGATCTCAAACTGAAAGCGTACAAAATACAGCTCTTGCTAGAACTGAAGACGCTCGTCCTTCCCACAAGATATCGCTTCGCTCTTGGGACGAATAGCAAGAGATTCAAGAGCTGCCACTTCATCGAGAAAAAACAACGGTTTGGTATGGTTTGTGGCGATGGAATCATTGGTCTATATTTTTTAAAATGATGCCGAAGAGAACGTAAATCTCTTTGACGACCGTTGTCGCTAAGATAACCGACTGAATGGCCTGAAATTGAAGTTCGTGATCTTGGCGATATTTGGTTTCAAAAAGATGGCGCCACCTGCCACACATCGCATCAATCAATGGATTTATTGAAAGAAAACTTCGATGAGCAGATAATTTCACGTTTTAGGCCGTTCGATTGACTACCAAGATCGTGACTTTTTCCTGTTCAACTAAGATCTATGCAGAAAATCCCGCTTCGATGCAGTCCGTGGAGAAAAATATCACGAGTCCTCGAAAATTGGACTCAACGGACTGTTGACTAAACGATACGTGATAATTTTTGTGTCTGGTTTCGAAGTCGATTATTTGAAAACTGATCCATTATTAAACATATTAATTTAGATCGCATCGTGGAAAAAACAAAATTATTGTTCCGTTAAGATAACGTATGCTCTCTCCATATTTTCTCTGTATCAATAGCATTAACTCTTCTTACTTTCACTAAACTGTTCAGCTTCTTACTTCGCACGCTTCACTGCGAAATTTCCATCAATGAAATTGGCTCCCACGCATTTTGTGAGCTATTGACAGGTTCCCACATTGGCATGTTAATGAGACTGCCGGAGCTCTTCATTTAATCCAAAGATAATGCAAAAAAAAAAGTGTGTACTCACAAAAAAACAGTAGCAGTGATTTCTGACGATTACAAAAACTACCGTTAATGCCACACAAGCGCACAACGTAAGACAAGCTAAGTCAGTCGGCGCAGCACTCTTGCTCTCACAGAAATATAAACCAACGCGCTCCTAACCAAAAACGCTCACCACAGCCATTGCGTGTTACTTTGCCGCTGGTGTCTCTATTTAACGATCATTTAACTTTCGCTCGAGTGCAAAATTTGGCACCCAATCAACAATTTGCCCTCGAGTGGTATTTGCGGTGTGAACCTTTAGCCTAAACGGCAACCAAGCGTACGGCAACGCGAGGATTTACGCATGTCAGTGTAAGCTGGTTGGGAAAGGTAAAGCGGCGTTTAAATGGATATTGGCCTGTTGCAATTATTGTGGCGGAAGGTGGTAGTGCCATAGCCGTAGTATGGTGGTTGTTGTTGTTGGGAGTGTTGGTGGTAGCTGTAACAGTCTAATTGTCAAGCCAAGCGTAATTGCCGAGGCGTAACTTGATGTGACGTGCACGTCAGCGACAGGCGTGGGAACACGAGCGTAAGGCTTGCTGAGCGCAAGCGAGCGCACGTCTGTCAGCTGGACCGGAGTTGGCTCAGCGTCTCAGTGCGCGTACGCAAAACTCCCTCGTTACCCACAGACGCGGTGCGAGGTCCAACATTTCACGAAAATTTTTGCAGTTTTACACGGCAATTGTGACGACGCACCACCGGAAATCCGTCCGTCCGTTAATGTGCGGCGCATTAGTGTCGCGCACAGCTGCCGCACTATACTACCGTGGTTGTTGTTGTGAATATTGCCGAGATTTGCCGGCAAATCCACGCGCATATAAATGCGCCCACCTTGACAGCCTGATCGTCATGCTGCGTTCAGCGTTTGTTGTTGCTATTATAGTTTTCGCTGTGCTATTTGTAATAGTGCGCGCTCGCTTAATAAATTTGTAGTGGTTCTATTGCGCGCTGGAGAGGTCACACAAATTACGCACTACATTTGAAGTAGTGTTTGTGCCACAATTTGTTGTAAACATACAACCCAATCAGTAGCGCGCTGTACCACCCTACCTCGAGTGGCAGCAACGCGCGTGTGCGGTTGTGTGCGCGTGTATACATGCTATGGACGCACCAACCCTCGCCCATAGCGCAGTCATTCTACGCTGCGCAAATGAAGCGCAACGGGCAATCAAATCAAATAAAATTAAAATCCACTTTGGTTTCATTAAATCAATGCTAGGCGTTACTCGCAACTTCAGCAACTGTCCAGCCTTTAGCGCGCTCGCCTCACAGCCGCTCACCGCTATTAGCGTGTGGATTAGTTGAGCGCATTGAGTTGGTGTGCGCATGTTGCGTATGCTCGTTGCTGCTTAATTGACAGCAAGTCAACGACATGTCAATCATGTGCGACCGCCTTCAACCGCCATTTCAGCACAGAAGCATACGAACTTATATATATGTATGTGGTGTATATATGACATCCTATCATGAAAATGCAGGCTTTTTCGGATTAGAGACTGGTTTTGTGATGAAATACTCGGGAAAAAATTTGAAAGGTGGCTTTCTGAAAGAATGTACGAAGCTTACAAAGTGATAGTGTCATAATTTAAGTTCTTCTGTATCGTACTATAGCCTTCTCTTCGCTATTTTCCGTCTAGTTTACTCCCCACAACACAGCTTTTGGTAGTCTCTGAACGACTGAGGAGTACAGTGCTCTATTGGAAGATACAGGAGAGAAAAACGAACGACTGTTAGAGTTTTGAGACCAAAAAAATTTCATCTATATACCACTATAGAATTGGTGTTTATAGCACATAAGTCAGTTGGCAACCATGGACACCTGATCTGGGTACTGGACCATACTAACCCACTCTGCAATGGCTACCAAAATGATGAGGCCAGAACCATGCATTGCGCTTTAGCCCCACACCATATTGAAGATCCTCTGCACAGAGGCGAGAGTGGAAAGAGAACAGTACTGGCAGCAGGCAACAGAAATGCGCCACGCCAAGTTGCTATGGGAAGTACAACCTACTAAGGTTTAGAGATTTATTTTCCCCCTCCCCCGAGTCCAATTCTGTCTCCTTTTGGCGCTCTATTCTAAGGACTGCAGAAACACTTGTCCAATGCGGACATAGCCTCTTGTGTACACTGCCGGTTTTGCATTATAGAACCGGATGGAACTAAAGCTCTTTCGTTCCATCTACTCGGACAGAGATCACATCATCTCCTGCGCACCCAGCAAGCCCCTGGAATGGTTTAGAGTGCTGGACTTTAGTGACCATATTTGATATAGGAGAGGTCGAAATAGACCAGAGGTCGCAGTGTAAAATCTCATTTACTTTACATATATCTATCTAGCACATAAGTCATATTACACAAAAAAACAAAGATCAGATAATATTTTGCGTAAATAAGCAGTCCCTGAACTATCCGAACTGTTGAAGTGTATATTTTGATGTTGTTCGACAAATATGAGACCATACTGGTTTCATTTTGGCTCCGAAAGTCTAACATCTCTTATCAGAACGACATTTGACCTTACATAAGAGTGGTTTTTGCTATTTCCCGAAAGCTAATATTTTTTAGAATTTTTTGGATTGATTCGCTTAACATCCAGTGACTTTGCTCGTCGATGCGTCACAACTTGTGGAACGCTGAATAAACTAAGCAACTGGTATAAATCACATAAATTAGTATATATGTGACCTGGTCTACGAAAAGGGGGCTTAGGTGTCAAAAAATCAATTTTTATTTTATTTTATTTTTTTTTTTTCAATTTTTTTTTTTATTTTTTTTTTTTATTTTTTATTTTTTTTTTTTTTTTTGACACCTAAGTCCCCTTTTCGTTTACCAGATCACATATAATGATCTATGCCAGCCTAATAAAGAGTCTTCTCGCTCTTTTTGTTTCTTTATCTTCCATTGACTTTAAGTGGACAAGTTTGTTCTAGTATTTTTTCTTTTATAAAACTTCAGGGTCAGGAAATTTCTGTCATTTCCCCGTAACTCAGAATTTCGGAAGTGTTTAGCTTGATATCCAATGAGTTCGTTGATCGATACTTCAAAATTTGTAGAATGATAAATCGAACGAGCAGCAGGTATGAATCTCATGAGCTGTCATTACCATAAAAAGTTATGGCAGCTTAGTAAAGTGTTTACTTTCTCCCTCCCACACTATCTTGAATTGAACGCAAGTAGATTATTTTGTTAAGACTTTCTTAAAATAAATGATTTAACGAGCGAAAAGTGAAACATTGATGTGGATACTGACTCTCTTCCAGCTGAGAGGCAAGCAAAGTAGTTTGAGAATCATACTGTGGATGATAAAATGTAGGCTTAAATGTGTAGTATAGCTCACAGTTAAATCAAAAACCTCAAACTGTCTCCAACCATTCATAGCGGACTCTATATGACCTTAATAATGCTTGTTGCCGCGGCCTCACGCTTAGTTTCACTACCTTCTTAGCACATATCACTTAGCCTGTATCACTATCCTATAAGTACCTTTCATTGTAATAACACACAACCTCATTTACTGCTGGGTTACCCCCTCACATTTGTTGACAAACGATCAACATTGACAAATAATAGAATTATACAGCGACTACTTGTACAAATATGAGGGTGCGTACTTCCACTATGTTCATACATATGCCGACGATAAAAAACAACTGTGTTTATTGAAAATCAAATAATACTTTATTTCGTTACCCGCATGTATACCATTTATAGGTTATAATTTTTTTAATGCCACAAACTAGGGGGTTTCTAGTGCTGCTGAGATCGGTAGTTAGCTAGAAGAATTTGAGAGCTGGAAATCGCTTACTGGCTTATCATTTTAATACGCATTTGGCAACCTAATCTAGTTTAGATGATTAATTAATTTACAGTAAGGATTGATGCCATAAAAAGTTTTATTTAGATTTTGAGATTGAGACCACGCAGGCGATTAGCTCATTGATAGACAAAGCTCAGTTAATCACATTAGGTATATTATATAACTCGTCTACTAGTTATTCCCATTTTTTCAGAAATTTATATGCTTTCTATGACAGATTTATTCATTTGATTTCGAGGTGATAAAAATATGTATGGCATAGCTTTTCATGTAGTATAACTGCGGAAAAGTCCCCGGCCTACCATAGTAAACACACAATTTTTCAGCAAAATTCGTTTTATTTTTTTCACATAGTTCCCTTCACAGGTGTTATACTGATTATAGCAAACCTCCAACTTTTCGATACCACTTTTGTAGTACGATTTGTTTTTTGCTTAAAAATAGGACTCATTTCCGGCGATGGCATCTTTATTCGACGAAAATTTCTTCCCAGCGAACAATTTAAAATTTAAGATCTGAGAACAGTAAATAGTCGCTAGGGGCCAGATTTTAGGCCAGGAAGTAATTCGAAGTCCAATTCATGGAGTTTTGGTCATTGACTTGTGTCACGATGCATTAACTTGGTGTAACAGCACTTTCTTTATCTGCAAATAAGTCCGTGTTTCGGCGATATTGTCTTTAAAAAGAACCAATAATGATATGTAATATTCGCTTTGGTGTTTTCTTCCTCAAAGAATTCAATAAAAATAATTTCCGGCGCATCCAAAAATACAGACTCCATAACCTTACCAGCCGACTGTTGCGTTCTCCACCCTTTGGAGGGGGTTCATCGTGTGCAGTCTAGACGCAAGGCTTTGGACTTCGGAGTGAAATGATAGAGTCGTGTTTCATCCATTGTCACATATCGACGCATAAACCCGACTTTATTACGTTCGAAACATTGCCAAACACTGCCTGGAATTATGTATCAACTCGTCTAAAAATCGTATGGATCTAACTTTAGTAGCGCACATATCAATGTGTCAGGTCGGGGACTTTTCATTTAACCGCGTTTCCTACCCAAAGAACATCACTTTGAACCATATGAGCTTAGTACAGTTTATAGTAACTTTAAATGAAGATGTCGAAAACAATCTTGGCATTTATGATCACTGTTAATTCTCGTATAAGAGCTTCTCCATATTTTCAGATGACTATTTGGTTAGTGTTTTGGATATCTGATCAAAATAAGATGAGAAAAAAACATTTGTTATAATGTAATTTGATAATAAGAAAGAATGAAATGTTTTGATCTATTTTCCATTAGGTCATCGAAAATTTGCCTCATGCGATGAATCCGCTTCTATGAGAGTAGAATGCTTCAAAATCGTTGTCTTGGCATCAGAGTGATAACAGAGTACCCAGCGGATCTCCACATTTCTTATGGATCAACTCAGAACATTTTAATGTTTTGGATATGAAACGTTAACTCGTACCAAAAGACTTGAATACGTTGCAAAGCCAACGCCGAGTAAAAGTCTCAAAAGAGTTGCTAGACAACGAAGTCGAAAAAACGTCGTTTCTAGTGACGAGATCTGGATTTACGAAGAAGTATCGCATTGATACTATCCAACAATATAGCGAATGGCGCTTCGAACATGAGCTGAAACCAGAAATGTATAGAAATTTTTATTAACCATTGACATCCTTGTATTGGCTTAAACGATGCCTTTGCAGCCTCAAAGGTTTCTGTCAGCTCGGATAAAGTTTGATCAGATGCTAAACACTTTTAAGGGGGTATTCTAGTCTAGAAATCAAATTTTGGGCAGTTTTTTGAATTTTATTTAAAAAAAAACAAAAAATATTTTTACTATCCATTTTTTATGATGTGTTTATTGATATCTTAAGAATACAGAAAAAATATGTTACAAAAAAATATTAAAAATTAAAATATTTAGAGCCCCCATCTACAGGTGTAAAAAACAGGTGTAAAAAAATGGCGCATCCTAGTGACATTGATCCTGA
The DNA here is from genome assembly GCA_027475135.1 of Bactrocera correcta. Lineage (NCBI taxonomy): Eukaryota > Metazoa > Arthropoda > Insecta > Diptera > Tephritidae > Bactrocera > Bactrocera correcta. Next base: position 11,066,267 of record CM050325.1, read on the forward strand.
CTCTCCTGGTGGTCTGAAAAAAATGTAAAAGAAACTCTTAATCAGTAAAGATGCTGTTATATTCCCTAAATCAGGGAATACAAAAAAATTTTTTTTTAAATGGCGACTGCCTGAAAATAAAAATAATTTTTTACGCTTTTTTTTTAAATTCCTGAATTTTTTTAAAATATTAAAAACAAAAATTTTGACACGATGCTGGTGGGCACGATAAAGGATTATAAAAAGAAGGTTCACACAAAATTTCAATTAAATCGGTTGTACAGAACTTGAGATAATGCCGGTACCGTGTGGAAAAAAGTAGTTTCGAGAAAAACGCGCTTAAAAAAGTGAGTCAAACCGAAGCGGGCTAGGTACTGCGTCACTAAAGTAACTGTAGCTCTTAAAATAATTTTAATTTTTAAAACTCCTTTAGAGGATATGTTCTTAAGGGCCTAAACTTTAAATATATGAAAAAAAATCGAAGCTTTTAAAATTCTAGAGTAGAATACCCCCTTAAGGGGTTACATGGGCTTCCTTGGGTAAAAAAAGCCTTTCTTTCGACAAATATAAAAGAAAAATTTACTAGAACTATTTATTATTACAAACATACACTATTAACAAGGAAAAATTCTGAAATTTTTGGCTCCTCGGAAAAAAGACTTGAAACGAAGGAAAAAAATCTGAAAACTGGATTTTTGGAATACATTTTTACAAAAAAAATTAAAAATTCAGTGAAAATTTCCAAGCCTTTAAGAATTGCATCTTAAAGACTTGTGTAAAACTTCATGAAGATCATTTGAGTAGTTCTCCAGAGAAATCTTGCCAACTGACTTTAAAAACACAGTTTCGAAAAAAAACGCGTTTAAAGACGACGCATTTAGCCTAGCTAGCCTCGAGTGCATTTAGGACAATATTCTGAAGGTGTAAATATAGTATATATAATAAAAAAATAAAAAAAAATCGAATTTTGTGAAACCCATAAACCCATGTAGCCCCTTAAGAGCCCCGTTTTTTACTTGCTGACGTGAAATTTGTGTTCAAGTTACTGTTCAGGGTTAGGGTGTACATTTCATTTTAATACGAGTGCTGGTTTCTTGGGTTACATTTTTTGTACAACATCTCTGAGTATTTCTCAAATTATTTCGTGCGTTTTTAATGCTCAGAAGTTTGAAGAATATTTACTATTTGATTCCACGAGCGTGTATCGCCCCTCTTTCCTATATTTCTACTATTGGTTTGTTATTACTGTAATTACTCCCTATTTCTCAATCATTCCTCCCCCTTTCAGCAAAGAAATTTGACTTTACGAGTACCTTGCAACAAACTTTTCTAATCACTTAGCCCATTGGCAATTTCGTCGAATAATAATTCGCGTTAGACATTTTAATTTACTTAATTAATATTTTTCGCTCTTCACCCATTCGATTTGGGCTAATAACCTGCGCCCAAAAACTACCGTTGATCATTTGTCATTGCAAATATGCGCAATAATTGCCAAATATAATGGCGAACAAAAGCGCGGGACAATGGGCTGCCATTGGCGCGGCTGCTGTTGCTGCTGCCTCCTCTTCTTCTGCTTCTTCTTCTTCTCGCGCGTTAATTTCTTAACATCACTTTGATGTCGAGAGAGTACCGTTTGGCAAGGCCTTTTGTTCGCAATTGAGTTGCCAATAAACAAGCTACACAAATAAATAAAACATCAAATTTGATTTACAAATTATTGTTGTTTGTGTTGTTGTCGTTGTTTTGGCGATATGCGCGTATGCACAGCTGTTTGTTGGTGTGTTTTTTTTTTTTGTTGACTTTCCAAAGTTTCACTACGCACAAGAAAACACTCGCTGAGGGTAGCTAAATCAATTGGATAGCAACAGCAAACAACAACAAAAATCATTACAACAATAATAATAATAATAACAACAATAATAATTGTACTAGTAATGTGTGTAGTAGCAGGTGTCTATAGAAGAGTGTAGTTGCTAAAATATACTGAATTCCTGCATATAACTTATGTGAGCGTTTACAACAACAACAGTAGGAATAATAACAATAAAAACAAAAACAACAACAACAAATTACATTTTTTTGTTACGCTTTCGGTTCGTTGATATAACTTTTGAATGCATACAACAACAACAATAATAAATACAACAACAACTACAACAAATAAGTTTAATTTATTTTTTTTTTGCTGAATTCGATTAAACGTGAGTATATGTTGTATATAAATAAATACAATAACAACAAATTCTGCGACAAAACCAACAACAGCAAAACTATTAATTTACATTTAAGTAAATTTAATTTAATTTTAAATTGGTTCATCTTGAGTACGAAAACAACAACCACGGTACACTTAATAACAACAACGAATGCAACAAAAAAATAACAACAATTATCATTTATTTTTTTTTTCTTACCAAATTGGTCTTGAATATGAATAAAACTAAGAACAACAATTGCAACAGCAAAATTACAACAACAATTAAATTTTACATACTGAAGCCAATTATACATACATGTACATATGTACATATGTATGTATGCGTGAATATGAATAAATACAACAACAACAAATTCGACAACAAAAACAACCACAGTAAAACTTAACTTTTAATTTTAATACATTTAATTTAATTTTAAATATGTTCATCTTGGGTATGAAAACAACAACAATAGTACACATAACAACTAAGTAACAACAACAACAAACATTTTTATTTCTTTACTTACTAAATTTGTTCATATTTATGTATCTTGAATATGAATGATGCAACAACAACAAATGCAACAAAAAATTACAAAAACAAAAGCAACAAAAAACAACAACAACAAAACTTAACTATTGCCATTTTCTTACATATCAAATTTTTTAAGCAATTACAATAATAACAACAACAAAAACACCAAAAAAAAACAGTCACAACAACAACAACGAACTGTTATTTAATTCGTCACTTACTAAATGTCTGCCTATATTGCGAATATGAAGACAGAAAAACTACAACAACAACAACAACATATGCATCTACAAAATAACAGCTACATCTAAAACAACAACAAAAACACCAACAACTAACTAAAGGCTGTCAAATCAAGTTCCACATATGTGACCTGGTCTACGAAAAGGGGGCTTAGGTGTCAAAAAAAAAAAAAATAAATAAATAAAACAATAAAAAAATTGAAACAAAAAAATAAAAAAAATTGATTTTTTTACACCTAAGCCCCCTTTTCGTAGAACAGGTCACATATTATCTTAAATGTTTACAAATCCTCATACACATACGTACATACATACATATGTATATACATATCTATATATAGTACCCTGTATCTCAAAACACCTCTACATTGTCATATTAACGAAATTTATGACTTAACACCGCTACCCATCACCTCAATAATAATATGTATAATCAATGAGTGACTGCCTAAAACTTAAAACCTTCAAAATGTCCACACAGCCGTTAATAGAAATCGCCTAATGAAGGCTTTATAATTCATTTTTGCTAATTAATACACTACGTTCGTTGTGAAATTCACACACTGCTACAGCAACAACATCAACATCGTCAACGAAATTTTCATAAATCTTCAATTTATTTCGATAGTCGTGCCCTTACCTCTGTCATTTACATACCTATTTACATATTTACAAATGTACATAAGTATATGCGCACTAAAGTGTCAACTAAAATGCGTTGAAAATAAATAACTCTGGCATCCCGTTGCTTTGGCGCATTTTTGTGCTTTTGTCAACGTGCTAATTTAACGGTTGCGCTCGTTTTTCAATTGTTCCCATCAATCGTCGGTGATTAGCTAATTTGATACAAAGTGGAATTAAGTTATCAAATAACTGTAAGCGATCTATTTTTGAATATGCTATTTCTATTGTTGCGATTTATGTGTTTTCGAAATTTCAATAATTTCGTTTAAACTAGCAAAGTCATCGCCCATTCGGTGAACTTAATTTTAGAACATTTGTGGTTTCAAATTTTTTGCTTATAAACTCATATAATAAACAGATGCCATATTTTATCTCATAAATCAATGATGAAAAAAAAAAATTCGAACTAATCTCGAAACATATTTTATTACTCAAATTGGGACCTTCTCAATGGAGCTTAGCCCCAGTTTACTATGTCAGATCCGCCAAAGAAATTCAATCTAACCTCCATATTCTACTAACCCAGACCAGGGAGCTATAAAAGTAAACCGATAGGGACAGCAAACGACGCCATATTTTTCCCGCTCTTTTGACATTTCTCTTCAGTAAGGTTTGCCAGCTCAACATGGAAAGATAGACGATCCAGCAACGAGTCGAAATTATTAAAATTTACTAACGAAATTCGGAGTCGTCAGATCAACAATTGAGCGTCTAGTCGAAAAATTTGAATCCACAGACATAGCACAAAATGTTCAGGTGCCAGTGAGATAAAGAAGTGCCCGTCGTGTCGAGAATTTCGCTACCGCTAACGCAACCCATTTGAGGAAACCCCAAATGAGTATCTTACACGTCGTTCTAAAGCGTGGGACATCTCTGTGACGGCGTTGTTGCGAATTTTTCGAAAAGATTTATCTTGATCTTAACAACAACTTGAAAATTATCCGAATTTTCATCGAAAAATCATCTTCCTGTGGAGTCACATCAAGGGTCTATGTCAACAAGTCAGCGAAGATTGATTAACTTCCTACGAATATCGAACGAGAAATTGCAGAAGTATCGGCTGATTTATGTTAGAAACCGTCTAAAATTGGATTCAGAGTCTGGACTTCTACAAAGGTGTCCATGGTGGCTATGCAAAAGAAATAGAGTTCCATACATAATGGCATCGAATATGCTTTCACCGGAATAAAGGAGTTCATTGTTGTCCCAAACCCTTTTTATTTAAAATTTTTGTGAAGCTCTTATTTGAAACCCCGTTACTTGGCGCTAACCTATGTTAAATCAGAAACAGAAAAGGGTTTCCATTCGAAACAGTTTGAAGGAAGTGCACGAATTTGTTCTAACTTTAAAATATTTTAACGAAGTTAAGACCTCAACGATGTTCAGCTCTAGCACATACATATGTCGTTTCAGGCACAAAAAAAAATACACTGGAAATAGTTCGACGAAAGAAAAAACTCAATCTAACCTCGAGGCGCGGCATTGAGTAACATTAAACTCACTTACTAGTTTATGACAGATCAGGCACAGAATAAGGCACACAGCATATTAAAAAAATGGTGCTTAGTCCTAAACTTAGTCTTTCAGAGAAAGAAATTACTATTGAAAGCAGTTTGACGAAAGGGAAAAATCAATTTCACTTCAAAAAAGTTAGACTTTTCAAGACACGATCCTTAAAATTTTTTGCAACTGATACATAATAGGGTTTTCGTCCGAAACCGTTAAAAAAGTTTGACGAAAGGCGAAATTCAATTCAACTTCGAAGTTATTCAAACAGCATTACTAACATTAAACTTTATAGGACCAGGCAAGACTATGCGTTCCTTTCTTATCAGATCCTTACTCCATCCACCGTGTATCGCTTCCGTTCTGGAAATTACGATGTGAAAAATATGCCCCGCTCTGGTCGACCTATCGTTGAAAAAGTCGATGAAATTATGAAAAATATTGACCAAAATTAAAATTCATCTTCAAATGGTTTTGAACCATTTAAAAAATGGTGCCTACAAAAAGAATCTCGATGTTTGGGTACCACATGAATTGTCTGTGAAAAATTTAATGGACTGAATTAACATCTGCGATTCTTTGCTGAAACGAAATGAAATCAAACCATTTCTAAAGCGAATGGTAACAGGAGATGAAAAGTTGATCAAATATGATAAAAAAGATCATGGTCCAAGCATGGTGATGCTCAACAAATGGTCGCAAAACCAGGATTGACGCCTTGAAAGGTTATGCTGAATGTTTGGTGAAATTGGAAAGGAATCAATTACTAAGAGCTGCTCCTGCCTGGTCGAACGATTGATTCTACATTTTACTGGTCGACAACTGATGAGATTGAAGCAAGCAATCATAAAAAAGGCCAGAACTGATCAATAGAAAGGGCAATCTACGAAATTTTTTTTATCGATTCAGCTTTTTCGCGTAGTTTATACGGCCAAGTCTGGGTCAAATTTGATCTTGAATGCATTTCTATATATCTACAGTTTTTAACAGGCTTCAAGTTTTCAAACCCAGCGGTCACCCATACCAAGCTCCAAGCCATAGTTTTTGCGCATTTTCCCAGCAATTTCATTTAGATTTTTTGGCGCTGCACCTTAACCAATCAACGAAATCGAAGAGAAATTTGTAAAGAACTCATTACTGTAATCATTTAAATTAAGTTTTAATGGCGTAATTATAGACAGAGAGTGATTGAGTCGGCTGATGAATGCCAACGGGCTACCAGTGACTACCAGTTTTGGGCAGGTGCCACATGCTTAATGGCTTATATGTACGGTATAGCCATGTATGTGACTGAGTGCGAGGTGAGGCAAGGTAACATGGCTATACTTGGGGGTAAAACACACCTAAAGCCGTGCCGATAAATGGAGGCGCCGCCAAGCCCAGCTAGAGCGCCGGCGAATGGAGCTCCAATGGGCATATCAGACATATGTGAGCTGGCGAGCTGACAAGTGAATTATGTGCATGTGATCTTTACATATGTATGGTACATAGAGTTATGTAACTAGTTGCTGGTGTATCGATAAGGTATATACATTTATATATACATTTCTACCTGTCTATTTGCTTTGTCTGTACATATGTCTGTAAATATGTATACACATGCTTGTATATAAGCGCAAATTAATTGAAGTTGAGATGAATTTTCCAGGTGAATGATGCGGAACAAATAATCAATCAATCAGTTCGGTTCAGTACAGTTCAGTTCAAATCGGTTCTGTGCAGCGCTATGCTCAGCTATGCCATGCCATGCCATGCAATACTGCCATGGACTGGAGATGCCGAGCTAGCGTCCAGTTTGTTTTTGGTTTAATTCGGTGCGTTGCTATCGAACCATTCAATAATCCACTCAGCCACATTTAAATGTTCATTGAAGCATATGTTCAGGTGCCTGATTGTCTGTCGGCCAAATTGACGAACGGACGGACGTACTGAGTGACTGACAGGCACTTTAATAGACTATTGCTCTCGCTGTTTATGTGTGTATAAGTGTATTCTGCATATTTTTTATCTTGTGCGCCACATGCAAATGCAAGGTGCGGAGTGATAAAAAAATCACCTGAAAAAAATATATACATATGTATGTATGCTACACTACACATGTATGTACGTACATATGTATGTATATTGGCAAAAAATGGCGGCGACCGGACGAGTGCATGTTGCGACCTTCCATGCCCGCTGTGTTGACCTGCGAATGCCATGAATTTTATCTATGAGCGCTCATATACATATACAGTACACTGTACTACATATGCATACATATACATACATATGTATGTACTATATGTATATTATAAATGTAGACTTCGCCTATTTAAATCTTTTTTTGCATTGGAAATACATTTTTATAGCAAGATTTGCGCTTTTTTGCCGTTTTGCACATAAATTGAAGTTGCAACTAAAGTAATTTTTAAGGCACAGTGTGTCATTTTTGATAAAACTGAGATTAATTTTATTGTTTCAATAATATTTTACAGAGTGTTTTATGAAAATACATAAATTGCAGCAATTGATAAAACAGCCATTGCACAGTGGGCTATTTAATAAAAAAAAGCTAAAAATATTTTTATAAAAAAATTTTATAAAATTTTAAAACTAAAGAAAAAAACTAAAACCTTTTAATGTTTTTGCACAGTGGGCCATTTAATGAAAAATTGACAATATTTTTCAAAAAATTAGTTGCAATAAAATTTAAAAATTCACAAAAAAATACTAAACACATTTTAATATAATTTTTTTTTTTTATTTTAACTCATATTTAACAATGGATTACTTTTGGTTATATATTCAAATTTTTATTAATTGTAATAAAATAGTAAAAATTTAAAAAAATTAATATACCAAAATAAGTTACACAATTCGAAGCTGTATGTCATATATTAACCTTAGCACAGTGGGCCATTTTATGGAAAAACTGAAAATATTTTTATAAATAAAATTATTATCAAATTAAAAAATGTGTATTACAATACTAAAAGTATGAAAAAATTTTATTTTTTTCCTTTTATTAAATATTTAACAGTGGGTCACTTTTAGTAAAAAATTTATATTTTTTTATTTATTCTAATAAAATAGTAAACTTTGTTAAATTAATATAGGATAACTGTAATGAGTTATACAAATTTAAACAGTATTTCATATATAAGCTTTTGCACAGTAGGTCATTTTATGAAAATATTTTAATAAAAAAAATTATTAATTAATTTATTTATTATTAAATTCATAAGTTTGTAATAAAACACTAAAAACTTTTTGATGCTTTTTTTTTTATTTTCGACACATTTAACAGTGGATCACTTTAATGTGAAAGTAGTACTTCTTAATTAATGTAATAAAATGATAAACTTTTTGGAATCGATATGCATAATTATTATATGTTTAAATAATACACATAAATTCCAGCAAAATTGAATAAAACAGGCTTTGCACAGTGGGATTTTTTTAAATAAAAAAGTTGAAATTTTTTCAAAATTGCTGCAATTTATATTTATTTAAGATGCAACAATGTAGCAAATTTTAATGATGTAAAAGGATGCACAGTGGGTCAAATTCATTGACTAAGGGATTTTTTTATATATATTTTTTCTTACTGAAATGCTAAATGTTTAAATTTTTTAATAAAACATAGAAATATAAGCAGTGTTTAATATTTGAGATCTTGCACAGTGGCCACGTTTCAGCGAAAACATTTTTAATTTTTTATTTATTCTTATCAATGAAGGATATGCGGTGGTTAAATTTGAGTGAAGAAATTATAATTTTTATTTATTGCAATGAAATGCTAAATTTTTTCTCGTTGATGGTAATATGTTCAGTTATAAAACCACATATAAATTAAGCAATATTTAATGCATCTCTTTGCACAGTGGGACGGTTTTCTAGTGAAAAATGTATATTTTTTTAATTATTGCGAAAAAATTATATTTATTTTAAACATTACACATAATTTTTTACATTATTTGTTACATCAAAATTTGCACAGTGGGCCAAGTTTAGTGGAAAAGTTGTAATTTTTTAATTTTTGTTGGACACTTATTTTTATTTTAAGAACAACACTTCATTTGTAGCAATATTTATTACATTAATCATTGCACAGTGGGCCTATCACACTGAAAATTTTAAAAACTTAGTTAATAAATAAAATATAAATTTTCATTTAATTTTTCTTCAGAAATTTTTAAATTTTTAATATATGTATTTAAAATTGTTTAATAAATATTTTTTTGAGAAAACGATATATTTTCATCAAAATAAATATTTACACATATGTATTTCATATATAATATTAAATTCTTAATAATTATCCGTAATAAATATAGAAATAAAGTAAATATTAATTACACACCCAGCAATGCTGAAATTGCCCCACTGTACTTTGCGCTTTTGACCATCATATGGGCTTGCAGGCTGGTTGATACATAAGCATTGCTATATAAGGCATATGATACACATATATAGTATGTATGTTTGTACGCATGCAATCACCCATCACCCACCGGGGTGTGGTTAATTAAAAAATAAAGAATTGATTAAAAAAGCATGTGTGTGGTAAAAATAGCGAATATCGTTAAGATGAAATAATACAAATTGAAAATGCCACATACATTTGTATATGTTGTTGTGCGTATATTTGTTTGCAGAAAATTGTGTTGGACGAAAAATTAATTAAATTCACCTGTTTAAGCGCCGAACCGCCAACAAACAATCTGCCGGCAAATGATAGTGCAATTTAGCAATACAGTGAGGTCGATTGAAATGTGTGCATCCGACGGGCAGTTGTTCGATAGCTGATGCTTTCACAAGAGCGCTAAGCCAAAGGCTGAAGCAGAAAATTGTAATTTGGAGCATCAGAAAAGAGGTCTTTTAAATTTCCCTTGAGAAAGAGTTTTTAAAACGAATATACATATATAGAAGTTTGCTGTCAAAAATATTATAGAATGCTTTTAATGAAAAAGGTAGGGAACCGCTATACTTGAATAGAGCCAATTCACTTCCCAAACCTAATTCTATATTGCTTAGCCACGCATAGACCAATTTTGGTCCTTTGCGATACCAGATGGAGTTCAGTTACTTAGGCCATGAGGAGTAGTCATCCTTTTTAGTGCTGAACGTGAATTTTAACCGCCTTTGTGGCCTCACTACTCGGGTGTAACGTACCGTGGGGACCCCAGATACTTACAGAGTAGTCTTGTCAATGTGTGACAAGTGCACAAGAGATGTTCCATAGTTTCCCTGATGCCTTGCTCTAGATATTTCCTGCAGTCTTCGAGATCTGTTTTCCCATTGTGCGAGCGTATGTTGCCACCAAACAGGGACCAGTTAGTATTCCGCTTTTATTCCAACAATCTCTTCTATCGAGTGCCAACAGGAACTTTGTGCTCTTTCTTTTGACTTTTGCTCCCAGGTAGCTCGTTCCACGGGGTTTTGTTTTTCCACATTATAGAATCTAATATAGCCTAAGAAGATCCGTTTGAAGGCGAGCTAACGTGAGAAGGCGAAATACTCCCTACTTAGGGTTGTGCGCTGGGTTTGGGACCCGCCACGTAAAAAAACACGCCAAATGAAAAACAAACGACAGCCTCGGATAAGTGACCCCCCTTCTGATGATGACCATGGCAAACGAATTAAGGACTATGATTTGAGGGCATGCACCTGGAATGTCCGGTCCCTTAATTGGGAAGGTGCCGCTGCCCAGCTGGTAGATGTCCTCGTAAAGATAAAGGCTGACATCACCGCCGTCCAAGAAATGCGATGGACGGGACAAGGACAGAGACGAGTAGGTCCTTGTGACATTTACTACAGTGGCCATATAAAGGAGCGCAAGTTTGGTGTTGGATTCGTGGTGGGAGAGAGACTCCGTCGCCGAGTACTATCATTCACTCCGGAGAATGAACGTCTAGCCACAATCCGCATTAAAGCGAGGTTCTTCAACATATCGCTGATTTGCGCCCACGCCCCGACGGAAGAGAAGGACGATGTGACCAAAGATGCCTTTTATGAGTGCTTGGAGCGCACTTATGAGAGATGCCCCCGCCACGATGTCAAAATCGTGCTTGGCGACTTCAATGCCAGGGTGGGCAAAGAAGGTATCTTTGGCACTACAGTCGGTAAATTCAGCCTCCACGAGGAAACATCCCCAAATGGGCTGAGGCTGATCGACTTCGCCGGGGCCCGAAATATGGTTATCTGTAGTACTAGATTCCAGCATAAGAAGATACATCAAGCTACCTGGCTGTCTCCAGATCGACAAACCACCAACCAGATCGATCATGTTGTGATAGACGGAAGACACATCTCCAGTGTTTTAGATGTGCGTGCGCTCCGAGGTCCTAACATCGACTCGGACCACTATATTGTTGCAGCCAAAATTCGCACCCGCCTCTGTGCAGCAAAAAACGCACGCCAACAAACAGAAGGATGGTTCGACGTCGAGATTATGATTCACAACAGACAGCCGAACGTTTTTCTACTCGGCTTGCACTCCTGCTCTCTGAGAGCACTCGTCAACAACTCGGTATAAGGGAACTGTGGGACGGCATTTCAAACTCCTTACGTACAGCTGCAACCGAAACCATTGGTTTTCGGAAGGTGCAAAAGAACAGCTGGTACGACGAGGAGTGCCGTGTCGCAGCGGAGAGAAAACAGGCTGCCTACCTCGCAACGTTACGATCGACCACAACACGTGCGGGATAGGATAGATACCGAGAGTTGAAGAGGGAAGCGAGACGCATTTGTAGACAGAAAAAGAAAGAGGCCGAAATGCGTGAGTACGAAGAGCTTGATAAGCTGGCCGACAGGGGTAATGCTCGAAAATTCTACGAAACGATCCGGCGGCTTACAGAAGGTTTCAAGACCGGAGCATACTCTTGTAGAACCCCCAAAGGTGATCTAGTTACCGATGCCCAGAGCATACTTAAATTATGGAGCCTACTGAATGGCAGTGAACTCACAACACCAGGAGAAAATGAACCCGATACCCCAATCGATGACGATGGAGCAGACGTTCCATTGCCCGACCATGAAGAAGTTCGACTAGCAATTGCCCGCCTGAAAAACAACAAAGCGGCAGGGGCCGATGGATTGCCGGCCGAGCTATTCAAACACGGCGGCGAAGAGCTGATAAGGTGCATGCATCAGCTTCTTTGCAAAATATGGTCGGACGAAAGTATGCCCAACGATTGGAATTTAAGTGTGCTATGCCCAATCCACAAAAAAGGAGACCCCACAATCTGCGCCAACTACCGTGGGATTAGCCTCCTCAAAATCGCATATAAGGTTCTGCCGAGCGTATTGTGTGAAAAATTAAAGCCCACCGTCAACAAACTGATTGGACCTTATCAGTGTGGCTTTAGACCTGGTAAATCAACAACCGACCAGATATCAAAGCTGCTTTCGAAAGCACGAAAAGGAGCTGCCTTTATGCCGCGATGTCTGAATTTGGTATCCCCGCAAAACTAATACGGCTGTGCAAGCTGACGTTGAGCGACACAAAAAGCTCCGTAAGAATCGGGAAGGACCTCTCCGAGCCGTTCGATACCAAACGAGGTTTCAGACAAGGCGATTCCCTATCGTGCGACTTTTTCAACCTGCTTCTGGAGAAAATAGTTCGAGCTGCAGAACTCAACAGAGAAGGTACCATCTTCTATAAGAGTGTACAACTGCTGGCGTATGCCGATGATATTGATATCATCGGCCTCAACACCCGCGCCGTTAGTTCTGCTTTCTCCAGACTGGACAAGGAAGCAAAAGAAATGGGTCTGGCAGTGAACGAGGACAAGACGAAATATCTCCTGTCATCAAACAAACAGTCGTCGCACTCGCGACTTGGCACTCACGTCACTGTTGACAGTCATAACTTTGAAGTTGTAGATAATTTCGTCTATCTTGGAACCAGCGTAAACAACACCAACAACATCAGCCTAGAAATCCAACGCAGGATAACTCTTGCCAACAGGTGCTACTTCGGACTAAGTAGGCAATTGAGAAGGAAAGTCCTCTCTCGACAAACAAAAACCAAACTCTATAAGTCACTCATAATTCCCGTCCTGCTATATGGTGCAGAGGCTTGGACGATGTCAACAACGGATGAGTCGACGTTGCGAGTTTTCGAGAGAAAGGTTCTGCGAAAGATTTATGGTCCTTTGCGCGTTGGCCACGGCGAATATCGCATTCGATGGAACGATGAGCTGTACGAGATATACGACGACATTGACATAGTTCAGCGCATTAAAAGATAGCGGCTACGCTGGCTAGGTCATGTTGTCCGGATGGATGAAAACACTCCGGCTCTGAAAGTATTCGACGCAGTACCCGCCGCGGGAAGCAGAGGAAGAGGAAGACCTCCACTCCGTTGGAAGGACCAAGTGGAGAAGGACCTGGCCTCGCTTGGAATATCCAATTGGCGCCACGTAGCGAAGAGAAGAAACGACTGGCGCGCTGTTGTTGACTCGGCTATAATCGCGTAAGCGGTGTCTACGCCAGTAAAGAAGAAGAATCTAACTGAAACATGGTATATGGATATCAAGTTAGTCTATAACCTTAAAAAATTACTAGTCTGAGAATAAGTTTGATTTAAAGGAGCGCGCTAATGCTAACGAAGTATATCTGTACTAAGACTTCGTCATGTTTTAAATACACTGAAGAACCTGGATCTCTATAGCAAACTAATTGCCTTCTGTCTAGAAATGAATCCATATAATTTAGAACTCAAATTCTGCCCGATTTAGAAGGATTTCTATGTTTTAAGGGAAATTCGTGTGCTTAGTTCAACAAGCTCTTGAAGTATCAAACTTGCACTTCTTATCTCTATTTGTACTTGCTTTATTGGTTCACTGAACTTGTGGAACATTGGTTAAAAAGATCGTAGTCTCTTTAAATCTCAGGATATTGCAACAACCTTGTGATGTTCCACCCTCCTCTCTGTAAGCTTGTATATCATTCCAAGTAATCTTAAATGCTATGCTTTTCACCTGAGAAAACGAACATCTGTTCCTTGAAGTCTCCCTAGTATCTTTGGTTCTGAACACCTTCGCTCATATTCTAAGGTCTTGAGGTCTTTATTAAACAGCTCACTAAATATTTTACTTTTTGGTATAGTCTTTTGACTCTTTGACGATCTCAAGTTTTATTTTCCTCAAATTGTATTTGAAAGCCTAAGTTTCTTTACATACCACTTTAGTTGATTATACTCGAAACAGGGTCTGTTTGGTTGTGTATACATGTGCGTCCTTCAGTTCTTAAGATATTAATCTGAAGTTTTGCGCATGTATTTTCTCTTTCTAATGAGCTTTTCATTTGTTGAAACCGACAATATTGGACCACTATAACATGTAGCTTCTACAAGCTGATCGATGAAAATCAAGAACCTTATACGAGAAACTTTTTTATTTGACAAGATATTCTGACGAAATTTGGCACAGGTTATTACTCAAAGTATTGCTACAATCTGCGAACAAATTTTTCAGATCGGACCACTATAGCGTATAGCTGTCATACAAACGGATCGATTAAACTCAAGTCCTTGTATGGAAAAAATTTTTGTTTGACAAGATATCTTCACGAAATTTGGCACAGATTATTGTCTAGAACAGTGCTACAATCTCTAAATAAATTTTTCAGATCGGACTACTATAGCATATAGCTGCCATATAAAAGCATCGATTGAGGGGTATTAATTATTACATTTTTTCTTGTTTTATTTATTTATTTGAACTTAATTAAAATTCTTCTCTTTATATTTTTCTTTAATTTTCTCGTTCTTTTTTTTTGCAATGTTTAGTTGCCCATTTTCAGAGACAAAGTAGTGAAAAACAGTCTCTTGCCCGCTCAACTGTGAATAATTCAATTAAATTGATTTCGTTTGCCATTTGCGCAATCCAATTTGCCATTTGTACCAATATTGTATATAATATATGCAAATATTTGATTTCACATACAAATTTACGCAAATGAATGGCGCGTGTGTGGCCGCAGCATCACCTGTGTGCGCGCCTAAAAGTGGACATTTAGCTGAGCGCCGCGCCATAGGCGCCCTTACACGGCTCATTGACTCAATGGCATTGTGTGATTTTACAGAGAAATATATATATATACATACATACATATATTTATACATACATTTGTATGTATATGGTCCACATATATCTGTAAATAAAGTCTTTCTACGCCACAATCCGCTCCACTTCGTCTACTCACACCTTGAACACGCAGATTAATAATGCCAACGATCGCCGCTCCAATACGCGCGTCGATCGCCTCGATGGTTTTTGTTTTTTTTTTTTTTTGTTGTATTGAGTTGCATGGCAAATGGCTCGTTCGCTGGCCTCTATGCGTGGTGTTTTTTTATATATTTTTTTTTTATTTTATTTTTTTCTGTTTGGCTTACTAGACCGTTTGGTCACGTTAAATCTATGCGACAGCGCGTTCGTGCCACCGTAACGCGCCTGCCTCACCTCGCGCTAATTGGATTTTTGTCAACTTTAATCCGATTTGTAAGTGTTTTCGTGCGTTGCCGGGTCGCATTGCCTACCTAGTACACAACAACGACACATTGACAAAAAAAAATGTTAAAAGATCACTTGAAGTGCACAAAAAAATTAAGATCCGTTGGCTTACTTGCTACGCATGCCACAGATATTTTTGATTTACTCTATTTCGAATGGTTAGTTAACTGTGTATGTGTACTATTAGTATGTATGTATGTATGTATGTACGTATGTGCGCATTTATGCCCTCGTATGTAGCGCGATTCGTTATGGCTTCGTTCTTAACACCAAAAACTCTTTGGCCGGCTACTACACTTTGCACGCATTTTAGGCTGCCTACAGACAGACATATGTAGATGTATAAAAAAATATTTTTTTATTTCTTGATATTTTTAATTAATTTTTGATATTTACTATTTTTTTTTAATTTTTTGATTTTTTGTTGATGTTTTAGTTTCCAAATATATATTTCTTCTTTTTATTACTATTTTTTTTTCTTTTTTATTTTGTCTGTATATTTTATTGTATTTTTTCTTTTTTGTTGATATTTATTTTAAATTATTGAATTTTTTTTATTTTTTATTTTTTTTTTTAAATTTTTTTTTGTCATATTTTTTTAATTATTATTACTCTTCTCTTTATTACTATTTTTCTTGTACATATATATTTTTTTAATTTGTCGGAATATTTTTTCCTTTTTTATAATATTTATTTTAAATTACTGCATATTTATTATACCCTGAACAGGGTATATTAACTTTGTCACGACGTTTGTAACACCCAGAAGGAAGCGTCGGAGACCCTATAAAGTATATATATAAATGATCAGGATGTTGAGCTGAGTCGATTTAGCCATGTCTGTCCGTCTGTCCGTCTGTCCGTCTGTCTGTATATATACGAACTAGTCCCTCAGTTTTTAAGATATCCTTTTGAAATTTTGCTAACGTCATTTTCTCTTCAAGAAGCTGCTCATTTGTCGGAACGGCCGATATCGGACCACTATAGCATATAGCTGCCATATAAACTGAACAATCGGAATCAAGTTCTCATATGGAAAACTTTCGCATTTGACAATGTATCATCACCAAATTTGGTATGGATTATTTTCTAGGGAAAAAATGTAATATCCGAGAAAATTGTTCAGATCGGTTAACTATAACATATAGCTGCCATACAAACTGAACGATCGGAATCCAGTTCTTGTATGGAAAACTTTCACATTTGACAAGATATATTCACGAAATTTGGTATATATTATTTTCTAAGGCAAAAATGTAGTCTCCGAAGAAATTGTTCAGATCGGTTAACTATAGCATATAGCTGCCATACAAACTGAACGATCGGAATCAAGTTCTTGTATGGAAAACTTTCACATTTGACAAGATATATTCACGAAATTTGGTATATATTATTTTCTAAGGCAAAAATGTAGTCTCCGAAGAAATTGTTCAGATCGGTTAACTATAGCATATAGCTGCCATACAAACTGAACGATCGGAATCAAGTTCTTGTATGGAAAACTTTCACATTTGACAAGATATATTCACGAAATTTGGTATATATTATTTTCTAAGGCAAAAATGTAGTCTCCGAAGAAATTGTTCAGATCGGTTAACTATAGCATATAGCTGCCATACAAACTGAACGATCGGAATCCAGTTCTTGTATGGAAAACTTTCACATTTGACAAGATATATTCACGAAATTTGGTATATAATATTTTCTAAGGCAAAAATGTAGTCTCCGAAGAAATTGTTCAGATCGGTTAACTATAGCATATAGCTGCCATACAAACTGAACGATCGGAATCAAGTTCTTGTATGGAAAACTTTCACATTTGACAAGATATATTCACGAAATTTGGTATATATTATTTTCTAAGGCAAAAATGTAGTCTCCGAAGAAATTGTTCAGATCGGTTAACTATAGCATATAGCTGCCATACAAACTGAACGATCGGAATCAAGTTCTTGTATGGAAAACTTTCACATTTGACAAGATATATTCACGAAATTTGGTATATATTATTTTCTAAGGAAAAAATGTAATATCCGAAGAAATTGTTCAGATCGGTTAACTATAGCATATAGCTTCTATACAAACTGGACACATAGTTACTAACAGAAATGCACCTGTGAAGGGTATTTAGCTTCGGTGCAACCGAAGTTAACGTTTTTTCTTGTTTTTTATTTTTTTAAATATTTTGTTGATATTTATTTGCAATTATTAGTTTTTAAATGTATCTTTTATTATTTTTATTGTTATAGATGTTTTATGTACTTTTTTATTTTGTCTGTATATTTTGTTATATTTTAAATTTTCGGATATTTATTTTTATTTTTTCATTTTTAAATATATTTGTTTGTTCTTTTTATTACCATTTTTCGTTTATTTATATTTTTAATTTGTAGGAATATTTTTTCCTTTTTTATAATATTTTCTTTAAATTATTGGATATTAATTTTTTATTTTTTTTTTTAGTTTTTTGTTGATATTTATATGCAATTATTGGTTTTTAAATGTATTTTTTTATTATATTTATTTCTATAAATTTTTTATCTATTTTTTTATTTTGTCTGTATATTTTCTTATATTTTAAATTTTCGGATATTTATTTTTTATTTTTTATTTTTTTATATATTATTATATTATTTTTATATTTATTTCTAATTATTAATTTTTAAAAGTACTTTTTATAACTATTTTTCTGTTATATATATATATTTTTTTTTAATTTATCGAAATGCTTTCTTATATATTTTTTTTTTCGTTGATATTTACTATAAATTTTTTATATTTATTTTGTTTTTTTTTTTTGTCATATTTATTTTTAATTAGTAATTTTAAATATGTTTTTTCCAATTTTTTTATTTTTTTTACTTTGTCTATATTTTTATTATTTATAAATATTTTCATATTTATTTTTATCTTTTTTACATTGTTTTTATATTTTTTATTTGGTCCAAATATTACATTTTTTCTAATTTTTCTTTCTTTGCTTCTTCATTTTCGCATTATTTGTGACAATTTTTTCCATAAGTCACTGTGTGCAGAAAGCAAAATTCGTGAAATTGGTCCAGCAACACAGTAACCCAAATTCATAAAGCTAACTGCATGACAATGAAATGGCAAAAAATAGTAATAATATACAACAATAACTCATAATAACCTTATAATAATTTGCGGAGAAATTTTCTAATACATTTTTTTTTATTTTGAGTTCATACAATTTTAATTGGCTTTGGAAAGTAGAAAAGCTATTGCAGAAAAAATATAAATTTTTTGTTAGATTTTTTTAATTAAAAATAATTAAAAAAGTTTACAAAAACATAAACACAAAAGTTAAAATAATAATAAAAAAAGTTAAGAAAAGATCAAAAAAGTAAAAAGTTAACTTCGCAGTCTTCACAGATGCATTTCTTACAGCAAGTATAGATATGTATATATGTACATACATATGTATGTCTGACTAAAACTGACCAGTTACTTTGGCCAACGTTTTCAGCTCACTGGAGGTTCATACATAGGTCCATAGGTACAACGGAAAAGGTTTAGCAAGTTCTTTATAGCTTTAAAGTAAGAGTACTTAATAAGGAAGAGAGTGTTTTTTATGAAGATCGTTGAATTGATTTTGAACAAACTAAGAACTAATAAGGTACACGCATCAGTTTCTTTGTAGGATATGGTCGGATGAAAGCATGCCCAACCATTGGAATTTATGTGTGCTCTGCCCAATCCACTAAAAGGGACCCCACAATCTGCACCAAATACCGTGAGATAAGCCTTATTATTATCGTATATCAGGTCTTATCGGGCGTAGTGTAAATAAAAAATACTTTTACAAACTGATCGGACGTTATCAGTGGTGCTTTAGAACTTCAAACAAATCTTGGAAAAGACCCGGGAAAAGGCACACACCACCATCACTGAAAAGTAAAGTCTTTTCTCGATAAAGACCAAACTTTACCAGTTCCTCATCATTCCCATCCTTATATGGTGCAAAGGCATGAGATCATCTGATGAGTCGGCGTTATGAGTTTTCGACGCAGTACCCGCCGCGGAGAAGCAGAGGAAGAGGAAGCCCTCCACTCTGTTGAAATTACCTGGCGGAGGACTGGTCTACACTTGGAGTCTCTGTCAGAAATTATCAATGAACTCAAGTTTTCTTTCAACTTGACTTGATTTAAAGATAATTATTTTTTTGGAATCAGTCAATTGAGAGCCTAGCTTTTTTTTATAAAACAGGGTGGTATCTTAATAAGCACTACAAAGTGTTGTTTTAAGAAAAAAATCGCAAATAAGCTCCGTGTTTGTGAGGTTTGATGCTTCACACTGATATTGCCAACAAATTTGGGTTTAGGTCGAGTTTAAGTTCTCTCCAAACTAGAAAAATAATAAATAAACTGAGTTTTCTAGTTCTGATTGGCTTCTCATATTATCGTATTGAATTTAGTACATGAAAATTTCGAAGCCGTTTAAATAATTCTCCAATTTATTTGCATTTATAAATACACATTTATGTAATATGCCATTTTTCACTGTGATTTGACTTTTCGACCGCAAGCCAAACTTCCAGTTGCCAGTTAGTTGACCTTTGCAATGAAGCAGCAAAGTAACTGTAAACATTTTTCGAGAATGCTACGAATACATACATACATATATATTTGCGTATGTTGAAGGAATATTGCTTAATTATGTACATATGTATGTTGCTGACGACTTCCCATACGCAAATGTATGTACATATGTGTATATGTGTTTGCTTGCCATAGAAAATTTGCTTTATACAGAAATCTGTCTCAGCTGCATTTTACTTTCACCTTTAACCTCAGACAAGTTGAGTAGGCGAGTCAAAACAAAAATAACACAATGCCAAACAGTTAAACAATGGCAATAGAAACAAGCCAACACAAAAACAAAAACAACAAAATAATAAACAAATAAATGCAGAAGTTTGTAAACTTAAAATTTATATGAGAACACAGATACAAAAATAAATACAAAAAATGTATATACATATATATTTGTACATATGTATCTCCATATTTATATGTGTGTACGTATGTATGTGTTTTTGTTGTAGCATATTTTATATGCGAAATTGTTGGCAGCCCAAATAAAATGAAATTAGTCGGAAGACAAAATTCGTGTAATTTAATATAAAGACATTTTTTGGACACATATACATATACATACATACAATTTAACTGTGCATATAATTGCCAGCATTTAACTACAAGCCTTTAAAGGCATATTTCTTAATTTATTTCTGTGTTAACATGCAAAATAGCGTAAGTTGACTTGAGCAAAATTCGTTACTTTGGAATTAATGCAAAAATCTGGCAACGCTTTTAATCTCCATGTGAATGTAAATTGCATCCTCGCTTATCAAACTAATATTTTAATTTAAATAAAGCCTTAATTCAAAAATATTAGGTTGTCAAATATCTCCTTTCCCCTGTTTTGCTCTTTATTCAATGCTTTAAAAAAAGGGTTACAGTGATCCGATTTAGATCAAATATGCGCCGTTTTATTCGATAATATGTTTTCATCTAAACGGCAACTTCATAATACCACGCTCGCAGAAGCTCCCCTCCTTATTTGCGAAGAACGTGGACTGCCACTTTTCACAAGCCTCTTTTGAGTTCAACTTTACACCAACAACCACGTACGCCATGGACAGGAACAGGTGGTAATCACTTGGCGCTATGTACAGGCTATAGGGTGGATGCGATAAAACCTCCCATCCGAACTTTTGATGAGTCATCAGCGAAGTGTGTGGTCTAGCGTTGTCCTTATGGAACACTACACCCTTCCTGTTGGATACTTCTCGACGATTCTCGTCAATCGCCTGCTTCAAATATCTAATGCTTCAAGAGGTCCAGTTGTTCCCGTTTGATGGTAGAATTGAGCGTCTGGCCATATAAGAGCAGCTCATAGTGCATGATTTCCTTCCAATCTCACCAAACACACAGCAAAACCCTCCTGGCCGTCAATACCGGCTTGGCCACTGTTGTCGCACTGTTTGGAACGACTCACCGGCCTTCGACTACGACCGTTCTCGCTTAATATTGTCGTATGTGATCCATTTTGCGTCGCCAGTCACCATGTGCTTCAAAAAGGTGTCGAGTTCGTTCCTTTTCAGCAGCATATCGTAGGTGTTGATTCGGTCCAGAAGGTTTTTTTGCGTCAAATCATGCGGCACCTAAACATCAAGCTTTCTGGTGTATCCAGCCTTCTCAAGATGGTTTAAAATGGTTTGGTGACTAGCTCCCATCTTCTGGACGATGTCACAAGGTGCCACATGCCAGTCTAACTCGATGCTTTCCATGATTTGATTGGTATTCGTTGTCACAGGTCTTCCGCCGGCTGGCTTATCCATGGTGTCGTTTTCACCTGCTCTGAATTGTCGAAGCCATTCCTCCGCAGTTCGAACTGATAGAGTATCATCCCCAAAGCACCCTTAATCTCACGGTACGTTTCTCTAACGGATTTGCCTTTAAAGAAGAAAAACTTTAAAATAGCGCGAATTTCGGGTTAGTGAACTCCTTGTTTAAATGTCTATAACTGTTGAAAGCAATAGCCAAACTAGTCATGCATAGCGTCGTTTTGTAGGTTATGTCAAGACCTTTCAAAGATGTACAGTATTGTCAGATACGAGCTTTAGTAGTGCTTTATACACAGCCGCGAAATTTAATAGACAAAAAGGCGGAAGGGAGATATTTGACAACCTAATATTATGATCAGCACAGTTCGAATAGTTCGCAATAACTTAAGTCGACTTAAGCCATTTCAGAAATCATTGTGATATTTTTATTTAAATTTATATTCCTTACAATTTTTACAGTTCGTTGTTGTAATTTTGCCTTTTCTGTCGCCAACTATTTTCACTTTATTAGCAAAATTGCACATTTTCACGCCAATAAGCAAGGCTTTGAGCATTCTTGGCTTTTATTTAAGCAAATGGCATTGAAACTTTTGTCACAATTAGTTACTTCAGCTTACACACTACAAATATATGTATTTATCTAACATTTATTTGCAACATTTTAATTTATGTAAGTAATAAATAAGTGAAGAAGATATAAATTTTAATTTTTTCATATTTATTCCTTCCACAAAGACATTTTGACGTGTTGCAAAGTCACTTTAAGTCTTTAATTGTGTAATTGGCAAGTTGAATGTGTGAACTTTTCTTAAAACATTTTAAATATTTATAATTTATATATCACGCATCATTATTGTTGAGCATCATAAAAAGAGCTATATCAGAATTGTAAACGTTGTTCAATTTTATTACGAAAATTCACGTTCTGGTCAACAGAATCGGCTTACTAACCGTACTATTCGCAACACCATCACCCACCTTGAGACCCAGCATACATTATCGGATAATATTTCAGCAAATAGACCACGTCCAGCACGCTGTAAAGAAAATATAGCAGCCATAGCAGAGAGTGTACACAAAGACTGTGAGGATGGAAGGATTTGGCGCATTTTACAAGTATGTCGAGATCTTGATTGAAATTGTACAAAATATAGCTTATGCAAAAACTGAAGCGGCTTTACCTTCCCAAGCGACATCACTTCGCTCTATGTACTCTTTAAAACTTTTTAAAAGTATCAAGAAGGACTGGCATTTTCGAGTAAAATTTTGTTCAGCGATGAGGCCTATTTTTGACTCTATGGGTATGTACGAGTAAACAAGCGAAATTACCGCATTGGGAACGAAGAGATTCAAGGGGTGCCATTTCATCCAGAAAAAAAGCGATGTGGTGTGGGTTGTAGGTCAATAGAATCAACGGTTCATATTTCTTCAAAAATGATGCCGGTGAGAACGAAACCGTCAATGGCAACCGTTATGGCGCCATGATTACGGACTGTTTGATGGCTGAAATTAAAGCTCGGGATCTCGGCGACATTTAATTCCGCGCCGCTACTTCTCACAAATCGCATCAATCCATAGATTTGTTGAGAGAATACTTCGATTGACCACCAAGATCATGTGATATCACACCGTTAGACTTTTTCCTGTGAGGATGAACCATCTGAGGCGTAACCGTGACCAACATTTGTAAGAGATAATCTTCAAAAAATAAATGCCAAAGAATGTTCTTTTGAATGGTAATTATCATTCAACACTAAATTTGAAGTTCCTGTGCTTTTTCTTTAAAAATGAGATTCACGAAATGAATGACCCTTTATATTGTTATCTCTTGACTAGTTAGCTTATCAGCAATGCTGATCTATATGCAACCTGGAACCCATAGCCAACTATATAAGATTTCGAAATTTGAGATGAATAAGTGACATACTTCAGATGCTACAGAAGTTCGCCGACAAACTCTAGTTTTGCACCCTTAAAGAAGTCGTCAGAGAGGCCGTCATAAGACTACATGGAGCAAAGGTTTACGAAAGAAATCGCCAAAGGTGGAAAATCATAAGGCGAACGTAAGATGCCCGTAAAATCCGGCGCAAATGGAAACCCTTATTGAGGTTCAATGATTCAGTGGAAGATATGGGAAGTGATGGTTGGATATAAACGACAATAGGAAACAATCAAGACGGCAAATATTTTATAAGTTAAGATTTCTATATGATGGAATGGATATGTGTATGTCTTCCTTATCTTTTTTACTGACGTAAACAGGGTTCATGCGGTTATAGACGACTTTACAACAGCGCGCAGGTCGGTCTTCCTTTTCGCTGTGTGCCGCCAGCCAAGTGTAGCGTTGTCCTTCTCCATGTGTGTATGTATGTACTTCTCCTCAAAGAATCAAGATTTAAGAACATGGACTTAAGATCCTTTAAGTACAAAGCTTCGATACTCTAAAATTCTTTATCCGAGGTTGGAAAAAGTAATCTTCTCATGTAATTATCAGTTCGGACCCCTTTTAATAAACTCATTGAAGATATTACCTCACATTAGAGGTCTTGGAACATGGTTATTTTTGAAAATTTTCGTGGCTTCCGTGTATTTTTTACTGATAGTGTTTTTATGTCAGACAAAAACACAGCTGTCATTTGTATTTTTGAAAGTTGTGAGTATGTAACTATCACAAACTGTGATCAGTAAATTTTAAAATTAAATTAAGAAATAGTTTTAAGTACTGATCTTCATTCGGCAAACATTTTCAACTACGCAACAGACATTCTGACGTAAATAAGCTTTTCAAAAACGTACAGAGTTGTTTGCTTATCTATCACAGGGTGGAAGTCAATTTAAAATATCCGTCGATCATTTTGAGAGGAAAAGGCTTCTCTAAAAAGTTAAATATCCTTCGAAAACACCTTAAAAATTATATTATACCCGAATAGTTGTGGAAAAACCTCAAAAATTCTGGGAGTGACACGCTTATAAGTATATTTAATTTGTTGTCATTTGAAATGAGCGCTCATCATTGATAGGTTCTCACAGTCACTTTATGCTTAGGCAAATAAAAAATTCGGATGATCACAGCTTAGCGCTTCTCGGACAAATCACTTTCGATTGCCAGAAACAAAAATAATTATTTTATTATTATTATTAATGCGGATATGCCACCAAGTTGACGTTGAAATATGAGTAAGCCTGCATTTTAAAATAACACGGACATTTGATAAGCCATTAGGGGTGTCACAAACATTAGTGAGGAAAAAATCTGCTGCAAGCCAACAGCAAATTACGATAGTGACACTTTAATTAATGAAGTCGTAATTGTTATGCGAAATGTAAAAAATAAAAATAAAAATGGAAATAAATACAACAAAAAAAAACGTTAACTTCGGCTGCATTGAAGCTATATGCCATTCACAGGATTTTGTATGGCAGCATATGCTGTTATATATACTTATGTACATATGTATACTTGATTACTGTCTGAGAATCTTGGCACAGCATTCATTGAATAAAGTTTCCAAAAAAGATTAAAAAGTAGTAGCAAACGAGTTTCGACTCCAGAATTAAAATTTTTTAATTGCTTGTTGTTGTTGTAAGCGATAAGGGTGGTCAGCAGCGCTGACTCATTACGCACACGTACATCACTTTTGTATGAGTGTATGTGTGTGTAGTAAGAAAATCGTTAATTTTGAGTGTTTGGGAATACTCAACAAGAATCGAAAACAACAACAACAACCAAATATGAATGAATTGCATAAAACGCCGCTAACTAAGCATATCCCAGCGTGGCGAGCGAAAACGTTTTATAGATTATGCTGCTCAAACACACACATACACATACTCTGACATACACACACAAACACTATCGCCCGAACATATGTACATAAGTGTAAATTACGTTTGATGATAAATAGTTGTTGCTATCACATTTAGTTGCTTGACAAATGACTATTTGATTTGACAATCGCACGCTGCAGCCACACACACATATACATACAAAACTACGCTCAAAAACGCTTAGCTAAAAAATTACATATGTTTATGTTTAAAAATAGGATATCAGTGAACCCTGTCTTATCGTTGCAACATGAGCGCCGCTTTCGCCTGAAAAGGGGCGTTTGTTATTCCCGGTTGCATGCCACAACAACTGCGACACAAACAAGCGGCGGTGACCCTGAATTATGTGTGTATGCTTAACTAACTTTTTGAAGTATTGTGTTGCACCCTATCTGAAGGAGTGAAAACAAAAAAATATGGAAAAAAAATCTGAAAATTAATTTGTGATTAGCGTTTATTAGGTTGCGCCTGCGTAGACTACTGTTGTTAAACATAAACCTGAAAAATTTTAAACTTTTTGGTGAAAGTGAAAAATGTAATTCATCAGGAAAATATTGTATTATCTAGGGGGTCTAAATCTTCATTGACTTATATTTTTTGATATTTTATACTTTCAAGTTTTCGGGATCCCGAAAATATTATAGACTTTACTAGTATCTCTACTATCTTTCAATAATTTTATACTAAGTGAGTTAGATTATATTGACAATGTATTTTTGACACAAAATATTTTTGGAAATCGGGATCCCGTAAATATTTGGTACTTCAAGTTTTCGGGATCCCGAAAATATTGTTTTATCTAACAGTATCATTGCTATTTTATATTATATTCACAGTAAATGAATTATATTTCATTGATGATAAATTTTTTTGTCTACAATTATTTCCAGAACTTGAGATCCCGGAAATGTTTGCTAGTTCAACATTTCGGCATCGCGTATACATATATTATATTTAATATTAATTTTAAATTAAATGCTCTACATTCTATTGACTGTACATTTTCTAGCACAACACATTTTATTGAATTCGGGATCCCGACAAATTCGGGACCAAGTTTTCAATTAAAATTTCGAGTTAAACAATTTAACACTAACTTTGCATGTTAAATAAATATGCATAGAACTTGCTGAAAACTATTAATATATTTCGGGATCCCGAAAATTACGGACTGAATTTCCAATTTTAATTTCGACTTAAACAAATTAACACTAACTGTGCATGTAAGTCCGTAATATATTTAGGGATCCCGAAAATTTCGGTATTAAAAAAATTATCACTAACTTTGCTTGGAAAATAAAAATGTACAGGACATGCTAAAATATGTTAATATATTCCGGGATCCCGAAAAGTTCGGGACAAATTTGGCGGTACTTATTTTTTATTTATTTTTTTGCTAATAACACTTATCATGTTTTTAATTAATTATTAAGTGACTCTTTATAGCATAGTCTAGGGGTCTTATAATGAAGGTCTATTTCAGGACCATTTTAGATCCAGATAACTATAATATTATTTGAAATAGGCTCCAAAAGAGACATACCAAAGTCTGGGATTATCACAACCAAATGTTCTTTTCATAAGCTTTAAGAATAACAATACTGAACAAAGTTTGTCTAAGCCCTTATAAAGTTATTCATAAAATATTCTAATTGCTGAGTAACTAACCTAACCACTAAGATTGGGGTCTATAATATAAATATTTAAAAAAATTTTATTCGAGCTCTGAAAGTATTCGACGCAGTACCCACCGGGGGAAGCAGAGAAAGAGGAAGATGGTGAAGGTTGCAGATGCAAAATCTTAAAATTTTCGGGATTGCGTGGTTTTTGCAGGTAAATACTTCTTTTACTTTTTCAATTGCATGCTTACACATGTTTAGTCGCAATTTTTGTTCCTCGATTTCGGAACTAATTTCGTTAAGTTTCGGAATTTCGAATTTTGTATGTAAAACATGTCTATATATTTGATTTAGTTCAGTTGAAATTTGATGTGTTTTCTAAGCAATTTTTTCGGGATCCCGATTTCAAAACTATAATCCCGAACTTGTAGATTAAAAAATTTTGTCATCCCGAACTTCAGGATTAGAAAATTTTAATATTATCCGTTTTTTTTCTATTTAGAAATCTACAAATTTTCGGGATTACGATCCCGAATTGTAATCCCGAACTTCGGAACTAATTTTATTATTTTTTTCATATGTAGCAGTCCAAAAATTTGTAATTTTGAATTTTATAACTAAACTTCAAAGTACTCTAGCCATCGCCAAACCACAAGCCTAGCCTTTCCCATCTCATCAGACACTGCGACGGCACATGCCACTGTCTGATTAAGCAACTTCAAGATTTGAAAATTTTAATGCGTTTTTATTTAGAAAACTACAAATTTTCGATACTCCGAGCTCCAAATTGTAATCCCGAACTTCGGGATTAATTTTATGTAATTTTTCCTATAATTTGTTTGCTTCTCGATTTTATTAATAAATTTCGTAGTACACTTGCCATCGCCCAACCACCAAACCACAAGCCCGGCCCTTCCCACCTTATCACACGCCATGCGGTCTTATAAGCCAAACCACAGGCGACACATGCCGCTGCCTGATAAGGTTAACTATCAAATATCCCAAGCCGCTCTGTGTGCATTGACTTCCTTAACGCCCCGCTGCCGCCGCCGTCAACCGCGTTGTTTCATGCTAATCAGCAGTTAAGCGCGTAGCAGTAAGCGTTTCAACAGCGGGAATGACTAGCGCTTACTTAGTAGCAAGTGTTGTTGTGTATGTTTATGTACGCATGTGTGCGTTTTATAATGCAATTTCTTGCCGCAAATTCATGCAATGACAATTGGTGTGGTAACTATGGCAACAAGCGCAACAAAAGCGCTGCATTTTCTGCGGCATTAAGAAGTTAATGCGAAGCGCAGTGTTGTTTAATTAATGCAAAGGATTAAGATGGATCAAAAGCATGGCATTTTGAGAGGCTGCAAAATAAGTGGGCGTAAGCAGGTGTATGTACATATACAGCCATGGTCACCACAAAAATAGCATACTTACATACTCGTTTAGTACATACATACTTCTCGCATCTTTCCTTTTGTGATGGAGTAACAAGCTTCCTTAATACCTTTCCATAAATCCGCAAAATTTGTGAAATTTTCAGCAGCAATTTAGAGTTTATTATTATTCCATAAGTTTTTTATTGGATTAAAGTGAGAGCTCTGCGCTCATTCAAAAAAATATCCGTTTTATCTCCTCAGCCAATCCTTTGTGACATTCGCTGCATGCCTTAGGTCATTATCCTACATAAAAGTCTAGCGAAGGTGCATGGAATTGAAAGAAAACGATTCCATTTCGTTCCTTAATATGTCTAAATGTTGATACCGATCCATTTTCTTATTAATGCGACTAATTGGGCCCACGCTATGTCAGGAAGAGGCTCTCTATATTGTTTTTCTGATTTTTTTTATGTACCTGGGACTTAAAGCTTGACCTTTGCACACATATACAATTGCTGCATACATACACACAAGTACAAAATTCCACTTCCTTGCATATACCAATTTCCATTTGTAAGCTCCATCCGCTCTCTCTCCACCTTCACTTGCCACCAGCGTTCATTTGGAAGCGCCAAAACGAGTGCGAATTGTCTGCAGCCAACGCTGTGACATGCAACAGGTTGGCCAACACAATTGTTGTCGCTCAGATTCGAGTTGCAAGCAGGCGAATGACTCGTCGTGCGTTGTCGCCTTTGTTGTTGACAACTTACAGACTTAAACACACATGTATGTTTGTACTCCTACATGTATGTACATACGTAGACATATGTCAATATTTATACCCCAAATAGTGTATATTAAGTTGGCCCAGAACACCCCAAAGGAAAAATCCGCGACTTTAAATAATATATGTACATATTTAACGGGGTTTTCAATAAGAGCACTACACAAGTTTTTTTTTTTTAAATAAAAAATGGTTTGGAATATCAATCAAAACGAAGTTCATCAATAGTCGCTGGCTTGTTGGCATAGACTATAGACTAGACGTAGCCCCACAGGATGCAGTCTACCGGCGTCTAATCAAACGACTGAGGGGGCCAATTGACTGGGCCATTTCGTGAGATAAGACGTCCACCAAACTTGATTTCCAATAAATCAATTGTGACATTTGCTGTGTGGCTTGTGATGCCGTCCGGTTGGAACCACATATTGTCGAAGTCCATATTATCCAATTCGGACCTATTCAGTTATCATTGAACGGTAGCCATTACGACTCACAGTAACGTGCCGATCTTGATCATCACGGAGGAAGTATGGCCCATAAATCGCACCAAACCGTTCTTTTTTCGGAATCCAATGGTGACTAGTGGACTAAGTGAGGATTGCTGCCTGACCAGTAATGCAGATTTCGTTTATTGACGAAGCCATTCAGCCAGAAATGAGCCTCATCGCTGAAAATGATTTTTCGATGAAAATCCAGATCATTTTCAAGTTGTTGCTAAACCCAATTCACGAACATAAGACGATTTTGGTGGTAAAGTGGCTTCAGTTCCTGCGTCAATTTGATCTTCTAAAGATGTAGGCCAAGTTCTTTTCGCACAACCGGCCAAAACGACGGCACAGAGATACTCAACGCTTGAGAATGGCGTTTGAGAGACTGATTCGGGTCTTGATGCGCTAGCGCCAGCAATATCCTCGATACAACGAGTACTTCTTTATCTTACTGACATAGGAACATTGCCATACAAACTGATCCATAAAAATCAAGTCCTCGTATGGAAAATTTTTTTATTTAAAAAGATATCTTAAAGAAATTCGACCTGGATTAGTTTCCAAGTCAGCGCTATAATCTTCGAACATATGGTTTAGATCGGACCACTATAGCATATAGCTGCCATACAAACTGATCTATAAAAATCAAGTCCTCGTATGGAAAACTTTTTTATTTAAAAATATATCTTCAAGAAATTCGGTTTAAATTAGTTTCCAAGTCAGCGCTATAATCTTCGAACATATGGTTTAGATCGGACCACTATAGCATGTAGCTGCCATACAAACTGATCTATAAAAATCAAGTCCTCGTTTGGAAAACTTTTTTATTTGAGAAGATATCTTTATGAAATTCGGTTTAAATTAGTTGCCAAGTCAGCGCTATAATCTTCGAACATATGGCTTAAATCGGACCATTATAGCATATGGCTGCCATACAAACTGATTTATAAAAATCAAGTCCTCGTATGGAAAACTTTATTATTTAAATAGATATCTTCAAGAAATTCGGTTTAAATTAATTTCCAAGTCATTGCTATAATCTTCGTACATATGGCTTAGATCGGACCACTATAGCATATAGCTACCATACAAACTGAACGACCGGAATCAAGTCTTTGTATGAAAAAGTTTTTTATTTAAACAGATTTTTTCACGAAATTCGGCAAGAATTATTGCCTAAGACAAGGCTACAATCTCCATAAAAATTGTTCAGATCGGTTTGATATAGCATATAGCTGCCATACAATTCGAACGATCAAAATCAAAATGGAGTTCTTGTATGTAAAACTTTTTTATATGTGAAGGGTATGCTCTTTTCTATTTTTACGTATTTTTTTCTCTTTCTATTTTCATAACGCTCTTACCAACTACCGACTATCAAGCGATTTTTTTACGGCGCTGCCATAAGACATTTAATTGCTCGTTTTTAATGCGCAGTCTCACACTTTCGCGCATTTTACTTAGCAGACGCGTCGGTGCACAGTCCACCGTCCACCAGCCAATGCCAAAAAATTCCTTTCAAATTTTTTATTTCGACTTTTTTATGCGCACCATTCGTTGCCATTCACCATTTAGGCTGCTGTTTGCCATTTATCTACCATTAAAAATATGCCTACATGTGTGTGTGTGTGTTGTTATTTTTATTGCCTTTACACACATAACTACGTAACTGCTGTTATTGTTTTGCGCCTAGTTGCAGTTGTTGTTCTAATTGTGACACTCTCGGTGATTGGTGATAATTGATGTTTATTTATGAGTTGCAAACAAATAGTTTGAATCAACAACACGCCGAAATGACCTTATCACGAAGCATTCATCGACAATATGCAGCCGCTCACTCATTAAGTGGTATGTGTGTGTGTGTGTGTGTGTGCGTGTTTGTAAGCCGGAGTGGATTTGCATTCAACGTAGTCGCATTGTGCTCTTACCTGGGTTAATGGTATTTATGGAATGCGAGTGAAGTGTTTTGACTGTTAGAACAACAGCAATAACAACACTAACGATGTGGTAATAAATGGAAAGCAGCATATTCTGTGTGCTAGATCGTTAGATGGGGCGCGGAAATGCGACGAAAATAGAAGATTAAAGCTGAAAAATTCGACTTTTTGATAAAAGCATGCAACGCCAATCGTCTTTCTTCACTAGAGTTATAGGTTAGGAAATGGAGGTCTCAATTTCTGCAGTAGTAAGAAGTAGCTTCTTCTTCTTTCTAGTTGTAAAATTTGACTGCAGAGACTACTCAGGTTACAGTATGCGATTCCGGATTTAGTAACAGTGCCGGACAAAATACAATGTCCGATTGCAGAGACTCTATAGGATATACTCGCATGTGAAATGTGAATTCGGATTCAGTTACAGTGTCCGACGCAGATATAAAGTCCGATTCCGGAGGCTCCTCAGGTTTTATGGTATTATCCGACTTCGGATTCAGTTACAGGTCCATAAACAGATATAATGTTCGGTTGCAGAGACTTCCCAGGAAACAGTATGCGACTCTGGATTCAGAAACAGTGTCTGACACAGCTATTATGTCCGATTGCAGAGATTACACAGGATGTAATATGCGACTGCAAAGATGCTTCAGAAGGTAGAGCTTGACTGCGGATCCAAAAATAGTACTCAATTAGGGTTTCAGATATATCTCACATCAAAAATTCTTGAAGAACAGAAACTATTCCCTATAACGCCTTCGAAGAAACCGACTCGAGCTGGTGCTTTAACTCTAATGTTGAACATTTTGTACGGATCTCGTTACTTGGCCAACACATCCTTCATATTAAGCGACAGAAAAGTTTTTTAAGGAAAAATACCCAACTGTGGATGCAGATAAAATATTCACTGCAAAGACTCTTTAATATCAGTAATTATTCCTCTTACTCGCCAGAAGCTCTTACCAATCGGGGTCTATAACTCGAATATCGAGCATTTCTTCTATGGAAAACTTTTCCGAATTCAAGAAAACTCCGCAGCATTCGACCCTCACATCCAAGCAAATAAGATCCAACGTCTCGTCCCTTATATGCGGTTTTTAAGTACAAAGAAATCCAGTTCGATTTGTTATGCACAGAAAATGTTGCGCCTGAAACTTGAAATCTTGATTGAAACCGTATAACCTTCATAAGATAGTCTGAGCAAAGTCGTGGAAGCGAACTCTGAATTTATCCAACTTAGCAAGACCACGCCAGCTTTTAACAAAAATGCTTTCGTACTGTTACAATAACAACAATAGCAATAATAGTAGTGAAATGCAGACGAGGAAGCTCCAAACTTGTCGGAACACTGCAGTCTGGACTACGACGGGATGCTTCTTGATGTCTTCCATGGAACACCTGCATAGTGAGATCCATATGCTCCCAGTTAAAGAGTATATTGAACTCCTCTCTAAGCAGTTCCGGCTAGGTGCTTTCACAAAAATCATCCTTTCTATCACCTGTTTGGAGCGGAACCGCTTTCTAGGAGCATAAAGAGGTTACTCCTCATCGACGACAGCAAAAAATACGCTGACCAAACTTCGGACAAACACTGACTTCTATTCACAGTGGAGCCATTAACACTTTCACCGATTCCGTCCGAGTGAATGGCGTATTTGTAATCAGACCACCACCCATTGCAGACGAAGGACTAAAGTTGCCGGGAGAAACGTGTGTGACTCTTACGCAGCTTCATTCTGGATACTGCAGCAACCCCTATTTATTCAGAATAGATCCTGACATATCAAATATATGTCGGCGTGCAATGAGTCTCCGCTTGATATTACTCATCTGACGCCCTTCTTCCTTTGGTTCGATCCCTTCAAAACAGCTCGTTTCTTGGGCCTACCATGAAACCGTGGATGACGTAGACGATAACTTATCTAATACAAGTACTCTAACAGGGATTAGACACCTTCTCGAACAATAACAACACAACGTTAACATATTTTGAGCACTTCAAAAAGTTCTCCCGAAGAACGGCATCTCTTCTTATTCATGTTTCAATGTCTTTATATATCGAAGATTGTTCGGTGTTACGTGAGGTTTCTCTAGTAGTAGTCGATCAGGCTTAAACCTATCGGAATTTAGTTTACATGTATTTATTAAAAAATCTAATTAAATTTTATAGTCGCAGCGCTAGATTCTAGACTAAAGAGTACAAGCTAAGTGATGATAATATGGTTAAGTTCTTTTATGGCCTTTATAGCGTTCAAAAACAAAATGTAAAATGACCTTCGCTTCTCCTACACCCCTTAATTACGGGCAACCGGACATAGCATTACATAGATAGCACAGCATAACCTAGTGGAAGGCGATAATTCCAATTTTACCTTCAATTTCTTGTAAGTAACCTTGTCTTAATCACATGCTTACTTACACGCCTACAAACGGTGCGACAATCCTAAGTACCGTTGTAGGCGTGGCAGGGTCACAAATTCATTAAACATTCCAAGAAGATGTGCATAGCCGCGCTGCCAGCTACATAAGAGCCGACCGGCGGCAGGTGCGTTGTCACAAAATGTAATTTAATTTTCTTTGGCTGCAACGACAACTGTGTATGTATGTGTGTGTGTGTGGTCATTTGCATGTCGCTGCCGTTACATTGGTGCCGTGCGCTAATCCTTTGTTCCACGGTCGCGACGCGTGAAAAACGGTGGTTTAGCTGTAAGAACTACAACAACAACAAGTGTGTTCAAATGCTGGGCGTTGCCGTGTGGCATTTGTTTTTGCATTTATTTGCGGTGCTAATGCTGCGATTTGAGTGCTGAGCATCTTTCTAAAATTTTTCGTTTTCTTTTTTCGTATTTGTTGTAAAATATTTGACGACGCGCGGTGGCGTTGAGTAAGTCACTAATTGCTAATCTAAATGCGGGTATAGAACACTTTAAAGCAGCGACTGCAGCGGCTGAAGCTTAGCTCAACGAACTGGTTTAACTGTTGTACGGTGGCAACAAAGGCATGGGGATTAATCCCGATTTTCATAAAAGAAACCTGTATCTTTTTAATTATGAAATGGAAGTTGTTCTGTGACTTTGGAGGGAAGACTTCGTGGCTTATACGGTACGAGCTGCCCCTTGGAAATTCTATTATGAAATGTTTGGTTTTGACGGACTTTAGTTTAGGTTAAGTTATGTTAAGTGGTCGCTCCTAACAAGGATCTCACATGGCCAGATCGTAACGCCGGTCCGTAGTGGGACCTAAAACTTCAAAATAATTGATGCTAAGATCCTTGCAAATCGTCGAAGCACTCTGACCATATCACAGATTTGTTCAGACGACTAAACTCTGTTTCGGCTGAGTAGTTTAGGAACTTGCAGTCACGTGGGAGTGAGTCACCATTGGTCCAGCGCTAGTACGCAAGATGCCAATGGAGGTACAACTAGTTCCCATTCCAAGGTGAGCGGACAAGGGTGCCTCGTCTGACTATCTCATCGGATCTGGTAGTTTCCAGCGATTCCGCTATGACCAGCTCACAGGCGAATCTGATGACAAAATACATAGCTTGATGATATTTTAGGTGAGAGTAGAAACTCTTTGACTAGATTTGAGACTAGATTTGAGCACACAGTCAGCAAGCTCAGCGTTAGAAATGAAATGAATGCTCACCTCCCTGAAAGAAGTTGCACTTCGTAGCAGTTCATCTACTGCCATCTTAATAACAGCCACTTCTGCCTGAAAACACTACAGTGGTTAGGTAGTCTAAAGCTAAGATTGACGGAGAGCTTTTTATAAAAAAAAAAAATCCACCTCCATCCTTTTCTGCTAACTTCGACCCATCCGTGAAAAAGCTCACTGTCCCTCTTCTCTAGCGATTGATCCCCACCCATATATCACTCGTCGGAGAAAATACTGGCATGAGTAGCTGATATACGCAGTGATCCAAATTTTGAAGAATGTAGTTGAAAGAGTAGAGAATTTCTGCACGTCTTTCTACGGATCCTTTCATATGCCCCGCTTTCCTGAGCCTTAGAGCGCACTTCTCAGTAAAACAGACCTCGGTAGGACACTAACCCCATTGCTACTATTTTGAAAGCGCTACATTAAAGGTATCCATATCGCTAAGCTTCCAATAATCTCAAGAATAGTTAGACATACTAAACGTCATCTAATGTTGTTGTTGAAAACTTAAGAAATACTTGAACTTCAAAAAAAGTCTAACCGGTACTTAGTTCCTTAGACAAAAGCTGCTCTAAAGTTACTTTGAAAGTGGATGACTCATCTACTACGGAATATCTACTTAGTCTTGCCATAAATTCTGTTACAAACAATTTATCGCTTTCCCCAAACATCCACCGTTAATGACAGAAATAGAACTAATCATCCTCGCGTAATTTGAAACAATTCAGCCATAGAAAGTTTTCGCGTACTCATTCGCAGAATCATCTTAGAAAACAGCAAACTATGTCAGGGAAAATAAATATATCGATCAGATCAATTTCAAGACTAATACGAGACAAATTCCACTTGAAGACCTATGGAAAAACCTACCAGTCAACTGGTCACCTACCGACAATGCGCTTAAAGCATATTGGACTCAACAGATTCAAGCTTCTTTTGTGGCACGTTATCGACAGCCGGGACAGAATCATTTTACAGATGAAAATGTGGTCACTGCTAAAGCAGTTTTTATTAGGCGAAACGACAAAATATAGGTGAAAACCTCCAAAGACGCAGATTCAGCTGGTGTAATGGTTTTGTGGTGACTCTCCTGCGGCAAAATTGTATGAGCTGGTTGTTTTAAGAGGAATGGTAAAGTAGTTTAGCAATACTATCTTCAATGGAGTGCATTAGATCTTCCAGCAAGTTGTTGCTCTAGCACAGAAGTTGAAAATCACCCAGCAGTGACTTAAAGGAATATTCCTGGTTTCGCAGCTGCAGATGATTTTGCGACTGAAAGTTGGACAGAAGTCCAGATTTTAATATACTGGACTACAGTTTGTGAGCTAGAGAACCTGTCCTATTGAATACCCACTGAAATTTAGAGAGTTTCAATGATTCGAGTAGCGTCATCAATATCAATGGAAACTGTTAGTGCTGCTACTGATCAATGGCCGATTCGTTTGGAACAAAATTTAATGAATCACAGCTTTCACAACTGCTTTGAGTGCCAAATGTCTCCATTCCTTGTTCTTCAAATCCTACCGAAAATAAGGTTTAATAGCTTGAGTGGTGTTAACATGAGTATATTCTCCTTTTCATGAAGAAGTCACGTATTGCTACGATAAAAAAAATTTTTAACCGACGTAATGATGACCAAATCCTAATTGCTCGAGAAACCCAAAATATCTCTATTCCTAGATACCAATACAATTTTATCTAAAACATCACGCATAGCCCAGTTGGCAAAGAGCTTGAAAAGGTAACGGTGACAGAGTAGGTATTGGAACTCGTTTGATCTGGACGCTGCCCTCTAAAAAACTCCTCTGTATGGAGAACAATAAGATATTTCTTCTTGTACCCGAGAGCTGGTTATGCTGCAAGAAATCTGGATCAAAAACAGTTCCCGAGAGCTGGTTATACTATAAGAACTCTGGATCAAGAACAGTTCCCCAGAGTTGGTTATACTGTAAGAAATCTGGAT
This sequence comes from Bactrocera correcta, assembly GCA_027475135.1. Classification (NCBI taxonomy): domain Eukaryota; kingdom Metazoa; phylum Arthropoda; class Insecta; order Diptera; family Tephritidae; genus Bactrocera; species Bactrocera correcta. Next base: position 11,103,931 of record CM050325.1, read on the forward strand.
CAAAAACAGTTCCCGAGAGCTGGTTATACTGCAAGAAATCTGGATCAAAAACAGTTCCCGAGAGCTGGTTATACTGCAAGAAATCTGGATCAAAAACAGTTCCCGAGAGCTGGTTATACTGTAAGAAATCTGGATCAAGAACAGTGTAATTCTAAGGCACAGTTCTACTTCAAGCTCAATTTCTTCACATTCCAGAGAGGTGGTCATACTGCAAGAAAGTGGTTTAGACTCTACTTCTTCAAGTATGTACGTTTCGAAACACAAAGCGCGGATCTCATTTGTATCGAAATCTGTATAATCGTGTGAGGCAGTTCTACTGCAAAATATATTTTTTTTCATTCCCAGGCAATGGTTATGCCACCAGAAAGTGTGTCATTGACTCTCCATCCCAAAACAAGTACGTTTCGATATGCAGAGCTCACCTGGATATAGACAGTCAGATAATAAGAGGCGATACTATTTCAAGCAAATGTCTGCAGGAGTGATTTTCTCGAGACAAGGTGAGGATATTGGTACTGTCAAAAGTTTTTTCATTTCAAATTGTGACATAGTTATGCAGAACCTTATCGGAAAACTTAAATGTCCTTCCATAAGGAACTATAAGACAACAAGATAAATAGACAGACTATGAGGTCCAACCACAATAGTTGTTTAAGGGAGAAGATCCTTATGTTGGAGTTTTCTCCCTCATATATATCGAACATATAGGCAATTTAAGGGTGAGAAGATCTTATAGCGTCATATTTAAACCAAGAGATGATCAAATTGATACGTTTCCTAAAATTGAGGATCAATAAATCTTTTTGTTTAAATTTATCTATCAACAAAACCTTTTATGCTAATTTCATAAGCTAAATTCGAATATTCAAAAATAATAACAACAAATCAAGTCAAAATAGAAATCCAGAACGAGATTGCATACGGTGACCGAGAGTGTCCCGAGAGAGAAGCGGTAAGTGGATGAGTAAGCGGTCGCTGAAGCAAGTGGCGATGCTAGAGACCTGCAGCTGTGGGGCTAACGCTCGGTTGTGGTGAATGTGGTAGAAAGATTTATTTTATGGTTATGATCTCGCGCCACTGTCGCCGGTGTTTTCAATGTTGTCATGCCACATGCAATAAATATACACTTTGTTGTTGTTGTTTGCAGCCATAATCACACCCAAAATGTGTGGTATCTAATCACAACAACAACGAATGCGGTAAAAAAAAAAACTTGTACGACCGCTAAAATGCAACGCTTGTTGTTGTGCTTATTTATTATGCTAGTTGTTGTTGTTATGTTATTGTTGTTGTCATTGCGGCTGCCACTTGCTAAACAAGATTAAAACATAATTTAATGGCACACATAGGTAAATAAATATAATTTCAGGTAATTTTCTCACTGATTGTTGTTGTCGAAAGCAACAAAAACAACAATAATAACAACATACTAAGCAGCCGCGCTTTTAAATAGTAGCGAAAAAAGCGTACATAAAACAACAACAATACCGCTTCACCGCTATAAATAGGTAGATGGACATTTCTAATGCCGTTAACAACAACAACTACTACAACAACAACACTTCTTTTTTAACATAACACCGCTTTGGTGCACACGGTAAAAGTGAATTTTAATGCAGAAGTGTGATTTGTGACTGTAATAATAACAATAACAGCAACAACAATGGCGATGGCACAGTGGCAGTGGCGGTGATGCGAAAACAAAACAACAATTTGCATGTCAAACGGCGACGACAGCAAAACTGACAAACGAAATTGGCAAATAAATTCACAGCGATGCAATCAGAGCCAAGCGACGAACCAACAACAAATGCAACAACAACACCGACTAGTGACTGGCTGTTTATTTGCATGAATGTCGAGTAAATTAAGCTGGGCAATTTAAGTTATTTGTGTATACATATGTTAAGTAATTTGTTGACAAAAGCAATTTGTATTAAAAAACAATTTAAAAATAAAATAAATTAAGTTATTTAAAGAAAAAACAAAAAAATGATGTTAATTAATATTATATTTTAAATTTAAGTTAAACGAAAACTAATTGATTTTAATTAGCTGTGAATCGGTTTTTTATTTGAATAAAATGTATTTAAGTATTAATTACTATTAATCAAATACTTCAAATTAAATAACATTTGATATTACTCAATTGATTTAATACAATAATTAATTGAATGTAATCAAGACTTGCAAGTAAATTATTATTATTTACATAAATAGCCACTATCACTAAATAAATTAAATTAATAAAATTAATTAAATTTAAAATTAAATTATAATAATTAAAATAATTAATTATCTAATAAATTCTATTTAATTTTTTTGATGAATAAAACTATTAAATCAATTTTAAAAAATTTAAAATGTTTAAGTATAATTGGTAAAATGAAAATTAATTTAACCAAGTTAGATAAAATTAATTGTTATTACTTAGATATGAAATGCCAATTACGAAAAATATCATTAGTTAACTAAAAATTTTCCTTGAAAATTTATTTAAAAAATTAAACCAAAATTTATCGATAATTAATCAAATAAAAAATTTGTAAGTAAATAATATAATTTTTTCAATTTAAATTATTTCTTTTAATTAAATATCAATAATACCCGCAAAAATTTAACTTAAATATTAATTTATTTACTTGACTAATTATATAAAATTAATTAATAAAATCAATAAATTATTAAACATCTAAATTAAATTAAGATGTTAAAATTATACAAAATATTAAACGTCTGTAAATATTAGTAAAAATTTTAAACATTAATTAATTTTAATTAAATATCATTATTAAGTCGATGTTCTACTAATTAATTAAATTAAATTAAATTCTTGCATTTAAATTACCTTTATATTTATGACTTATCATTCACTAAATTAATTAAATCTATCAAATTATACGAGGTTTGACAATTAAGTAATGAGACTGATTTTATTGCCGCGCTTGTGGCAAACCTGTGACCTTGAAATTCCCTTTCTCTTTTTTCGGCATCCCTCCCCTCTCCATTGATATATGTACCATCGCTCTAGCTGGTTTAGTTCGCCTGCTGCGTCAACGTGAGGGGTGTTTGTAGTGCTCGTCAAGAGCAACGCGTCGCGATAAAATTTTGCGCCAGATTGGGCGAAACAGCTTCGGAGACGTGCGCTAAAATTGTAAGAGTGTATGGTGATAGTGCTCTTAGTCGTGCCCGTTTCCAATACGACCCGAAAACCAAACGCCAAAGCTCACAATGGTTATCTCCGCGCGCCCGAAAAAAGCTCGCATGAGCAAGTCGAGGGTGAGAACAATGATTATTGCCTTTTTTGATAGCCGTGGAATCGTCCGCAAGGAATTCGTTCCACCGGGGAAAACTGTGAATCAAGTCTACTATTGCCAAGTACTCGAAAGATTGTGAAAACGAGTCAACAGGGTGCGCCCAGACATCGCTCGTAACTGGATCCTTCATCACGACAACCGCCACACCGCCGTCAGCGTGTCCCAGTATTTGGCCTCTAAAGGGATCGCCGTGTTGCAACAGCCGCCTCATTCGCCCGACATGTCACCCTGTGACTTATTTTTGTTTCCTAAAACAAAATCGGTGGTCAAAAGAACCCAGTCGATTACGGACATCCAGGCGGCCGTGACGAGGGTACTCGCGGACATCCCAGTCAAAGCGTTCCAGAAACGTCACGAATGGAAAACGCACTGGAATCGCTGTATAGCTGCCCAGGTGACTACTTTGAAGGGGATGGCAGAGTTGTAGAATAATTTTCAAATATACGGTTCTTATGGAATCAGTCTCATTACTTAATTGTCATACCTCGTACTTTCCTTTCCTTTCTCCTGAAGCAAAACTCAAAATTTAGAAAAGTTGGTGCGACACCTACCTCACAAAATAATTTTCTTTACTACATATTAGTGGAAATACTTTAAGAGAAGAGTAAAAATCGGTTTTAATACATAATGTTTGCGCAATAGCCCATTAAGTTTCATTGGCTTTTATTGCTTATCAGAAATAAGATATCTACAGTGTTGTTATAGGCTGCTCAGATCAAAGACATCGACAGGCAACTGGTATGCTATAATGAGTTCCGATATATTTTCTAAAAATTAAATATTTTAAAAGTGCTGAAAATATTACAAAACACAACAACAACCTATAATTTTCCTCTTACGAAATTGTATTGCTAAAAAGTATTTTTCACGCTTTTATTTTGGACAATCATCCAATTGATCGTTTATCCATTAGCCATTTTGTGATTAGACGATTTTCCGTTTAACGTTGTTTTTTGTGTTTTTTAATATTTCTTTTTGTGTTTTTTTTACGTTTATGCTGTTGTTTTTGTCGAAGTTTTTTCACGTTTTTATATTGGCATTAACACCAAATTAAGCATTTTTATGCGCCATTGCGGCAGCAACGCCATCAAAATCGTCATAATTAACGACGACAACAAACACTAAAGCACACGAACGACAACAACAACAATAAAAACAATGCACACATAGCAAGCACTGCTTGTGGCAATAAAATAAGTGGAAGTCGGGGAAAAATGAGCTAAGCAACGACTATCGCAGACGAATCATCAGCGCTGATGGCCGGTTGGCGGTCGGCTACCAGCAACCAACACAAACAATCGCCGCTAACAGTGAAGTGAAAAAGTGTGTATGTTTGTATGCATATATATGTATGTGCACATGAGATAAAGTAAAAAACTGCTAGTTTGTGAGGAAACTAATACTTTTTCCAAGCATTTTTATTTTAGTCAAACGTTGGCGTCAGCGAAAAAGTATTTTACGGCGGAGTATATGTTGAAGTAAGCTGAAGGAAAGTTGTAAAAGGTCAAGACAAAATGAATATATGTATAGGAGATTTTAAACTTATAAGTATAATATATTATTATAGAATTTGAGTGTTGATAACTATTGGCGATGTTTCAAGACATTTTCTCGCCTTCAAGCAAAAGACCAAATGGAAGAAGTTTAATTTCCACCTTTTTAGTCTCCGATTTCCTCTTCTTCTTCTTTACTGGCGTAGACACCGCTTAGCCGAGGTAACAACAGCGCGCCAGCCGTTTCTTCTGTTCGCTATTTGGCGCCAATTCGAATTACCAAGTACATCCAGCTCCTTCTCCTCCTGATCTGTCCATCGGAGTGGAGTCTTCCTTTTCCTCTGCTTCCTCCGGCGGGTATTGCATCGAACACTCTCAGAGCTGGAGTAATATCATCCATCTGGACAACATGACATAGCCAGCACAGTTGATGTTTCTTGATTCGCTGAACCAGTGGCGGATTTAGAAATTTGCCGCCAGTAGGCTATTCAATTTTTGCCGCCCCTATTGACCTCATGCGCTAGTTTAGTTCACAATCATTATTAATTACATTTATTGTGTTAATGAAATTGCAACATTATGATTTGTCCTCTATCGTCCTCATTACATCGTTTTTTTTTCGTTATTAGGATGATTTTGAACTAGGGAATAGTTGTGTCAGTTTCTAGATTATTTTTACAACCCACGATTTAGTGAAGAGTGTTTAGTGTTGAGCTACAACACTATATAAAAGCACAGCTTATATAAAATAATGTGTAGTCGGTAAACGTTTAATTGTTAAATATTTTTTATTCCACTTACAATATAAAAACAACACGAACAATATCTATTAAATAATCTGTTAATAGTGACAATGAGATCAATTAAGTTTTACATTAACTTTTTGCGAGATTTTAAATTCGCAAAATTATTAATTATATCGTCGTATGAGATCTTGTTCATTAGTTCTGACTCTATGCACAAAAGAGATAAGGCGTTAAGCTTTTCTTGACTTAAAGTAGATCGTAGATAGTTTTTTACTCGCTTTAAGCAAGAAAAGCTTCTCTCACCTGAACAATTTGTCACTGGTGTACATAGAGCCATACGAAGTGCTATATCCAAGTTTGGATAAATGTTCTCCAAATTCTGTTTTCGTAGAAACAAAGATAGACTTTTCAATGATCCAGAATCTGGTTTTATCAAAATTCTTTCAGAAGAAATGTGACATTGAAAGTGTACGTATTCCTGAACTAAATCAGTTTCTAAATCATTGGGATATATTTTTTCCAAGGAAAGAGCTTTTTCCGTCAGGGTCAAGCAAAGGAAATAGGTATATCGACGGTTAAGTACCAAACACTGCTATCTACAAAAAAAACCGTTTTGTTTCGTAGATAGCAGTGTTTGGTACTTAACCATCGACATTTAAGTATAATAAAACAAAAAATGTGAATTTCCATGCAAACCTTCCAAAACAGAATCATGTTGAATTACTGATTCGTTGCTGAAGATTTATTGTAATACATTAGAATTTCTTACCTTACTGCACTGGTGATGTGATGTTTTAAAAATTATCTATTCATACAATCCACTAAACAGTCTGAAAAATGAAAGCACACAACCACAGAAAAATGTGCCGGTGAATAACGGTTAAAACGTAAGAAGTTATTAAAAACTGCAGGACGCAATCGACCAATGTCACTTTTGTTTTGCTTTTGTTTTGAAGAAAATCCCCGTTTGTATTGCCGCTCTATATCTATCTCTCTCGTTCTCGAACTCAATGCCTATGCCGCCATAGATAACTTGATACAAAACTCTTGGGTTCGAGAGAGAGCTGTCAAAACTTTCATAACATTTGTCAATGATGCCACTGCTGAAAAATATTAGCTTGGGAATTTAATAAATTATACAACACACTAAATTAAACACTTTGAAAATGCATACATATATAAACTCTACAATGCAAAATCATTAATTAATTTACATAAACATTTATTTTGCCAAAATATGTTCGCACAGTCCATTTCACCCTAATTTCGTCAAGTAATTATAACGCTGTTCTTCTGGCATCCCATCTTTTTCACTAACTGCTGGTTGACAGCACCCTGATTGTGTTTTGTTGCCAGCTCAGAAAACAGATCCGCCCGCACGCGGCAACACGATCGCGACGCGAACCGAGCGCGCTCGCTTGTGGTTCGTGCTGTCAATTCGTTCAGCCAGCCAGACACTCTTAGCGAACGGTCATATCATTCGTTCCCGCGCAACAATGCAAAAACAACTAAGTACCCAAATACATTCATACCTAGTAGTAAATATTTAAATTTTGAAACATATTACACGTTAAATATAATATACGTATTTAATTTAATAAATGGGTCAAATCTCTTTGTGTAGGTATACAATTTTATTTAATTTCTGTAAGACAAAATAAAATGTTTGGGCCAAATTTGCCGCCCCCTAAAATCTGCCGCTCTAGGCTCCAGCCTACTCAGCCTGCTGATAAATCCACCACTGCGCTGAACTATGTTAGTATTGCCTTAAGTCTCGTAGAGATCATCGTTACATCGACTGCGGTACTCGCCATACCATAAATGTAAAAAACCATAAATCTTCCACAAAACCTTTCTCTCGAACACCAGTGAGGCCAACTCAACAAATGATGTCATTGCCCATGCCCCTGCACCATATATGGGACTTGTAAAATTTTGTTTTTCTTCGTCGAGAGAAGACTTTACTTCTCAATTGCCTACTCAACAATAGATTGAAGAATTGGTATCGGCTCGGAGAGCCTGACGGAGCTTTTGGTGTTGCTCAACGTCAGCTTACATAGCCGTAGTAGCTTTTCGGAGATACCAACTTGGGATATAGCGGCATAGAGGCCTTCATTTTCGAAGGTGGCTTTAGAATCGACGAAGGCGTGGTGTGTGTCGATCTACCTTTCACGGGTCTTTTCCAAGTTTTGGCGCATGGTGAAAATCTGGTCGACTACAGACTTTGGTTTAAAACTAGACTGATAAGTACTGAAAATTCAATCACTACCAAAAGTCGATCCTTCTTGGCTTACATTTTCATTGTTCTGTGCTTTCGTACGCGCAGCTTATTAGTAGTAATAGGTAGAATAGTAGAATACTATATAAAGGGTGATCCATTTCGAGGTACGCTACTTTTTTTTCAAGAAAAACACAGAGACTTCAAATTTAATGGGGAATGTTTGTTATGATTGGAAAGAACACCCTTTGGCTTTCCGTTTCTATATCATTTTAAGATAGCATTGTAAGAAATTCACGCAAATGAGGAGAGGTCTCTGAGTGGCAGTCACTTGGGAGTGACCAAAAATGATTATTTTACATATGGCTCCAGCAGCTCACGACTTCCGATCTTAGAGCAAGTATTGTCTGGTTAGTCAAAAAAACATCTGATTGAATTCGAGCTAAAGTGAGAAGGCGTTGTGCTGGCTTTGGGACCCGCCACGTAAAAAACACCCCCAATTAAAAGAAGAAAACAACCTTGCTGTTGTTAGCGTAAGCGCTGTCAACGCCAGTTAATCAGAAGAAAACAAATAATAAATTATAATTCCACACAATCTGTTATCGCTAATTGGAAATTTGAAGGTAAATATAAAACGCAAATCGTCGTCAAATGCCGTCGGCAAACACACAAAATTTTTATATGTAATTTTTCTGCGCCCAATTTGTAGCAAAAATACCAAATTCACCAGAAAGAATATTTCTTTTTTTTTATTTTTGTGTAAACATTTTGTTATTTTATTTTTATTTTTTATGTTATTATCATTTTAATAATATTTTTTGAAATTAAATTTAATATTATATGTAATAATAATAATAAAAATAATAATAATAATAATAATAAGTACTAATATTATATATTTATAATTTACTTTACTAAATTATCATTTCTAACGATTTTTAGCATAGTTTCTTATTCATATATGTATGTGTATATTATATTTTTGTTATAATTATGGCTTTGAAATTTTGTTTGGTTTTCTAAATTATTACTAATATTATTATTTGTTAATTTTCTATATTATTCCTTAATAATTATATTATTTCAAAATTTTAAATTAACTCTTACTTATTTTCAGACAGCGCGCGCATACATACTACAGGGTAGGCCATTTAAAGTTGACCCATCTGGCAACGCTGTAACTTTTAACAGCGCTGACAAATCGGCTAATGTCATACCGCGTTAGAAGCGTCATTCGAAGACAATTTATACCATGGAACAGTACACTCTAAAAGAACGCGCTGAAATTGTTCAGCTTTATATTCAAAATAACTTTTCAATTGTGTTAACTCAACGTGTGTTTCGCAAAAAAAATAAAGTGAAAAGTGCTCCAGTTAAGAACACAATTAAGTCTTTATACGCAAAATTTGTGAACACCGGTAATCTCAGTAATGCCAGTCATGCATCCAGACAACGCACAAGACGTTCTGATGAAAATATCGAAGCTGTACGAGCCAGTATTGAGGAGACTCCATCGACATCGAGTTATCGCCGCTCTCAGGAATTAGACATCTCTCGCACCACTCTCCGACGCATAATTCATAAAGATTTGAAGATGTTTCCATATAAAATTCAAATGGCACAAAAACTAAACCCAGCTGATTATCCGCGACGCCTTAATTTTGGCAAATGGGCCATCGAAATGGCTGAAAACGAACTTGACTTTTGGCGAAAACTCATCATGTCAGACGAGGCACATTTCTCGTTGAATGGAGGCGTAAACAAGCAAAATTGCCGATTTTATGCCACCGAAAATCCTCAATTAATTGAAGAACAGCCTCTTTACGACCAAAAAGTAACAGTTTGGTGCGGTGCTTGCGCGAATATGATCATCGGACCGTATTTTTTCGAAGACGATGATGGAGCCACGACAACAGTCAATGGTGAGCGTTATCGAGCCATGATAACGGATTTTGTGATACCCATTATTCGCGAAAATGACATGGATAACTTCTGGTTTCAACAGGACGGGGCTACATGCCATACAGCTCGACCAACAATCAATTTATTGCGACTATTTTTCCCCGGGCGATTGATATCGAAAAATGGTGATGTTGACTGGCCACCGAGATCACCAGATTTGACGCCACCAGACTTTTATTTGTGGGGTTATTTGAAATCCAAGGTATACGCTAATAAGCCAAAGACCTTAGCTCAACTGAAAGCCAACATTCGACGTGAAACAGCCGCCATATCATCCGAAACTTTGGCCAAAGTCATGGAAAATGTCAAAAAAAGAGTGCATTTAGCTGTCAAAGCTAAAGGTGCCCATTTACGCGATCTAATTTTTAAATATTAGCTGAAACAAATCCCCTTGGACCAAAATAAATTATTTTTGAAATGAACAAAAAACATTGTTTTCTTTTGTTCTTTTTTTTTAGAAACAAATGGGTCAACTTTAAATGGCCTACCCTGTACATATCGTCACCTGAAATGCGAAATAACATAACATCACTTTTTATAAGTTTACAGGCGAAGGAAAAACGTTAAACTTGAATTTTGGTTATAAATTAATTGTGAAATTTTGAAACTTTTAAAACATCGTTGATTTATGTTACGATAGCTTATTTGAAATATAATATATTAGTTATATAAATAGTTTTTGAGTTACAGCCTTCTAAACTGTGATCGGCAATTTTTAAAGAGTTTTCTTCTATTTGTTTCAATTAGCAAATTTTTGGTCAAAAATTTTTTGTAAAATATTTATAAATATTATCGAGTAGGTATGAAGCTTGTTGACTCTCCGTTCTACTAGCAATAATTTCATTAATTTTTTTCTTTACCCAATCTTACTCATAAGTATCTTTACTCATATCAACTTTCATCAGATTAGAAAGTGCAAAAAAACGGTAATTTTTTTCACTTTGAACTCAAAAAAATTTGTTGGTAGATATGTCGAGCTCTCTTGCCATCTCTATAACACTTGATTTACTATTTTCAAGCACCATATTCTTCGCTTTTTTAATATTCTCATAAGTTGAAATGGTCGAAACGTCTTTGAAGGCTGTGTACCACTCGTGGGCTTGTATTTTTGATGAAACTGAGTCACGCTAAGCCTTCTTCTAATATTCACAAGGATTTCTCAAACGAAATTTGGTTAGAAATATAAAATTTTAGACAAAATCTTTGTTCGATATATTTATCCATTGTAAAAATCGCAACGCACTACTGAGGTGTACCGACTTAAACACCTGCTGTAAACGAACTGGTTGTTAGATAGCGCTCAAATTTGGCACGGGAATTAAGTACTGTCTTATCAACTTAGTAAAATACATTTTTTTTTTGAGATATCGTTTACGTAGACAATTTAATTACCATTTCCGGTTGCTTTTTTGTCACAATATATTTTGAAGCTGCTAAAATATGTTATGAACCACGTGTACAGAATGAGAGGCATTAAATACAACATATGAACCGAAATTTTTATGTTACAGCATCGTTAACTTAAAATTAAAACATTTCAATAAAATACGTTGATCTATTCCCTTAACTTGTGAAGTTTTTTCTAAGAATGTTTCAAAAAATCGCACTTAACGAGTTGCGAATTTTTTCTCACGGAAGCCATAAGTGCATCAATGTATACATGCGCCAAACAACCAGCCTGTAAAATATTTCAAAAATTTTGTTGCATTTTATATTAAAATTATAGATGGTATAAAATTTATTGAAAAAAATTACACAATTTTTGCGTTCTGGAAAAAAAATCACTGTGAAAACAGTGCGATTTATTTACCAACGAAATTACTTGTATCAGAATTCAATGAAAACTTATCCTTATAGTTAGAAAAATGTCTGGAGCATTACCTGGAAAGGTAAAGCGGACTTTATTAGTTGGCGAATATTCGAAAAATAATATCATTCATTCAATAATAGAACTCTATAATATTCTTATAGTATATACTATAAGGGATACAATTGTTAAGTTGTTTTTGCTTAAAACTCATTTCTTGAGTTATTTTGAATTTTTGAAAAAACTTAAGCCACTTGGTAATAAATTCATTGAATTTCTATTTTTTTTCAAATTTTGGAATATTTATATTTTAAATTTATATTAATTTGTTATATATATATTATTTTTTTACTTTTTAATAAATTTTGTTTTAATGTTTTTGCTGGTTTTATTTAAGTAAGTTAAAGCAGTTTCTCATCCGTGGTGCTTTAAAAAAAATATATTTAAAATAATAGCATTAAATATTTTATTGCAGAAAACATAAACACAAAAGCTTAGAAATTAAAAATATTTTTTTTAACCTTTTTAGCAAATGATTTTGTCTTGAATTTTTTAGTTCTTTTTGTATTTTGAAAATCGTACAAAAATATTTACACGCAACTGGCTACAAATGTAGACAACTGAATTAAAAATTCCGGAAAAATTAATATGTGAAAGTGGACCACAAATACCATTATGAAAGCGCGCATAGAAGGCCGCTTACGAAATGTTCATTGTTTTCTACACCTAAAACCAACAAAACCGCTTTCCAAGCTTGTGCTAGTACAACACACTCTAAACCACATAAAAATTAAAAATGAAGCTTTACAAAAATAAAAAAAAAATAGAAATGCAATAATTATTATTAATTTAGCAAAAAAATTTAAAAAATTAGTTATAATTTTCTAATTAATTAATAAACTATATTTCTAATTAACTAAAAAAAATTTAAATAATTAAAAAACAATAATTTTCAAGTTAATTAAAAAAATTACTTTTTAAATAGTCAATAAATTATTTTAAAAATAATTTTCTAACTAAATAATAGATTATGTTTAATTATAAAAAAAAAAAATAATTTCTCACTAATTAAAACAATTTAATATTCCACTTATCTAATAAAATTTTAAACTTCACAATAAATGAAAATAATAACTGTATATTAAATAATAATAAACTATTTTTTTAAATTAAGTTTCTAAAAAAGTAAGAATATATTTTTTAATTTATTAAAAGAAATAATTTTTCTCACTATTTAAAAACAATTTAATGTCCTATTTACTAATCTGAGTATTTAATTAATTTTTAGTTTAAAATAATAACTCTATAATTAACTAATAATAAGTTTTTTTTTAATTAATTTTCGAATTTATTAATAAATTAAATTTAAATAATTGAAAAGAGGCATTTTCTCTCACTAAAAATAATAACTCTATAAATTAATAATGATAAATAAATTTTAAAAGTAATTTTCTAAATTATTTTAATCAATTAAAAAATAATTATTTCTCTCACAAAATAAAAACAAAATAAAAAAAATAGAATCTTTAATTTAATTAAAAATAATAACTCTATAAATTATTAATGATAAATAAATTTTAAAAGTAATTTTCTAAATTATTTTAATCAATTAAAAAATAATAATTTCTCTTACAAAATAAAAACAATTCAATATTCCATTTAATCCAAAAATAATAATTATAAAATTAATTGAGAGTAATAACTCTTTAATTTACTAAATTAATACTCTAATTAAATAACTAATTATTTTAATTAACTAAATTAATTTTATAATTAAATAATTAATTATTTTTAATTAATTAAATTAATTTTCTAATTAAATAATTAATTATTTTCAATTAATTAAAAACCAATAAGTTTTCTCACTAATTATAACCCAATCGAATATACCATTTACCCAACCAACGAAGCTTCGCTTGAAACGCACGCTTCAACTATCACTTTTTCCGTTGCACTTGGCATGAAAACACAATTTGTTTTTGTTTTTATTCTTAATTACAACGTTTTATTAAATGTTTTTCTGCGTTTTTGTTTATTTTGTTTAATTTTATTTTTGTTTTTACCATTCCTTATTTAGCTAAAACTCTCAATTCTCTATCACACTTGACGCATTTTCATTATTATATATGTATGTAACTAAAAACGAGAAATAAACTTAACATAAATATTTGTATATACCATATGTATGTGTTTGTGTGTATGTTTGTATGCATTTAATTACATGATAATCAACTTGAATGTGAAAAAAGTTCGCACACTTATAAAAAGCTTGCCGTAAAATTACAAATTCGAAATTTTCATGAAGTTTTTGCATTGCAAAAAATCGGGAATGTGTCTTGTTGTTGTTGTTTTGCGTATTTTGTTGCATGCGGAATGCTAGACGCTGCACGCGCGCCTCAACGCGGTCATAGTTCGCTACTTAAATGTTAACATGTTGTTTTTGTAATTTTTTAAGCTATTTTTTTTCTTTTTGTTTTTTTATTTTTTGTTGTTATAATATTTGGCGGTGCTTAAAAAGTACTTGAGGGCGTGTAGCGCGCCACAGCGCGGCGCCATTAGTCAGTTAATTTTTTTACAGTGTATTTTAGTTGAAGTTGCGCCGCCGCGCCACTGCGCGCGCTTAATTTGCATAATAAATCTGCTTAATTTAATTGTAATTTAATTAATTTTTTTTTTTTGAATTTTTCAACTTTTTGGGCATAAAATTACTTGACATATTTTTGCGATTTTTTTCTTTTATATTTTTTAATTTTAAATTAATTTATTTATAATAATTATTTTTATGCACTTTACAACTACAGCTAAAACTTGTTTAAATTTATTTTTAATTATAATAATTTTCTCTTAATTACTCGGCTAAATGTACTTGTGTAATTTGTAGTTAATTTACAGTGTGGATATATCCAACAGTCCAACGGCTGCGTCGTGCGGATGGTGCAGCTGATGCGTGACGCTGTGGTGGGGATGGTGGTGGTGATGGTGATGATGCGGCGCCAAATGGTGATGGTGCTGGTGGTGATGGTGCAGCAGCGCCAACGGGCCGCCAACGCCCAGGCCATCGCTACCGCCACCGCCGCCGTTCACATCGCCATGACTGCCACCCAGGCGGCCCATCAGCGCAGGCGATACAATTGTGGTGGCGGTGGCGGTGAGCGCTGAGCCACAGCTCGCCGCCTGCAGATAAGCGCCATTCACTTGATGCTGCAGCGCTGGTGAGTGCGCAGGCAGCGGCAGTGAATGCGCTGACGAGCGGCTGCCGCCGGAAGAACCTGAAGCCGTCGGGCTCGGGCGGCCGCCATGCATGCCGTTCACATAGCTGTGTAGCATGCTGACGCCACCGCTGCCACCGTTGTTGTTGCTAGAGCTGCTGCTACTATTGCCGCCGACACCGTCCAGCGACTGGCCATGCAAGCCGTTGTGCAAATTACCGCCACCACCACCGCCGCCGCCGTTGTGCTCTGCGTGCAACAAGCTGGCAGCGCTTGCTGACGCTGGCGGCTCCAGCTCCAATTGTGATGTTAGCTGCAATTGTTGTTGTTGTTGCTGCAGCTGTTGGTGATGCTGCTGCGCCAGCTGCAGTTGTGCATGCGCGTGCGTTAGTTGCTGCGTATGTTGCAGCAATGTTGTGGGCGGGGTGGTAGGCGATGTGGATGTGGATGCGGGCGGCACCACCATGCCATGATGTTGCTCCAACGCGCTCGTCATATCCGTTACGGTTGTGCCGGCGTTGGTGGCAATGGCATTAGCGGTGGCGCCGGCGGCAGCGGCGGAGGCATTAGTGGATGCAATTGTGGCGATTGCGAGCGCTGACTGACCATAAGCACCGGCCATTTCTCACATGTGAGCGAGTGGCGCCATCGCGCGCATCGATTGCTGATGTTGCGCATGCTGTTGCTGCAAGTCCGGCGAACTGTTCTGATAATGCATCAGATTGCGTTGATGTTCCGCAGCGGCTGCGGCAGCGGCGGCTGATGCCTGCATGCCATCGGGTAAATGATACATATTCATCAAATGATTCAAATCGGTCGTTTGCTGCGTCGCGCCATATTCACGTTTCATTATATGATTGTTATTGTTGTTGGCGGCGAGCACAGCGGCGGAATTTTGTTGCGCTTGACTATGTAGCGGGCTGGGTGAGACCGGTTCGGATTTGATGCTCGAATCGCTCGGACTGTGACTTTGGCAGGAGACTTGTGAACCCGGTTGACCGCCGGTGAGGCCATACGGCGAACCCGGCTGTTGTTGTACATTGCTATAGGGTGAACCGGGCTGCTGTATGCTGGCATACGGTGAGGTTTGTCCACCCGACACAGTGCCGTACATGCCGTAACCGCCACTCGCCGCCGGATTCATGTAGTTGAGTGAGCCCGCTGCAGCGGCCGCCTGATGCATTTGTCCCATATCGTAGCGATGATAGTTGCCCATATAGGCGCTGTGCTGACTTTGGTATGCCGCGGCTGAAGGATCATGCATCATATAACCGTTCGGCATATAACCGTTGGGTGCGCTCATCTGATACATATCGCGATTAACGGCGGCGGCTTGTTGTGCGGCCGCCATCGAGCTGGCGCTTGTATTGCGCGCCGCGTTAGGCGTATTCGGTTCGTTTGGCTGCAGCAATGAGCCGACGCCCATTGGATACTTCTCCTTCGATTTGGTTAGCGTCTTTGTCTTGCGTCGTGGCCGATACTTGTAATCAGGATGCTCCTTCATATGCACTGCACGCAAACGTTTCGCTTCGTCGATGAATGGACGCTTCTCGGCCTCGGAGAGGTCCTTCCACTGTGCGCCCAAACGTTTCGAAATCTCTGAGTTGTGCATTTTCGGATTGTCGGAAGCCATTTTGCGGCGCTGTCCCCGCGACCACACCATAAACGCATTCATGGGACGCTTCACGCGCTCCGCATTCGCTTGATTCTTATTCGTGGTCGAGGCGTTATTGTTGTTCACATTGTGATTGCCGCCACCAATAACCGTGGGCACATTCGTATTTTGACCGCCAATAGATGAACCACCACCCATACCGCTGTGGTGATGCACGCCATGATGTTGCTGTTGCTGCTGCTGCTGTTGTTGCTGCTGTCCACCCGGCGATGTCATATGATGACTGCCGATGCTCGATTGTGTGGGACTCAAGTCGCTAGCGCTATGCAATGGTGAACCGTGTTGCTGTTGCTGCTGTTGCAGACTGGCGCTGCCGTTCAGCGTATTTGCCATGCTGGTCTGCAATGAGCTCAACGGATTGCTGCCAAGTCCGCCACCACCACCATTGCCCAGTAGCGCGCTTTGTTGCTGTCCACCGCTGCTGGCCAAATGTGTGGCCATATGATGATGATGATGCTGACTCAAATGCGATTGTGTCAAGTGCGATTGTCCAAGATTCATAAGCGGTCCGAGCGCGCTATACGGCGACGCGGCATGGCCATGTAAAGCGGCGGACGCGTGATGCGGCGGCATGGTGGCATGCAAGATGCCGCCTTTCATATCCGATTCCATGGTCAACATGTTGTGTGGTTGTTGTTGTGGCGGTATAGCGTACACGGCGTTGTTGTTGTTGTTGTTGTGTGTCTTATGTGGTTTATTGTAATTTTTATTATAATTGTTGTCGCGTTGCTAACGCTTGTCTTGTTGGCGTAAATAAGTTTATTTGCTTAGCGTTTTGTGCGCTAAATGTTGCGTTCGGCTTTGCGCCTTCGATTTTTTCTTAAATTTTTGTTTAATATTGTTTGCTGGTTAAGCGCACACTTTTGTTACACTTTGTGGTAGATTAGTGAGTTGGTGGCGTTCGATTTGCACTGTTTTGAAACCATTTTTTGTGTGTCTGAAAATTGTATTTTTTTATATTTTGTAATATTTTTTATATTCTTTTGCGCTGCTGCTGTGTCTGCCTGTGTTTGTGTAATGAATGTTTGTGTTGTTGTCGTTTATTGGCAATGAAGCTGCGCTTTTGCTGTGTCACTTTAAACACGCTTGTCAATTTTTTCACAAATTTTTAATTTTTGTTTAAATAGTTAACTTGAAATGAAGGTATATGCGCGCTTGTCTTCTAATAATGAATTTTGTTAGCGCTTTCTAGGCAAACCACTTTTCTACTCGCTATTTTAGCAGTTTTTTTTTTCGCTATTTTCGCAAATTTTTAATTTTTCCAAACACTGTTTCTTTTCACCGTTACTTGCACAGGTAGCTTTTCGTTTTAACTACGCTCTTCCGCGCGTCACCTTCACTGCACTACGCTTTGCGCTGCCTTTTTATTTGCTTTCGCTCAGACGTCTTTCGCCCGTCTTCTTTGAGTGCCGTAATTCTTATGCGTTTTTGTGCAAATTCTGATTATTGAAAATCACCAAAAATAATTTAGTCAATCAACACTAGTATCCAAGTAAGACTTAGGCGGCTTCTCATGCACAATTTCACTTTAAAAAATATTAATTTTTTGTATTTTTCAAAAACACAAGTTTTGAATTTTTTTATAAAGTTCACTTTCGGCTTCCGGCATTACACGCGTTATTTTACGTTTTTCATAAAAACAATACAATTATTTTTTTGCACGTTGAGTAACAAGACGAGACGTCGTTGCGGTACCAAAGTCTTTTTATTTCTATATAAATATTATGCTTTTTTTGTCTGCTTGAGTCTACACCACTTTGCCTTTTCAATTATTGTGCCTACTACACTGCATGCAGGGGCATTGAAAAGTTTGTCAAATAAATTTTTACAATTTCCGCGATACGTCAACACGCGAATACCTCCACACTGCACTGAATTGAGCACCTTTCTGTTTTCGTTCGACGAGCATGAAACCTGTTCGAGGTGCTGGCTGGCTGGCTAGAGCGCTGCTGCTGCTGTGCTACAATGTGTTGTGTTGTCGCTCGTATACGAACGAATGATGCACGAAGTTGAGCAGACACGATGTTAGTTGACTCTCCGCGGGCGCGACTCTCGTGCTTAAGCGTGTGTTTGTCACAATGTTAGTGGTAGTTATAGTATTAAGCAACGAAATGTTGACTAAGCCGAAGCGCATGTTCGCTTGTTTGTGTGTAGAGTATGAGCTAACAACCCTCAGCGCGTGTGCAGGCATGCTGTTGCGTTCGCACGCGTGGTATTCAAGAGTTTACAGAAAGAGCGCGCTTATGAATACAACACTCTGTACTAAGCAGTGCGCGCTAGAGTGCGCGAGAGATAGAGATATATGACTAAACGAAATTGTAGTAATGTGTATGCGCGCTCTTCGCCGCGCACACGCACACACACTATATTTATTTCACCCGTTATACGTATACGTGCAGCCCAATGCAAATAAATCAAATTGCCGTGACAGCGTAGAGTGACTGACGCGTACGTTACACGACGCCACTTACATAGCCTTATGTCAGTACGTCAGCTAGTGGGTTGGATTATGCGCAGCAATATGCGACAGCATAGCTTGCCGCTTTCGCTTGCTAACCAATCGCTATGCTAGCGCGCCATGGTGGGGAGGGGTTATGGCGCACGGTGTATTATTGCTTTACTGTGCGCACACGAGGCATGATATTAGTGGAGCTACTGCGCGTTGCGTTCGCTGACCCGCTCTAGCATTTGTGGCATGTAGCGTGCTTGAGCGTTGCTGTGTAAGCGGCAGACTGAACGTCGACGTGCTTAATATCTTTGCGGCTGTTCGCCGCCACTGTCACTGACAGCGTACACGTACTTTACGTGGCATATACAAATATGCCGGCTTCGCAATCGATTGCTTGCCACCACCGCACCGCCACTCACACGCACGCTGCTGTGTGGTATGTGGTTGAAACGCCACATCGTTGTTTTTTTTTCTTTGTTGGTATGTCGACAGCGTATCGTGTCGTGGCGCGCTATAAAATTCAACGCGTATTGGCTGTTCTGAATTATAGCAAACACTGTTGCCACATTTCGTGCGCGCGTTTGTGTAAAGGTGTATTGGCAGCGCGCAGCTTGCATATGGGCGTGTGTATGTAAGTGCGCTTTGTTCAACGCAGTCGACGGCATAGCATGTTGACGTTGATTATTGGGCATTAAGCGGAGCATCTAATGGTTGTTGCTATAAAAAATGTGTAGTATTTAAGATTTAATGCGCGCTGCTATGTGGCGGTATGCTGGGCGTTATGGATACGCTTGGAAAATTTCAGCACATTTTCAAGCGCTTCCTGTTGGCAAGCACAGAAATAGTTATGCTTAAAATTAGCGCTTGGAATTTTGCAATAAATTCTAGTAGCGCGCTCAAGATTTTAGAGGTATGAAGTAAATTTTCGTAGCGCGCTCAAGATTCTAGCGGTACAGCGCGCGCTTGTGCCACACTTAGCTATATTAATGGCTAACGCGTGGCTTAGCGCAGCGAAATAAAAATAAATTTAAATTTTCTTAAACCGCAAAATGCTGCAAAAACGCACTACCATTTGTTGAAACATAAACATATTTAAGTTCTCCTCGCATATGCGCTGCCGCTGTTGTTGACCTTACAGTGACCTTCCTGCCACTTCACAATTTGCATATACAGACAAAAAATCAGCTGAAATATCAAACTGTGTCGTCGCGTTAGCGCTTTTACTGTCTCACAAACGCGCGCGCGCCCCCAACCCCACCAAAGAAAAAGCAAGCAACAACAATAAAAACACAAGCGCAGCGCTGCAACTAGATTGGCTTTTATTGTTTTCCATGTCGACTGTCTGTTGCATGCATCCGTATATTATATACAAGTGACGTACACATACACATACACACATATGCATGCATATATGCTGCGTTGGATGCAACAATTACGCGTACAATGCCAACAACAGCAACAAAAACAATGCACACATAACTGTAGATAGCAGCGCACAATGCGTCTGCATATTGTTGAACGCAGCACGTCCAGACGCACTGGCAGACACTGCATGCTTATTTGTTTTTGTATGCATTGTGGTTGTTGTTCTTGTTAGTATTGTGTTGTGGGAGGGGCGGAGTAGCGCACATACTTACATATGTGTGTGTGCACGCAAGTGCGTACATATATGTATATATGTGTTGCAACGTTAGCAGCAGCATCGGCCGCGCAGTCGCTGGCATATCAGACGAAAAACGTCATTCAAATTTCGGTTAGCATCACACCACCGCCATGACGTACATAGGTGCACTAACATATGCGCATTATATGCCTGCATTTACAAATACATAATCGTATATATATGTATACACACACACACATATGTATATGTATGCAGCTGCAGTAAATATGCAAAATACTGTGGCAAAGGTATACAATTTAATGCAAATTTGGCACAAAATCTGTTGGAAGTAGGCGAAAAATTCATACAAGCACACACGCATACATATATGTAGTATGTAATCGGGGATTGAAAGTTTGTTGTTGTTTGTGGCATGCTTGTAGTTGTGCTTGCTGCAGCGCATGAAAGTCTATGCGACGCTTTAAATTTTTGAAAATTATGCCTTAAAGTGAAAATGCGGAAGTTCAATCGAAAGAAAATACGTTTACTAGTCTGACTTATGTATTTCTGGTTAGAATACTTTATTATTTTATATACAATTGCACTCTTCTGTTATATGAACATAGCAAAATAACTTAACATCACTTTTCATAAGTTCACAGGCAAAGAATAAACGATATGATAGAAACCACTCAAATTGAAACAAATTTTGAGTTTTGGTTATGAAAAGGTTATCTTATTGGTTATTATATCTGATAGCGATTTTCGATTTTATTTTGGTGACTTTCCTAGTTATAAGTAAAAAGCTTTGTGTGAAGCAAATTTTTGAAAATACTTGGCCATCTTTCTCAAGCTAAGTGATATAACTGTTAGTTAGAAGTTTAAGCAGTTCCGCTTGATATTAGTCCCCTCTTTGCATAACACTTTAGGTGAGTATCTATTCTTTATCTATTCCCAGCATATGTATATATTTTGTTGGAATAGCGTAAAAATATTGAGTTTAAGTTCTGAAAGATCTATATTAGACACTAGAGGACCCGTCCACGCTTCACTGTGGCTGATACATAGAGGATTATAACTATTAGTTAATGAGATATAGCATTTTTTTGAAGCAACTTGTGTTAGTTTACAAAAAATGGATCATAAAGCATTTGTGTGTTAAAAAAGCATTGTTTTTTGGGGAAAAATTTGGGCTTAGGAAAATCCACCGATTAAAAGATATATGCTAAGCTTAAAGAGGCGAAAGCTCTGTCCAAATTGGGTGCCTTGCAAGTTCATAATCCAACAAAAACAACGAATAACTGATTCTGAGAAGTGTTTGAGTGCTCTTAATTGTAATAAAACCGAATTTTTTCGTCGGTGTGTGACAATAGAAATATAGCTCCATCATTTCCCACTGGAATCCAATCGACAGTCATTCTAGTGGACTTCACATGATGAACCGTTTCTCAGGCGTGGAAAAACGAAAAATTCGGCTGGAAAGGTTATGACATCAGTATTTTGGGATACACGTTATATAACATACTCAACGACTGATTACTGAGCCAGTCATAATCAATTTCACTGCGTATTTTGTTGCAGTTCTTTTCTACTATACCAAATATAATACTTAGCATTTTTATTATTTTTGAGGAAGTCTGTTTAAAATTGTACGCATAAATTCAAATGATTCCTACGAACATGAATTTTGAACACGTGCTGATGATTTGAAATACAATTTTCGTATTTATGAATTGTATTGGTTTCTAACACTAAGAGATAAAAGGTATCCTATGTCCTTACCCTGGTTCTGAACTACCTCTCCACCAATTTTCAGCCAAATCGGTTCAGCCGTTCTTCAGTTATAAATAGTGTAACTAACACAACTTTCTTTTATATATATAGATAATACTTAGATAATACATAATATTTAGACTGTAAAACACATGATTGGCTACTAGACCAAACCTGTTTTTTTGAGCGATTGAGTAATAAGTATAAAGTAATCTCTGTAATTTTCGAAGTTAATCTCCAAAATCGAAGTATTTGACTTCGAAGTTTGCAATCGTGCGTATTTCGAACATAAATATTGGGTATAGGGTGTGCTAATTAGTGCGCCACCGGTGTATATAGCATGTATGGTAAGTTCATAACAAATTAATAATATGGACATAATCTAACTTTAGCACTTATTTCAATGGAGTATACTATTTTTCTGTCAGACTTAAACGATAAATACTATGAGAGAGAGGTCAATGTTGAAACTTCGAAAAAATAAGAACTCTTTTATTGAGAATGAGTCATAAAATTGGTTTGCTCTAGTACCGAGAAAATACGTAGTTTTTGCTGCATATCCTAATTAAATTAAATTAAGTAAAAAATAAATTTAATTAAAAAATTAATTAAATTAAAATAAAAAATTAAATTTTAATTAATTTTTAAATTTTAATTAATTAATTTAAAATTTAAAAAAAAAATTAAAATTTAAAAATTAATTTAATTAAAAATAAAATTAAATAAATTAATAATAATTAAATTAAAGGGTCGGCTTTAGTATACCGAGGATTTCGGGAATAAAATGAGTGTGGTCGGATAGAGGAGGTTCTCCAGATCAAGAATACCCATAGTTATAGCCGCAGGAAGCGAGTTTTCGAGATATTCGCGTTTAAAGTGGAAAATACTATACTAAATCCTTCCCAAGTGTTGATGCCAGCCGTCAGCCATAATTTTGATAATTTATCGTGAGCATAAGAAACGGGAATCAATTTACTGCTTATCAACCTTAAAAAACTAAATTATATAATATATAAAAAAAAATTGTATGGATATTTGGATACGAAACATTTCGCTACGGGTTTGTGTTGCATGAAACAAAAAACTGCTTTTTAGCTTTCCATCAACCACAAAATGCCGAACTTGTAAAAACTATATGAAAACGTTGTTATACCTAAAAAAATACCCAATACTCAGTGCCCAAATATATGCAAAATGTAATGCATGTAAATTAATAATAAAACAAAATATTGATACCCAAAAAGTCCATCTAAATTATTAGTAAAACGAAATATTTAATCATTGCACCACTCAAAATATTACCCAGAACGCAAATCCCAAATAGATCCAAAGATTTTCATGTAAATTATCAATAAAACGAAATTGCAATATAAACTAAATAATCGTATGAAATTTACTATTTTAGGTCGCTGTGAAGCTGCAGTCATAATGTCTGCTGGATGCATGTAGAAGTCTCCGGGTATTAGCGCCAACCATGCAGTCGAAAGAAAAAAAGCGTTTGAAGTCTTAGATGCGGCTAACTGGAAAAAGCCCTTCGACATTAGAGCTAATTGGATAGGAAAAACATTTTTCTTCACTAATCTAGTAAGTATATGAATAATATTTGTAGAACACAAAAGTCTACATTGACAAAAAATATGCGGACTTTTGCCGATTTTACCTCTTTTTGAGAAATTAGAACCACATTTTCTTTAAATAACCGCAAATACAATATTTCAATAATAATAATACTAATAATAATTCAAATTTAAATATGAGAACTCTTCGATTCGTCACTTCACACTCGCTAACATTGACACTTGGCAAAAAATCTACATACATATATGTGAAAGCAACGGAAAAGCCATGAAATTGAATGATGAAAACATTAAACAATGTCGTAGTATTTAGAGCTTTATTTGATATCACTAACTATATATGTATGTATATGAGCTCTGTGTTTGATTCGCGACACTTTAAGACTCGGTGAAACGAAGACACGACGATAGTAATTGGTTTCTATGTTTAATTCCTGTTCTTTGGGGTCTATGCATCATAGGATCATGGTTGTTGAGCATCGGATATCGATATAACTTTACGTAACGAGTGGATAACCCGAAAAGGTGTCTAACTAATGGACACTCCCACAATTTACTTTTCTTTACTAAACATGTACTTGTACTTTGATTCTGAGCTGGTGCGAGACCGACACTATTATTTTTTGCTTAAACAGAAAATATTTATTACTCACTTCAAGTTTACCTGAAATAGTGAGGTGTAAATGAGAAGTTCGCAATAAAAAGCAGTTTGAAGTCGTAATATATCCATGTATATGTATGTGTATGTCTATTCAGTCGCTGACCTTGACGTGTTTCTGAATTCAATTAAAAAGCTTTTAGTGTTTTAATTTGGAAATTTTTTCAAATGTACGCGAACTCATATTTTTATAGGTTAGGACATGTTATAAAATTTTACTGAAATTATTATTTTACGGAAAAATTATTAAATTAATATTTAATGTAAATCAATATTTAATATAAAATTGCAGGCTCTATCTCTCAAACCTGCTAGACTTCTATTCATTAACTAGATCACTTACACTAATTTTCGAAAACAATTTTCGCAAGTGGATTAAGCGATTAAAAACAGTTATTTAAGTTTTTTCAGGTAAAATTCCATGTGCATTTTGGGTTTTTTCTGTGTTTTTGTATTTTTTATGGTTCAAGGGCATCAAGGGTGACATTTGGTGCAGCACTAAAAGCCTTGGATTAATGTGTTTTACGCAACTCTGTGTTCAAAGTTATAAGGACATTGTATAATTTTGTAACTTAGTGAAGTTATTATTCTTTCGTTGTCTTAAGTAGTTATTGCTTACTTTGTATTATATGTATAGCATGTGTGTTACAACAGTAAAATATAAAACACTTTGTTTTGTTTCAAAATTGAGGTTAATGGCTTCGTATATAATAAAACCAAAAGAAAGTGAAGTTTACCGCTATTTTAAAATTTCGAAACGCCTTTTTAGCTATAGTTTTTTTTTTGTGAAACTTTCGTTAAAATAATGAAATAATTTTGGAAAGTTAGTTCTGAAATGTCTTTTGATATTTTTTTTTTTTTTTTTATTTTGTTTTTTGTTTTTTTTTTTTTAAATTTGTCCAAAACCACCAAAAATTTATTAGAAAAGTATGAAAGCTAGTTCTGAAACAATGTTTGATATGGGAAAATTCAACTTGTTATATTATATTAATATGTAAGTATGATTTTTAGGCTGAGCCCAAAACTATCTAGTTAAAGTTAGTCATTAACTTTTTTCTCCGCTATTACAAGTTTTTTAAATAAAAAGTATGTTCTGAATATTAAGCAGTATTGATTTTTATTTTTATTTTTTATTTATTTTATTATTTTAAAACCCGCGAATTCGATAGTTTAGTTTTTGAGTCACCGTGATTTATATTATATTTAGAAACCAATATCGAGATTAAAACATCAATAGTACTTAGATCTACCAACAGTAATGAGACATGAAACCACTAGAGGAAAATAACCGAGAATCACTGGCTACAACCAATGGTGGTTTACTTAAATATAATTATTACAATAGTACTTTATGTGGTTAAAAATCAAGACAAAGAATCTAAAATGTGTAAAAGACACTCTGCTCATCAATTCAAAGGGAACATCTAGTTCTTAAATCGTTTTAGTTATATCCGTGCACATTGAAGTCATAAAAGTCACTAGTCGTTCGTTTGAAATCCTGATGGATACAGAATATGAAGCAATAAAACTACAATTTTTTTATATAGTATACCGTTGTTCCTAGACAAATAAAGCCAAATATTAACATATTAATATTAAGTCTTTGGCCATTCGGAAGTGCTTAATCCACTGATTTTCTTTTGGAATTTGTATAATTAGAGATTTTAATGTACTTTAATAATCGGCTATTCGTTTTGGATTCCAACTGGGTGCAGTGAAGACGTTTCCTGTGCTTAAAATTATATTTGAGAACTAGTACTCCTATTGACATTAAATATTTTTATATATCTACATTGTGACAAAAACGACTGGACTTTAAAAAATCGTTGGCATAAGGGTATTACATCTGGTGGGCATTACTTTGGAGGCGACAAAATAAATATTGATCAATATTTTGGGGGGGAGAGACAGGTGTAAAAAATTGGCGCATCCTGGTGACTCTCCTGGTGGTCTGAAAACAAAATCAAAAGAAATTCTTAAACAGTAAGGATGCTGTTATAGTCCGGGAACACGAAAATTTGTTTTTTTGAAAAATGGCGACTGCCTGAAAATAAAAATCATTTTTTACGCTTTTTTTGAAATTCCTGAATTTTTTTTAAATATTAAAAACAACAATTTTGACACGATGCTAGTAGGAACGATAAAGGATTATAAAAAGAAGGTTCACACAAAATTTTAAGTAAATCGCTTTTATAGAACTTGAGATAATGCCGGTACCGTGTTGAAAAAAGTAGTTTCCAGAAAAACGCGTTTAAAGTTTAGTAGACAATTCTAGTGAACACGGACGTCACTTCACAAAATCAGCTGTACCTTCGAAAATAAGTCGAATTTTGAAAAATCCTTCCAAGGTCATATTTTTGAAAGTCTAAACTTTAAATATATGAAAAAAATCGAATTTAATCACTTTAGCTCTAAAGATTTTGGTATGAATGATATTTGTTGAAGTCTTAGGAAGAAAAGGTTAATAAACACCACTTACGACATTTTACTTGCTTTATAGTAGTTATCGCTACCTAATGATTTCTATATTTTTTTAGTTTTATTTAGTAGTTACTGATATGATAAGAAATCATGGAAAGACATTTTACGTTTTGAAGAGACAATTTCAATACGTGCTTGATTAGTTTTGACGATTCGATTTACACACATTTCCAAAACGAAAATTTGATTGAAAACTCTTGAAGACTTGACCAAAATCGCTTGAATAGTTCACAGTGAATATGTATTATGTGGAAGAAGGTGCGTGTTATCAAATTTTTTATACATTAGATGGCAAATATGATATTTTCTAGGATCACTCCAACAATTGAGCCCCACATAACGTAATACGAGTATAGTAAGACTTTGTTCATAATTATAAAATTCTTAATTAACTCTTCAAAATGTAAGTCGTCCCCTGAAGGCAATTCCCCTATGCCCCAATACACTTGTGACAACGTTTTTTCCAATCTTCGAAACAATTGTTAAGGTAAATTTTCCGAATGTAGCGTTTAATGTCTTCAAATGATTCCAGAAGTCACACGAAGCTAAATCATGCGAATACCATGACTGCGATACGATATTGTATGAAAATTTGGCGAAAAACGCACGAAGAATCAATGCAGTATGAGACGATGTATTATCGTGTTGCAAAAACCAACAGTTGTCGGTCCATAATTCTGGTCTCCTTTTGCCAATAGCTTCGCGTGAACAACGTATAACAGTCAAATAGTATTCTTTGATGACAATTTGACCGGTCGGAAGCAATTCGGAGTACCCCACACCACGATAATCGAAACAGACTGTCACACATCCTTTATTTTTCACCTGTTTTGACGTGGTTTTTTCGTCATCGGCTCACCTTTATCATGATATCCGGCCGATTGATCGTCTGTTTCCAAGTTGTAGGCATAGAACGAAGACTCTACGAGTGTAGTAATACTTTTCATGACCTTCTGGATCCTGGATCAAGCAATTCTCAATCCTTTATTTTATAGACATGTTGTTCGTCAGTTTATGTTACTGGTCGTCCTGGACGTGATTCGTCGTCAACGTGTTCTGGACGCCCTTTGAATAAAAAATCGACTTTATTTTAAAATCTTTATTTTTGTATTGATTAGAAATAAAAAAAAAAGAAAGAATTAAACTCCAAAATTTTTTATATAAATGAAGTATATAATAATACTGGCCTTAGTAAGATACTTCAATTAATAAAATTAAATGAGAAAAAAAAAATTATTTCAATTTAAAATTTTAGTTCAACACGCCAACTCATAAGTCATTGATTTGCTAATTCGCCAAGGGCTTTGACCTCAAACACGAAGGAACGTAAACAAATACACACATATAAACAAACTTATCATTTTTATTTATATGTATGCATGTAAGAGTGTGTATGTATGGGTGGCGCCTCGCCAAGCCAAACACTTGCCAATTTGATTTTCAAAACTTTTGTTGAAACAAACAATGGCGTTTATTGTGTTTCGCGTGATACACATTCAACATACACACACAAACACATATATGTACGTGTATAAACAGTTTTTTTCAGCATTTGCTAACGCATTGTGTACTCGAATGGCTCAAGACCTTCTCTTTTCAAAAACACAATTCGCTATTCAAGGCAGAGCCACTAGTGCAGACCAGTCAGTCAGTCAGCCAGGGGTAGCCAACAATCCACCGACGCTGCTGCCGCTGTCGTCGCTGCCGTCGCCGCTATAGTCATTCAGTTCAACTCCAATTGAAAAGAAACAAAGTCAAGGTCATTGCAAAGAGTTTAATTGTTTGCAACAACATACAAAAAACCAAAAACAATAACAAAGCGTTGAAAAAAAATATTGCATAAAAGCAGAACAGAGAAAAACAATGCAAAATGTATGGCGAAAAGTTGAGAAAAAATCGCACAAAAATAATAAAAGGAGGCAAATAAAAGCCGAGTGAAAAGAGGAAATGTGGCAGCAACAACAACAAAGAGGGTAAACAATGAAAATAATAATGAATAAAAATAACGAGAGTGTCTAAGCCGAAAATAAAAATGGCAGCAGCAGCAGCTGACGCAACAACAACAATAAAAGAAAAGTAACAACAACAACAACAAAAGCAACAGCAACAATAAGTAACGCAGTAGCAACTCCCAGAACAATAACAAAAGCAACAAAAACAATATATGTATATAGCAACAACAAAAAATTACAACAACAACAACAACAAACGCTACAGCAACTACAAAAAGTACAACAACAAAAGCTACTATCTACAACAAAAGCAGTGGCCGTAAATAAAAGTGTTAAACAATAAAGCGACAGCGGCTGTGGCAGCGTTGGTAGCGACTCGGCAGCGGCGTCTGTGGCAGCCATAAATGCCACAAAAAGCTGAATGGCAGCTGAATTGACTGGAAATGGGGGTCAGGCGTTGACAACAGTCTGGCGGACCGGTATGCTGTGCGGGGGAGTACGCAACGCATGTGTCGTGCAACATGTTGCATTATTATGCGGCAAATACGCGTTGTATGCCACAAAAAAAAAGCGGACGAGCGTCACGTGGACACATAAAAGCACAAAGAATCACACAAGTATACAACTACTACATACTTACATATATGTATATAAAGATATATAAATACAACAACAACAACAAAAGTTGAAATGTAATCAACTCCACCTTTGTAGCGTCAACTGGCTGCAGCTGCTGAGCGCAAAGCGGGTGTTATTTACATGTTCATAAGAAAACCGTAACGCGCACTATGAATAACGACCAGCAATACCGTTATATAACAGAACAGCAGCGACTGTGGCAGCAACAATATTAACAAAGGCGCATTAACAAAAGGTAAAGATTAAATAGAAAAAATTTATAAAGGCCAGCAATAAATGGGGCGGCAGCAACAACAAAAACAGCAGCAATAATGAAAAACGTTGCAACAACAACAACAGTGGCAATAACAACAGTGACGTTGGCAACGCAACTCGGAACAAGCGCGCAATCGCAAGGTGCATAACGAGACAGCAGCAAAAAATTACAACAAAAATAAATTTGAATCACAACAACAACAATTACAACAAAAGCAACAGTAAAGGCGGCGACGTTGGCAACGCAATTAAGAAAGGCAAGTTGCATGACCACGCAACAGCAAAAATTACAACAACAACAATAACACTTTTTAACTACAACAACAGTATTACGCTAACCCCATTATGCTGCCAACCAGCGGTATTCACATCAATATGCGAACGTGTGAGTGAGTTTCCGTCTGTCCGCGCATCAGACATATCAACTAAATACATACAATACATGTTTTTACAACAAACACACTGCCACACACAGCATCGTCGCTCGCTCATTCACTTTAGCCAAACAGTCAATTTGCAAGTCAGCCATTGTGCCAAACAAAAACATCAAAAGAATCCAGCAAAGCAGCAGCAACAGCCGTAGATAACAAACAGTTAGGACAGCGCAGCCGACGCAGCGCAGCGGCTATGTATAGAAGGCAGCAAAGTCAGTGTGGAAAGAACAAAAACCAAAATTGAATGAGAAATTTGAATGAGATTTGAATGACTGAATTCGAATGGCATGCAATTGAACGGCATTCGAGAGGCGACGGTAAACACAGACGCACATACATACATACATACACAAAACACACATGCCAACATAGCTACTAACAAGAATACTAAAAAGCCATGCGCCAACAGGTGTTAACGGCCGCTGAAGCAGGTGGAAGCAGTGGCAGCATCCTGCGCTTTGACAACAACAACAACAATAATAAATCAGATATTTGTACTATAGTACTTATGGCCTTTTGTTGTGTTGTTGATGTCGACTGCGGCATCAGCGTGTCTCTTTGCATTGAATACGCAAAGCTTCGGCCGCTCAATGCAACGACGTCGGCGTCGAAGCCAACAACTTTGCCATTGAAAAGCGAAAGTGCATGTATTGTTGTTGTTGTTGTATAAGCATACATATATACATTTATAATGTATATAAGATGTATAAACCATTAAACAATTAAAATACAATACTCAAATGAAATGAAAAGCAAAGCATTTAAAAACAATGAATGGCGTAAAAATGTTATTGTAAGCCAAGGAAGAAATGCAGGAAAGGAAGCTAAAAATATAAACATTGCAATTAGTAGGGAACCCTTTAGAGATTGTGACGTATTAGATTCGTCACATCACAACTCGCTAAGACAGCAGAGCTGTTAAGTAGTTGGTAAAAGGCTAGAACTCCACATTGGTTTTCGAAAAATGCAAAAGAACAGCTTTAACACGATGACACGTGTGGAATGGGATAGATACCGGGGGTTGGAGAGGGCAGCGGGATACACTTGCGGACAAAAAATGAGATGGGTCAAAATGCGGGAGTACGATGAGCTGGAAAAGCTAGCCGACAAGAGTAATGCTCGAAAATTCTCCGAAAAGATGCGGCAACTAATATAAGGTTTGAAAACCGGAACCTACTCTTGTAGAACCCCCACAGGTAATCTAAAGACTGATGGCCGTATCATACTTCACCAAACTTGCTGAATGCCAGTGAAAACAGAACACCAGGAGATGATGAACCCGATTCCCCAATCGATGGCAATGGTACAGACGTTCCATTGGCCGACTATGAAGAAGTTCGAATAGCAATTACACGCCTGAAGAACAACAAAGCGGCGGGGTCGATGGATTGACAACCGAGCTATTCAAATAAGGTGGCAAAGAACTGATGAGGAGCATGAATGAGATTTTTTGTAGCCGTCTAGACGTTTGGAATTTAAGTGCGCTCTGCCCAATCTACAAAAAAGAAGACCCCACAATCTGCATCCACTGCCATGGGATAAGCTTCCTCAACATCGCATATATGTAGAGTTCTATCGAGTGTACTGTGTGAAACCTTGTTCAACTTTGTTAATGTGGCTTTAGACTTAAAACTGACCAGAAAAACGATCGACACTCACCACCTCTTCGTCGACTTCAAAGCGATTGACAACACGAAAAGGAGCTGCCTTTGTGCCGCTTTGTCAGAATTCGGTATTTCCGCGAAACTAATACGACTGAAACTGACGTTGAGCAATACCAAAACCTCTGTCAAGATCGGAAAGGACCTCTCCGAACCGTTCGATACCAAACGAGGTTTCCGACAAGGAGACTGATTATCGTGCAACTTCTTCAATCTACTGCTGGAAGAAGTAATTCAAACTGTAGAGCTGAATCGAGAAGGTACCATCTTCTATGAGGGTGTACAGCTGTTAGCGAACGCCATTGATATTGACGTCAATGGCCTCAATATTCGCGCCGTTAGTTCTGCTTTCTGCAGGCTGGATAAGGAAGCGCAGCAAGGTTCTGGTAGTGAACGAAGGCAAATCATCAAACAAACAGTCGTCGAAGTAGCGGCTTGGCTCCCACGTCATTGTTGACAGTCATAACTTCCAAGTCGTAGATAATTTCGTCTAATTAACACCAACATCGAAGTCAACCTCGAACCCCCAAGCAAAATAACTCTTGCCAACAGGTGCTACTTCAGACTGAGTAGGCAATTTAGAAGTAAAATCCTTTCTCAAAGAGTCACTCATCGTCCCGCTGTATGGGACAGAGCCATGGACGATGACAGCAGCGAAAGAAAGGTTCTGCGGAAGATTTACGGTCCTTTGCGCATTTCAAACGTTGAACACCGTAACCGATGGAACGATGAGCTGTACGTGATATAGGATGACATTGAAATAGTATAGCGAATTACGAGAGGGCCGGCTACGCTGGCTAGGTTATGTCGTCCGAAAGAACGAAAACACTCCAGCTCTGAGAGTATTAGGTGCAGGTCCCGCCTGGAGAACGCACAAGGAACGTATTTACTCCGATGGAAAGATTAGGTGGAAAAGGACCTGACTACAATTGGATTCTCCAACAGCGAAAAAGAAGAAGTGAGAATTTAAATCCCAGATATACACGAAAAATGAAAAAAAAAAAACAAATAAAACAAAAAACAAAGGAGGCGATATGATAAGGTAATGGAAGGAGCTGGTCCTCCCACTTCTTGGATTTAAAATAAAAAATAAGCGTGAATTATGGAGCAAAGTCGTAGAATAACTTTCGGTCCCGACTTTCAAGCTTTTATTTTATTTC
The DNA here is from genome assembly GCA_027475135.1 of Bactrocera correcta. Classification (NCBI taxonomy): domain Eukaryota; kingdom Metazoa; phylum Arthropoda; class Insecta; order Diptera; family Tephritidae; genus Bactrocera; species Bactrocera correcta. The sequence continues at coordinate 11,137,000 of CM050325.1, forward strand.
CAGATGAAATTTACTATACTTTTCATATCTTACTAATATTTGAATTTTATTTTTGGAAAGCAAAATTATTTTCAACAACAAAATCTTTTTATTGTGTTTTCTTATAATATTAATTTTTTTATTTATGTGTTTGTTTTTTATTGTCATATCTTAATTTTCATTAATTTTAAATTCTATTTGAATTCCTTTCGTAAAAGTTTCACGTGCAAGCTCGCCGCTCAGCCGCCTTTTCATTCGATTGTTACCGCCCAGATCCTTTTGTGATTTTAAGGCCATTGTGTCAGTGTTTAGCACAAGTCTATGTGTCTACAAATGTGTATGTGTGCGCATGTGTGCGTATGTACATCCATGTTTGTTTGTATGTGTGCCTGGAAGTTATTGAAATGCTTTTGACCTACATTTTTCGGCTTTTGTCAATACGAAACTGCGGGCAAGCCAGCATGACAATAAGGAATAGTACACACACACACAGACACACTCGGATATATACAAAAAATTTTAACTTTATGTAAGTAAAATTAAATATTATAAAAAAAAAGAACCGGCAAACTTCATTGATAATTGTCGAGTGTCTCTGCCGCGTCTGGTGGAGTACAAAAGCCGACGCACGGACAGACAGACGGATGCTGCCATAAATGGTTTGACGAAAGAAATTTGCCTACGAGTAGACGAAAGTGAAGTGCAGTGATGGAGTTCACGTACATACTATACATATGTATGTATTTTGCTTCTGTGGGTATATTATTGTTTAATTTTGAGTTGAACAGGGTATATGAAGCTTGCCACGAAGTTTGTAATAGTTTAAAGGAAAAGTCGGAGACCCTATAAAGTATTTAAATAAATGCTCAGCGTGCCGAACTGAGTAGAGCTAGCCAGGTCCATCTGTATATGCGGAAACTTATACCCCAGTTTTTGAGGTATCGTTACGAAATTTCGTAGAAATTTTTTTCTTCCCAAGAAGCTGCTTATTTGTTGGAATCGTCGATTTCGAACCAATATAAGTTATAGCTGCCATACAAATTGGCCGATAAAAATCTAGTTCTTGTGTGGAAAACTTTTTTATTTGATGAAAACCATTCACCAAATTTTGTGGAGATTATTCCCTTAGACAATACTATATTCTCCTAACAAATTTTTAAAATCGGTTCACTATAGCATATAGCTGCAATAAAAACTGACCTTTCAAAATAAATTTCTTGTATGGAAAACTTTTTTATTTGACAAGATATCTTCACGAAATTGGGCAAGAATTATTTTCTATATCAATACTATAATTTTCCAAGAAATTGTTCAGATCGGATTACTATAGCATATAGCTGTCATACAAATTTCCCGACAAAAATCTAGTCCTTGTATGAAAAACTTTTTTATGTATTAAGCTATCTTTACAAAATTTGATGAAAAAAATTTTTCAAAGCAACACTATAATTTGACAAGAAATTATTCAGATCGAATTACTATAATGTATAGCTACCTTACAAACCGACCGTTCAAAATATATTCCTTGTATGGAAAACTGTTTTATTTTACAAGATATCTTCACAAAATTTGGTAAACATTATTTTTCATAGCAACACTATAATTTTACAAAAAATCGTTCAGATCGGATAACAGTATAGCATAGCTGCCTTATAAACCGACCGATCAATATCAATTTCTTGTACGCAAAACTTTTTTATTTGACAAGCTATCGTCACGAAATTTGGCAAGAATTATTTTCCATAGCAATACCATAATCTCTCAAGAAATTGTTCAGATCGGATTACTATAGCATATAGCTGCCATACAAACCGATCCATTAAAATCCAAAAAAAAATCTTTTCATACCCTTTTATGCTACAAAAACGCATACGTGTAAGGTATTATAGCTACGGTGCAACCGCAGTTAACGCTTTCTTTCTTGTTGTTGTTTTTGTAGTGCACGAAAACTGAAAATTCTTCCCAAAAATTGCAAACAAAATTTATATAAATTCTTAAAAGTGAGAACAACAGCAGTTTGCCGGCGCAGCAGCAGTTAATATTCATATATAAATATGTATATAAATGCATGTGTGTGTGTATGAAAGGGCGCATTGTCTCAGCGCTCGGCAGAGCTGCGTCGTCGTCGCGACTGCAGACGAAGTTGGCAAGCGCCTCCTTTACGATGAGGACGACGACTACGATGACGACGTCGATTGTTAGAGATCGACCTGCCTCACTAGAATAATACGAATTGTTTGTTTGTACATCTTGTTGTTGTTGTAATTTGTGTGCTTGCTGTTGTAGTGTTGCAACAATAGTTACCAAACAATAGGCGAAAATTTGTGTCATTGAACTTTTACATACTAACACCGCAATCGTTGTTGTTGTTGTTGCTATTATTCTTACTTGTTGTTGTTGTTTTGTTTGTTTGGCTTTTCCTTTGCTTCCGCCATTGTATTGTATTTGCTATTGTTGGTGGCGGCCGCGTCACCGCCGCCTTTGTTGTTGTCCGCTGTCGTCTGTGTTTGCTACTGTTGCCATTTATTTGTTGCTGCCAATGTTTTGTGTTTGCCAGCCAAACAGCAACATTAACAACAACAAAAACAACAAAAGCTACTACGACTAAAGCGTTCAACGTCAAAGCAACGACGACCGCAACAATGGTAAAAAAAGCGCGGCAACAATGACGTCGTCGTCAACTTGCCAGCAGCAATAGCAACAACATCAATGACAACACAAACATGCCATTTGTATAAACAGCATACAGCAGCAACGACAGCAAAAGTTAATAGAATAGCTATTGCTTTAATGCAATCACAAAGGCAACAGTAGCAATAACAACAACAACAACAAAAGCAACATTAACAAAAACTACAATAGCAAGTAGCGAAAGTAACAACAACACAAAGTCAGAAATATGTGCGTGCTTTTAACTCTTCGCTTTGGCTGTCGAAGTGCCACACCTCACTGGACGCCCACTTTCCAGCTAACAACCGACAACCTCGACCATTGCCTAGGCCACTAATAACAACAACAACACAAACAAAATTTTTTTTTGCTTTCACAGAAGGGCCGACAGGTGGCAACTACAATCGTGTAGAATAGCAATCGGACTTAGTTATGGGAGAGTGGGAGGACTCTCTGGTACTTGTGGGGGTACGTGGCGTAGAAAGGGTTGCGACGCTATGGCCACAGTCCAGCGTGCTTTTGTTAAAGAGAACAATGGACATTTCTGTGGAAGCCTGGCGTATTTTCGTTGCTGTTGTTGTTGTAATGTAAGATATTGGCGCTAAGTATATTTTGTTGTTCTTGTTGTTCTTTTTTGCTTTTGTTGTTGTAATGTAAGATATTGGCGCTCAGGCGTTTGTTACGAAACACTCACCGTTTTCGTTGTCGCTTAAGAATTTTTAGTATTTCTTGCCGTCGGTCGCTTTAATCGTTAATTAGTATAAATAAATTATAATTTTTTGTTGTTGTTATTACTTTTTTGACACACATTTTATACAATGTGTGAATTATAGGGTAATAACCCCTTATAAACCGCAACTGCGAGACTTTATTGTTCTACTGAGTTAAATTTTTGCCTTTATAGTCAAAGGAACCACAGTGGTCCCGGCTATAACCGCGTAACAGGGGTCTACGCCAATAGATAAGAAGGTTTCAGTGGTCGTACGTTATATATATTAAGTTGATGCGTCATCTGTATTCTCCCGTTTTTTAACATAAATCTTTATTACCTCGTTCCATGTGGGTTTTTGAGCCAACATGCCAACCCTTGGAGCAATAATCCAAGCTCTTAGTATAAGCTGGAATGACGTTCATTGCCTTCAGCGAACTTCAGTTTTTCAACAGTTTGTAGAACGCCATTTTCTTAATTGTTGGACAGTTTCAATGTCATTATCATTAACCTATGTCTTACTACCAGCAATGATGCGCCGGCAAACCAACAGCCCCGCCGCTTTGTTGTTCTTCAGACGGGTAAGTACTATTCGAACTTCTTCATGGTCCGGCAATGAAACGTCTGCTCCATCGTCATCGATTGGGGAATCGGGTTCGCCTTCTCCTGGCGTTGGAAGGGTTCCCTCCATAATTTAAGTATGCTTTGGGCATCGGTGACTAGATCACCTTTGGGGGTTCTACAAGAGTATGCTCCGGTCTTGAAACCTTCTGTAAGTCGCTGCATATTTTCGTAAAATTTTCGAGCATTACCCCTGTCGGCCAGCTTATCAAGCTCTTCGTACTCACGCATTTCGGCCTCTTTCTTTTTCTGTCTACAAATGCGTCTCGCTTCCCTCTCGGTATCTATCCCATCCCGCACGTATAGTGGTCGATCGTAACGTTGCGAGTTAGGCAGTCTGTTTTCTCTCCGCTGCGACACGGCACTCCTCATCGTAGTAGCTGTTCTTTTGCATTTTCCGAAAACCAATGGTTTCGATTGCAGCTGTACGTAAGGAGTTTGAAATGCCGCCCCACAGTTCTCTTATACCGATTTGCCGATGAGTTCTCTCAGAGATCAAAAGTGAAAGACAAGTAGAAAATCGTTGAGCTGTTTGTTGTGATTTCAGCTTCTCGACGTCGAACCTTCTTTTCTTCTCTTCCGTCTGGGCGATATGTTAAAGAACTTCGCTTTGATGCAGATTGTGGCTAAATGTCCTGCCAAATGAATGTCAGTACTAGCCGACGGAGTTCCTCTCCCACCACGAATCCCAAATCGAATTTGTGTTCTTTATATGACCACTGTAGCAAATGCCACAAGGACCTACTTATCTCAGTCCTTGTCCGGTCCATCTCACTTCCTGGATGGCGGTATTGTCAGTCTTCACTTTTACGAGGACATGAGTTAGCTGGGCAACGGCACATTCCATTATCCTTAATTCGTTTCCCATGGTCGTCATCAAAAGCGGGATCTCTCATCCGAGGCTGTTAGAAATATTTCATTGAGGCGGTTTTTTTACGCGGCGGTTTTCAAACCCAGCGCCTCCCTGAGGAGAGAATGTTTCGCCTTCTCACTTTAGCTCGACTTGCTTGAACCTCTACACATGACTCCATCCATCGTAATCATTCTGAAAAGTTATTGAAAAAAGGATCTTGGATCAATCATTATGTTTTATAAGATCTCCAACTTTTCGTTCGGGGTGCTACATACATCACGGTAAAATTAATATGGCCTGATCGGAGTATAAAAATTTTAAAGTTTCTCGGTTGTGAGCAGATTGTGGAAACATCTGTGGGAATTCATCGTACAGAATCTTAACGTCACCGTAAAAAATATCAATTGGATCAGTCTAAACGGTCTTTCGAGCTAAAATATCATTTAGAAGCGTTTAAATAAAGCCGAATTCAAATAGGACCTCGAACTTAACTTCTAAGGGTCACTGGTGATGAAAAGAGGCTAACTTAGGGCAGTAAGATGAAGGCAGTCGTAGACGAATTTCGGTGAACTGGCGATCACTTTTGAGGTGCTTGGTGGGATTTGTAGGTAATCATCCACTATGAGTTGCTCCACTACAGCCAAACTCTACATTCAGGTATTTACTATAAAAAATTTAAATGAAATAGCACGAAACGGCCAGTGGTTTAAGGGGGTATTCTACTCTAGAAATCAAATTTTGGGTAGTTTTTTGAATTTTATTTAAAAAAAAAACCAAAAATATTTTTATTATCCATTTTTTTATGATGTTTTTATTGATATCTTAAGAATACAGAAAAAAAATTAACAAAAAAATAATAAAAATTAAAATAATTAGAGGGGGGAGAGACAGGTGTAAAAAAAATTGTGCATCCTGGTGACATTGATCCTGACTCTCCTGGTAGTCTGAAAAAAAATCAAAAGAAATTCTTAATCAGTAAGGATGCTGTTATAGTCCCTACCTCAGGGAACAAGAAATTGTTTTTTTTTTTTTTTAAATGGCGACTGCCTGAAAATAAAAATAATTTTTTACGCTTTTTTTGAAATTCCTGATTTTTTTTAAATATTAAAAACAAAAATTTTGACACGATGCTGGTATGAACGATAAAGGGTTATATAAAAAGGGTTCACACAAACTTTCAAGTAAATCGGTATAAAACTTGAGATAATGCCGGTACCGTGTGGAAAAAAGGTCTAAACTTTAAATATATGAAAAAAATCGAATATTTCAAAATTCTAGAGTAGAATACCCCCTTAAGACTAATAGAGATGAAGGTTGCTTTGGCAGTGGCAGTATGAAGCTGCGATCAAAATGACAACAAATTATCGAATAAAAGAGGTGAATTTTTGATATAATTGATCACATATAATTTTGGTGAAACAACAACAATTATTAATCAACAATTTTCTGACCAATTCCCTTAGAAAATACCCACTGGACTGAGTCATAATTTTCAGGGTAACTATTTGTCCGCATATTTTCTATAATTCTCTGTAATATGTATGAATTTCCATCTTAATGTAAATTTATATGTATGTCCATGAGTCACTGGATTTAATTCTTTCACACCAAGTCACACAAATTTCCAAAGAAAGCTATCATTAAACTGTTTATCCGCATTCAAAGAAATATATATTTATAATCAACAATTTAAATTAATAAAATCCGCCATTATTCTGTTGGAGAAAGAAAGATGCGCCGCAGTTTTAGTTCAATTTAAAAATGTCAACGCCATTTTATGTAGACAGCAAACACGACAACAACAACAAGCAGCGCTGAAATTAGAGCTCCAAGAACCAGCAAAATGATAGCCACATAATTGCATGCACGCACGCATACACATATACATACATATGTATGTATGTCTGTATACCCATAATCACTCGCTACGCGTAGCGAAGAATTTAAGACGCTACTATAACAACAATAAAACAACAGTACGTACATCTCAGCCGCCATCTTTAAAACGGATATTCTTAATTTAATGCCAAGACGTACGCGTAATTTAGTAGGAGCGAGCGTAATCGCATCGTCTCATCGCCATATCTGCCGGCGGCGGCGGCGGCGACGGCTATCCGACGAGCGATGGAGGTGCACGCAGCCGAGCTCGAGTGGCGGCCACAGCCACTATGGGTTTGCATGTGGCAGCATTGGCTACTGAAATATTTACAGAGTTGCTCGTAAATTGATCGTGTGTTGGCAGCGGGGTTGGCGCGGCTATTGGTGGGGAATGGCAGTCGACGAAAGCCAGCAGCGGCAGCACGCAAATTGCAGTTAATTCAATTTAAAATTTTAAGTGACTGCAATGAAGAAGAGGAAGACGACAGGCGATGAGGCAGGCTACTGACGTGCATGTATCCATGTCTCCAAGAGTTGGCATGGGTTTTTTCTATAGTTATATATATCTTACATACATACATATGTATATGTAAGTGCTTAATAAAATAAACTATGCAAAATGTTGGAAATCTAATGAGTTTTAATTTATAAATAACTGTGAGTTTATTTGATAATTTTTGCGGTTTTGTTGCCCATAATACCGGCCTCTTTTTACGATTGGCTTCGCGCGAACGACGCATAACAATCAAAAAGGAATACTTTTGACAGTTTGAGCGGTGAGAAGAGTGTACCATATATCGATGATCGTAGAAAACTCTCAACATAACCTTGGCTTTTGACCAGCCTTGACGTGGTTTTCCGACTTATATTCTTCTTTGTCGCGGTATTCGAGCGATTGATCTTATGTTTACGTGTCGCAAGCAAAGATCCAAGACTCATCGCCAGTAATAATACATTTTAAAACAGCCTGGTAGTCAGAATTCACTGTTTTATAGACGTTAACGCGACGCTGCTGTTTGAAAATATTAAGTGATTTTGGAACCAATCGTGCTTTCACTTTCCTTAGATTCAAATGATTTTTAAAAATGGTTTTTATTGATTCTTTTGATATTCCAAAGATGTCAGTAAGATCTCTGACTATTAATCGTCGATTCTCAATTCTTTATTTTATTGACGTGTTGATCATCTGTTAATGTTGATGACCGTCCTGGACATGGTTCGTTGGCAACGCGTTCTCGACCCTTTTTGAATAATTTTTACCAATCAAAAACACTTGCTCGCGACAAACAATTATTATCGAAAGCTTTTCCAAAATTCTAAACGTTTTGTCAAAAAGAAATTTGATTCCGCACACAAAATTTAATGGAATTTCATTGTCGAATACTTTCACTCATCGTAAAAGACGCCGAACGCACTTTATGTACTTCAGAAAGCCAAGCGTATACTAAACAGTAGTGATTATACCATACCAACCTAAAAAAAAAATATTTCGTCGAAGGATTTTCGTGCGAAATTTAATTAAAAAATGTTTTACTATTTTTTGTGGCATATTTTTTCAAGGAATCTTGCTTACATGTGTTTACCGTTACGACACCAACACGACATATTATTTCCAAAGAAAAGCTCTGTGACTTCTATGAAGGTACTTTACAGATTATCCATCTTTTTGGTAAAAGTCAGCCATAAGCATCCGAAACATACTTGGTGGGCAAAGCTTTATTTTGATAACGTCGCTGATCGTATCTATACTTGTATACTGCAAAGTTCACCAATAGTTTGGAATTTGAAATACTCATATATGGAAATTAGTCGTTGTTCATGTCGGGTTCTCACCATGTAGCATAAGAATGTCAAAATAAACTTATACACCAATCAAGGTTGACATGGGTCAATTTCTGGTTTTTGAGCTATAGGGCGGTTCCACGTTTATTGTCCAATTTTAACGATATCAGTTTGCGCACAGCATCAATAGTTTCCGGAACAAGAACTGATTTTGGAAGACATCGACGAAATTCCTCTCGGAGTGATCTACGACCTCGATTAGATTCACCATACCATCGATAAAAACTGGTGCTTGATCGCCAAAAACTGCGATGCACTGTTGGTGAGATAATTCACGTCAAAAGTTCGAAATTACGAAAGGTTAGTAAAGGGTGATCCATTTCGAGGTTCCCTAATTTTTTAACGAAAAAATACAGAAACTGCAAATTTATGATTATTATGTTATTATATTTCGAAAGGACAGTCCTTTATTCTTTATATATTATCTCTTGATTATTAATATTATTTAATTATTATCTCTTGCCACGGCTACATTTCAGCTGATCCACCCGTTGAGTCCAATTTTCGATGACTCGTTCGAGTATTTAGACTGGTAACGGGCAAATGACAAACGTGATGTTTTGCTCGAATGCCTGAATCGAAGCAGAATTGTCCACACAGACTTTGGACTCTACATATTCCCACAGGAAAAAGTCTAACAGTGTGATATCACACTGACCCAAAATGTGAAATTGTCTGATCACTGAAAAGTTCTCTCAATAAATCCACTGCTTGATGCGATGGGTGGGAAATGGCGCCGTCTTGTTGAAACTAAATGTCGTCGAGATCACTAGCTTCAATTTCAGGCATCACATAGTCGGTTATCATGGCGCGATACTGGTCTCTATTGATGGTTACGTTCTCACCGGCTTCATTTTTGAAGGAATATGAACCGATGATTCCACTGGCTCACAAACCACACCAAGCCGTTATTTGTTCTGTATGAAATGTCAACTCTTGAATCGTTCAGTTCGTTCTTTGTTCCAAATGCGGCAATATTGCTTGTTTACTCACCCATTGAGCCAGATATGGGCCTCATCGCTGAACAAAATTTGGTCGGATCTTTTAGGAACTTTTCAAGCGCTCATAGAGGGAAGCGATGTCGTTTCCAATTTAATATATCGATACAGTTAGAGGGCGGCAAGTCATTCCATACATTAGTCCGAGTTGCTGCGAATGACCTCGAATGGCCTCGAATCGCTTATCCACCGTCTTCGTGTACATTCTTAGCTACGGCTTTTATGGTAACATTACCTCATCTAATATTTTGACGTATTCCACTTTATACAAGACACCTTCAGTCAAGAGAACTCATCAACAGGAAAAGTTATTTCCTAACACGATTTTACATCCGTTATATATAACGTGAATTTAACACCTTAAGGGAGTATTCTACTCTAGAATTTTGAAAAATTCGATTTTTTCCATATACTCGTATTTAAAGTTTAGACCCTTAAGAACATATCCTCCAAAGGATTTTAAAAATTATTTTAAGAGCTACAGTTACTTTAGTGACACAGTACCTAGCCCGGTTCGGCCATATCGAATTTTTTAAACGCGTTTTTCTCGAAACTACTTTTTTCCACACGGTACAGGCATTATCTCAAGTTCTATGCAACCGATTTACTTGAAATTTTGTGTGAACCTTCTTCATATAATCCTTTATCGTTCCTACCAGTTTTTAATATTTAAAAAAATTCAGGAATTTCAAAAAAAGCGTAAAAAATTATTTTTATTTTCAGGCAGTCGCCATTTTTCAAAAAAAAAAAAAAAAAAAAATTCGTATTCCCTGATTTAGGGAATATAACAGCATCCTTACTGATTAAGAGTTTCTTTTAAATTTTTTTCAGACCACCAGGAGAGCCATTTTTTTTTTACACCTGTCTCTCCCCCCTCTAATTATTTTAGTTTTTAATATTTTTTTGTAAATTTTTTTTCTGTATTCTTAAGATATCAATAAAAACAGCTTAAAAAAATGGATAGTAAAAATATTTTTTTTGTTTTTTTTTTGTTTTTTTTTTTTTTTTTAATAAAATTCAAAAAAACTGCCAATAATTTGATTTCTAGACTAGAATACCCGCTTAAAGAAAATAAATTTCCATTAATCGGAAATCAGAAAAAAATGGTCACTATTGGTAAGATTGAACGAGTTTTGACAGAATTTTCGTTTCTTTATTGCTCTTATTCCTAAAATCCTAATTTTGTATGCTTGAAAGATAAGTTACCTCAATTAAAATACTGCTACACAATGATAAACATGCGCATATACATACAAACATTACAGTAACACACCCATTACTCAGACCAACTAAATGCTGTTACGTGTTGCACAAAGTCTTTAGTTGCAACAAAGCAAATTGCTGACCGCGACAAATTTCTTTGCGAGTGTCTTACGGGCGAACATAAATACAAAACCAAATATATGCATAAAAACATACCTACATATAACTGTGAATATTCAATATGTGTAATACATATGTTGGTTTGTTTGTATGTGTGTGTGCGTGTTTGTAGAGAAAGGCGCATTTAATGGTTTATGCTGTTTGTGTGTATGTGTGTGTGTGATTACATTTATTGCCTTTGCAACCGATTTCGCTGCCACTTCAATTCGAAAATGTTGCAAAGACGCAAATGACAATGGCGCACGAACAAAGCCGAGCAATGATGAGGGCAGCACAGCAAGCGGTGTGGCAACAAAAATCAAGCGATGGCGGATTACTGTCGTTGTTCAGAGAAAAAGATTTTATTAGCTGACAAATGTATGTATAAATGTGTACTTATATATGTATGCATTGGTATATGTGTGTATATAAACTTGCATGTGTGTGTGTATCGCCTTGTTGACGCTGACATTAATATGTGGCAGCAATGATAGCATTATCAGCAATTGCGCTACTTGAAAGCAGCCAATTTGTCAGCTACAACAACCACAGCAAGCAACAACAACAACAAAAAGTAATTGCAACAGAACAATGCGCCGAGCGGCCAATATGAAAACGGCAATAACGCACGCTTTCAACAAAAAAAAAGTGAAAAACAACAAAAACTCGCAGCTTAACTCGCCGCGCGCTGCCGAGACCCCAAGACGAGCCAAAGAAATCTTTTATTGCCCGCAATGGTATGCCATTTGCGAAACGAAATCAATTCAAGTGAAATGCTATTTATTGCGCATCCGTGGCGGTAGCGTTGGAGGGGTACCATACACCCGCACAACGTTGCTTACGGTGACGGTTTTCGGGGGCCGCACCGGGTCTTGACATTAAAATGAAAATGCCGCACATTAAATTCATTCAATTAAGTAAGCGGCCAATTTGCCGATTGTAATTCACACTTGTGAGCGGTCAGCAGCAATGGCACCTCCACACACACACACAGCCACGTGCTCCCTGCTCGGAGCTCATAACCTCGCAACACTTTGCTGAAAGGAAATGCATCATCAGCAGTTCGCATTCAAAGTTGTACGAAAATTAAAACGAATTGGTTTGAACTGGCAGACACATACATGTACATGTGTGTGCGCGCGTGTGTGTGGTACAAGTTGGCGCGGGGAAGCGTTGCCAGCTGTAAATGAGGAAAAATGCTGTGATTGCAGTTAGGCGACTACAAGTGATAACACGTTTCGGTGACCGGATAATCGCGCGAGATGCGAATTGTTGTAGGTGGCGGTTGGGCGGAAGCGCTGGATCGCCCGCTTATGTGGTGCAGAGTGGATGGCGGACGTGGTGGGTGCGTGTGAATCAAAAATAGTCGAAGCAAAGATTTGCTGGCGTTGTGCTTTTTGACAATTATACAAGAAATATATGCTGGTATTCCAAGGCTGTGGTTGGGTGGTCAAGAATTTGAGGTTCTAAAAAGGAAACTGAATTATAAAAAAATTTTTAACCCTTACGATTTTTTCTGAAAAGAAAAATAATTCTGTTAATCAAAAAATATTATTTATCCGTTACGATTTTTTTTTGTAGTTTTAGTCACAATTATTCTCCTTTTGAACTTATTTAATACCAAAGTAAACTTCAGCATGAATAATTTTAACCGACAGTTAACTAAAGTTCACTTTGAATATTTTTAAAGTTATAATGAATAATTTTTAAAGTTATAATTCACATTAGAAGTCTCCCTGAAAGCTTCACTTTCAGTAAATTAAACTTTAACAGAAAAAAAATCCGACCGTTAACTAAAGTTCACTTTAGTAAAACAAAAAAAAAATGATTACTTTAAGTTGTAATACATTATCAGTCCCCTTTCTTTCTGTAAAGTTAACTTTGGCATGAAAAATTTTAACCGACGGTTAACTAAAGTTCACTTGAGTGAACCTATGAGTCATTTTAAAGTTACAATTTATATTATAAATCTCCTGGGAAGCTTCCCTTCAAGTGAATTGAATTTTATCAAAAAAAATTTGACCGTTAACTAAAGTACAATTTAGTAAACCATAAGAAAATGATTGCTTTAAGTTTTAACACATTACGATTAAACTCGTATTAAACTTCCGATAGCTAAAGTGAACTTTAATGTGCCTCCGAAAATTTGTTAAAGTTTCAAGTTACATTATTAGTCTCCTTTCAGACGTCATCTACACTATTGTAAACTTTAACCCCAAAAAAAAAAGTTCACTTTAGTTAACTAAGGATCACTTTATAGCAATTTTTAAGGTTATAATTTACCTTATAAGTCTTCTAGGAAGATTCACTTCTAGTTAATTGAATTATAAAGAATTTAAAAAACCGATAACTAAAGTTCACTGTAGTAAACGAATGTATGATTGTTTTAAGCTGTAATTTATAGTTTAAAATTCTAGTTGAACTTCCCCTATCTAAAAGTAAACCTAAACAGGAAAAAATAATGCGACTAACCGCTAAAGTACACTTTAGTAAACCGATAAGTTATTTTTGTTTTAAGCTTTAACGTTTTCCGCCTATTTTGAAACAGCATTTGTTAAGTAAACTTTAACAATAATAATACCACCAACCGATAATTAAAAAGCACTTTATTAATTCTGTACAATTTTTTTTAAGTTATATTTTATTATGAATATTAAAAAATCTTATCTAAGCGATAACTAAAGTTCACTTTAGTTAATCAATAAATACCTTTTATTACAACTTTAACGTATAATTGTGTTTTGCTTAAATTGGCATAAACAAATATAATTTGAACAGAAATAATTTAACCGACCGATAACTAAAGTACACTTTAGTTAACCAATATATATTTTTTTTTTTTTTTAACGTACATTTCTAGTGTTTTCTTAAATGGACATAGACAAAGAAATCTATAACAGCAATAATTTAACCGACCGATAACTAAAGTACACTTTAGTAATGTCACAAAAGATTTCTTTAATTTCTTATTTCAAGGGATAAATGCACCTATAAATTCTAAAAAACATAATTTTTGGCAATTATACCATATACAACATATCGAATGGTCGTATACTTGCGAATATTCTCCGAAAATTGTATCCGAACCCGAAAAATCAGTTTCGGAGATATCAGCGAGTTTTTAAGAATTTTTTAAGTTAGTACAATCGGCTCCCAAGACTTTAAATGCGATTTTCTGGAAACAGCTTTTAGATTTAAGATAATTTTAAGCACACAAGTGTTCTTCACCGACCTCAGAGACCTTTTTCCGAAATCCAAAAATTTCCTCAATTAATCGCCGATTATAAAAGAACAATAAACACTGTTATGCTTCTATAAAATATGTAGATAAGGTTAGGTGAGGTTAGATGGTTGATGAAAGATCGCACGTGGACTACTAAATGTAGTCTTTTCCGAGGCCATTGAACAGAAGAACTGCTGTGTTCGACCTATAATATGTAGCTTCAGTTGAGAAAAAGCTTTGAATGAATTTGTGAGGGTTCTGGAATGATCCAATTAATCTAAAGAAGAAGTTGGCGGTGGTTATTTTTTTATCCAAATGATATACTTCTACAAAATTCCAGCAGTTGACACTTACGTAGCAAGCTAATTAAGTTTAGAGCCCCCAGCCTACTTGAGCTTCCAGGCAGACATCCAACTTCTGAATTCTGAACTTGCCATTTACCATTTCACCAACCAATATCCTTTTATATCTGTGCTGATAGTGCGTAGGTAGACAATACAAATTTTATTAATATAGTGGAATAGGAGAACATTTTATCTTACTGCCACAATCTCAGCGTAATATATAAGTATCTCTTTGAGAAACCAATCCCATAAAACGCTCTTCAGAGAATACATACCACAAAATTCTTGCTCTAATCGGTGCTACTTTTCTTTTTTTTAGAGCTTACTTCGGTTTACTTATGATTATCAATATTTTTTTAAGGTATCTAGTTCAAGTCCAGTGTATATAATTATATACATATGTAAATTTTTTAGGTGTATCTATGAAGAGTCCCATTTAAGAGGAAAAATCTTCTACGGGTAAAAAGCATGAATCTCAATTTAGTCCCTTTTCATCCAATGGTTCATAGGTGATACTCAGCTCTCCCACTCAGCAGCTGTTCAGCACCATTAAAGACATAGTTTTATATAGATTCGCCTGGATTCCCGGAATATTTTCAAAAAGTCTAAATTACTTAAAACTCTCACCATTTTAAAGAGAATCGAGAAGTTCAGGTGAGTTAGTTAACCAGAACGAAGTCATTTGGAAAGGCTTTAGTGGTACCAGAAATATTTCAGAAACTCTACATAAACCCTAAAGCAGCTCCATATCTTGAGCAAGACTTAATATGGGTTTATAGGTATGCTTTCTATTGCGAAACCCGCTGATTTCGTAAAAGATTCATCCTTACCTTCTTTTGAAGACCGTGGCGAGCCGATTCGGTGCCCTTTGCAGCAACACGAACTGACGTATGTATAGAACAAATTAGCGCATTTTACGTCGAGATTTTAGAATGAATGCGTACAATACAGCTTTTGCAAGAAGCTCTACCTTCCCAAGTGACATCGCTTCGCTCAATGACCTTTTGAAAAGTTCCAAGAAAATCCGACGTTTTCGAGCCAAATTTTGTTCAGCGATGAGACCCATTTCTAGTTCAATGGATATGTAAGCAACCAAAATTGCTACATTTGGGACGAAGAACACACTTGAAGAGATTCAAGAGTTGCCATTTTATTTAGAAAAATCATTGGTATGATGTGATTTGTTGGTCGGTGGAATCATCGATCCATATTTCTGCCAAAATGATGCCGGTGAGAACGTAACCGTCTATGGCGACCGTTTTCATGGGATGATAACCGACTATCTGATACCTGAAATTGAAGCTAATGATTTCGGCGACAAGACGATGCCACTTTCCGCACATCGCATCAATCAATGGATTTATTGAGAGCACTTCGATGAGCGGATAATTTCACGTTTTGGGCCGGTCGATGTTAAATTTAAAGTTTTTGTGTTTTCTATCTTTAAAAAAGTAGGGAACTTCGAAACGGACCACGCTTTACATCACTCAAACTATATTTTCTCGTGCAACTTTACTGTCTTCTTCCTACTTTTGTGGATCGCTGTAACTACATCTCTGAAAAAGCTGGGAGGACCGACTTTTTGAAAATGTATTTTCTAGAAAGACTCGACCTGATAAATTTTCCCTGATTTTCCTTCTAAAACACTGGGAAACAATGGAAAGGCGATTTGTTGTTCCATCGACATTTTCGTGGACGGCTGAGATATTATTACCTATGTAAGTTCAACGAAATTAGAATATTTTGGCAACGAAGTTTGGTAAGCGCTAGGCTCGTATCGACAAGATCCCTTTGTGCCAAAGTAGGCCGCAAGCAAGAATAGACTTTCCTGAATTATATTGGTCTTGGTTTTATTGGTGTCCATGCGGTAAGTTTAAAAAACTGATAGGATGTCGACCTCAGAAGCTGTTGGGAAGAAGATGAGGAAGAATAAGAGCAATACTTCCTTCAGGATTGGTCTGCATTTGCGAGTTCAAGCAAAAACTATTAGACATCCAACTGAGCTGGCTGAAAATGTAATTAAACCCCTAAGCTTATGTGTAATGGATACCGTTTTGTCGGTACTTTACAATATTTTAAGAAGTTCTTTTGTTGGAAGTTTGTTTTCTGGCTTCACAAAAGACTGGCTCTAATCACTAGAGTTCTTTTACCGGAATTTTTGTTTCTGACTTCGCAAAGACTTGAGTTCTTTTACCGGAATTTTTGTTTCTGACTTCACAAAGACTGATCATAAGCAGTTCAAGTGCGATCCTCTCCTGGTATTAGCCATATAATCTAACCTAACCTATTCTTTCCTAACGCATATGCTTAGTATAAAAAGTATCTTGTGTTGTACAACCAGTCGGCCATTCCACCAATCGGCCTAACCCCTGTTCTGACTTTCTGTAGCTCCGTGCTTTCAAGACTTTCCAATAATTTTGACCAAAAAAAGCCACACCTCACCGAAAACCACATAATTATCAACACATAACCTTCGTGCACTTTAACTTCAAGCAATTAACACAGCGTTGGCAGCTCATTAACAAACTTGCAAGTGACAATTCCACTCGACAACTTGACTCAAAGCAAAACCGTAACTCAAACTTAACGCGCTGTTAAAGACAAAGCGACCGCAATAGAGTGACGCCTCGCTAAAGCTCTGGGACACCTCGTTGGACGCGCACACAAAGTTAAAGGTGAAACTTTGTCCAGCTAAAACAAGCTCAACTAGATTAGTGGACACAACGCATAACCACATACCCATGGAGCGTAATCAAAACTAAAGGTAAATGCAACCCTTCACTTTAGCTTTAAATCTACTTCGCCGCCTATAAATCTCGCTTCGTTGCTACTAATCGAGTGTTACTAGTTTCCTTCGTAGACTTGCGTCCGTCGTTCATTGCGCTGCAAGTGCGACTCTGAATCCGCTAACTGGTCAGTTATGGCAATACTTGGCATGCTTGTTCCTTCCATTACTGTTTACTTATGAGTTCTCATGCTCCTGTCAAGTTGTCTCACAAGTGTCAGTTGACTGTCCAGCAGCGGCCGGTCAAGCTTAATAGAAGTTTTCTGTGCTTGTATGTGTGTGTTGGGTGCAGTGTCCAGCTGCACATTCGCATTGCGTGCTGTGCTTGCGGCACTTTTAGTTTTCTTCGCTTTTCTTTCTCGACTTGGAAGTCAAAGTTTTTGAAAGATTAAAATCTTAGAACTACTGGCACTAAGTTTACATTTAAAGTGAATTTAATTTAGCATTTATGAGTTTGTGGCACACACTTATCCGACGCTTCTTGAAGGAGGAGGAAAGAAAAGGCGTACAAATGATTTGGAATTTGTCGCTTATTTGTGTAAGCTACTAAATTATGCAGTTTAAACTGTTTAAGTTTACCTTGCAGTTTGGTGTTTATGTACCCTTTTCCACCTTGACGCCGGAGAAGCGCAGTTTTTACTAGGTTTGGTTCTAAAAGCTCTCAGGCAGAGAATAATTTGAGAGTCTTTTTGAATGCTGCAGGCGGCAGCACTTGGATCAATACAAGCATGTCAATGCTTAATTAAATTTTCAATACACTTGCTATAAGTCTCGGCTGGGATGATCTTCAGTTCCGTCAGATAATTCGTTTTTGGTTCGGTGTCGGCTAATTTTTGGAGCTCGATTTGTTAGTTTGACAATTTAGATGTTATATTCGGAAACCCAGCCTCTTCTCACATGATGCTTTATGAATATAGGGTTCTTAACTACTTTGTCCAGAATCTCTTGTGCAGTCTCTACTCGACGTCGTTTTTCAAAATATTTCAAGTTTTTTGGTACGAGTTTAACGCTGAGTCGATCCATAGAGAGTTGAGATCCTCTGATATTTCGTTGATGTCATTATGACGATTCTTAAGCACTGTTCCTTTAACTTTTTTGACGTTATCGTCATTAACAGATATGGATGAGTGACTCAAATGAGCCAAGTTTCCAATGACTTTACGAATACTGAATGCTTGTGTTCGTGATAAAGTAAAAACACTTTTGAATCCGAAGCTGTGACTACCTTGGAAGCACAAATTTTCACGCAAACAGTAGATGGATATTAAGTGGATCGGTTTAGGACTTGGAGCTAGTCTCACGGCGGAAAATTTGACTCTCGGTTGCTTACAATTTCTGGGAAGAAATTTTCATCGAATGAAGATATAATCGCCGAAACTGAGGCCTATTTTGAAGCAAAGGACAAATCGTAGGACAAAAATAGCATCAGAGGAGGGAACTAGAATTTTGTAGAAAACCATCAGTATCGACCAAAATTAATTAGTTATCCTTTTTTTATCATTTATCGATCAAAATGAGAATGAATCTTCGAATAATAGTGCTTGGTCGAAAAAAATCTGGTCAAATTCCGGTACTGTAGAACGGGTTGTTGTGGAAACTATTACTAATTTTATCTTTTCTCCGTAACAGAGTCTAGATATTTGTTTCAAGAAAAACAACATGTTTTATTATTGAGACGTCTATTCTAAGTACCGCTGCCTTGAAGGGCATCTTCAACATAGAGGAACATATGATTTCCACCCATTCCATTTCTTATGATCAACCTTAGAAATCTGAGAACTAGTAATGAACAAATCGGGCAACAAATAGAGTTTGAACAGAAATCAGTTACTTGTAGTCAGTAATAAGCCCGACAAGCCGAAGCTTCTTTAAGCAAACGAATGCTAAAACAACATAACGGTCTAATAATAGCTCAAGTGCGGTCGCCAGCGATCTAGAACTTGTTCGCCTTCATTTTCTACAAACCAAGCAGGACGCTAGATATGTATAACCTTTGCTCTTTTTTAAACAGATATAAGGAATTTGGTTGGATGATATTCTGTGGTTGGATACGAAGCAAGTTTTCGTTCAATATAAGTGTGGTGAGAACAGCAAGTTCTAAGAGAAAACAACTGCTAAAAGGCTGAGAAGAGACAAAACCTTGAACTTTTTCTTCTTTTTTTGCATAGACTTTGCCTACTCAGTCCGAAGTAGCACCTGTTGTAAAGAGTAATTCTGCGTTGGATTTTTAGGCTGACATTGTGGTTATTGTTAATGGTTCCAAGATAGACGAGATTATGTACGTCTCCGAAGTTATGACTGCCAACAGTGATGTGAGAGCCTAGTCGCAAGTACGACGACTCTTTGTTTGATGACCGGAGATATTTCGTCCTGACTTTGTTCACTACCAAACCCATTTGCTTCCTTATTCAGTCTAGGGAAAGCAGAACTAAGGATCCGAGTGTTGAGGCCAATGATATCAATATCGTCGGCGTACGTCAGCAACTTCTCGATTCAGCTCTGCAGTTCGAAACATTTTTTTCCAGGAGTAGATTGAAGAAGCCACACTATAGCGAGTTGCTTTGTCTGAAATCTCGTTTGGTATTGCACGGTTCGGAGGGATCCTTTCGGATCCTGACGGAGCTTGTGATATTGATCAACGTCAGTTTAGGGCTTGGACTAAGTAAATAAAACCCCAAATAAGAAGTATCTTGTCGGTATGGGTGGCGGTTTAAAGTTGATAGTGGAAAAGCTGGGAAAACACTTCTGCATGGATGATACTAAAGAAAGAAGTTCTTGGCGTTTCTGATTGGTGCCATTAGCGATCGCAATAGCATTGATCTCTGTCGTTAATATTTAAGTGGTTACACCCATAAGAAATACAAAAAGAAGGATGGAGAAAACAAAGATGTAGAATACGAAGCTTCTACTTATGAAGAAAGCATTCATTGTCAACAATAACTGCTTAACTGATCTTCGCCTGCTATTAACATTCGCTTAGAAAATAAATAAGTTTTATCTTCAGTACTCCATATAGTAATACCTTAATCAATGTGTCTCGCAAGCTGTTATTACCGAATTTTGCATTATAATTACATTTACATGCTAATTGCTGGCATAATAAACAACATTATGCCGCACAAATTGCCGGTTAATTCAACACAATGCCAAACAACAAACGAAATTCGAGGGAGCGCCCGGCCAACGAATGCAAATTTCTACGCCCAGACTTAAGTTCCGACGAAAAATAGACACAAGCGAGCATATGTCTCTAAGTAAGTGTGTGTGTGTGTGTGTGTGTGTGCACCCAACCCGCACAGCAATCAAATTTCGGTTTACAATTTCGCCAACGCCCAGCAAAATAATACGCTGCTTGCGTAGAATACCAAGAATTATGGGAACAGAACGCCCAATTTTCCGATTTATTACTTCTTTTTTTTTTGTTGCTTTCTTCAGCCCTTACGACAGCGGCTGATCTAGCGATCTACACAAGAAATCTGCATGCGGACGCACAGTTGTTTTGGTCTCTATTTTTGTCTTTACCACTCTCACGCTTTCTTCTTGCTCTCTCTCTCTTTTTTACCCATAAAGTACTGCTGTTTATGTTTTTTTTTTTGCTTTTGTTATTCAAATGACGCAGGTTCCCACGAAATCCCTAAAACGAGTACTCGCAACCAAGCTGATCCTCTACAATTTTTTGCATTCCTCCTTTTGTCCGTGTGTGTACTCTTTCGATTATAATTTCAAGGATAATTACAGTTTTCGATTTACACGCAGATACGCAAAGCGGTCGCCTTCAAACAACAAACAATATGTATAGGTAGCAAAACAACAAATACAACGGCAACTTGCTCGTATCTTGCGATCGCTCCACTTTCGTGGCAAGGATCGAGTTGCTGGCGGAACGAACGGTCGGCGCGCTCTTCGCTTCGTGCGGCTGCTTTGCTGGCTGAGGAGGCTGTCGGTTGATTCTCGTTTTTTTTGGTGATATTTTTGCGCTGCCTTGATGGATCTAATTGCAAGTATGAGTAATGTACAATAACAACAATAAACGCCAAGATTTATAACAAAGCCGGCAGTAACAAGAAATTAATCGACCCTTTCTTCCGGCAAATTTCGCATTTACTGCGCAAACGAGCCGCTGACGTCCATATTCACACGTATTTGTGTATATATCTGTGTGTAGAAATCAGTAGCCACTGCTGTAGAGGCGGTAGCGAAATGTCAGAGCTGTCTTGATATGAGTAAGCATGCTTGTAATTGGACTAGGCACGCACCGCAAGATTTTCGGTATTTTAGAGCAATTAAAACGCTCAGCGCTCGGCAGTGTCGCCATCAGCGAATCTCAAATCTGCCGAGAGTCTGCAACGGAAAATGCATCTCAAATTTCATTTGTATACAGTTCCACACATCCCGCCACGTTAGCGAGGCACAGATTTGCGACGTTGCGCCCAGCGAAGGAATGCTTGCCACAACGAAGCTGAGGGAAGATAGATCCGCAAGTTTTCAAGAGGATCGCTTGTTTTTATAGGAGAGGCAAGACAAGACGTGAGCGCTGCTTGGCGGTAATGTGTGTAAATTTGTAGTACTTAACCGAGTTCAGCGTGAATTGTTGGCATGCGAGTTGTCGGAGTTGCGTAGGCATGCGGCTTCAGGTGTTCAACCGATTAGTGGAACATACTACTTATGTATGTAGATATATTTGTGCTTTCTATACCGACAGGATGAGTCAATAGAAAGTTCACTATTCAGTTCTCTATGCAAATATGCATTTGAATCATCACAGCGTTTCATGTTGAGTCCTAAGCCGCAAGTCCTTCGATATGTCGAAAGTCTGGATGGATTTTTTTATGATTTGGCGAGCTTTTCACTTTCAATTCGATTGTAAGGAACTCGAAATTGTGAAATCCTTTTGTAACTTGGGCAGTAGTATATCTGCTAATGGAGGATCAATGGAAGACATCTTTTTCTTGTCCGAGGATGATATATCCTTTTTATTGGATGCGTGTTTTACGGAGTGGGTTCCAAACTAAGCGCACAGCCCTGGGGAGGGTTAGTTCGCCTTCTCACTTTATCTCGCCTTCAAACGGATGTTCTTTGGCTACCCAGAGGATACTAGGTCTAAGACCGAAAGTCGCTTGAGCCATGTAAAAGAACCGTTTTTGGCCACTTCCATTGGCACTCAAAGAACTTTCCTCACTTACGAGAACTTCTATACATGACACCATCCTCCAAGGGAAGACATCACCAATAGTATAAAGAAACCAGGCAAGTTTTCGGCGCCCTAAATGCGGAGCTTTGGGCTCCTCGTATACTTTAATAAAAATAATAAACTCCATTGTTTTTTTCGAATGTTTTGATTTTTTAATATGGCTGAGAAAACTGGAATCTTGTAGCTTCTGACATCTAAAGTCTGCAAGTTTTGACAAATCGTTGTCTTCGCAGTTTTTGGTTCATCAGCGTTGCTAGTATGAACTCACGTAGACACAAAGCCATGTAGACCGAAATTCTCAAAAGAATGAAAAACATGATTCTGAGACTACATCCAGTACGCTATCGATTGGGATCCACAAGGCATACGAAAAATGGGCCGACCGGCTCTAACATAGAGAATAAATTTGGACATCGAAATATCATGTTCTGAGACTACATACAGAACGTTATCGATTGGGATCCATAAGGCAGCAGACAAATAGGTTAGAGAGGGTCGCTAACTTAGAGAAACATTTTGGACATTGAAATATCTTAGGCTTATAAAAGTTGGAATCAAATCCAACCAAGGCCAACATGAGATCGAAATAAATGGAAGAGTCTCATTGTTCCTTTTTTCTCCTCCGCAGAGACCTGGGATATTCGACATGCTAGCTTTATTACAAAAGAGACTCGACGATATTGATAGTGATCTACTGATACCTTTATGGCTACAACATCGGCCTGGAAGACACTGCAATAGTCAGAAAGTCTGAAACAGTAAACCCCTCCAACAAACTTTCCTTCAAGGTTTGACACATCCGTGAAGAAGTTCGCTGCCCATCTCCTCCAACGGCTTCTTCTCACCCACAACTTCCAGGCCGGTATATGGATAAAGAAAGAGCCGCTATAGTTCGGTTTGGCGACTCCATGATTCAAGTGATCAGGTATGAAATCGAAGTGAGTGAGGATTTTCGAGTGTTCAAACACGTGCTGTTTTACAAACCCAGACTCTCTGAGTTTGATGGTAACTTTAGCAGCCACACACTTTCCGACGATGTCCACGGGCAATATATATGTGCAAGAATCTCCTTAATTGAGTTAGCTGATAATCTTCGGGGAGACTTGCTAGTAATGATCCGCGGTCGCCATCCTTACTAGGTCCTTAGACATGGCTGGACAAAATCTGGGCTTTTTAGTAATTGTTTATCATAAATATTCCGTTTATATTACAAATTGTCCGTGCTTATTTTCTAAATTTCGTTACTGCTCTATTCTCTTCTGATTTCTGAGATTTCTTAAATCTTTGACGAAGTACAGAAAATTATTCGGTCTTAAAGCTGGCTGTCGTCTATATCGGGCAACGGCTCAGAATCCAGAAATTCTTTAGCAAACTATTTCACTCAAATAATGCAAAGGTAATGAACATAAAGTAACCTCTTATCAGTCGGAAAGAGTCTGAGTTTTTTCTCTGTTGGAAATATGATCATGCTTTACCTTGCATAATTCGATACCGTAAACGTTAAGTTGAAGGTTGGTGTATATTTTCGTTTCCATTTCTTGATACACCGTTTATTTGTTGCTTCATAATTACGGCTTTCCTCATGCGATGCGACGGTTTCGATTACGATTTCGTGATCCGTCGGCAATTGAGCGGATTTGATATTTTTTTAGCTACAAGTTGGGATTTATTTCTGCAAAAAAATATTGAATTTCCAAAAATATATTTATTTTTAGTTCGCCGATAACAGCGAAATGTGTGTGGATCCCTGTTGGCTTGAAACTCAAAACGATTTTAGATCTCCAACATTAGTGTAATTGCTGCATTTCCTGCTAACCAACTGACCTAATACGGCAAACTCGATTTTCCGCACAAATAACTACTTACATACATATACATACATATATGTACATTATATATGTATATTGCTGCACAATGAATCCCACTGAAATCCGTTGTTTCGCCTGCCATGTCCTTGCTGTTTTGTTATTCGTAATTTGTTCCGTTCAGCTTCCCTCGCATGCGCTTATCCTCACCGGTCGTCATGTTTGTAGCCAGCAGAGCTTTCATTCATTGCATTCGGCCATATCCGCTACGGAAGTGCATTTTGACAGAATGACATTTCAATGGACACGTGGCATTGTTTGGCGCGCTGTCATTGTGATGACGATTATTGTGTGCCGTCTGCAGGGTTAAAGCTATGTCTGGCCTGTCAGCTAATACTACTCAGCTGTGGGCCGGTTAACTGTTGCAATAACGGTAGTACTTGTGTTAATGAAATGGCGGATAAGTGCTCGAAAGAATGCCAAAAACGAAAGAGCTTTTTTGAAAGTAAGTTAATATAGTCGGTAAGGTTAGGTTAGTCTGTCAGGAACAACTCTTTTTGGATTGCATTCAAGTTAGTGCTGGTAGGAGCTGTAAATCTTGAATCTTCAAAGACATTGTAACTTTTCCGTACAATATGTATGTAATATTCTTATTGGCCACTAAAGATACACCTTCCTTGTGACCACGTCTAACCAAAACTTGCGGCACAGTACGCCTAAAGCTTGAACTCCGTCGTCATTGCTGGTATTCGGCCCACGGGACTGCCGCTAGACATTACATGGTAGGACCAAGCTTGGGTATTAGGCTCTTCAGTCACTCGTGTTCGTCCTAAGTCCGGTTAATCCTTCTCTTTTCGCTGCGTTGCCACTCTTTCTTGCTTATCTCTTGCATAGCTATAGCTGCCCACGCTCTCACTCTTCCATCGTTTCTGCCATTCGTTTAGCCGCTTTGCCTACCCTGATTCCTCTCTTCTTTCGTTAAGCGAGTGCCAGTACTTTTTGTTTTATCGAATACTCGCATATATTCCATGGCCATTATGTCTGGTGGCATGAAACCTGCTATGAATCCAGCCGCCTGATGTGATGCAGTTTGGTAGGCATAGGCAATACTGATTGCATTTAGTCGGATTATTGACTTCGCCTTTTCTGAGTAGGTTTTCAGCTGCAGCGATGTCCACCAATGTAGCCATTGTGCTCGTTAGCGCCTCCGCCACCCTTGATGGTTTTTCGCAGGCTTTATCTAGATATTTATTTAGCCTCCAGTCTATCATCACTCCTAGATATTTCAATGACCGCTGTGTCCTATTGGTGTATCCATCAATATTGAGTGTGACGACTTCTAGCTTCCTCCTGCTTGTAATTAATACTGCTTCCATTTTTTTCTCATACATTGATGTGAGTAGCTGTCGAAGCTTTGTAGCCATAAGCCGTATCAGTCTTGAATATGTAAAAGATGTTGTATCAAAAAAGCCCGAGCTTCACCTGTTTCCCTGAGGCTTACATCTAAATACCCATATTTTGTATATTTCTGGAACTTTTGGTAATTCTAAGAGCTTAAAACTATTTAAGGAATCCTCAGTATACGAATTTGACAAATTATAAGAACTGTTTCATCGAATCTTTCCAAGTTCTCGAGAGAATTTGGCAATCTTCAGTTGAAGAGTTTAAATATTTTACAGACCGCCGATTAAGACTGCGGTATGCGAAGGATATTTTGGCTAAAACTATCTGATTTCACCTCTTTGCGTAGACTTTAGTTCCAATTCTTTAGCTTTTGTACATTTCTTAGTGTATCGTTTGGGAATCTCTAAGGGCTCAGACGAACTCAAAAGAGTTTAGGGAATCTTCAGTATAAGAAATTGAAATTTGAAACTTCTTCTTCTAATCTTTCTCAGTATTTGGAAGTAATTTAGGAACCTTCAGTTGAATGGTTTCAAAGTATTTCATTATCGCGATCCAGATTTGGATTTGCAAAAGGTGTTCCCCCAAAACATAGCCTTCTTGCATAGTTCTTAGACATTTTCTGTACTTCCGGGCTTTCTTAGTATATTAATTTGAAAAGATATTAGACCCTGTTTTTCTAATCTACTTGAGTTCTCGATCAAATTTGGACGATCTTTAGTTGAATAGTTTGAAAATATGTCACTACCGCGACCCAGATTTGGATCTGCGAAGAATGTTCTGCCAAAAAAATATCCAACTAGGTGCTTTCTTTACATTTGACATTAAGTTAACCTAACCTCACATGTATGAGTGAGGACCACAAAAAAATTAGCTTTCTCAGCACATAAATTAGTTTTTATTAGCTTTCCGGTATGTGCGAGTGTGTGTAAGCTTTTAAAGTACCGCAAAAGGAGGCAACCTCAGACACGGCAACAACAACAAATACACTCAAAATGAAAGAAGCCACATGCAACAACAAACTTACCGAAAATGACGGCGGCAACCATATTTAACGGACCAGCCTTAGCACATATGCATGCCACAGTGTGTTTGTATGCTTGCGTCGTGGTGGCAACAACATGGCGTTACTCATTAGGCCAACGAGCGCTGCCAAAAACAAAAGCAAAGAGCAAGCATATGCTAAAATAAGAAGAAAGAGGAGCAGCAGAAGAGCTGGAAAGCGCGCATGAACCAAGCAGCAACAACAATATCAACTACAACAACAGCAGCAGCAATGGCAAGTGGTCACGCCAACAAAATAATGCGCAAGCAAAAACAAAAACTTCGCGCGAATACTTGATATTGGTGGCATGAACACTCCCAATGAGCGAACAACAAGAAGTAAAGAAAGAAAACAGCAAAAAACAATAACAACGACAACAAATACTGAACGCGCAAAGGGCAGCAACGAATGAAGCAAAACGACAAGTTAGTCGCCGCCACGCAGCAAAGTAAATAAATTATGGAAAAGGCGGAGGTAGCAAAGTTGGCAAGTTGCGTGGTTGGTTTGCAACGGTATGCATGTGGCATGTGTGCGAATGTGTGTGTTAGCCGAAATGATGGCGCACAGCGGTCACCGAACGCCATAAGCGGCCTTGCTATACAGATGGACAGACATACATACTTCTGTGGCACGGTGGCAGCTTTGGCTGTAATACAGCGAGAGGATCGAGCTGTTAGGTGGCGACTCGCAAACTCATTTTCGCCTATGCCACACGTTGCTGTGGCACGTAAGTCGCGCACACATTTTATTTATAAGTATGTAGCTAGACGCTGCGGCCGCTCTTGGCTTATGCGCCTGGTTGCCACAACCAACGCATGTGGTTAAGCTTATCTAATCCGCCTAATGCACACACTAACTTGTTTGTGCCACAAAAAAGTTGCACACAGCTACAAACGCAGCGCAATACTTATATGCAACTAAGTCGACGCGTCTTCAAGCCACAGCATGTGGCAGCAACCATATGAAGGCATGTGGCAACTGTGGCATGGCGAACGCGCATGTGGCAGATAACACTTGGGTTTTCAATATACAGTTCCAACTCATTTTTGCTTTGGTTTTGCATAAATCCATTGCGTTTACTACGAAACTGCCCAGTCCAGTTCGGCCTGTGTCAGCGTCCGCCGTCTTCCTTGCTGCCTTGGAGCGTTTTAAGGTTTCCTATTTCGCGACAAACTCGTTTGCATCTTCAGCTGCTGTTGGCCCAGCTGCGCTACACGAGTGTGAGACGCTCAAACTACTAAAGGCATTGCGGCAACTGGAGAAGTGGTGCTGCCTGCGCAGTTGCCACACGGTTGTGGAATGTTTGGCAGCTGCGGCTGCTAAGGTGTTTGCTAGTGTCACGCCCAAGCAATAGCATTACCTCTATGATGATGTCTGTATGTGTGATTCCAAGGATTAAGTGACTGGCGAGTGGCTGGTTGGAGGTGGTGCCGCGGCATGTTGGTGATGTTGAAGCCTTGCAAAGTTATTTATTTCCTGGAAGTATTAACGCTCGCCATTAAGTGTGTTAATTTTGTATGTGTGCTTATACCGTTGCATATGTATATTGTATGTATATAGTACTATGAACTTATGTATGTACCATTTACATACATACAAGCTTGGTTATGAAACTTTCACGTGGAAAGCTTTCAACCAAACACCTAAGCAATCGAGCTCTTTGGACAGTATACTGCTGGCCTGGCAACTAGCGGCCTTTATTGCGTGCCTTTAGAAATGGCAAGTTGCAAGGTTGCCACATAATCGATAGATCTGAGACTGTCAGTAGATGAAGTCAGCAAAGTTTGGACGAAATCGGAAGAAAGTAGACCACATATATTAGATTCTTCTTCTTCTTCTTTATATCTTCTTCTGCTTCCCCCGGCGAGTACTGCGTCGAATACTCTCAGCTGGAGTGCTTCCATCTATACGGACGATATTGGATTAGATTTAGGTTAAATGATCGATCCAAAAAACCGTTCCCAGTTGAACAGCTGAGAACACTAATCCATTTTGTTGCCTAAATACTAAATAAATATGTTTTCTATTGTACGAAAAGATTCTCAAAAGACGACAAAACGGCTTAAGTCTTTCAGCTGGTGAAATTCAGCCAAGTTCACCGAAAAGTGAATTGAGGAAAAGGTGTCTGGCTGTTTCCGTCGCGTCTTTCTCCTTATAGTTTTGACTTTTATTGTCCGACAAGATTTTCAGCCTTACCACATGCCTGCCTGTTGGACAAAGTCCTCCTACGATTGCAGCAAGAAAGACTGTATTGACAGCAACTAGTTCAATGGACTTCTATAGTTCTGAGGCCAGAAGGAGATTGCAGTCGCGCAGCCCAAGTAGACTACTTTTAACTCAAACCAAAACCCCTTATAGTAAGTAATTAGCAGATCTCTCTGACAACTTAAATTTTAGTCGAACTTCCTATCCCTTCGATTCTGAAAAAACTGGAAACTTTTTTAAATTGCTCAGACTATGTATTTTTGAGAAAATCTGCTATGGATATGATCCTTGATCGGAAAGAAATCTTGGTTCATTGCAGTCACGTCGATCTGCTGGTCAGTTGTCCGTTTAACAAAGTTGTAAATCCTGCATTCCTGCACCTTACCGGGTTTGATTTTGCTTACCTTTGATTGTTAAATATCTAGAGTCACAGCTTGATCAACCTTTTCCTTAATATCAACACATATCTAGGAACACACATATCTAGGAACACTTAATGGTCTAAGGCAGTCAATATTGACTCTCTCACTCTCCTTACCTCTTACCGATCTGTGACATAAGACCGTCATTATCTCCAACTGACGCTTTCAATCTATTGATTATCTGTTTGCATATCCCGACAAAAGGCATTTACGTCTTTTAGCTTAAGTTCTATAATTGGATATTAATATTGATGATATGATCCAATAATTATTTATAGAACTCGACATCCCCCGGCATCCAAATGCATCGCACAACTCGTATTGCAATTAAGACCAGTTCAAATGCTCCAACGAGTCATCGAAAATTGAACTCAACGGATGGACCATCTGAGACGTAGTCATGACCAACATTTGAAAGAGATAATTTTCAAAAAATTAATACCAAAGAATGTTCTTTTGAATGGTAATAAACATTTCCCATAAAATTTGAAGCTTCTGCGTTTTTTTCTTTAAAAAATAGCGAACTTTGAAATGGATAACCCTTTTGTATAATTTCAACTAACACAAAGGAGATTTACTCACTGACTTCATATTAGTTTCTCTAATCTGCAGATTTTCAATAAAGTTGAAGATTTTCAGCTGGGCTGCTCAGATTATCATAAAAAAATCAATTTTTAAATATTTATATTAAATACTATTTTAAAAATTTTCCTACTAAAAGTACTTCTCTCGGAGGAAATGGGTATTCAAATTGGTTCGAGCTTTTTATGTTTGTCTGAAGTTTGATCTACGAATTCATTGAAAAGTTTGCAGAAGTGTTTTGGGGAGTCTACTTTATCATAAACAGAAGTATTTGGGTAGCTCAAAATATGCAGTGAAGGTCGTGAAGTCAAGGAAAACTTTGGCATCACAACATCGTAGAGACTGTCCAAGACTCTACCAAATGGCGCTCAAAAAGTGAAACAGGAAAAAAATACGACAAAATCAAGAATAAAGAAGATTGTCATCATATTTATCGTCTTTTGATTCATCATGCCTTCATAAGGGAATACTATTTGGCCGGTTTTAAGAGACTACGTAAAAAAATCGTCGTAAACTATTGGTTTGTGGAACGAAAACTCAGTGATATTTCACCTGAATACTAGGCCTTTATATTCTAACTTGACCGTGGCCGAATTTTTGGTCAAGTAAAAAACGAGAGCCAACGTTGAGCCACCGTATGTTCCAAATTTTGTTCCCTTCGGTTTTCGAAAACAGTTCATTTGCAGTCATTATCACTGGAAGCTATTCCAGCCAGGATTTATTAAAAATTAATGGAAAATTGCATTAAATCTTGGCATGCTTAAATTGATGAAATAAAAATTGATTCAAAAGTATCCTATCTTGAAAGCGATAATAAAGATGATACGTGAATCTTTTTGGCAGTCCGTGTCAATTTTGATCATATGATATGAGTTCAATGTGCAACATTGAACGGAAAACTCCAGTACACCTGATTCTGGATTGTCTAGCAATTTGCAAAAGCAAGCTTTAGGCCCCAAGTGGACAGGGATCACATCATCTCAGCAGCGCCCAGCAGGCTCCTGCAATCTTCAGAATGCTGGACCTTGGTGACCATATGTGATATAGTAAAGGGCACGATAGACTCCAAGTCGCAGTGCTATGAGGTCATTTTTAACCGTCTACTATCTTATGAGTTCAATATTAATACATTTCAGTTAAGAGAGTTAATTAAGCTGCAGTTCTTGATTAAAAATCCAAAACTTATCGACAACAGTTCAACACCGTGTTTTTTAACCCTTTTGACGTAAGACCGAGCCTTCTACACTATCTTCGAAGCTAATAACTCAAACTAGATAGTTTTCAATGACATTAGTTTTAAGATTTAGAAATATTTTACGCAATATGGCAACCCTATTACAACAAGATTTCTTGCTGACACGTTGCCTAGCGCTTGAAACATTGCCAAAGCACCTAAAGCCAAGCGAAGCAGTTTCATAAGTGAGGTGAGGTACACTGGACCTTTCCACTTATGAATTATTTTACACGTGGAGGCAAGTATATATCTACGTGCACAGGCATATACATATATATTTATATATGTATGTAGGTAAGTAAATATGTATGCTATCATATGGCGAAAGTAATTTAAAAGCAATCTAAGAAGTAAACATCAAGAAGACTAAGCAAAGTTAAGCAAAAGCAAAAACAACACCAGAAAACGTGAGTGCTATTGCAACAACAAAACCGGAACGAAACGACCAACAACAACAAACAAAAAGTGAATAAAACTAAAAAAATTTAAAATAGGGAAAAAAGTTTGCGAGATATTTAAGCCAGCTTGTGTTTTAGCTCGAGCGCGTGTGGTTCAACTTTGCGCGTGCGAATGTGTGTGTGTCCGTGTTTTAGATGGACTGAGTAAGCTTGTGCGCTTAATTGAGGCATGTGTGCGTTAATATGCTCGTACATATCAAATGTACATATATTTATAAGCATTTGGAGGGGAGGAAGTGGGGAGGCAGCCTCGCGAGTTTGCCGTCCAGCATTCGATGTTGGTGTACATTACATAAATTCACATAAGTATGTGTTTATATATATGTAAACATATACTTAATGTATTTATATATATGTTTGTATATGTATTTACTGCTCTTAAGACCAAGTAAATGTGTGTGTGTGCGTGTGTAAATATATTTATTTGTACTTAAGCGTGTACCTAAAGCTAAGCGTATGCTAAGTAACTGGGCAAATATGCCTAAGAATGCTTGAGTGCCAATGCGACAGGGGTACACAAATAACGGGGAACCGCCTCCAATTGCTGTGCTAATGAGGAATTATGGAGCTTTTGCGTGTTTTCAGTGTGATTATACATATATATTTTTTTCCTTATAAACTTTGATTCAAGATTTTAATGTTAGGTCCCTCATAGACAATTTTAGCCAACATTTTTTTTCGATTTTTTTTTTTTTTTTAAATTTTTATATTTAAAAATTTTTAAGTATTTTTTTTTTAATTTAATATAAATCTGAGACATAATTACAAATTTCTGAAATTATTTCTCTTCAATATACTATATTTTACATAATTTTAATTTTTGATAGTTTCAATACTTTTTAAACCCACTGTCCTCACGAAATTTTGTTGATGATGTTTGAAAAGATGAAAAAAATTAAAAATTATAAACTTTAATTTAATTCTTAATTTTGGCTGTTGAAATTTTTGTTTCTGTAGCTGAGCAGCTTAAGATCGCAACGCTTAAAACTCTCTTAACTTTTATGACTCGACTAATTCCGCTCGTTCGCGGATTGCGCCCCTCGCGTCGGTTGGGCGGGAGGAGGGTAATCGTTGGGTATTATTATTATAAAAGACATTAACTCGAGATATTTAGGTAATAGTGCTTACAACTATATATACAAATAAAGCTAACTAACATATATTTTTGAAAAAAAAATACACAAATTTTTAAATTTTTTTTTTAACAAAACATTTTATATGAAAAAGTTAATTAATTAAATACTTTTAAACAAATAAAATTTTTAAGGATTAAGTGGATTTTCTTTTAATTCATAAATAAGTTTTTTAAAAAAATTTACAAGATTTTTTTTTATTAAATTTTTTATTAAAACATGTTATTAAAAAATATAATTAATCAATTTTTGTTTAATAATTTTTTTCTTTACTAAAAATTAAATTTTTTTGAATTAGTTTAATTTATTTTTTAATAAAAAAAAGTTAGTTTTTCTTTTAAATCATAAATAATTTTTCATTTTGAAAAAATTTACATAACTTATCAAAATATTTAGGTTATGGTGCTTACAACTAACCTTCATATATTTTTGGAAAAATTACAACATTTTTTTTAAATTTTTTTTAAACAAACTTTTTATTAAAAAATTTAATTAAATTAATTTTTAAATTATATTTTTTACTAAAAATTAAATTTTTTTTAGATTAATTGAAATTATTTTTATGTATTCAAAAAAATATAAAAATATTTAATTAGTTTTTCATTAAACTCATAAATATTAATTTTTTTTTAATTTTTTACCATTTTTTCTTAATTGAATTCATTTATTTATTTATTTTGTTTTTTTGTTGATTAATTTTTTGTAGATTAATTTCATTTGTTGATTAATTTTTTGTAGATTAATTTCATTTGTTTTTTTTTTTTTCTTTTAATATATAAAACATAAAGTTTAAAAACAAAATTACAAAAATATTTTATGAAATTTTTTTAATAATATTTTTTATAAACATTATTATATTAACTTTCATATATTTTTTGGAAAAAATTACAACATTTTTTGAAATTTTTTTTTCAAACAAACTTTTTTATTAAAAAATTTAATTAAATTAATTTTTAATTCATATTTTTTACTAAAAATTAAAATTTTTTTTGATTAATTCAAACTATTTTTATGTGTTAAAAACAATTATAAAAATATTTAATTAGTTTCTCGTTAAACTCATAAATATTAAAGTTTTTTTTTAATATTTACCAATTTTTTTATTTCAATTTATTTATATATATATTTTTTAATTAATTTTTTGTATATTAATTTCATTTATTTTTTTTCTTTTAATACATAAAACATAAAGTTTAAAAACAAAATTACAAAAATATTTTATGAAATTTTTTTAATAGTAATTTTTATTAAAAGGGTTAAATTTATTTGTTAAAAAAATTTAACAACTTTTTTTTCTTTTAATTTATAAATATTATTTAATATTATTTCATAGACCCAATACTTTTTGAATTCACTATACGCACGAAACTCTATTTCTGCAGGAGACATTTAATAAACATGTTTAGGTTATGGTACTTATCTACAATTATAGCAAAATTAGATATTGAAAAGAACTTAAAGTATTTTTATTAAAGCTTTTAAAAGAAATTTTTTAATTAAGAAAATTATTATTTTTTTATTTTTTTTCTTTAATAAAAAATATTTTCTCTTTCTTTTAGTTTATTAATAACAAAATATTTAATTTCAAACATCTGAGATAATTTCTCTTGAATATACTTTATTTAATTTTAGATATTTTTATAAACTCAATACTTTTTGGACTCTCTGTACCCGCGAATATTCTGTTAGAACAGTTGGGAAGACATTGACTTTAAACTTGTGGGATTTCTTAGCAATTTACTTAACAATGGTAGTTGTGAACGCCCAAATAATCATTCCATTTTCCGAAAATTTAATTGAGAATCTTAAGATTAATTCTAATTCTTTCTAATAATTCTAACTGATCGCAGCATGGAGCGCAAAAGTAATTAAACTTTATTTTATAAACTTTCAATCTATCAAAGACATTATAAAAATAATCCCATTGAAAAAGTACAATTTGGGACTGTTGCATAAAAACACTCTTCATTACATAGATGAGAAGTTCAACAAGAGAATAGCCTTTAGGCAGAAGTTTGTGATATCAAGAGCATTAACCGCTGCTCGATAAAAAATAGACTTCTGTTTTAAAAAATCTGTAACGTTTTCTCAAGAATTTTGACAAACACGGTGGCTATCCCACATTACGGAGATTTTTGTTGTTATATACAGAAGTTGTTTCTGACTCCCAAGAGATATTCTAAATATACTTTAATGGTAAGCCAACATCTGAAGACTTTATCCTATATCATTTTAATCCCATGCGCTTTATTGGGTTCGCCGAAGGTGTGTTTACGGAGATATTTCAACCTCAATCTGGCAAAACCTGGACAATAGAGGAGATAGTAACAATAAGAGTATGACTCCACCTTGTCTTTGCCAAATAACGTCCGAATAAAATATTTCGCTGCACCCCTTGTAAGCCTATTGAACGGTGTCCAGTCAGAACACCTACAATTGCGACAAGATTGACTATTGATTTATTTGAGAAAGGAAAAGGCTAAGACCGAGTAGTCAAGGTAACCTTTTACGGTTCACTATGATCTGAAGGGAAATCGCAGCTGCAAGAAGATCGATAGCTCCAGCGCTTGAACGAATCATTGAGGATATTTTGACAAAATTTTTGGAAGTTTCTAAGAAGGGAAGTGAGTACCTTATTGAAAAGAGATGAGTAAATTATTTTCAAGATTGAAATCAAAAAAAATTTCGAAGCATTTTTTAACCTCAAATATTTCAAAATTTTACATATCGTAAAATTTTTGCATCGTGGTCACCTAAAATGCAAAAAAAAAAAACACGTATCATCAAACAAAAATTGAAAATCGTTGTCAGATATAATAACCAATATATAAACGTTTTTTAACGAAAACTGTAATTTTGTTTTTGTAAACTTTTAAAAAGTGTTGTGACGTTATTTTGCATTTTAGGTGACCACATACCTTTTTGCACTTCTATTAAACATTTCTTACTGCTCTCAGTCTCTAATTCGCATCATTTGGGAATCACTGGAAATCATATTAAATTTCGTAAGCAGTCACTCACTACCTACCTACCTACCTTGGTCGTCGTCGATACACGGCAACACTCAACGCAGCGCATCTAATTCCATCGAAGTGGCCTTGCAACAAGGGCAGGTTCTTGAAGCCGGCAACAAGGTATGCACAGCTTTTAAGCGTGTAATCCAAGCGCACAACACACACACATACACATATAGACACAGTTACTTGGTTTCGATTGCAGCGGTGAGATAGAAAAAGGAAGGAAAAAAAATCTGCATCTACAGCTGCAACTGCCACTGACACGTCCACCGCGCGACTATGTGGCGACATGCAATGCCTGCTTGTGGCAATTGCCACGACGTGCAGATGCAATGGACGCGAAATAGTACAACAAAAATACAGCAACAGTAGTGGCAAACGACTGCGCTGAAACAATGTGCAAGGCAGCTAGTGGCAGCCAGGCGGCAGCTTCCGTTGTTGGCTCAAATGTCATTGCTGCTGTTGCCATTGCACTTTGGGTTCTTAGAGCTCCTAACTATCTTTTTTTGCCTTTGCGGTGGTTTAGTCGGTCGTTTTCTTGCTCTCGTTGTTGTTGTTGTTGTCTCATTTGTTTTTGCAAGCGGATTGGGTGTCTTCAACAGGCAGCGTGAGCGTCTGCAAATGGAGAAAAATATCGCATGCCACGTGTCGGTTGCACACACGCACCTTAAGTACATACCTAGAAATGGATAGGGTGATTAGTTAAGAGTGCTGTTCGTAAGATCCCATTGCCTTATCTGACAATGCTTCAAGCAGCTATCCAATTTTACATGGCCTTCTTTGCTCTAATGTTATAATGTTCTAGGGATCGTCCCGACTCTTTGGTTCGTTGAAGTTTATCAAGACGATGACATGGACCGAGTAAAATCTTTATTAAGATCCACAAATCTGACAGGAATCCCTGGAGATTAGCCTGACCTGGTTGGAGTTTGTTGCTTCTGATGCTGTCTCTGCTCCAGCTCCTGGTGCTGACGCTGCTGCCGAAAAAAAGAGGTTTCTTCAAAAGGGTGGAGTCGGAGTCAGACGAAGACGATAACATGGGTTTCGGTCGCTTTGACTAAATAGCTCAAAATTACAGTCCGCTGGTACCGAATCACAATGGCTTTTTGTTAAAAGACGGTGATTCTATACAAAATACCTTTCTAAACTGTGAAATATTTTGGATTAGGTATTGATGGAAAGCCGTATAGTTCTAGATCCATAATCTGATTTTATCCACTGATTTCGATCTTATTGAATCTTGGCAGGCTCAGATTTAGGACCATTTTCAATATTTTTGGTTTCTATTGTTCTACTAATACAACCTAGTACAAATCTGGATCTTAAATCAATTGAAAAGCTCGGCGCAGATTCTTCTTATCTTATGGCTGACGCTGTTTTCTCCAGTGCACTTCAATCGCTCTCTGTTGAGAGGCAAAACATGTTTTGAATACAGAGAAGTCGGCTAAAGAATGCCTAATGATATTCGACATAAGCCGAACCAATAAAATGTTTCGATTATTAGATTGGTCTGTGAACATCAAACTCTTTCTACGGATGTGCAAATCTCCAAGACGTCTTCTCAAGAACATCTCTTACACCGATCTCGCATAAACTTTCCATAAGACACTCCATCCTCACTATTTGATCACCCTTTATTGGATTTGAGTTGAGCGCATCTATTTTTATCCAC
The DNA here is from genome assembly GCA_027475135.1 of Bactrocera correcta. Classification (NCBI taxonomy): domain Eukaryota; kingdom Metazoa; phylum Arthropoda; class Insecta; order Diptera; family Tephritidae; genus Bactrocera; species Bactrocera correcta. The sequence goes on from CM050325.1 coordinate 11,174,429, forward strand.
TGCCAACAACATGTCGTCATCCAGCTCCAACATTTCACCAGCTTCCATGTCAACGCCATCGCTGCAGTCACTGACTGCAGCATCCAACCGGGCAACAGCCATTTTCAGCGCCATTTTCATCTTCCAGTTCATCTTATCCGTCGCACTCTGGATTTTGTTGCATGCTCTTCCTCTCTGATTTCCGCGACGTAGCGGGACTTCACGTGTTGCAGCTGCGTTTGCCTTGCTTGTCGCATTCTACTGCATTTCCTCAGAGCTTTCGCAGCTAACAATGTGATACTGGCTGAGCTTAAGTGAATTTTAAATAGTAAGGAGGCGAACGCTTGCGGCAGGAGGTTCACAGCGGTGATTCATTCACTCTTTAAAATTGAAAAAGTGGCTCTAACAATATAAATATTTTATACAATTTTTAAGTCCGTCTTTGCTATCGGAAAGATCCGTGTACATTTGTTGATGTCTCTTGTGATTTTCTATCAGCTCTCGAAAACTTTTTAAGACTTCCTCATAAAATAGCAAAGTCGACTTGATGTAACTTATGTTGATGTGAATTTGACAGAAAAATTCGAACAATTTTATCTCTTTTAAAATTGATCAGTTTTCCTATAACTGGTCTACAAGAGTATTTCCATTTTTCCTCGTTCTGTCTTCAAAAAAATTCGATTCGCTTTTGCTCTTCTGTGAACACGAGCACAATGTTTGCAGATTCAAGAGGTTCCGATATCAATTAATGTCACTCACAACTTTTCCAATTTTTTTGTATATCTTTGAATTGTAATGAAAAGCAATATGCTGTCGGAAAATAGCAAAGCGAACACAACCGATGAATCTTCTGGACTCTAACGATGACACAAATTTTCAATATCAAGCAAGTTTTCAAACCACTGTCCCAGACCATCCGACTGTGATTTGATGAACTCCTTGCATCGTATTTAAGATATCTTCATAGGATGGAGAAAAACGACTATACAGAAGAAAACTCTACTTCACTACAGGAAGATTAATGCAGAGGGAATCAAAGCCAGATTACTCAGATTAGCGCGAATAAGAATAGGAATTCCTCTTCCACAGGAGAAACGACAGCTCTGGTCACTTGTAGCAAATAAGCTTCTGGAAAAATTTGAAGGAAAAACACGACGACATGGCTATACCAGTCACGGGCAAGTTCTCAGAGACAATTAATATGATGATGAATAGCGCTCTAAAATCATACACCAATCGGCAATATCAGTTAACCTTGAAGTAAATGCTGGTAAGACGGATTAGGTACACTCTACAAAAAGGTGCAAGATCCCTAGATCTTATAGGGATAGAGTTAACTTCTAAGGATCGCAACAAGTAACTACAAGTAATTTTGGACAATAAACTGAAGTGGAAACTTAATGTGGAGAAGACAATGAAAAGGCGCATTTAAGAAGATGTTAGGGGGTTTTTGTTATAGTAGGAGGAAGCATCGAAAGCCGGAGAGCGGAACTTTAATCCGCTAAACCCTACTCACATCTCATGCGGTTTTCAGATTTTGCCTTATACTTCAACACTAAGGACAATGATGAAGTGCGTGTTCAGAGTGTTCTTGTACAGAGTCTAGCACATGTCGGACAGTATGTAATAAAGTTGTGACGACATTTGTACAGCTAGCTTTTAAAACACTCATAGTCACTGAGTTTTTGAGACAGGTGGAATTCCAGGTACCCATGTTGTCTATCTATCCACGAATGTACATATGTCCGGAATCAGTCTGTGGGTCTACCCTAATTTGTATGAGGTTTGCCATTATTGCTGCCGCAGTGTGATGCTTTTCATTCTCTCCTCTGTTTTTGCTGCTACAGACGTCTCTGATAAGTTGTATATTCGCGCGAATTCGTATCTCTGGATGTCAAGGAGGCCTATCCCATGTCCTTATGGATTCCTGTTACACAGCGATGGCTTCAAAAGGGAAAAAGGGATACGTTTCTCATCAGGGGGAGTAGAAATGCCTCAGGGTCATGCAGGTTCAAGATAATAGCTAGAGAGTGGAAGAAATATCAGGGTAAGATGGAATGCCTTAGAAACATGCAGGATCTATAAGATAATGTGCTATAGAGCGGAAGGAAAACACGAGTACTTTCTACTCACACGGTTTCGAACAAACTGCGAGACGGTCGTTGATCTAGTTACAGCTCACAACATAATGGCATTATGGTTGATCACAGTATTATTAACAATGACACTTCTAGAGAGGAGAAAAACGTTGAATTATGATACTTCTTCCAGTGTCTTGAGCTGTGAAGCTCCTAAAAGAGGTGTACTTATGTCCGACCTAACTTAGAACTCATCCAGGAGCTTCAGAGCTCAAGGAACTGGAAAAGTATCATAATTAGATATCAAGGCTCTAGCAAACTTCGCAAAAGACGTTGATTTCTAATTTCCACCGGCGTTACAAAGGATATTTAGGTCTACGTAGAGCGTATAAGCCAGCCAGTGTAACTTAACCTAACCGAAACTAACCGTAATAATAACCACCTCAAAAACATATGATTGCACATATAAAGTTCCATTTTCGAATTTCATAAATCAATTGTATGCGATCATAAACTGCCAGAGAAAGAGCTATCTAATGCCAAAGAACACGCACGTAAACCTTAAAATTTGTACTGTTATTGCAACATTTTGTTGCACTCAAGCAAAATTCACTTTTTAATGCCATCAAGTAAAGGCCTATGCAGTCACGACCAAGAAAAGGCCAGACAGTAGTCATCACAATAGACCAGCTTCCACACTGGCCACAAAACAACGCACAAAACGTATTAAATGCGAAATTGAAAATAATGTGCATATGAAATACCCAACACTGCAGTGGTGGCAGGCAAATAGCAATTCTAAATATTTTTTTTGGTTGTTTTGCAACATGAAAGTGAATGTTTTATGATATTCGAAGGTTTGACAAAATGAAAGTCAAGCTTTGTCCAAGTTTGAGGCGAAATAGTATTGAGTTAACGGTAGATGTGCTTAAATTAAGTTGCACCGGAGTAAAGTGATTTTTTCGGACTGAAGTAGCAGACAAGGTGCACAGGATTGGAAAATAACAAGAATCATGGCAGGACATGAGAGAATATGGCTGGTCACCTGCGCGTGTGTGTGGGTGTATGTGGGCACTGCAGGCCAAAAGCAAGGTAATCACATATGTACTATATATATGTATAGGTGTGAGTATGTGAGCTGTATGTATTGCTTATGATAAGGCTTCGCCATGAAATTACCTTGGGCCTTTTTTCGGTTGCATATGAAATTCACAAGGCAAGGCAAATGTTGCCGACTTTCGAAGTCCCTTTGCATAGTTGCAACTTCAATTGAGTCAATGTTTGTATTCTTATATGTCTGTGTATGTGTAAAAATGGAAATATTTCTGTTTGTAGTTGAATTTCCGGTAGAATTTCTTTTGCTCTGCCAGCGAGTTGCATGAACTTTTGCTACTTCGTTGGCATGCTTATGTCATGCGGACGCTGGTGGCACCCAGCACACATGCAAGCTTACACATACTCACATATGCCCAAACATGCCTGCCCGACAGCTGACCAGCTCCTCCGCTTACTCTACTTGTATGGCCCTCAGTTCAGTTGGCGTCTGCAATGTCCTTTCGGCTGGCCAACGGTTGTTGCATAAACTGTGTCTGGCTGTGAAGAAGCTGTGCAGCAACCTGTGCATGCTTGTAATTTAAAATGAAATTGCTTTTACCCCATAGCAGTACATTAAACGTGCACACATACATACATACATACAGTGTGTGCTAAAAGTATGTGTTTGAGGCGGAAGACGCGCTGCAGCTTCAGTCATTTTTCAAGTCTCCCTTTACTTTGCTCGGAATTTTCGTATAAAAGTGTAAGTCTGGGTGCATGCAGAATTTTCCTATATATAAACAAATTCATGTAGATATATTTTTTAATATTCGTAGGTAAATATACGTAAATGCACTGGGTTACAATATTGAGGGGTGATCAGGCGAAGTAGATAGAGAACTTCACTAGAATGGAAAGAAATAAGCTAATTTTGGCTACTTCGCAGCTATTATACCCTACACAGTTGCATACAAGGGTATAAAAGGATTTAAACTCAATTTTTATAGGGCAGTTTATATGGCAGCTAAATACTATAGTGGTGCTATCTGAAAAAAAAAATGAAATTTTGTGATAATACCTTTGTCCAAAAAAAAGTTTTCTATATTAGTACTTGATCTTGATAGTTTAGTTTGTATGACAGCTATACGCAATAGTAGTCCGATCCAAAAAAAAATTTCCTACGCTATACTATTGCCTTAGATAATAATCTCAGCCAAATTTCGTAAAGATACCTTGCCAAATAAAAAAGTTTTCCTTATAAGGGTTTGAATACGATATGGGTATTCCAACAAAATTTCAAGTCGTTTCTTCAAAAACTTAGGGATTAGTTCGCATAATGTAGACAAACACGTATATTTAAAAGTCAGAAGAAGTTTCTTAAATAAGCCATTGGCTGCAGTAAAAGGAACTATTTTGAAAAACTCTATGAGGAAGCAGCGGAGAGCCCTGGCGAACAGCATACAAAATCCGCATATCAAATTAAAAAAAAAAGTAAGCACAACAGTCTAAAACGAATCTTTTATGAGGAATGTCGTCGAAACTTTACCATATTTCTTATGCCAAGCCCCGAACCGAAGTCGTAGAGCCACCACAGCTTGTTAGTGAAGAAGAAATATTGGTCATAGTCGGAAAAATTAAAAGCTGCAAAGCGCTTGGATTATATGGCATACCAAACAGAGCCTTGAAGGAAGCCATGATTTTGTAACAACAATTATTCCCAAAAATGTATATTGTGTGCTTAAAGAAGGGATATTTCCTGATCCATGGAAAGTCCAGCGATTGGTACTACTGCCTAAACCAAAAAAGCCTCCGGAGGAACTTTCATCATATTGACCTCTGTGTATTCTTGAAACAAGTGAAAAGTATACGAAAGCATAGTACGAAGCCGCTTGGAGTTAGTAATCCGGAAAGCATAGTAATAAGCCGCCTGGAATTCGAAATCCGGAAAACTGGCGGATTATCAGACAAGACAATACGGCTTTATGAAAAAGAGGTCCACCATTGACGCACTATACAATGTCGTTGACACTGCGAAATGCGCAGTAAGTGGAAAGTGTTGGAAAGACGGAACAAAAAAATATTACGCGCTGATCACCCTGGATGTGAAAAATGCCTTTAACTCAGCAAAGTGGGCAAACATAGTCAAGGCTCTGGATGACATACGCGCTCCTGAATATTTTATGAAAATTATTATTAATTATCTTGAAAACAGGCGACTATTACTCGATACTAATAAAGGCACGAAGAGCTACTCGATTTCGAGTAACTAGAGTAACGCAAGGTTCGGTATTAGGCCCCCTTTAGTGGAACCTGCATTAGGTGGGGTGCTAAGGAGACACCAACCGAAAGCCGTTAAATTAATTGCATACGCATTGACTTTATTGTGGTAGCAGTGGCTAAACACCTTGATGACCTCCGGAGCACAAAGCAATGAGTGCATAAACTGTCTACGCTAATGGTTGTCCTCAATGAGTTAAGCACTGTCTGAAGAAAACGACAGAAGTCTTGCTCATAGTACTAAAAAAGTGGAGGAAACTATATCTCTCATTTATTAACAGTCACAACTAAAATATCTGGTTTGCTGAAGAGGTAGTCAGTATATATTTCACATCCAGGGTGACGAATCGGAATAAGTATACAAGTTTTAAGACCGATCTATTGGAGCCAAAAGAGAAGAGAGAATCAAAAGCTTAACAATATGGCAGCAGCGTCGGCAAACCTCACTACAAGGACGGTGGATCTCCAGACTGATACCGCATATCCATTCGTGGATCGACGGACAACATCGAGACCTGGATTTCCGCCTAATCGTAATACTAAGTGGACATAGGTGCTTTAGAAGCTGCCTGTACAGATTCCAGCACTACATTAGTTCGAATTATCGGACGTGTTCAGAGTGCTTTGAAGATTCTGACCATGTATTATTTCATTGCCCTCGCATTTTAAGTACAAGGGAAAAACTTAAAACTACACTCGGTTTAGTACAGTGGGAACTTTGACGACACTCATGTATCAGTCCACTAAGAACTGGAAAGCTGTCAGCAAGCCGTAGTATGAATCATGACATAACATATAGTATATGTATAGCATAGTAGGCGTTCGTCAGTCCGTGGCATAGAGGGAACTTAAATGTCTTATCACTCCCACGAAGTAATACTTAATAAGGTGGTTCCGTGGGAGAGTTAAGAGTTGGGAGAAGGTTAGGTTTAAAGTTCCGCACTCTGTCTTTTGATGTCTACACCCGTTCAAGACGGCATTCTAAATATTTATAAATATTTTATGGGGCCGTCGACATTTCTTTTAGTGTAAGAAATGTGTTACTTTTGTAATCTTTGCGACTGCAAAAATTCATCCTTTCGGTCTTTAATCCCCTTTGCTTCGTCACTAGGTATGATATATTATTGATATTAAAAAGATATAGAAGCAAAATTAAGTTTTCATAATAACCCTAATACAGGTTACCTGCTGTTATTCTTCCGAATACGAAAATTACCTCTGTTAGTTGAATTTATTCGCTATATATCGTCAGTATGAATGATATTTTGTAGTTAAAATAATATTATATTGATAGTAGGCGAGAAAAGTGCGCAGAGGCTATTATACACCTTTGATAAATTTGGAAGAAATCAGTCTATACTTTCTTTTAGTCCCCATTTACCGAATATAGAGATATTCGTGCTTCGGATTGATCATACTATATAGTACATACATATCACTCAAAGTGAAGGAATTCATAAGAAAATAAGATAAGAATCTTTCGCTTTATATCATGTTAAGTTCTCCAGATCCCCATGTAGGGATGTATAATTTTTTAAATCAGGTTAGTTGTGCTTCATATACATATGTATGTAAGTTGACTTTGTACAATATATGTACGTATATAATAGTACCTATACATATATATGGGAGATTTTTTAATGAACGCAGAAATGTTGAGCATTTGGGCTGGAAACAAGCGGAATCGGATTATGCCTTCGCCTAGTCCCCAAATGACGACCAGAGATACTAAAATCCCGACACTCTGTTAAGTCCTCTCTGGATCGTGCTCCGTGCTTCTGATGAAGTACTAGTATATCAGTATAAAAAGTTTTATTTGTGTAAACTCCGAAGCATCGTAAATAAATTCTCGACTGATATAATAATAAATTCCTTTATAACGGGTATAGTTCAAGGGTAGTTGACTTTGGAACGAGTATCTCAAAGAGAGTTTTCTTCATCTTTTGCAGTAAGCACCCCACTTCCTCTCGCAACGATTATAGCTTACCGAAGTCACAATTTTATTTTTATGTAAAAAACTTTCGTACGCCTTTAATTAGTACAATTTATGTTGTTTAATGATCCAACGTTCGTTTTCGGTCAAATATTGACACGCCTTACGTCTTGTCTTACGCCTTACATATATCCTTCATTACAATTTTCTGTGGCATAAACCATATGAAATCAAATGCAACCAATTTAGTGTACTAGGAAATAATAATTTTTGTGTCAAACAACTATTTTGGTTGGTTGTATGTTTGCGATTACCTTAATTTCGGTATTTTTGCATGAAAAATGTGTCGCTGTTCACAACACAGAATCTAGAGAGCTCCAGAGCACACAAATATGTCAGCACGCCTTGCAGTCGAACAATCAGAAATACTGCAGTTAGGGACGCCGGACGTTTGCAAGAATTTCTGCTGCTATGTTTGTCTTGTTGTGGTTGGTGTTATTACTGATTTGGCTAATATGGAGCTGGCCTGCATGACTTGACCCGAACCAACGACCCAAGAAATGACATTCATTCTAATTACTCAGAGGCATATGAGTACACACACAAGTAGATATGTACATTAATATAATATATACCTACCATATATGTATCAACTAATATGTACGTATGGACTTTGATGAAGTCAGTTGACATTTTTGTTTTGTGACGCTTTCAGAGAGGGAAACCGTTTCGCAACTTGAAAGGATAGGAAGAGGTTACGCCAAATTTTAATACAAAGAATATATAAACACATACATATGTATATACTACATATTTATGTATGTACGCAGTACTGTATTCAAATGTATCTATTCATTGAAGAATACTTTTTTGGAATTTCGTTTTCAATTCAAGTATTACATATATACATACCTACACATATACAGGCCCTAAGTGATCTATCCTCCACAAGGTGTTATCCTGACTAAATTAATACTCGCCATATTTCCATATTAGTCGAAATACCATATGAAGCTCTATTTTCAAAAAGAAGGAAGAAAATTTCGATCATGGTGTCATACTCGGATCAGAAGTATAATCCTGAATTTTAGATAGTCTGAGAGTCTTAAACAAAAATGCAGGGCTAAGCTATATTGATAATCGTTCCTAAAGTTATAAGTCAAACACAAATCTCACCCGCTGAAATTTAAAGTTTTATATAAATTCGAACAGTAAATAGATCAATCGAAGAGTTCATAGATCTACTGAAGAGTTTACCACATATTTTCGAAATGTAATGTTTTATGAAAAAGAAGCGATGGAAATATTGCTCGCTGAAGAATGCCTTCAACTCAGCAAAGTGGCCAAACATAATCAAGGTTCTGTATGACATATGTGCTCCTCAATATCTTATGGAAATTATTATGAGTATTCGATACTGATGAAGATATCAAGAGCTACTGGAGGAGTACCGCAAGGTACGTTACTAAGCCTTCCTCAATGGAACCTAATGTATGATGGGGTCTAAGGGGACACCAACCGAAAGCCGTAATCGCCTTAAAAGGATTAAAATTTTTTTCTATCCGAGACAAAAGTTTACCTTATTTTATTTCCTAAAGTTTACATTAAGATTCCAAAGAGAACTTTAAGGGCACTATTAATCAGTTAACCACGCCATTGAATCAACTTGGGCTCTCAAACTCGGTTTTCTCTAGATCCTTTCAGTTAAAAATCAATCTTTGTATGTTAAACACACACTGAGGCCAACAACTTAGTTATAACAACTTAGAAGGTCTGAGTTAAACGACAAACTTTTTAACTGTTTTTAACTGTTTTCCATAATACTTAAAGTACTTAAACAGCTGATTTATTTCTCAAAATTGTTTGGCTAGTTTCAAGGTTTATATGCGCTTTTTTCGTAAAATCTTGAATCAGTTGAACTCTTGTAGTCTCCTTTCTTCTCAAGTTGTTTGCAGTTTGATTCTTGTCGAGGATACTCTCAGTGTTTAAATGCATGTTCGGCTATTTTTGCAAGCTTTATACCCTGAACAGGGTATATTGTATTAAGTTTGTCACGATGTTTGTGACACCCAGAAGGAAGCATCGAAGACCCTATAAAGTGTATATGTAAATGATCACTATGTTGAGCTGAGTCGATTTAGATATGTCCATCTGTCTGTCCGTCCGTCTGTCTGTCTGTCTGTCTGTATATATACTAACTAGTCCCTCAGTTTTTAAGATATCCTTTTGAAATTTTACAAACGTCATTTTCTCTTCAAGAAGTTGCTCATTTGTCGGACCACTACAACATATAGCTGCCATATAAACTGAACGATCGGAATCACGTTCTTGTATGGAAAACTTTCACATTTGACAATGTATCTTCACCACATTTGGTATAGATTATTTTCTAGGGCAACAATGTTATCTTCGAAGAAATTGTTCAAATCGGCTCACTATAGCATATGGCTGCCATACAAGCCGAACGATCAGAATCAAGGGCTTGTATGAAAAACCTTCGTATTTGACGTGGTATCTTCACGAAATTTGACATAGATTACTACTTAAAATAATAACATAATCTCCGAAAAAATTGTTCAGATCGGATTACTATAGCGTATAGCTTCCATACAAACTGAACACATAGTTACTTAAAGAAATGTACCAGTGAAGGGTATATTAGCTTCGGTGCAGCCGAAGTTAACGTTTTTTCTTGTTTTTTCTTGGAATTCTTCCTCTCCCACTAAGTCGAGGTCTAGATAAGGCCAGACAATAGCAGAAACGGTATTTCAAAGCCTCTCTCATGCTTACTTCTAAATGGGATTCCGAAAAATATTATAATTGACAATATCAAGTCTTATGTGTACTTGGGAGTAGTTGAAGTATGGATACTAAGCAGACGACTAATTGACACAACGCTGGCCTAAAAAACTTACTACTGTGATCAAATTGAAAGGTGAATTTTTAATTTATACTTCGCGTGTTAATCGAATCGGTAATTTTTTTCTGTATGTTGGTAGTATTGTTAGTGACATCTACGCTAAATTTCACGACAAAAAATTTATTGGTGTTTGAGATACTCGCCGTCTTGTGAGGCTCTAATAGCGAATTCTTCGACTTTTTACTATGTCCGAATTTATTGAACAAAGAAGTGCGAAGAAATCTCATACTGCATTGGTTTTTCGTGATTATTTCGCCATTTTTTCAACTAATATCGTGCTGCAACCACCGCATTCGCCTGATTTACATTTTTGTAACTTCTGGCTATTCAGCAAATTCACATGAACTCTCCTAGGACACGGTTTTGATTCAATTGAGGATATAAAAGTTGAATCGAAGAAGGCTATGATGGCCATCACGACGGAAGATTTTTCCAAGTGCTATGATAAGATTAAAACATCGTTCATGCTGCTAGTGACGAGTCGAAAGCTTAAGAAGGACTGTTATGTTGTAACCGATTTTCGCGAGAATTTCCAATAAAACATATCCGTCTTGTACTGCAGCTTTTTAATACGACGATAACTGGAGCTAACTTGAGAGCGATTATTATATTTGTACTAATCTTGCTGCGTTGAATAGAAAGTCAAGAAGGAAGTCAAACTCGCGAAAAAAGTATGAAATGCTTCCAATGAACATTTTAGATGTGAGACCGAAGTCGCTTAGAATTTTTTTCTATTTAAGAATCAACGAGTTACGGTTAAATTCATTTCACAATTGTAGGAAAGGAAAATAGGAAAAGTCATATTAGTTTTCTTAGCGAGAATTGTGAATCAAATGGGGATAATCCAATCAAAGCAGAGCAATCGGCCAATACTCAAAAATATGAGAAGAGATATTTGCACAAATCTTTATAGATTGCAATCGCAGCGCAGGTAGTGAGCGCCTGTTCAAGATCGGCTCTACAGTCAACAGGCAACAGGTAGTGAGTGAACTGAAATCTATACAGGAAGCACAAAACAAGCATTGCCACACATAAACTCAATTCAAGCCGTTGAGTGACAGCCGCCGTGGCTTGGGAGCCACGCATATCCTTTTCAAACGCTAATGATTCGTACAGCCGCTGATGATGACGAATTGTTGGGATTTCCGAACCACCGCTCCCCCAAAACTACCCAAAGTGTAGTTGCTGCTGCTGTTGGCGGCTTTGCATTGTTGGCTTGTTGGTTTTGTTGTTGCGGACCTTGCTTGTCGCTCAAATTTTCCCATTAAAGTAAAGTTGTTGTTTTTGTTGTAGTTGCGTTTTCTTTAAATGCTTTTGTGAAATTTTTTCATTAACTGCGGCATCTTGCCAGCGCGCTCACTTCCTTACACGCTTGGTGCGGCCCCGCTCCGCCGCGAACGGGTGTAATTTTCAATAAATCTTTTCTTTCCTTTTTTTCTGCGTTGTTTTCTGGTCTTCGCTCATTTTTCACTGCGCAATTATAGATATTGCGCTGTGCGCAGGCGCAAACAACAAAAGCGTACGCAGTGCGCACTCAGGTGTGCCGCATGAGCCCATAAACACACACCGTTGCTGCTATGCCTATGTATGCATATGTGTGTGTGTGAGAGTGTGTGGATCAATCTGTTGGCATTTCTGTAAAGCGATGATGGATGATTAAATGTAATGAATGGCATGCCTCAATGCGGCGAACATTGGTAAAATCGCTAAATTGTGTTTTGATGGCGTTGCCGCGGCCGTTCGCTGTTGCTGTAGTACATTTGTGTTGCAAGTGCGGCAAGTTGTTTGCCTGCATATGGAAGTGAGATTGTTTGCACTTGCATTCGCATATGCCCTTACATACCAAAATATATCGGATAGTTAGACAAAGCGGTTCCAAATTGCGCCCGAAGATCGGCTCCCAGCCAATGATTCAGTAATCAGCTTTCATCATTTGTTTGAGTTGCGTTGCCGCCAAGCAGTCTGCCGCTTGAGAAAAAGTAGCGCGCTAATGTGCTTCGAGATGACTCAATGATGGAATGTAAGTATGTACATACATTTCTACGTGTGTAATGCTTGATAGAGTTGTATCAGATCCGTCTCGTTGATATTAATTCATTTAGAGCTTTTTGAATACGTTTGATTAGTTTTCAGCAGTTCAAACAGTTTTTATACCATAAAAATAAATTGCTTCATATTTTTATAGCTTATACTATATCTAAAAATGACACACTAAAATTTCATTTGGATTTCTCCAACAGTTTTTGAGTTACAGTCTCCCAAAGTGAAGCCACTCAATTCAATCGGCTCCATCCAGTTTACCTTTAAGACCGTATTTCTAAAACTAAACGACGCCATATATAGTATATTCTCGCTTTTTTGACATTTCTCTTCAGTAAGGTTTGCCATTTCATCTTAAAATTATATTTGATCCAACAACGATTTGAAACCAATGGTCGTCATAATTGTCCTGTCAGATCAACAACTAGATAGTGGACAAATGTGAATCTACAAGCACAAAAAAAAAATTACCGAGTCAGTGAGAAGAAGTGTCCGTAGTGTCGGGAATATTACTACCGCTACCCCATAAATTAAGGAACACCGAAATCAGTCTCTCACACGTCGTTCTCAAGCGTTCGGTAGAAGTGTTTTTGAGAAGTCTTCTTTATGACTAACGCTAATATTTGAGTGCCACAAAGCATTCAGTAAAGTAGAAACGAGTTCTCCATTCATATCTTTGCATTGCGAAAGTAAAAGATAAAGTATCAGTGCTGGAATATCGTCGTGTTGGCATAAGAAAGATAGTAAAAGATTTCAACATTTCTTATGCATTGACTAAAAACATTTTGGTAAATGTTTTGGCTATGAAAAGTGTCAATGATAGAATCGATGTCGAGTGGAGGTCGGGAGAAGAAATGCTTGACAACATGGCTGAGTACCCTAAAACCATCAAACGCATCTTTGCTGCTAACTAGAACTACTAATCTGGCGAATGGCGCTCCAAAAATAAGACAAAACCGAAAAATTCAACATGCGCTGAAGGCGTCACTGTATTGGATTAAGAGTGTTTTCTCCTCATCAAACCTAACCCCGATTTACCTAAACAAAATTCATTTACCAATAGTTAGTCCGATTGCTGCTGGCTCCAGTAGTCAAATTTAAAGACTTTAAACGGTCCTAACCAAAAGGTTTGCGTTTGCTGAATCGAACGAACACAAAGCATACACCAACTATTTCGCATATTGAGTTAACTCAAAAAAAAGCCTTAGGTATGTAAATTTTGTCTTGACCGAGAACTGTAAACTATAAAACCAAAGGGGCATCTCTAGCGCGTTTTTTTGTTGATAGTAACTTTAGGTTTGGCTAGGTTAGATGACTGATCGAAAATCGCACGGGGACTGCTTTATGTAGTATTTTGTGAAACTACAGAAAAGAAGAACTCTGGTGATCCGATATGAAGTGAAAGTGTAAGGATAACCGAGCGTTCAGGTACGTGTTATTTTAAGAACCCAGATTTCTGAGTCTGATTGCTTCTTTCTCAGCTATACACCTTCCGACGATAACTACGGGCACTATGTGCAAGATAACGTTAAGTGTCAAGATTGGTGTGGACCCCAGGGCAGCACAAATGCTTTGCAAATGTGGTATTTTTTAGAGTCACCTTCACCACATAAAGACTCCATAGAAGATAATGGGTTTGGCAATGTTGTCGTAGAGCCAAAGGACCACATTTGGTAAGAGACCCCTCCTACCAACGTCTCCTCTACAGCAGTATAAGACAATCGATGCCTTTTTTCCTCCCTTTTCGATATTCGGCTTCCATGAAAGCTTCCAATCCAGGATGAGCCTAAATTTTTCACTGTATCTGCCGGTTGCAGATGGATACCTCCCATTGACGGCAGCCGTACCACCGGGACCTTATATCTTCTTGTTAATAAAACTATCTCGGTTTTACTTGGGTTGATGGCGAGATCACTTCCGACTTCATTTAAGGGCTGCATGGTCAAAGATAGTACCTTTGGTGCCTTGAGAAAATCTTTTTTGTTGTCGGAGTCTATTTATGGTTTAGTAGAACGAGATCCACAATTTCTACATTAAATTGAAGATTTTATTTATCATAGTTAGAATGATCCGTTTGAGGTCAAATATGTATCATTTTGTTTAAAAACTTGTTTTGAAGACAATTTCATAACGCCGTTCTCAAAAAAATCCTCGTCTCTTTGGGCAAAAAGTTAGGACAGTCGACTTTTACAAGCTCAGAACCTCCTAACCAAGCACCTGGGCCTTCTGGCGAGTTACTATTAATATTTAAAGCTTGGTGTTTTCCTGACCGCAAATTTATTGTTGGAGTGTTAAGTCGAAGAGACCTAATCCAGATCGTCGTTTTCATCGGACTCCGACTCCTCATTTTTGGCTTCTTCCTTCTTTTTGGCAGCAGTGCTAGGACCAGCAGCTGGGGGAGACGCAGCAGCAGCAGCAGCAAACTTGCTGGGGTCTTTGATGAATTCCTGGAACGTTCTAAGCGACTACTGCCTTAGTAGAAGATTCCCTGCCAATCCCTTCAAACACTTACCAAAACCTTCCTGATCGTTAATCCTAGGTTGAGGAACATTTGGGGTGGCATTCCGCAATTTGGCCACCACCATTTTTACTTGACGTTGTATTAACCTATCCATTTTTCATTACCAGTTATAAACCGATTGAGAAATGGATTGATTTGGTTGCGATGCAGTAGCGATTCGCAGATGCAGACTGAGTTCACAAGGTTATTTTGCTTTAACTCATGTGACACTCAAACATAGAGCTTCATTGTGCAACCAGCCCTCTTTGAATGGTTCCAAAAGGTTTTTGTACAATGTCAAGCTTCAGGGCAATCGTAACATGGCTGTCGGTTTTCTTAAATTCTAATCGATTTTGCAGAGCTCTTGGTCAGAGTCGTATTCCGGACGGAATATCAAGTAAAATCGACAAGTAAATCGGCTAACAGAAATAGAGTTTCTCGAATGGGTTGTTATCAAGTACATCGATCTGATTTCAAGTATATTCCAAAGATTTAGACTCAGTGGCATTTTGAGAGTATCCTCGAGTGTCCAGATATTCCCTTCATAAGTAAAAGCACTGCCACTTTTTTAAATCCAGAACTCGCTTTCCATAAATGCAGGATCATATAAGGCAGGCTTTGTTTGTCCGGTTTCTAGTTGACCTCTACATACTTTAGATATTCAGCGTTGCATGTGAAATTAGCAGACATTAATGACTTCAGACTCAACGCCAATAAATCGATAGAAATGCGGAAAGATTTATGAGTCTCAGTATATGTATATGAGTATATGAATAAAGACTTGCAAAGACCTAACCAGATGCAATGCATTCGACGTACGCCGGCGGAAATGTTGCATGCAACGGATGCAACATGCCGCAATGATAAGGTCAGCAACACATACGCCACTCCAGCAAAGTCGCCGCCAAAGGTGCGCGGAAGACAGCACAGCTCACCTTCAAAGACACGCATGCATGCAACAACTACAACAACTCATGCCACTTCATATTAGTTAGTTTGCCGCCCTTGCAGCGGTGGCAAATACGCAGCGCACAACTCATAAATTATCGCACCTTGGCGCGTAGCATTGCCACCACTGCTCCAGCGCATTCCCATGCCGCAACAACGTTAGTGAAAATGCAATAACAACTGTCCGTCCGTGTGCGGCGTTGAGGTGGCAATGGCAAGACGCGGCAGGGTGGCGTTGTGATCATAAATCTTCGCATTTTACGAGCGTGCTGTGCCACATGCAACACGGCATACCCTGATTTATACACGAGTACGTGTGTGTGTGTATGTATGTGTCTGTGTCAGCACTGCAACGGTGGCCAAATGAGGCGAAGACATGACAGCCAAAGCGGCGACGTGTTGTCTAAAGTGCAACCTCAATCGCCAGTAGAAAATGTGCTGGCCTCGGGGGCACATTGGAGTTAGACAGCGACAGCACATTTAATGGGATAGGCGAGGTGTTGTAAGTGGTGTTGCAATGCTTATTATATGGTTGCCATTAAATTTTGTGCAACACACGAATATTAAGCGCTTTCATTTTAGATAATCGATTAGTTATTGGTTTTAGTAATACATGCTTCGTGAGCTCCATTGAGGTCGGTGGTAAAAATGATGAAACCATAATTTTATACCTAGAATATACATATTAAGTTCAGCACGAAGTGTGTTGCACACACAAGGAAACGTCGGAATACGCAAATTGATCTGAAAATTTTGAGACACCCTTTCCTTCGAAAGATGCTACTCTTTGGTCGGAACCGATACAGCCCACTTTAGGATATAGCGCCGTACAAAGTGACCGATCAAAGTCAAGATAGGAAGAGCGTTATAGCTTCGGTGAAACCGATTCTAACCTATTGTTATTGCTTGAACTTTAGAATCGCCAACTTTAATACAAGGATCTCAGACCTGTAGGAACTAACCTCGCTGTAAGGGTCAAAACCACAGCCGACGTCTCTTAGAATTCCCAACCATAATACATGGAGCTCTGACCAGTACAAGCTAAGCTCACTACTTCACGCGTTATGGGCTTTGAAGCCACAACCGAAGGCACAATATCAATTGATATTGTAACCGGGTTTCCAATAAGAGCGCTACAAAAGTAGTAGGGATATCAATGACATTCTTTATTCCTATGAAATTGCATTCGATCCCATTATGTATTGAACTTGATCTCTTTTGCATGATCACAACGGGCACGCTTGCAGAAGTCCAGAAGCTGAACTCAATTTTCGACGGTTTTCAAGCATAACGGCCTGCTGTAATTTCACGTTCGATACGCGTACGAAGAATATTAATCGTCGCTGGCTTGTTGGCATAGACCATAGAGTTGACGTAGCCCCCTGTAGATCGAGGCGGCCAATGGTCTGGATCATTTCGTGAGATAACACGTTCACCAAACTTGGTTTTTAATAAATCTATTGTGACCTTTGTTGTATGGCTTGTGGCGCCGTCCTGTTGGAACTACATATTGTCCAAGTCCATATCATCCTATTCGGGCCAAAAATTTTCGGCTATCATTGAGTGGTATCGATTTCCATTCACAGTAACGTGGCGATCTTGATCATCACGGAGGAAGTACGGCCCATAAACCCACCAAACCGTAATTTTTTCAATGCAATGGTGACTTATGGAGTCTGTGAATTGCTACATGACCAATAACGCAGTTTTTGCTTCTTGAGGAAGCCATTCGGCCAGAAATTAGCCTAATCGCTGAGGATGATTTTTCGATGAAAATCGATATCATTTTCAAGTTTTTACTCAGCCGAATTCCCGAACATACAACTATTCTGGTGGTCAAGCGGCTTCAGTTCTTGCGTCAATTGGATCTTGAAAGGATGTAGCCCTAGACCTTTTTCAAAATTATTGAAAAACCCGTTGTTTATTCACCATATAGGCTGATTCATATTTCTTTTTTTTTTTTTTTTTGTTTTGAGTCTTCGACAAACAAGAAAGTTTTTCATGCCACCTTTCCTACAAAAATATCTTAAGGAAATTCTCTTGTGATAATATCCAACATTTATACAATATAATTCGATCCGACTTTTCCAACGTTACATTATTTTGGACTCAGCCTTCTGGGAACTAAAACTAATTCTGCCTCATAGCGGATAAGTTAGAACACTGAGTTCATCGCACGTGAAAGATACAGATGAGTCTAGTTGTGAAACAAGACTAGCGAAGCGGCGTGTAGAAGTATTAAACAAAGATGATTAATCAATCTTCATTGTAATGTCTTCTTTTGGTTGGTTATGTGGTTGAAAAGGGGGACACAGGAGAGCCAAACGGTGACCACACTCAGAATGGCATTAGGCAAATTATGGTTTTGGAAAAATGACTGATTTTTTCCATCCTAGCTGCTCAATGCCTTCTCAATTAAAGAATAAAGAGCCGTGGAACATATTCCGTCTCCTCCGGCACAAAAATGGGCATTCGCAAAGGTAATGTTCCCGTGTCGTATCATCCTCCGAAAATGTTCTACGTTCCGACTTCACTTCGCACAGTTTCTGAAGGAGGGATTTCCTGTGGTGACACCTAGAATGTTAATAAGTTTCCACTTGCCTAAAAGTGGTACTTTAAAGGTCTGTCTAAAATCAACACAACCCCAAACTATTTCTGTGGTATGCCGTGTGTCGCTAGTATTTCAAGAACTGAGGTGCAACCCTTGAAGAGACTGAATAGTCTAAGGCAGTTAAGCGTATTTGTCTTTCCGGCTGCCTTCGAGCAGGTCAACTCGTCCGTCTTTTCGTTTCCTTTTACTCCCATACGATAGGGCACAAAGATGATTTTTCCAGCTCTCCAACTGGAAGTCTAGTACGTAATTGCATCCTTGCATAACTTAACGCATTGGGATTTAGTGTAGATGCTTCGGAAAGCCTTAATTTTCGCATGGTTGTTCACTACACAGTTCATAGGGTCGCTGTTCAGAGAAGAAATTCACATGGTACCCTTTGTTTTTCAGAATTTAGATTTTTGGTCTCCAAGACTGAAATGTAGTCATTTGTTCTTCTCGTTCCGTCTATGTTAAAAGTGTTTCCGTCTACTATAGAAGAAGCCCTCTTCGTTTCCTGTTGATCCGTTGGTGGATGCTTATGTAGAATTCGTCTTTGGTGCTGTCGACTTAGAACCCTTTCCTGTACCTGTTTCCCATTTGATCGGTCAGTGAGTAGTGGTATGTAGAATTGCCTTTGGATACACAAAGAACCATTAGTACAATCTACTCTACTGCGAAATCAAAAAGTTTTGTTTAATTCGACATGGATCTCCTTTTCTCAGTTGCATTGCCAATTTAGTCCGAGTTCTTTTACAAAGTCATTACACTCGGCTCGACCGTGCGCACAATGACATCGAGTCTAGCTTCAATAACCCAAAATGATGAGCCGGGTGACCGAAAGCATTACATAGTCTTCCTTCCTTTGTTTGGTTAAAACAGACTCCGATTGCTTTACTTGGCACTTAAATCTCTTTTAAAGCCATCAAACTTAATATCTGCGGGGCTTAAGGGTGGGAATTCGTGAAAGAGAACTGATGTGTTTCGAACACTCTCAGAGAAGTGGGCATGAAAGGGATCTTAACATTGATTTATTGTCAGGTCCATTCATTATTGTTGAACATTCTAGCTTCTCCAGAGTTCTTACTGACTGAGTTTAATTCTTTCACAAATTGGAGCTGAAAATCGGTTCCCAGTTCTTAAGTCTCTCATAGTCTCTGAAATTAAAGCAGGTGGTCCTATTGTGGTGAATACCACATAGAGATATCCATATCGCACTTACAGCTTTCATTTAAAAGAACTCTTCATTAACAAGTGAGTAAAAACTATAAGTTTTTTCGATGTTCCTATCCTAGACTACTCAAATTATAATCAAAGTTACTTTGTCTTCTTCACATCCTTTCTAAAAAGGAAGACATTAGACATTGCCTTCATTTTGGATTAAATATTTTTTTGAAATTTAAATTTTTATTTAAAACAAATCCTTCGGTTACGTCTTTTCGGCTCTCATTGCTAATCGAAATTCCAAATTTTCCAAAATTTAAAGTCAAAAGTAAGTCGTAAAGTTCTATTAAACTCCACATCTTTAACAAGAACTCTTTCTTCGAGCAGATCCACCTCAATTCAAAGAATAAAATGCGTTATTTCTCCAATTGCGGCTGTGATCCATGCAGTCCTGCAGCAACTTATATAAATTGCGGATCATACGAATATACCGCTTCATGCAAAACAGGCGGACCCTGCAATCCGTTTACTTCGCATGCATCTCGTGGGTTATTTCGGGTATGTGAACCCTGCAGTGCGCATGGCTGTTGTGGCGCCAGTAGACGTGCCACATCAGTTGGACCATGCGGATTTTCAAGAACTAACGTTACTTGTGGCCCCTGTGGCATGTGCGGACCGAGACCATGTAAACCTTGTGGACCCTGCGCTCAGTTCGGCTGTTTTGCAACTTGCCAATCTTGTGGACCGTGTAGTGCTGGCAAGTCATGCAATCCATTTGGTTTGCGAAGTTGTTGCGGCTCTTGCAATTCTTGTGGTCCATGTGGTCCTTGTGTTGGTTCGCGTTGCGGTTTGAACGGAACTTGCTGTTCTAATTTACCGTGCGGTTCATATAATCGTCGTGCTTGTTGCAGGCCGTGCGAATCCTGCGGTCCTTGTAGTCCATGCGGACCTTGCAATCAATTTGGATCTTGCAAATCGTGTGCTTCTGCGACTCTGAGAGCTTTTTGCAAACAATGTGTTCCACCCAAGCCGTTTAATCTTTGCAATCCTTGCAATCCATGCAATCCTGCGGCCAAATTTAGCTCTTGCGATCCTTGTGCACCTTGTAGACCGTGCACGCCCTGGGCTCCGTGTGACTCGTGTGCTCCCCCTTCCTGCTGCAGTCTACCCAGACGTACTTGCAGAGTTCCAGACTACACAAAGGAGTATCTGGCGGCTATCAGACGTTGCTGCTCGAAGACCGTGAAAAAAGTGAAGCGTGTGAAGAAAGCAAAAAAGCCGAAGACAGTCACAAATGAATCTGCTGTTAGCAAAAGTGATTTATCGCTCTGCTAATAACAGTAATCAGACGCGAAGCTACGAATGTTCGGCTAGTGAAAAATAGCAATAAAAATTTGTTAAAGGATAAAGGACATCAAAGGATCTTCAGTGAAATATATGAGCGCAGATTGAAATGCTTATTACATACGAACAGACATGCATACAAATAAAGTCACCTATAATTTATATGTATGCATGTCTATTTATGTGTGTATGTTTAGCATACAGCCGTGACACATTTACAACCAGTCACGGAGTCATTAAAAAAGTCCTTTGCTGTTAATTTTATGATTTCTTTTTAATATTTTCTTGCGCTGACAACTTAATGCCAGCCAAAAAAAAACTGTAAAACATTTGTCAATTGAAATCTTTTAATTTTAGTTAAACAACTTTTACGATCGCACACACTTACGCAAATTCATATATGCATATATAAAAATACATATATATATACATGTACGTGTATGTGTCGTGTGTTAAAAGATTCACTTTTTATTATTGTACTTTGAGTAATAAAATTGTAAAAGGTGTGAAATGCTCAGCTTGTTAATTTCGATGCAGCAATAATTTTCTAACAAACACACAGACACACGCTCCTACTCACACGCACACACTCAAGCAGTCTTATGTCACCTTGGTGACTGCCGTAAGTGTCCTTGCATGTTTTATTGTCACATGAAATTTGTTGCATAATTGACAGCTGAATGTTTTGTTGCATTCATGTGGACCACCTGGCCAATGCTCGTAAACTTTTTAACACACTAATTTTATGACTTCACCTTAGAAAGGTCCTTAGGTGACACATTGCACATAAATATTTAACACAATTACATATGCTTAGATGTCTTTTTAATTGTTTGTTTAAATATCATGAGGAGCTTGTCATCTCTGTTTATTTCAAAAAGCTGTCTACCAGCCGAACTTACTAGACCTTTGCGATCCGCAAATGATGCTGCAGACAAGACGATTTCCTTAAAAAGACTAAATGGGAACATTTCTCCTTTGTTCTCTCAGAAATAAAGAGAGTTGTTGTCAGCCTAATAAAGTTAAAAGATATACATATCTTATTTCCTTTGCTTACCTTATGAGGTTTCAATTCAAATTCTGCATACCTTTCCACTTATTAACACGCTCATGTAAGATTTAAAAACGCGGTTTTCCAGAAAAGTTGCTGAAAGTTTCAATTTGAGTCAACTGTTAGTCAGGAAGCAAAGAACTGCAAAAATCGAAGCTTAAAGCAGCAACAGTGGCAGATGCAAATGCCTTTGTACTTTGTCAGCCACTAATAAAGGAAAGCTTCTGTGCGATTATTTCGTTCACCCGGCCAAATCCTTACAGTTCAGGTTCGAATTAAGAGTTTAGAAGCCTGGAAACAGCTTATGATTACCTGCCAATCCCATCAAACAGACAGCACAATCTTCCTAAGAGTCAGAACACAAAACCTGCATGGCTTTTTTTTCTTTAAAAACTCGTTGAATACTTGCATTATTTGGACGATATTTTTGACAATTGGTCTGCCAGGGCATGATGCATCTTTGACATCCTATCTTTTGGAATTTTTTTGAAAAAACAAGGATTTTTTTTTTACCAGACATAACATTATCCAAGCGAAAGGAATATAACGACAATCTCTCGAAAAACTTAATCAGAAAATTTCAAAATACAAGTGAAATTTCTTTTACCCACAAAGCGACCAGCATTTGTGACACCAACCTGTCCATAGAAACTTGATTTTGAGAAATAGAAATCTTCCACTGTTTGATCTTGACAGTTTCCAAAACGTCATAATTTTTCCAGGCTTTTTTAATACATGGAGAAGGGCTATAATCTTTAAAAGGCTGTTCAGCTACTGTCATAAGAACCTCTGCAAATTTAACTTCTGTCTAATTTAGACTTTTGCTGCTATCATTAAACTCCTAGCTATCATTGGACATATCTAGTATAAGTAGCTCGACAGTGTGACAGTGAGCTAGTAAAAGATAATTTCTCTAATTTTTCCGCTCGGCAGATCTTTACCATATAGTTTAATCAATATAAATATCCCACAGTTACATTGAACATCTATAGAGACGTTATCATCGCCAGAGATTTTACATAATTTTACTCTCTCTTATCATTATTATCAATAATGCTGAGGGCATCAGGAATAATTTTGTAGCAACTCATGACATACACAACATTTATTCTGTCTGTAGCATAAAGATGAAATAAGGGAGTTTTATCGTGCGCCAACATTAAAAACACAATGGTGGATTTTTTGTAGAATACACTGCAAAGCACTATTTCGCCAAGAATATTTTGAACGAATTCCATGAACTCAATTTTCGTGTACTTTTTCCACAAAGTCAGTATTGACTCTTAAAGCTTGAAGTTTATTGCTAAAGACCAATGACTTCAAACAACCCCAGAAGTGTAGTCTAATCTAATTAAATCACAACTTCTTTGCGGCCATTCAATGTCACAATTCCTTGAAATAATCATAACTTCAAACTTTTCTCGCAATCATTCGCTTTTTGCACGTCCTATGCGGCTGGTGGCCCCATCTTGTTGGAACCAGATGCTGTGAAGATCAACTTCCGCCAACTGCTATAAAAAGTACATTATCATCGATCCATACCGCTCTCCAGTGACAGTAACAAATCATTTCGAAAGAAGTGCAGACCGTTGATTCCACCAGACCAGAAACTACACCAAACTGTCAATTTAGATGAATGTAATGGGGAATAATTTAACTTGTGGATTTTCTTCGCACAAGAATTTTTAGAAGATTTATTTGGTGTACTACTCAGTTGAAAGCGAGCCTTGTCAGATAAGATGATTTTCTTTAAAAACTCGTTATCGTTTTCACGTTGTTCCAAGACAAAGTTTTCTCTTCAGTTCTTGAGTTAGAACAATTTTATACGAATGCAAGCCCAAATCCTTTCGCAAAATCCGTCAAAAGTGGTTTAAGCGGGTATTCTACTCTAGAATTTTGAAAAATTCGATTTCTTTTTTATATATTTAAAGTTTAGACCTTCAAAAATATGACCTTGGAAGGATTTTTCAAAATTCGACTTATTTTTGGAGGTATAGCCGATTTTGTGAGGTGGCGTCCGTGTTCACTAGAATTGTCTCCTAAACTTTAAACGCGTTTTTCTCGAACTCAAGTTCTATACAACCGATTTACTTAAAATTTTGGGTGAATCTTTTTTATATAATACTTTATCGTTCCTACCAGCATCGTGTCAAAATTTTTGTTTTTAATATTTAAAAAAAATTCAGGGATTTCAAAAAAAGGCGTAAAAATGATTTTTATTTTCAGGCAGTCGCCATTTTTCAAAAACAAATTTTTTCGTGTTACCGGACTATAACAGCATTCTTACTGATTCAGAATTGCTTTTGATGTTTTACAGACCACCAGGAGCGTCAGGATCAATGTCACCAGGATGCGCCATTTTTTTTTTTACATCTGTCTCTACCCCCCTCTAATTGTTTTAATTTTTATTATTTTTTTGTAAAATTTGTTTTCTGTATTCTTAAGATATCAATAAAAACCATAAAAAAATGGATAGTAAAAATATTTTGATTTCTAGAGTAGAATACCCCCTTCAAGCAGTCCTACTCTCGATGTCACTTGAGAACGGCGACCAGCTTCAGTATTTATACAAGCTTGACGTAAAATGCGCCAAGTCGTTGCTTGCTTGCTTAACGTGGTCTATTCGGTCGAATATTATGCAGTAATGAATGTTAGGTGTCAAGATGGTTGACGCTCTTGCGAACAGTACGATCAGTAGGCCGATTATGTTGACTATAAGTTGAGCGAAGCACGAGAAATACAGTCTTTACAAATAAAGTTGAACGTTATTCAGGCGTAAGTTTTTCCATCATGAAATGCCAAACAATGCTGAACAAAAATGACATGACGGCTGAACACGACTCACCCGTGATCTGTCAAAAAAGTAAAGTTCTTTTTTGTAATAATATGTAGTGGGTTGAATGTAATTCTATTGACATAAAGCTGTACCACTAACGATGAAACCCGGAGTTTCGTTAACATGGCTGCTGTCAGCTCTAAAATCCAGTCAAGGGCGTACTCGGACCAAGCCGATTTCGAATTTATTTTAGAAATTGTCCTAGATTCGTACATAACCTTTTAATTTCTTTTTATTAGGTATTAATTATAACATAAAGAATTTTCCTGTCATCTAGGCTTGCAAGGCCGATAAGAATGAGTCATCTCAACTTTTGTCTATTTACCTTGCAACTGCGTAGTTTTTTTTAGAAGAAGTCAACTAAATATGTTTAAATACTTGAAAATAATCACCCAACCCCCTCCGAAGCCATTAATTCGCTTCGCTACAATTTCATAACCAAGAATGACTCCCTTCTTCATACACTCTTCTTGTCACAAAAGCTGAAATCAACTCACTGCATTGTGTGCGGACTGGGGAGTGTCACCTTCTGAGCATTTGTAGCGCCACAAGATAATGCGAATGTGCCACGCATTTCACAAGCAAGCACAATAAATCACCGGCCGCTGGAACAATGCATATGCGCAGGCGCTTAAACAAGAAAGGCGACAAAAATTCAGCGTAAAAGTGAACTGCGCAATAAAAAGAAAAGAAAGAAAACTCAACGATCGAGATCTTGAGGCGAAGTGCCTCAATGGAAATGGCAAAATGTCACAAGTGAGCGGCAGGCAGGTATGTGTAAGACGAAGTGCGGGGTAGCGGATGGCTAGCGGTGCTATTACTGAGGCAAAAGGGCGATTTTGTGCAGAGCGAACTCAAAGTTTTTGCGCATTTGCCAATTGTGGCAAGCATAGTATATTATGAGTGTATAGGTATGTTGGTAGGTTGGCATAATCAGCTATGAAATGTAGCGTGATCGCATTTAAGCCGAAACTGTAGCAGATCAAATAAAGCAACCCCTGCATCGCGTTAGGCCTGTTGAAACAGCACCCTGCATAGGCATGTCTACACCAAAGTGTGTATGTGTGTATATTTTCATACGCCCGTGAGGGTATTTTGCCAGGCATTCCTACACAACTGGTGCAAGGTATACACATACAAACATACAGACATCTGTGTCTTCCAACCAGCCGATCAACTGGCTGCTTATGCGACCACCTGGCAAAACAAGTTGTTACTTGTCCGCTGCAGCTATGCTGGCAACAAAAGCAAATGGATAAGTTTGAGCAAAAAATCAAATTAGCAACAACAATAGCGAATTTGCAATACAACAATAGATAGCTTCGAGGCTCCTTGCGTCGCTGCAGGGAGATTAGCCAAAGCAGTTAGTTGCAAGTAGTAGCGGTCCAGCGGATAGTGGGACAAAATGCAGTAATTGGTGAACATAAATTTAAATTTTTAATATTTTCTAACCAAATTTTTTATAGGCTGATTTTACGCGAAGCAGTTTTTGGGTTATCGATCTGAAAATATCTATACTTTCTTTTTTCCTCAAAAATATAGTGTGCTCATTGGTCGAAATTGGTGACATCGAACACTATAAGATATAGCTGTCATACAAACTGACTGATTTAAATTGAGTTCTGAAATGGAAAACTTTTTTAATTGGTGATATATCTTTATGAAATTTGGAACCGTTTACTGTTCGAGGCAACACTACAATCTCTGAATAAACTGTTTAGATCGAACCACAATAGCATATACATAGCCCTCATATAAACTGATCTCAAAATTTAAACTTCAAAAAAGTACAAAAAATCGATTTTTTGAAAGTCCTACACTGGTCTGTGCCATTGGAGACTTACAACAAAATATGACAAGGGTTGCCATCTTATAATTTTTTTGCCATAAATTGACAAAAACGTAATCATTAAGTCAAAGATATTTTTGATCAATGTGGAATAGGTCAAAATAATATAAAATTTTGAAAAGAGTGGCATCTTTATAAATTTGTATATACATTTTTCAAAGAAATAAATAAAGTTTATCAATAATTGGTTCCAAATTAGAGCATATTTCGGTAGTTTTTTTGCTTAGAGTTGCCATCTGCGATAAATTTTTTAAATTTAATTTTTAAATTTTTCAAGTATTTCTATAGTACATTTTTTATTAGTACATGCGAATAGCGAATTTTGGAGGTATTACACTGGTATAAGGCTTTAAGATGAGACTTATAACAAATATTTAAAAATATAGGGTAGCCACCATATTATTTTTTATGCCACCAGATAATAAATTAAATTAAATATTTTAATAGTGACATCAACAAAAAATAATCTGATCAATTACATTTTTAAAATGGGTTGTCACCTGTATGAAATTTTAAAAAGCTTTAAGCTTAAAGCAAAAAATGGTCTGATAAAATAAGGTTTTGAGAGAGGTTGCCACATGTATAAAATTTTAAAATTTAAATTTTTAAGTTTCCAAAGATTTTTCAAATACAATTTTCTGTAATACATCCGATTTATTGATTTTTTGAAGGCCTTACACTGGCTGGAGTCCTCCTCTTCTAATATAAAATATAATTTAAAAAGCTTTGCCACCCTTTTTCATATAATTAAATGATGAAATAAATTAGATTTTTCAATATAAGCGTGAAACTAAAAATTAATACGGTCAAAGGCATATTTGAGAAGTGTTGCCAGTTGTGTTAAATTTGAGAAGTTAATTTTGACATTTATTTATAAATTTTCAAAGGGTTTCTTAAGATACAATTATCGGCAAAAAGGTTGCCACCTTATAAATTTTTATATTACTAAAAAATACATAATTGATTTATTTAACTTTTCATGTTTCTATGTAAAATACTAATTCAGTTTACAATATTTTTGAGAACAGTTGCCACCTGTGTTATATTAAAAATTTAAAAATAAATTTTGGATATTTTAAAGTACCCTTTAAGAGAAGGTCTAAGATAAAATATACTTTTTAAAAGGGTTGCCATCTGTCAAATTTTAAAATTTACTTTTAAATTATCTAAAGAGGAACAATTATCGGTAAAACACACAAAAATAACATTTTTTAAAAGTTCTCTACTTGCCCAATCCATTAAAAGGAGACCTACATATAATGAAATATGTACATTATTGTATTTTTGATATTTTATTTATGCATATATTTGAAAAAGGTTGCCACCTTATAAATTAGTGTACTCTTTAAAAATAAAATATTTAATTACATCATTAAATGTTTCAATTTTAAAAGAAATTCGGTTTAAAATATTTTTGGGAAGAGTTTACACCAGTGTTAAATATAAAAAATTGACATAAAATTTCAGATACACATTTTACAGTATAGGTTTCGGTAGCGCTAACCCTTTAAGAAGAGGTCTACAATAAAAAAATATTTTTGAAGAAGGTTGCCACCTGTTTTAAATTAAAAAGTAAATATATTTTTAATTGTCAAAAAATTGTTTATTTCATTAAAAATTTCAATTTAAAAGTGATAATTCAGTTTAGAATATTTTTGACTAAAGTTGCCACTAGTGTTAAATATGAAATTTAAAATCTAAAAATTAGATGCATGTTTTAGAGTACAATATTTGGTAAGCCTAACCCTTTAAGAGGAGGCCTACAATTAAATATATTTTTGAAAAGGGTTGCCATCTGGGTTAAATTTTAAAATTTATGTTTTAAATTCTCAAAATTTTTTCAAGGTACAATTGTCATAAATAAATACATATTATTGATGTTTTGTAATTCTGATCTGATCTGGTCGAGATTTATAATAATTTAATATAATTGCAGTAAGCTATCATCTACAAATTAGTGAGGAAATATTTTAGTAGTATATCTCATATATTTTTCTTCATATTTGATATTTTTTTATAAAAAATCTAACAACAACAAAAACAAAATTTCTTAGAATAAATAATGGGTAGTCAAAAAAGTCTTGTGGTATTTTTATTGAATCAATTCGTGTGGCACCCATACATCGAGCTTCTTAGTGACTTCAAGCTTCTTCAAATGGTTTATAACGGTTTAATGACCGGTCTCTTTTGACCAATTCAGCGATTTTATCACAATTTTTGACCACAGGCCTTCCGGAGCGTGGCGCATCTTCGACCATCTCTACACCAGAACGTAAACTTTGAAACCATTGTTGTGCGGTGGAAACGACTTAAAAGAAACGACATTCAATCAAACATGTGTTAGCGCGTGATATGAGCTTTTCAAAAGGGTATACTATGACCCGATGCGACGAATAAAACTAGAACTACGCGCTTTCAGCACCAACTAGCAAAAATACCGCAAGACTTTTTTGACAACCTAATATATACAGCGTCCATTAAAACCCAAGCATGTCCACACCACTGTGCAAACATCGATATGTGATACACCAACAATGCAAAACCGTAACAGACAGTTAGGCAGGATGAAAACAGACAAACTGACAGGCAAACAGACAGCAGCGTGCAACAATTACCGAGAACCATGAAATTTACACAAAAACACTTTTTCAATTTTCTAATTTACTGCCAAACAAAATTGATGCTGATGCCCCGGTGTTGTTGTTGTAGCATTTTCCAAAATCTGTGCCGGCGTTGAGTGAACGGTAGAAAAAAGGACTTTAAGCCAGCGGGGTTGCGGAGCAGCGTACTTAGCAGCAATTGATCCGCCTACACCAACACACCTACATACCTACGAAAATGCAATTACACGCAGCGCAGTTGTTGTTATTACTATTGCTGTTGTTTGTTGTACGCATGCAGGTAGCAGCGGTGCAACGCGTTTATGGCTAATCCCCGAAAATCGCCTACAAAGCAGGATGAGCAAAAAAGGACGCTTGCAAAACGCGGCTTGGGAGAGTGTGTGTATGTGTGCAGGAAGCGGTATGCGGTACAATAAAAGCAACAACACAACAACAAGCGTGTTGCACACCGGTGGAAGAAAAAGTAAAACTAAATGCGGCGTAGGATGTGTTGAAGTGTTTGAAACACCTGGCCGCGATCCTTATGCAGGATGCATAACAAAGGCCGCTCGCTTTGTTGTTGCTTGCTGCTGTTATTGTTGTAGCTGCTTTGTGCTGCCGGTAATGAGTTATGAGATTTTCAGCAAACACCGGTTGGCTGTTATTAACCGTTTTGTTGTTATTTGTTTGATGCTGATGCCGAGGCTGTGTTGGTGGCACAAACACACACATACATACATAGGAGCATGTGGCATAAAGGTGCTGAGCGCGTTCGTGGAATGTTGGTAGCATAAAGAGATGTTTTTTTTATGGTTTTAGCCGAATTTTATGATTCGATTATAAAATATATTTCAAGTAGGAGAATGACAGTAGTGTTATTGCAGGCGTTGGAGAATGAAAAGTTAACAAAAAGATAAAAAAAAAAAAATTAAAAATAAAAATTTAGAAAAATAAAAAAAGTCAGAAAACAAAATCAGAAAAAATTGGAAAAATATACAAAAAAAATTGGAAAAATTGGAAAAATTGGAAAAATTGGATTTTTTTTCAGGAAAAAAATAGAGAAAAAAATTTAAAAAAAAATATATAATCGACAATAGCACACTCTAGCAGCTGCTCGAGTCGCGCACAGCTCAAAACTACAACAAAAAGTTTAATAAAATTGTGCCACAATAAATATTGACGCGTGTTGCAACATCAAATATGAGCCACTAACCGCCACCGTGTAATCAGCAGCGCTTACATACATGCACACATATATAACTGCCGCCCTTCAATGAGCACTTTGCCGCCACCGCTTTGCTATTGTCATTGATTTTCCACCGAAAAGACATCTTCAAATCCATTAGCATTGTGGCCCTAACTCTCAACTTGGCAGCGTATCGATCATATGCGCGTCTTAAACAAATACAATCTCACAATAAATACTAGTGAGCGGTCAATTGTTAATGCACCGCCTACTTCCTTTCTTTTGTCACATTTCTTGCGCCACTTTCTTTGCTGGAATCGTCTATTGATTCATCTTCTGACCTTCTTCTTCTGCTTTCACATGCAACTCGACGTTTTCGACGCGCTTTTGAAATAAAACTGTCAATGTTGCATGATTTATTAGCATATGCATATTATTGTTGTCGTTGTTGTACAGTTAGCATGCACAGCTGGCCGAGGGAAATTAATCGATTTGGCTTAGCTCTCGGTATTTAGGCGAATGTCTAAAGGCACTTTTGTCTGCCATTATGTACTTAAATGATATATTAAGGCATTTGGGGCTAAGAACGAAATGAGGAACGATGCTGAGCATTTATGAAGTACCGTTAATGAGGTAGAAATGTCATGGTAATCCAGTATTAATATATTATACTAATATTAATATTAGTGGGCGACCATACAGCAGTTCTGTGGTGCCGATAAAGATGAAAGATACAGTCACCGGGACCTTTCAAATATTTAAACATATTACCAAGTTTTTGGTCAGTATTAACCATTTATCCCGACATAGTAGACTGCTCTATTTTTGCACTATTCCACAGCCAGCTTCTAGCGCACATTGCCGGTTCTGCGACAGGAAGCCTGAAACTTCAGAATACCTGCTGATTGACTGCAAAGCAATCTGCAAACGCAGGATAAATGCACTTAGATCCATGTTTCCAAATAGAGATCACATCGCTTCACTAGCACTTACCAGAATGTTGAACTTTATCAATATGCTGGGGCTAGGTGAGTCTTTGTAATTTAGGTGAGGGCACAATAGAGCAAAGGTCTATTCAATCTTATCAAATCTATCACAAATACTTAGTTTCCTCAATGAAACTGAAGTCTAGCCGTTTTTCGTAGTTCCTTTTTTATACTTATGTCATAGAACTTAGGCGAGTTTCCCAAACGAGCCTTATTAGGACTCCGAAATCTGAGTAAGACTAACCTTTTCAACTTCTTTGAATCCTCACCGTATGAGTAGATTATCGTCATGTGAACTGCGAACTACTATAAGAGGAATGCTTTCTCTTTTTGCCCCCAGAGAAGCCAAAGTCAGTCAAGGCTCTACCCAGCAATAAGGGAGATGGTTCCACCTCATCATCATACAAGGTATTTGTTGATATTAGCAAGAAATCGCAATCGCGTTGCAATCTAATTTTAACGTCACCACATCATCTTTGCTAAAATAAAGTAAAAGAAACAAAGTCTTTTCATTTCAGACAGGCATAAAAATCTACCTGAAAAGTTGATGATCAGAAACTCCTCGTCCCCAACACAGAGCAGCTGATACTACTTAGCCACAGCGTAGTTTTCGACGCGCATCTCGGCGCACAGCGGTTCAATACTGAGGACAGAATCTCCAACTAACGAAGCGGCCCCAGTAATCGCTATGTCTAATAGGTCGATTGACCATCTCCTTCTGACAATACCACCACATCTGGAACTTGAGCTCCATCAATTAAGCATCCGTTGGGAGGATCCTGTTAACCATGCTTTCGAACCCATAGCATAGCTTATGGTTGATTTAGTTTCACAGAGAGGAACGGCTGACTTCACATTTAGCGGCATCAGTGCTTGTTGATAAGACTCCACGGTTCTCTCTTATTGCCCTCCAATCATGCGTGGGTATTGTCGGTTTACAGTATTTTAAAATCTACTCAATTTCACTAGCAGAGGTCGATGCTGCCAGCAGTCGTAGTCGAGTTCTACGGCATAGCGAAAGGTCTGCTCTGTCCACAGCCTTTAATCTGGTACCGTTCCTTAGCTTTCACACCTGAGAGACTGATCGTTCACCGGCACTTCTAATGAGCGTATGAAGCACATGGAATCATCCGGCATTATAGATGGCCGCAGCTACTCTCTTCCATTATTCTCGGGGGATAGATTCGTCCCTACTGCAGTCGATCACGCCAAGCTCAATTGAGCGCAGCTTCCGTACGCGGTCTTTTATCAAGGAGCGCTTTCGCGATCTTTGTCATCCGGTTTTTGTCCTGTCAATTTTGCCTTAACTCAGCTGCTTCTTGGCTCACTTGAGTGTGTTAGCATGTTGCCCAGATACTTACTCAACGTGCTTACCACCGGAACGTTTCATGATTTTGGCTGTTAAGCCGGTGTCTGCTTTCTACCACTCCATTCACTTTCTAGTACTCATGATCGTTGTAGAATAGAAATGTAAGATCTCATTTGGCTTCAAGGTTTATAAAAAAATGTTTTGTTTTGTCTTTTAAAGACAAAAGTAGACGGTAACTTCACTAGATCCAGAGCTCATTCAAGCATTATTAGGATATTTCTATGAAATGCATGGTCTTGTCTCCCAAAAAGTAACTAGCAGGAACTTGCGAACTCAATTTTTTTATATAGTTTACGTCAATGAAATTTTTTCGAAAGATACTAGGTATTCATTCATTACGGATTTCTCCGCATCTAGGGTTAATGAAGTTTTAAGTAATTATACAATTTTAATTTCAGGCCTAAATAAAGTAGATAAAACAGTTTCAAAAATGGTTACCAATGTGGAAACCCTGGAACAACGAGCTCTGGATGTTAGTACCTAACTTAGTTTTGCTTTAGGATTTTCGGAGCTGAATGGAAATAAGCCTCTAAAAAATGAAGATATCTACAAATTCAGGGTAATTTCTGTATATTCGCGGAGTAAGCTGATCTACATACAAGTATTTCTCATGTTTCCTCGAATGTATAAACTTGTCAGTGAATGTATGACCTCCTTAACGAAAGGATTATATTGACTCTCTTAAACTCTGCGGTGTAAACAACCCTCTGTACCTATCTATTCAGCAGTAATCCCTCGCAATCAACGATTCTACGGTAAGATCTTAGTCCTCAAAATATGTATGATTACTATTTCTTCATCTACGTCATTATATCCCGACCTGTTTATATGAAATTTGCCACGAAGATTGTAACAACCAGAAGAAAAAGGTACCCATTAATATATATTTGTAGATGATAAGTGAGATGAGCTGCGGCAATATAGTCTCTCAGTCTTTGAGATATCGATTTGAAATTGTGCAATCGTATTTTTATCTTCAAGAAGCTGCTTATATGTCGGAACCATCGGTCTTTTATAGCATATAGCTACCTATGCTACTCTTGTAAGGATTTTTTTTTATTTTTTTGAGATATCTTCAGAAATGTGGGGTTGGATTATTGTACAATAACGTTGCTCAGAAGATTTTTTTTTTTTTTTAATTTAGGTAATTGAAGCAGCTCAAATGATAGTAGCTTCGTCTATGAGCTCTGACCGAAGAGGAGTTCATTCTAGTACCACGTGTTGCAGGAGTCATTGAAGTTCGCTTTAATGTGCCACACAGCATGGCTCTTCGTGGTAGTTGCAGCTTAATACCTGAATGAGGGAAGATCTGACCTTGTATCAGTTCAATCAATTATCTTCGCAATCGGATTTGAGTGCCACGGGGTAGCGCTAAATTCAGTAGGTACCCACGTTAAACCAACCAGATGTTTTCGTAGAGTAGAATTAAAATTTCTCACAATATTTCTGTAATAACGGCTAATATAAAGACAAACCTCACATTTCTGTCAATATTGACTCCAACGGATGATACCGATTTCTAGCTCCATGGGTATGTAAACAAGTAAAATTGCCGCATGTGGGACGTAGAGTAACCTGAAGAGATTCAAGAGCTGCCATTTCATCCAGAAAAAACAACGGTTTGGTGTGGTTTGTGAGACGGTGCAATCATCGGTCCATATTTCTTCAAATATGATGCCGCTAAGAACGTAACCCTCAATGGCGACCGACTAGTTGATGCCTGAAATTGAAGTACATGATCTCGGCGAAATTTGGTTTCTATAAGTCGGCGCCACTTTCCACACGTCGCATCAATCAATGGATTTATTGAGAGAACACTTTGGTGACCATATAATTTCACGTTTTGTGCCAGTCGATTAGCCACCAAGATCGTATGATATCACACCGTTAGACTTTTTCCTTTGTGGATATGTAAATTCTAAAGTCTTTGCGGACAATCCCGCTTCGCTTCAGGTCTCGGAGCAAAACATTACGGGTGTCATTCGCCAGTTACCAGTCGAAACGCTCTAACGAGTTATCTCGGCGAAATTTGGTTTCTATAAGTCGGCGCCACTTTCCACACGTCGCATCAATCAATGGATTTATTGAGAGAACACTTTGGTGACCATATAATTTCACGTTTTGTGCCAGTCGATTAGCCACCAAGATCGTATGATATCACACCGTTAGACTTTTTCCTTTGTGGATATGTAAATTCTAAAGTCTTTGCGGACAATCCCGCTTCGCTTCAGGTCTCGGAGCAAAACATTACGGGTGTCATTCGCCAGTTACCAGTCGAAACGCTCTAACGAGTTATCGAAAATTGGACTCAACGGATGGACTATCTAAGTCGCAGCCGCGGCCAACATTTGAAAGAGATAATCTTCAAAAAATAATTGCCAAATAATGTTCTTTCGAAAGATAATCAACACTTATTGTGAAGTTTATATGCTTTTTCCTTGAAAAAGTAAGGAACCTCAAAATGGATCGACCTTTAGATAGTAAATGTGGATATAACTAGAGCATCGCGCTGGCAACTGAATAAGCTACTAACTCTACCACACTCTAAACAAAGCAAACATTAATGAAACTAATGAAATATTATAATCCATTCGACAAAAAAGGGAAAGGCTTTTCGCTCACCAATGCCGGATACACAAAAATTAATTCGACCAAAGCAAATCTGATTGATTATTAAACGCATGCAAATGTTTATTTTGCTCGCAAAGCTTGGCAAACTCATAAAATATGTGACATTTTTTGTTGTAATCCAAATACAAGTGAACTCGCTCAAATATGCAAGAGCGCACGATACACAAATAACGGCATATTGCATATTTGTGGTTATTAATATTTTCATTTAAATAATTTATGTTTGTGGCGCGCATAGAAAGAGGTTTTTTGAGTGCCTATTGGCTTAGCACGGCTCGGCGCGCCTCGGCTTATGCTTTGGCTGCAGTGGCGAGCGGGCGTGGTGCAGTTGGCCTGCAGCCACAAAAACTTAATTGGCTTGACCGAAAGTAAACAAAAACACACGCGCTAACAGGCAGGTAAATAAATATTGACGTAAACGGGTCGCTGGTTGTCGGGCGCAGGGTGGCAACGGAGCTGCTCAAAAATGCAAGTGAGCGAATGAGCAAATAAGCAAACAAACAAACAACATGTTTGGCACGGTACTTATAGGAGAGAGGGGGAGGACGGTTAAACAGTCGACAAGTGATAGCGGCAGCAAATAAACAAACAAATACATGTGCCTGCATGTTTGCACATAGAGGTGATGTTAGGAAAAAGTTTCGGAAGACAAGTAGGGTAGGTCGAAATACGGATGGGAAAGAATCTTATAATACTTTGTGCTTTGGAGTCAAGTCTGTTTATTGATTGTTGGTATCTAAAAAGTTTTGGTTTTTGGACCTTCATGCCGAAACGGTTCTGAATTTTACTCTCTATATATGAGATTCTGAAGAATCCCACTTTACCGAGATCAAGATGTGAAAGAAGAGGTCTGAAGGGAGAATACGCATTTCCGACTTAATCAAGTGTCTTTTACATTATCCCTTCGAAGGCGACTTGAAACTTTTGGTATCATCCATTTTCGGCCTTCGAAGAATACCAGTTTACCGATATCCAGATGCAAGGAAGAGGTCTGAAGACGGAGAATACGCATCTCCGATATAATCAAGTGCCTTCGGAGGCGACTTGAAATTTAGTATCATTTATTTTTCGGACATTATCAAATATGAGCTGAGAATGGTCTTAGCTGAGTTCTCGAAATTTTCTCAATAATGGACCAATATGGTTTCAGCGGATCGGATCAGTTTGATCTAAACTTTTGAAAAATTTGTCCGAGCAGAGATCAAGGAGGTCATTTAGGACCATCTATGCTTTCGGAAATCATTATTGCACAAACAATAGACATTGTAAGAATGTCCATGAAAAATGAAGAAAACAATTTAGGCTGAGCTGATTTATATGGGAACCCAGTAGTGTTCTCAGGTCTCTCAAAAATGGGCTAGTTTGGTCTGAGTAGAGCTCCAGGAAGTAGCTTAATAAAAGCTGATAATGAACTACTTGATTTAAGCTGAGCTCCAGAAGGTCTCTCAATAATAGATCAATTAGGTCTAAGCAGAACTCCAAGAGCTCTTACAAAAATGGATCAACTTGGTCTGGGCTGAGGTCTCTGAAACATAGACCAATGTAGTCTGAGCTTAGCTCAAGGAGGTATCTCAAAAATATATTAGTTTAGTCTGAGCTATTTCAGTTTGCTCTGAGTTGAGATCCAAGAGGTCTCTGATCCAACCAACCATGAACCAACTCTTGAAGCATAGTTCACAAAGACTTTCTAAATTGAACAATTCGGCCTGAGTTGAGCTCCAGAAGGTCTCTGAGTAATATATTAATTAAACCTAAGATAAACTCCAAGAGCTCTCACGATAGTTGAATAATCTGAGGTAAGGTCTCTCAAACATAGACCAATGTAATCTGAGATGAGTTCAAGGATGTATCTCAATGATAGATCAGTTTGGTCTGAGCTGAGCTCCAGGAGGTATCTCAAAATTAGTTCAGTTTGGTCTGAGCTAAGCTCCAAGGGGTCTCTGAGATCATAGAAATGTAAATTCGATAACTTACAGAGTTTCCGCGGAAATTGTATCTGGAGCTTCATTAAGAGTTCTCAAAATAATCAACTGCCTGCCCTAAGGATCAATTGCTTAGTTAACAAAATTGAAAAATGCTTTTGGAACATATTAAGCACGGGTATAAACATCTTACAAATCACACAACATGTCACAAGCACATCACCTTAAGCTCGTCTATAGCAATCGTGTGCAATCGCTCAGCGAGTCGTTATGTGGGTTTGATAGTGAGGTGGGAAAATTATATGTTAACAGAAAAAAACAACAACATCGTCATAAAATCTCACGCGCAATTTCATCTTTTGCCACAAAATTGTTTGCTTTGCCCTGATTGCTTCGGGCGCTTGAACAAAGTCTACAAAATACTTGAACTATGAGTGAGTATGGATTTCTGAGTACTTATGTACATACACTCGAATAGTACATACTGATGTGTTTTGGGAGTTGCTGAGACGGCTGTCACGGTTATAGCTTGATGTTAGCTGTTTGCAGCAGCGACGAAAAAACTTCCCTGATATTTTAGGTTCAACGCAAATTGCCTGAATAATTGATATTTTTGTTAGGTAGCTCATGTATGCTCGATTGTAGGTGAGGGTTTCTAATGTATGTAATATTATTATTAGTATTAGTACATACATACATAGGTATATCTTAATTTCAGTATATGTATATAGAGTATGATATAAGCCAACAAACCGAAATTAAGGGGGTATTTTACTCAAGAATTTTTAAAAATTCAATTTTTTTTTCATATGTGACCTAGTCTACGAAAAGGGGGCTGTGGTGTAAAAAAAAAAAAAAAATAAATAAAAAATAAAATAAAAAAAAATAAAAAAAAAATAAAAAAATAATGAAAAAATGACTTTTTGACACCTAAGCCCCCTTTTCGTAGACCAGGTCACATATATTTGAAGTTTAGACCCTTAAGAATATATCCTCCAAAGGATTTTTAAAAATTACTTGAGAGCTACAGTTGCTTTAGAGACGCAGTACCTGGCCCGGTTCGGCCGTATCGAATTTTTAAACGCGTTTTTCTCAAAACTACTTTTTACCACACGGTACTGGCATTATATCAAGTTCTATACAACCGATTTACTTGAAATTTTGTGTGAACCTTCTTAATATAATCTTTTATCGTTCCTACCAACATTGTGTGAAAATTTTTGTTTTTAATATTTAAAAAAAATCCAGGAATTTCAAAAAAAAAGCGTAAAAAATTATTTTTATTTTCAGGTAATCGCCATTTTTAGAACAGATTTTTTTTCGTGTTTCCTGAGGTAGGGACTATAACAGCATCCTTACTGATTAAGAATTTCTTTTTATTTTTTTTTTTTCAGACCACCAGGAGAGTCCGGATCAATGTCACCAGGAGGCGCCATTTTTTTTTACACCTGTCTCCCGCCCCCCCGATCATAAAAATGAGTTCCAAGATTTTAGCCTTGTTTTGAACAAAAACCTTGTGAAGATACCTGTGAAATAACAAAGTTTTCCATACAAAGATTTGATTTTGATCGATCAGCATACACAGCAGCTCTATCCTATAGTGGTCGGATATCGGCGGCTCCATCAAATAAGCAGTGGAAACTACGGGGTGCAAAGTATTCTCTGAATAATGAAAATGGGTAAAAGTAATAGATTGCTATGAAAAAAATAATATTATAAATATTAGGATTCTGCTTCCTTCCTTCCGCTCTACTGCTTCAGAAGTTCTCAAATGAAAAATAGCCAAAATATCTAACAACTCTAGTTTCCAAGTCCGAAGCCATCTACATATACAACTTATGCTTATAATGAAGACAATTTAGGACTCATGGTGTTGGCTTTTAAAGAATGGAAGTATATATTCTTCGTTCTTCATTCCAAATACTATTATGACCAAAAAAAAGGAAGACTTTGTTCATGACTATAAAATTCTTTATTTAAAATCTATGTAGTTCCTCCCAATGTAATCTCCCTTGCCCACAATACACTTGTGTCAAGGTTTTTTCCTATCCTCGAAACAGTTGTTACAGGAACAGTCTTAAAGCCAATTTCCGGAATTGCCTTCAATGCACATAACAAATCATGTTTAATACGTAAACTCACGAAGAATCAATGCAGTATGCGACGGTGAATAATCGTATAGCAAAAACCCAGAGTTATTGTTCCATAATTCCAGCCTTTTTTATAGCAAATAGCATTCTTTGTTTACACTTTGGTCAGTCGGAAGGAATTCGGAGTGCACCACACCTCAATAATTGAAAAACATAAACTCGATTTTTGAACTGCTTCAAAGAGATTTTATCGGATTCGCCTCACCTTTACCTCGATATTCAGCCGATTGAACGACTGCGTCCCGGTCGTAAGCACAGACTCAAGACTCATCGTCGGTAATACCATGTTTCAAGACATTCTGGTAGTCGGAAAGCATTGTTTCACGGACGTTGATGAGACGCTGGTTTTATGAAACAATTTAGTGATTTTGGAACCAATCGTGCTTTCACTTTTCTTAGACGCAAATATTCTTCCAAAATCGTTTTCACTGATCTTTCCGATTTTCTAACGATGCCAGTAAGATCTCTGACTGTTAATCGCCGATTTTATTTACGTATTGACCTTCAGTTCATGCTGACGGCAATCCTGGAAGTGGTTCATCATCAACGCGTTCTCGTCTCTCTTTGAATAATTTGAACTGATCAGAAACACTTTCACGCGTCAAATAATTATCACCGCAGGCCTTTTCCAACCTTCTGAAAGTTTTGAGTCCAGAAATGTGTTTCCGTGCACAAAGTTTAATGGAGCTTCTTTGTTGAAGAATTTTACTCATCTTAAAAATCGCGGAGCCCATTATGTACTTCATAAAAACAAACGGTTACTAGACACTAATAAGTATTTTGATATGGCAAACCTAGCCAAACATTTTTTCGTGTAAATCAAAGCTCATTCAAGCTTCCTGTAGTCCTTGAAGCATCCAATCTCCACAAGGAAGGCCAATTATTTTCTAGGAACAACGATATTTACCGTTGGTCTCCCAAAAACCATAAACATAATTAGCTATACAATGAAAATTGAGCGAAGGATGTCTCTCTGAACTTTAATTTCTTTCAAGTAAGGCTTTTAAGTCAATGGAAATTATTGTATCAGCACATTGTCTAGAGGACTTATGTCTGAAACGGCTCTGTGACGGCTTCTTAAAAAACTTTAAATTCATTTGACCTCCACATACCACCTGTTAGTAAACTTTTGGAGATTTCAACGAAAATAAATTTGTTTTATATATATATGTATATACATTTTAATGAAAAAGCTCATGTGTTCTATCTAGACCAACTAATTAGTACAAACCACCAGCGCATGCGTCGCAATATTTCCGAGAGCCCTTGCCAGAAGTACCTAAAATCCCACCACCCACCAATCCTACATCAACTTATACACCTACACTTTATTACCTGCCTGCCATATTCATCGAACATCTTTCCATTTCTTCTTGCAGTCTTCATCGCAAATCGCTGCTGGCTGTTAGTTGTTTGGCGTCAGCAAAGATGGTGTCCTCGACGGCGACAAAATTGAATTTCCGTGACAGGCACCCGATTCCAGCTAACGCTCCTCGACAACCCTACAATGCCACGCAATCCAAAGTAGAGCACTCAACGCCTACATAGTCGGCTTGCGTGCGTCTTTATGTCGCCACCGATGAAGACTCTCGTCCCGAGCAGCAAGTGCGGTACGCGCGGCTGAAGTGTAAACGAACGAACGCGCTTGACATGTTCCTAATTGATTTTTTGGCAATTTAATATTGCAGTAGAAAATCCTTTTATTCCCTCACCTTGCACCCGGACAACCGCCTTGGCTGCCGCATACCAAGTTGCTTGCTGATGTTGATGGCAGGGCTCAGCGCACGGTCAGGTTTATGGGCTCGATGGCAGCGCTGTTGCTTGGCAGAATTCCATTCAAGTAAGTACGCTTCAATTTTTCATGCCTTTCATACACACACACACGCACACTTAGACGCCAAGTGGTGGCAAGGAAGCTCGCACATTTGTATTACTTGCGTCGTGCAGGAGAATTTTGATTGACATCGGTTATTCAATATTGCTCAGCTGGCTGTAGAATGTTGATGCTGCGTCAGTGTACCTGCCACCAGCTGCAGCAATATACTGCCACCGCTTGCTGTATGTGTGTGTGTATGTGTATATGTGCGTCGCCTCAGCAGCAAATGAGAAATGTCGTCAGCATGTAAGTAAATCTTGGCTGCTCCTGCCACCATGTCCTGTTTCCTCCTTTGTGCTAAGAAACCTTATCGTTCTCAATTTACACAGTTCATCTTGTATTCCACGTGTGCCTTTCCCGGTACTGCGCTGCAGGATCTACTACTCGCCCTGTGCAATACTCAGTCATACCAATAAGAATGTGTTCTACTCTACGTGAAAAGTGTATGAAGAATTTATAATTTGGGACGCAAGAAGAAAAAGAACCGTCATATTCTTTTTTACAAGCAGGTTTACGTGTTGCGCTTGTCTTTTGGAAGCTCTCAATTTCAACTTTTCCGATATGGGTGTGAAATTTAAGCTTTGATTTTCTCAAAGTGATCCTTATCTGTGTCGATCGATTTGAAGGTCTTGTTCAGCCGTTTACTAGATGTAGTTTCCCTCAAGTCTTAACTTATGAAAGCTCTGAAGCTCAGACGAATATCATTTTGCTTAATAGTGCTTAGGAGCTAATGGAATTTCAAACCGCCTATGTTTTCACTTATGCCTCTAGCTATCACTTATTTTGCCTGTTCTTTTGGCACTCTCAAACTCAGCTTTTTCGGATTAAGGTTTGAAAAAGTTGATATATGATAGTTTATGTGGTTCTAATCTGTGTCGATCGATATAAAGGGCCCTTTGTTTATCCGTTTACTAGATGTACATTCACAAGCCTTAACCTGCAAAAGCTGTGGAGCTCAGGCGAAAAGTAGCGCTTAGGAGATTGCGAAACCTAAATACACCCTAATTTAAGCTCAAAATGCCTTTAGCTTTCTATACTTTCGCCTGTTGTTTGGGGACTCACAAACTCAATTTTTTCGTGATCTGAAATCTTGAAGGATCATCGAGATCTGAATATCAAGCTGATATTCTCTCTGTATATCTTTTATGTGTCAGATAGTCCTATTTATAATTAGAGTGCTGGCGGTTTCAACCATCATTCCTTTGAGCAAGTATGAGCAATAAAGAGTAGCCGAACTGAAAGGAAATCAAGTCTTCTTCGCATGACCTAATATCAAAAAAATCCCTAATAATATAGAGAAGCTCAGTAGAGGTAGTCAGCCAAGTCGTTTTTAAAGCCTACAATCGATTATTGTCACAGACTAAATATATCGGAGTTGCAACTGAAAGATCGTCCGATGAAATAGCATATCTTAGACCATCATTGTTTTTGTAATGTCATACTAATGTACTGTACTGTTGCTGTATTAAGAGACATCGTGAAGCTTTCTAAAGACTGAGAGCTGTACAGTGGTTATAAATAAAGTAAGAACTTATGACTTATACATATGAGCTTGGTATTAGATCTGAGGCAAAAATAGTTTGCATCATTCAGGTCGCTCGTTTTGGGATTGCCACGTCTCTTGCGGTACTGGTAAGTGTTTGATAATGCAAGTAAAAGCTCTCTGCTCAAAGCTCTCTCTTCTCGACGATTCCATTGTTTCATCCATCTAGCTTACATACTCCAGCCGCTAGATGACGCAGTATGGCGGAAGAATACCAAAAATATGCCAAATATTAAGCATTGCGCGTTATAGTGAATTGCAACTTTCCTGAACGTGGTAGGCAGGTGGTTGATGGTGATAACAGAAGTCCTGAATGTTCTCTATAAGTTTCAATTAGTTTCACCTTTCAGCCCTAATATCCTTTTAGTGACCTTTGAAAAAAGGGCAAGTTGATAGAAAAATTTTTAATTTTAGGTTTTCGCATGATTACTACTCACCAATAGGGCGGGGTTTTGACCTCATGATTCATGATTACTACTTATCAAACCAAGGGTATGTCGTAATCCAATATATAATCCAAGAAATGTGTATCTGTAAATCTTTAAAGTGAAGCTATGTTAGAGGTATTAAGGTAAACTTAGACCTCATTATATTCCCAAAAGGAATAAAGGGAAAAAAGACTACCAGACCCATTCGCTTCGCTTCTTCATGCATTCGGAATATGATATCAATGTAATCGGCTTACGCCAGTAGTTGTAGACTCTTTTAGAAGATTGTACCTTCTCTATTCACATCTGTAGCTGAAATTATTTTCTCTAGGTTCTTAGAAAACCACTCTTCAGGCTAGAAATTTGAGAGTTGATGAAGTATACACAGCATTCAGCTTGACTATATATCAGTCAAAATTATTAGATTTTGACATTTGGAATCGAAACTAAAACTATGAGGTCTGAGTTGATAAATCTGAGAAGCTCGCGCCACTGATCTTATTTAGCTTTTTTTTTGTAACAAGCTCTCCGTCAAGCATGATTTTAAGTTACCAGAACACTGTAGCGTTTTCAAGCAGTGTGGCTAACATTAATGCAGCTTCTTTCAGGGAGGAGACCATCCACTTCGACAACATAGCGGTAATACTAACTCTGAGCGCACAGTGAGTGAGTCAAGGCGTGTCCACTCTCCCCTATCGGTACCTTCAAGCTAGTTTTAGATTCGTTTAGGCACGTTGTCATAGTGGGTGACTGGGTCTCTTTTGTTTTCTTGCGTTCTAGCGTTGGATCTCTGGACTTTGCGTGATCTTAACAACTAGGGCCTGTGCAAAATTCGCCTAGCAGAAGATCTACTGCATTATTTGCTCTAGTAAGGTTCATCTTGCAGCAATCGTAGGTGTTCTTATCGGATATTGTTCAAAACGCATACATTCGGTAAGACTGAAAATCTTGTCGGACGATAGTTGTCACAGTGGATGGAAAAAGATAATATGGAAACAGCCAGGCATTTTCGCTTCCATTGTTAAATTTTTGGGTCAAAATTGAGGTTGAGATATCTCGCCAGCCTTTACTCAGCGAACCTAATGAAATGGAATTAGCATTAAGTGATTTGATAAATTTGTGGCAACTTCAAAGAGCTTGGTCGATTTTTGTGGGACGATTCGATCAGAACTTAAGAGTATTAAAGCTATCGTAATGGATCAGCAATCTCAGTTATCCAAGTGTAATTTTGGTTTTGTTACAGATCGCCGGGGATATAAGTGAGAAAAGTTTTAACTTTATGTTGTGCAACACTTGGCTCAAGAAGTAAGTATCAGGGTCTTTCAATGGCAGTCAAGATTATCATATATTTTTTGTTCAGAACTGAAATATACCGTTAACTACAACGCTACCCACATCCACATCCATGTATCAGCAATTTTGCTCAGGTGTAAATCTACGTGCCACACGTGCAACACATATT
Organism: Bactrocera correcta; assembly: GCA_027475135.1. Taxonomy (NCBI): domain Eukaryota; kingdom Metazoa; phylum Arthropoda; class Insecta; order Diptera; family Tephritidae; genus Bactrocera; species Bactrocera correcta. The sequence continues at coordinate 11,219,126 of CM050325.1, forward strand.
AAGCGCACGGTTATTTAATACTTGTTTTTTATGTGCCACAGCCAATAAAAGGGTCACTGCAACTAAAAGGCAAGTGGATGACATTGTTGTTGTTTCAACAGTCGATAGATGGAGAGTCGTTTGACGATAAGGACAATGGGAACGTTGAGGACGAGAACGACTGTCATACTGTAGTTATGGCTGGTTGGTTGCCCGACAGACTAACCGCCTCCCAGTGGACTGCTGCTTTAGCGGTGGCGAGTGGGAGAGTGGCAAATCGCAGCAGTGCCACAGTGTTTCACTCGGCAGCAGTCGACAGTTGGCGCTTTGTGTGCGCATTATGTTGCACTTATGAGACCTTTCGATGCTGCCACTCCAGTTCCAGCGCAAACACAAGTAAGTTTGTTGGCATGTGTGTGATTTCGCTCCGCTTTTGCGCTGCTTTTGCTTTTGTTAATGTGTGTATGTGTGTGTGCCGTGTTCGATTCCCTGCTGCTGCTGTTGTTGTGTGGCATGTTTGCTTTTGAAGGAGCGCAAATTAGTTTTTTCTCCCGCTATGCTTTTATACCGGCCATCAAAAACCTGTCGCAGCGCCGCAACGGTGGCATGAGCGAGCGCCTCACATATAACACCGACATGTGGCATGCCACCTTCACCTTAAACGTGCCACCAACCAACGAAATTCGCAATGCCAACACATGTGTGCAAACACTGCGGCGCCGCTCATTGCGGTGCGCTGTGGTGGGGTAAGCTTGCGTTCCGCTTTTAACCTCAACAAAATGGCGAAATTGAGTTATGTAATTGACAAAAGGCGACCATTTTAAAGGCCGAAAGCCGAAATCATTCAAAAGGCAGCCGCGCCGCGCTCCACCCACTTTCCACCCGCCCCCCAAATCTACGCTGCTTTGCCACGCTTAGCGCCCAATTAGTGTGGCAAGTGACCAGCGCTGCCGTGTGTGGCAAGTGATGACCCCCGCCACAATCACTTTGCAACAGATACGTGGTACATATGTGGGGTCGTGTGTTTGTGTTTGCTTGGCGCGCTTAGTTTTGACTAACGACTTGATTGAGTTTGCTTTTGTATTTGTATTCGAATTTGAATAGCGTTCAAGCGTTTCGTGCCGGTCGGCGTTGTGTTGAAAGGATTTGCTAGTTTTCTCTATTTTTTTTGCAGTTTTTCGACAATTTTTATTGAATCGCTCGGGTTTTTGTTACAACACAACTCACTAGCTCGTGTAGGTGTGTTCGTTTCGTTGCCTTTAGGTGAGAGGTAGGCGCCCGCGTCGATTGCAGGTTGCAAGTTGTTGAAGCATAAAGTGAGCAACGTGCGGCAGCGCCAAGGCTTTTGTGTGACTTGAAAATGTATTTGTGGAGTTCTCGTTGGTTTGAGGTGGGTTTGGATTGGAGTGTGGTGTGTACAAATATGGTACGTTGGGCGCCTCTAAGGATGGATTTTTCAATTAACAAAGTAAAGTCGTGCGCTCGCAGAGATAGACCGACACATGTGAATGATTGAAAAAACCTCTCTTCCTCACCTCTTTTTACCCTCTCCCCCTTTTCTTTTCACCCTCTTCCCTACCTTTCTCTCTCTCTAACCCCACTCTCTGTTGATTTTTTGGCCAAACTCCGCATTTTGTTTACCGCTCAAAAGCAAACAGTTCCACACTAGTTACTCCAATTCATTGGCCACTTAGCGAAGATAGTGAAAGAATGACAGAAAAGAATGGCGCAGCTATCGTTAAACTACATATTTGCTATACAGTTTTTTCGTATGCTCCTCTCTATTCACTAATTTAATTGCTCAACAATTCAATGCGCACAATTCGTTGGAGTATGTGAGGTTGCAACCTCGAAAATTGGCCGTTGAAAGGGTTGCCGAAATTGGCTGGCGGCACCGATTGAGTTTAAAAAGCAATGAATAACTTTAAATTGAATTTAAATATGAATTTTACTTCTTATATTCTTATTGCAAAATACAATATAAGTTAATGGACTGAAGTGCTCTAGACGAGTGTTCCTGTTGTCCAGCCAATTAGTTGTTAAAAAAGCCTGCTTTTGTATTACTACAGGACACACTTCTGCCGCAGACTCGTTAAGCTCTCTCTGAAAATTTTGAAAGGGTCCTACACTTCGATCTGTTGTCTGGTAAATCAGGAAGTCGAAAAGTCCGAGGGCTGACTGAGATGGAGAGAACCATTCCTTTAACTTGCCTGAGTTTACAGCTTCGACTTTTCTCTAGAAGCTCTAGCATTACCCTATTCTCAAGTGGGTATTATTGGTACCAATATCGGTTACCGTTATGAGAAATTATTCCAGCTGAATTCAAACGGTTGTGCAAGATATGACCAAGTACTATCTGTCTGACCAAAGAAAATTTTACTTAAGACTATATTTGACCGAGAACTATCATAAGTAGTACTATCTTCTCAAGACTGGATAAGGAAGCGAAGCAAATGAGTCTGGTAGTGAACGAGGACAAGAGGAAATATCTGATATATCAAGCAAACAGTCGAAGCATTTGCGAATTGGCTCCCACGTCGCTGTTGGCAGACATAACATTGAAGTCGTAGATAATTTCGTCTCGAGACCAGTATTGACACCAAAAAAAATGTCTGCCTCAAAATCTAATGCAAAATAATTCTTTTCAGCCGGTACTTCTTCGGACTAAATAGGCAATTTAAAAGGAAAGTCTTCTCTTGACGAACAAAGACCAAACTCTGTAAATCAGTCATTATCCCCGTCCTGCAATATAGTGTAGAGGCATGAACGATGACACCACCTGATGAGTTAATGTTACGAGTTTTCGAGAGAAAGGTTCTGGGGAAGATTTCAAGAACCGACTCAGCAAAAATAGCTACAAAAATAGTAGCTGATAGAAGGATTACTACATTCAAGAAAGACTGCTGAATCGATCAGCAATTCAGGTCGCCTATTCAATATTCAATAGAAATACTGCGAAAGACTACTCCTTTCAAGAAACTCTATTGAACCGAAAATATATTCAGATCCCCCATTTTTCAGTTTAAAGAGAGTCTGCGAAGACTACTGAAACGGTCACAAATCAGGGCTCTTAAACAATAGTAGAAAAGAAGTCCGCCGAGACTACCATTTTTAAGAAATACTGCTGCACTGGTCAAAATATCAGGTTCTCAATTTTATAGTTCAAAGAAAGACTGCCAATAACTACTTCTTTCAGGGAAGGCTTTTGAATCGGTCAGAAACTTTTGGTCCTTCAATTTATAGGTGAAAAGAAGTCTGTTAATCACTATAGAATCGATCGTAAATCTAGGGCTCCCATAATACTGTTAAAATAAAATCTGCCACTGATGTCTACGTTCAAAAAAGAGTGTGTTTCTGTTCGTCTAGGTGCTCCATACCTTAGTTGAAAGAAAGTCTGCTGGATTGCCTATTCAATACCCAATAAAAAATACTGCCGAATACTACTCATTTTAAGTAATATTCCGGAACTAAACAGAAATCCAAATCCTCCATTCCATAGTAGAAAGAAAGTCTGCCGAACTTTATTTGATCGGTCATAAATACAGGGTTACCACAATATTTGAAAAGAAGTCCACCGAAGACTACTCCTCTTAGAAAATACTGTTGCACCGGTAGTAAATCCAGATCCTTCATTCCATAATTAAAAGCCCAAAAATCCAGATTCTCCATTTTAAAGTAGTCTTCTGTCGAAGAATGCTCCTTTCAATAACGACTGTTGAGCGCGTCATAAACCAAGCCTTTCCACACCAAAGTTGAATAGAATGCCACCAACGATTACCCCTTTCGAAAGACTCTTTAATCAACAGCAACCAAGTCTTCTATTTCATTCTTGAAATTAAGTTTACCGAAGGCTACTGCTTTGAAGAAACACTACTCAGTTGGTCAGAAATTCAGCTCCTGCTTTCTATAGTTGAAAGGAAGTCCACCGAAGGCTACTCATTTCAAGAAATACTATAAACCTATTTAGAATCCAGGTCTTGTACAAAATTCAAACCAAAAGCAAGTGTACTGATTTGGTCTTGGACACAACATAGCAATCTCGAACTACAGGTTTTCAAAAATTTGGTTTCCGTTTGGGTGGTACTGTAGATAACTTCTACGTTCCTTTTTCTAAGCATAAAAGCTCTAAAGTCAATTTCTTCTTACAAACAAGTTGTCTCTTATATACATCAGATATCCTTTTCCCCAATGCCTTTTCGCTACAAACGAGAATCTTAATCTATTCTTCGAAAAAGTATCAGGATTAAGGTACCAGGGAAAACGAGTCCATTTCATCGGCTTCTAAATTTTTGAACAAATATCTCTCTCAATCTATTACAAATAAGAATATCCAGTTTTTGAATTAAAATTTAGAAGCCGATGAAATGGACTCACTCTTTGTTTCTTACTCTTTATACTTCTTCTTAGATGTTAGAATCAGACAAAAGCTTTTGTTTTACTGAGATTTTCATTTAAGTTACGCTTGCCATATTCCTCGTTTGGAGTCAAAAACATACGGTTCTCACGGTTAAACTTAGTCTTCTTCGGAAATAATTATTTGGACAGTTCAGAAAATTCTCATTCAATATGTTTCGGAATGATATGATGAGAATTTAAATAGAGGGACTTGTAGACCATTCTATAAAGCGTTAGTCTCTTGTTTTTGGTTCTGAGGTTCCCATTCCCTCTAAAAAACTAAACGCGATTAACATACAGTTTTGGTATTAGAAGTTATACCTTATTGGTTACAAGGATTCAAAATATTCTTATATCCAAATAAGAGGGAACAGAGAATCATATCTCTTCTGGGGTGAAAGTTCTCGAGTAAGGTTTCGCAACAAATTTGAAATCGTTTCATTGTAGTTTTGATGAGTACATACCTCTAAACAGCATAAACAGGTTTGTCTCACTGGATTTAAGAACCTTATTTATTCTTCAAAATTCGGAAAACGAATCGATGGGACTTAGCAGAATATTGGTAGACTCTCGAATTTAAGATTTTAATTGAGAGGAAGAAGAATCGATCGGAATTAGCAGAATATTCTAATCTTAAACTCTCGAACTTACGGTTGTAGTTGAGAGGGGAAAACCATTGGGAAGGGGACTGTATGCGGAATGATGCCATTTCGAATTAAATAATTTTAAAATTATCTTAAGTTTAACTTTCGCCAATCCCTCCACAACCAACCGTCCGCTTTCCGCAATCTTCAATCTTTGAAAGTAGAAAAAAACACCCGAACTGTCATTCCATTATACGAAATTGATTTGAAGCGCAGCAGTGGCTACTTTTTTCCCCATTACAACAACAAATGGAAAGCGCAAAAACACACCGTAATGGCAAAAACAACTGCTAGGGTATTTACAAAAACATAATCTAAAGTCGTAACTGCTTGCATGGCGCGGTAGTATGTGGTTGTAGTAGAAGTAACTGTTTCTTTCAACATTCTGCTGACATTTAATTTTCGATTTTAATTGGATAGTAACAGCAGGAATCCAGTGAACGGGAGCCACAACCGAAACGTTCAACGCCAGACAAAATGGCGACACATGACAGCAGCGGTGAGGTGAGAGACAAGTCGGACTTGATGTAACGACGAAGAAGAAGATGGCGACGATGTAGTAACGTCAACTAAAACGAAGGAAGTAAGGTGGACGGATAGTACACACGGCATGCTGCTACGGGCGCTAGTCACTGACAGCATGGCACAGGCATGGACATATTGCAGCACGAACGGACTGACGGACGGACCAATAAACGACCAGCAATGCGTGCAATAGCGAGTCCACAGCAACCTTTGAAGGTTTTGAGGGGCTGAGCAGGCAGGCAGGCAGGGGCTGCTCAAACAGCTTGCGAAGTACAGTACAGAGTATGGATGAAGCGCGCTGGTACGACAAGTTAGATTGCTTCGCCTGGACTGATTGCGCGTCGTTGCTGTTTGTGGACTTGTGAACTCGTTTATTCATGTGTGTGTGTGTGTGAGTTGGTGAAAGGATCGCTCAACTGCAACTTAATTGAAAAAGGCCAACCTTTAAGCGGTGCGGGCAACGTACGTTGGTCCTTCATTCAGCCCGATTTGCATTTAAGGTCGCCAACTTGCTCAACCGAGGCCACACAAGCACTTCACGTGTTTGTGTGTGTTTGTTTGTGGGTGGCAAAGATTCTACGAGCTACCAATTGACGCCACATCAGCACTTCATTCGTCATTGAGTTGTTAAATTGGCGCACTAAAGCGACTGTGCCTGCTTGCGTTCGTAGCAGTGGAGTGGAGCCGACGACTGGCAAATGCAACCCTACACGAGGTGAGTTGTAATCTTGCTTTGGTGTTGTTGCTGTGCAAGCTCCAATTAATGCCAAATTGCTTTTTATCCGCTTTCGCCGCCCGCGCAAAAGTTTCGCCAACACTTTGTCTTGCACACCGTCCAAGCGCAGTCGGGCGTTGCTTCACTGCGTTGCGCTGCTTTTGCATGCTCGTTTCAATTTCGGTAGTTTTTCCACTTTCGCGCTTTGCACCGAGTCACAAACACACACACACACCGCGACAAGTGTGGGAAATTTTCTTTAGCTTACCTTCACTTCGCCAGACGATTTCTAATTAACTCTTGAAATTCTTCTTTCAGCGCTCACAATTGCCCGAACCCGTTTTATCGTCGTCGTCGTTGGCGTCGTTTCCTCTACATTTCATTTGCTCGCTTGCAGCGCTTTTGTGACAATCAACGACGACGAATGCTTGCCACGGTTGGATTTGCCAATCAATCACTTTGAATGCCGTTGAATGCGAAAAGTAGTGAGGCGAAAGGCAAAACGAGAAAAAGAAGGGTAAAGCATCGAGTGAAAATTAGGCAACTGGGAATTTGTGTGATTTTTCAGCTAAATTACCCAATCGACGTCTATAATTATGCGCCTCCTTGAGGGGTGCCGCACGACCGGGAAATATTAAAGCACCAGTTTGCCTATTTGTATGTGGTGTATGTGTGTGTATACACCTCGTTGACAGCGCTACTTATCGGCCGTCTTACATATATGCATACACACTTAACTGCATATTTTGGCATCGCAGTGTGAAGCGGCGATTCATAAAGTCGTTGTGAAAGTCAAGAAACGTCAATCGCCAGTCACTCACTCAGCAGTGCGCTGAGCCTTTCTTTGTGTGAATCTGTATGCAACGTTAGCAGCGCGAAAATCCACTATTAAGATTTCTTCCCCGTGCATACCAAGTCATAAAACTCATAAAAAATGCGCTTAAGCTTGAGATAATGCAAATTACTACAGTGGTGGGCACGGAAATAGGTACAACTGGTAATTGAAAGCAAACGATTGCAAAATTTATAGCAAAAGCAAGCTAAAGGTTTGGGCTTGAGCTCAGAAGCGGAGGGAAGTATGATACCAGCCAGCTGCACTTCGAAGAAAGCGGGTCAAATATAAGTAGGTAGGGTGGATGTCTGACGACTCATCAAGCGCTTACGATCGGGACTAATCAACTAAGCTCATCTCTCTGAACCCACTTATGGTACTGATGAAGTTCCTAGATTAAAAAAGTTATGTACATGCAACTTCCGAGGAATCGTCAATAAATCCTCGACCGATAGTTACGATTATGATGTTATACAAAGCGTTGCATTAGTCTCTTCTTCTTCTACTTCTATAATAATCGTGGTAAGATATTCCCAAGCTGATAACATGTCTGCCAATGGACTACTATAGTTCTTATGTCATTTTCATAGGTGACATGTGCGGCCCATATTCCATTCATGCCACGTTTATCCGTTTGTGGCACAAGTCAGGAATTGTCTCCTCAGTTATATCAGTAGATACCGTTTTTGTCGATTAAATATCTTTAAGCAGACACAGGCATATATGGGCAATTAGCTGACTGTAGACTGGCAGGAGACGGTCGAGTAAAAGTCTGTAGGCTGACAAAAGAAGAAGAAAAAGGCTATTGGTTGGGGCACCAAAATTAGAGAAATACCTGTCGAATTAAACACTGAGTTCATCGAACGTAAGACTTTCAAATACATTTTAATTCTCCAGAAGAATTACATTTTAGGAGACTCAAAACTTAATGAATTGTTCTTAATGTTTTAAAATGAGACGTTGAGGCATAAGAAAATTCTGGTTTATTAGATTAGCGTCAAAAGAAAACACACAGTTACCATAGACATCATAAGAAGGTGTATGGTTGCGAAAGTTCCTATCAGACTCAGAAAATCTGGGTTCTTAAAAGAACAGGATCTGGATACTCGGATATCCTCACACACTCTTGCTACATACCAGATCACTTTGATTATGGAGTCGCAAAATCGAACTCTGGCGACTCATTTTCTGCCCATATTCCGACGAGAGAGTTATGGGTGGAAAGAAGCCGTTGGAAGATTTGGGTAGCGAGGTTCTTTACGGATGGGTGGGATGGAGAGTTTTACTGTCAGCAGCTCTCTATCAACTCCAGCTTCAGACTTCCTGAATATTGCAGTGTCTTCCAGGCCAAGATTGCTTCTATTAAGGTAACAGCAGATCTACTGCTCCGGAGTACAGCCTTCAAAGAAGTGATCATTAACTCAGATAGCAGGACGGCGATACTAGCACTCGTTAAAAGTGCGTTCAGGCTTGGTCAAAGAGTGCCTAACCTCGCTATCAAAAGCATAGAGTGGCTTTGTAATAATACTGGTATGGGTGCGAGGCCATAGTGGAATCGCAGGAAATTGTAAAGCTGATGAGTTAGAAAGGAAAGGTACCCTAGAACCGCTATCGGTAGAATGGGAGCGGGTCGGTGTTCTACTACTAGATAGCTGGGCTTCGCCGAAGCTTGTCCTGGGCCATCATCGGTACATCCACTATCACAAAAGCTTTTTGACTCAATATCGATCGCAAGAGATCTAGTGATCTTTTGTCAATGGTAAGGCTCTTTCTAGTTGTGGGGCTTTTAACAGATCTTTGCCCTATTGGCGTCCATGCTTTAAGGTTGGGAATATTAGCAGACCCCATCTGTAAAAGCTGTATGGAAGAAGTTGAGGTGGAAACAACTGAACACTGTCCCACATTTGTGAGGGCAAGCATTAGACACTTGGGAGCGCATATCTTCAAGCATCCCATCGAACTGGCGGGAGTGAATATTAAAAGCCTGTGTAAATTGTATTGGCTACTAATCTTTTTGCTAATTTATAAGTTCGAACTTAGGAGTCCTTTTTTTATGGTTCACAGTCCTCGTGCGATCATTGATCAGCCATCTAACCTAACCTGCATTTGCGAAATCAAGGCTGAAAAATATTGGAACCCATACCTCTTGACGTCTAGCTGGGCTTGCGGTAGTTGAAATAAAACGCCTAGGCAGATTTTTAATCGGTAGAAATAGCTTTGTCAATGCTTCAAATTAAATTACTGGAGTTCTTTATCTGGCTACGCAAAACACTGATCATAGTCTGTCCCAATGCGTTCCTATTTTGTGATCTGCTTCATTACTTAACCTAACCCGAGACTATGAAGATATTAAGAGAGCTAAGAAACTATGAAACGATGAAAAAATAAACCATCCTCGAAATGAAAGAGTTACTCTGCGGGCCATATATATGATGGATAATTTTTACTGATAAGCCTTACTGATGCTAAATCTAATGTCTATTTATATAGGATTAAGTCATCTACCGATTTTTTGGCACCTTCCACGAAACTCTTTATGACGCCACTTGTTCACGAGCTTGTAGGTAGACCTAAAATCTCAACTTCTCAAAGTGTCGGAAGGAAAACTGCAAGTAAATAAACCTAGATGATTACTAGTCGGCTCTTTTAAGACAGCTGCTAAGCATGGTATTTATCCTTGTTCCTTCAGGCTTTTTTGCTCCCACAGATCATACTGCAGTTCAGACTAGTCAAAAAAGTCGCCTTCTCGACTTTTCGACTTCACCATAAAAACTATTACTTTTTAATATTCACACATAATTTCTTAACCCCCACTGTCAAGTTCTCACAAGACAGCCTACTTGCAATCCGCATTCCACTACACACCCTTCATGTGTGAACTCAGCAAAACCTAACAAGTCAGCGTTGCTGACTGAGAAAAGTATGATTGACAGCTCCTCAGCTGAAAGTAATAATTTCGCTGTTGCATGCCACCGCTGTGAACAAACAAACATATCTTCATTACACAGCACATGTGGAGGAATGTAGCATGTATATGGTACTTACTTAAGTAGTACTCATGCATATTTATTGTTGTCGTCATCTTACCCCCTTCATGCGGCATATTGCTTTCCCACTGCGTAGATGTGACGGAATTATGTCTTAATTGACAACACGTTGAGAAGTGTGCGCAGCATGTTGGTTGCAATGTTGCAAGTTGTTGGGTTTATTAAGTACTAACAAGTAAAAAAAAAAAAAACACAGTAATAATTATAGGGCAGCAAGACGATAAGTTTACCCACTACGTCTTAAGCTGAGAGGGTAGGCAACTAGAAAGTGGTTTCTTTTTTTCTTCCGCATCGGTAGCTTGTTATGGCAACTTGTGGGTATTTAGGAGGGTATATTAGAATGTCTAGCTATAGTTGCTTAGAGACTTTTGTATATGCCTTTAAAATGTTTTACAACAAAGCACAGAAACTCTAAAAGTTATTAATGAGCTGCTAAAAAGTCTCACGACGACAGTTATTAAAACATCTCAACGAAATATTGGTTTTATTTATTATTTTTTTATAAAAGAAATTTAATTACAATCTTAGCAAATAATATTATTATTCAAGGAAACTTGGAAATCGTAATTTAAAGAGCATTGGCTACATTTGTGCCAGCAGCTCGCAAACTCTCATCTGCGTCACTCACTCAGGTTAGTTTAAGGATGGGATTGATCCTCGAGTGAAAGGAGAAAATGTATCTCACTTGAAGAGCCGTATCACAAACTCTTTAAAATGGATTATCAGATCTTCTTTGTGATACCCAAAAAAAATCCTTAAAATGTATCAGAAGGTATTTCCATCTATTAGCTTGAAAAAAATGAAAGGTTCGGCACCATACTAACTTCTAACGATTATTTGCTTTTAGACAGTACTCGGTATTATTTTTAGGTTAGCTATATTTATAAATGAGAAGAGGAATCTTTAGGATCTGACCTAGGATCACACGGCATAAAGAAAATCTGCGAGAACTTACAGGAATCCTGAGGATCGGTAATAGGATCACAAGGCTTTTAGAGAATGCTGACGGTTCTTACGACAGTTGGGTCTACGTAGCCGGAACGGACGCGTATTTTATCTGGCCAAGGACTGTCAACTCTTCAGAATTCTACAGCTAACCCAACAACAAGAGAATGCTGAACTCGTCATCACAGAAATTTTACTATCCTTTCTTTGCCTTTCGTTTTGGAAGAGCGGACATCAGGAGAAATCTTCTTCCATCTTTACTTCGTATTCTGAGTTTCTCATTGTTTAGCTCAATTTCCAACAATATAAAACTCCCGAACTGACAAAATTTAATTTTTTCATGGTTTAAACTTAACTATACATTATTTCTCGACTTTGTAGTATTATCACTGACGTTGTTATTATATCGGTTATCTAGATGCTGTTTATGTCGCAAGTTATTTGTTATCAAAATTATCTAACAGAAATTTCAAGAAACGTACTGTTTCGTAGGGGTCGGATCATTTTAGAGAGGTGTTAGATGAGTGGGTTTCACTGAGCATTCAAAAAGATGGTAAGAAACATGCGGAAACCCATTTCACGCAGGATTTATATTTCAACGAACTTGCGCAATAGTTACTCGAGCTCTTCATCTGTTATTGGAGATGGTTTGAATCCAAGTACTCCATTCACTGGAAGCGAGTAGTGAAGCTGATAATAGCTTCACTGGGAATGGCGTTCAGTAGTCCATCCGTCGACGTAAGCTAGTATTAAACTCTTGATACTCTCTTTCAGGAGCCCGTTACGCTCCAAGCAATTAATTCAAGTGTGATTTGTACGGAAGCATCCAGCAGAAACTGTTTGAAGAGGAGTGCTTTGTGTTCTTTAACCGAAAGCGTGGGTAACTCACTATTTAGGAGATCGTTGAGAGACATCAAGATACATCCTATTATTTTACGGGCTGCAGAATTCTGGAACAAATAAAGCTTGTGCCGACGTTTTCAACAGCGTTTCTTCGTTTCTTCCCCAGAGGCTGCCGGTTAGCGACTTGAAAATTTCCTTGCGGCTCTGCACATTGACAGTACTCGCGGTCGAATGCGTGGTGAAAGAGTAGAGGTTGTCGAGAGTAACACCTAAAGCATTAGTGTTGTGAACAGCAGACATTTTAGAGCCATCGACTGCGATGTTAGGAACCAGTCTGTACTCTTTTATCTATTTAGTTAATACGGTGGCTATGGATTTAGTGTGGAAGATTGTTAAGCTCCTTGCAGGGAAGAAAAGACAGAGAAGAATCGATAACGGCAACAATGTTTTTGCCTTCAGAATGCTATTAATTCCATTGCCGGACGTCAATATTGTATAATCATCTGCGTATGAGGGATGGAATCTCCCTGTGGTGATGGAGCCAGTTTCGAGTTATAGAAGTTGAATAGCAACGGGTAGAGGACCCCAGCCTGGCAAATTTTTCTTAGCTTTGGTTTCCTTGTCGTCTTAAAAACCACTTGGGAATGGCTTAAATTAGAGCGCATTTCGAAAGCTCAACTATAATTGTGAAATCTAGTATTGACTTGGCAGGAGAATATGTTCTGATACAACTGTGAACAAAAGTTTTAGAAGTACGCTTCAAGCAGCTCATGGTTTCCGTAGAATATACCTATTTGCATGTCTGAGTAGTGGCAACTCTGCTACCCAACGGAGGACAGGCGAATCCGAAGAAGGCGACAATTAGTGAACGGTCGTCGGGGAGACCATACATGGCTCAAAACCAAGAGACCAATTCAATCTAATGGCAAAGCTTTAGCTAGTGCCAAGTTCATGAGCTTCAATATGTGCAGTTTAGAACTGTCAGTTTTCTATATTCATCTGTCCAGAAACTCAGTCAAACTTCTGAATTGATATTTGGCATGAGAAGAAGCCTTCAATATCTGTTTTGTAGGCGATTTGAGATATCAACTGGAGTCTCCAACTATAAGACAAGATCCAGACGTCACAAATAGGAAACAAGATTCCGTCAGAATTGATTTTTATTTTAAATATAACTTATAGACACTTAGGACTCTGCTTGCTCAAAATGGATTCTGTCTCCTTCCAAAACAGAGTCTATCTCTGCTCAAAACGGAAAATAAATTCTTATTTCTATTCTGCCACTCATCGGAAACCGGGTTTGCTGCACTAAAATCTCCAAACAAAATTGTTTGAGTCTTTCTTTCCTAAATACAATCATTACCTCTAAATTTCCTGTTAAGACCCTCAGCTTCCACATTATTTGTCCAAGTTCTAATGTCTTATCGTATTATCAGATTAATTTCGGCAAATTATTTGCTGCTAAGCCGCCCAAGTCCACACATAAACATCGAAACAAATTGCAGGCATATGCATATACGTCTGACATAACTGTACTTTAATATATTTTATCGCTAATCATTAGCCGCCTGTGTCATAGCACAGCGGGCAAACGAGTATGCACTCATAAATATTAGTTAATAATTTTCCGTTTGCCATAAATTTTGCATTAAACAAGAAGAACAGACCTACAACAACAAGAACAAACAGCCAGCCGGACCGCCAACCAATCACACGAACAGCAAGAGCGCCACCACCATCATTAGCACACCATCCACCACACTTAAATAGAGCTTTTACTTAACTATGTCGGCCAGCCGTAACCAACCACCCACCCACGTTCTCTCACATACAAAGCCTGCAGCGAGAAATCTATGAAATCTTAAGTAAACATAATTTCCCGTGCAACACCAAAAGACAAATACACTTTTCATAAGTTTCATAAGGTCGAGCCAACAGCCGAGTTCGGCCGTGGTACGCCGCCTCCGACTCGGCCGCAGCACTCAGCGCAGACATTAATTGTAATGGAGCAAATCTTAGTTGTGCGAATCCATGAAATCTCTGCAAATTGCGGCCAATCCCACACAAATGAACGTTAACGACGGGCGGCGTACACGGACGTAAGAAACCCCCTCCCGCCCGATACGCCGTACACCAACTGAAGACGCAACAGCCTGCCAAATTCATAGCATAAATCACAACGGTAAGTGGGGTAAGCGCAAGCGGGATACTAAGCGAAGAATACAGCAGCCTTGGCGTGCGTGTGTGGGTCACGTCTCAGCAGAAACTTCTTGAGATCTGCAAAATTTGTCTTGACGCGCGCTCGTACAATTCCGTAGCGACGACGCTGGTGTGGGCGCTTGGTCGCCATACGAATGCATGCGGAGTTCGTGTGCGCACAGGTAAAAAAATTCATTCTCAGGAAATGCCGCCAACAACAACAAGACAATGAGAAGGCACAGTGGTAAACGGAAATTAGTAAGAGTTCGTGGGAGACCGGCGATGGTCGCTAGCGGGGGGTTTGTGCGCCGAGAAAGCACAAATAAAAGATGTGGCAAACTTGCGTCGTCGACAAGGACTTGGACGCCATGATTTATGAGCGAAAGCAAAAAACAGAGTGAAAAATAAAAAAACGCAGAAATGGAAAATAAAAGTGTCTAAGAAGCAAGACAAAGATGTCGGCCGAAATGAAATGAAAGTACAAAACCTTTTCGGGGAGCGGAGGTGGCGTGCTCGCAGCTACAGCGAAGTTTGCATGTTTTGGCAGGATTTGCATTTGAAAGCACAAAACCGCAAACAAAAACAACACTAAACGCAGACCACAGGTAGATTTAAGCCTTTAAAAACGGTAGATTAAGCTTAAAGCGTATAAAAATGCATTTAATCAGAAATTCTTCGGAGAAAAGTACTCAGTATGCCTACATACTCTCAGCATCTGAGTCGAAGCTCGGTGCTATTCCACTTTTGGGATGTGCGTCTACTCAAGCATCTTACATTTGCGTGTCCCGTGGCGTAGCAAAGTACCATCTGGCTTGCGTGTCTACCCGCCCTACCGGGTAGACTCACTCAAGACTGATTGCGGTATTGCTTACAGTGCTCGGTAAGTTGCGTGTAAGTGGCATCGATTTGTCATCTTCTGTCGGCAGGCAAATAAGTTC
The DNA here is from genome assembly GCA_027475135.1 of Bactrocera correcta. Classification (NCBI taxonomy): domain Eukaryota; kingdom Metazoa; phylum Arthropoda; class Insecta; order Diptera; family Tephritidae; genus Bactrocera; species Bactrocera correcta. The sequence goes on from CM050325.1 coordinate 11,234,188, forward strand.
AACGCATGCGACTATTAAATATTATTTTTTTTCTGTTGTTGTTGGGTATTTGTCAAGAGTTCCGTAGTTGTAAGTGCACGTGAGAAGCTAACAAGTTTAAGCGGGCAGCTTAGGAAGATGAATTTGTGACCGGTAGCTTTAGTGCCTTGTGAAATGGTTGAAACATTAGGATTTTGTACAAGAATGTTTAAGACGAATGTAAAGAAATTAGTCACGTCAACGTTCCGTTCTCTTAAAATCTAAAAGGACCCTTAGAATTTCAGTTTTAATAATTTGTGTCAGTGTCTCCGATGGAAACTTGGTACACTGGTTATATCACTTTAAGCTTGTATTGTGCTAACGTCCGGAGAATTTTTAATAGGAACCACTTAAGGAAACATTTTCACTTATATCCTACACAATTTAGGTTAGGTTATGTGCTATGGCTGATCCATGGAATCACACTTGGACCACTCTATGTAGTTCTTTGTGTTGGCATAAATATAGAACTACTGTTTCCGATCTTATAAGTCGGCAAATCGTCTTTTGGCCAATATAAATTTGCTTTGGCGTTTAATTTCTATTCCCACCAATTCGGTTAGTAACTGAAAGTGTGGGCTTCCGAGTATTTAAACCTTGATCTTGCATACGCGGGACATTCAAGAAGGAAGTGTTGAGATGTGTTCACCTCGTCTACTTCCACACAGCTTCTGCATCTGGTATCCAATATGATTCTCAAGTTTACAGCATGGACGTGGCTCACTGGATCTTTAACGATTGACCCTGGGACAAAAGGATATTTCGACAGCCAATGAACCAATGATAGCTCAACGATGGGTAAGCTCCCGCAAAGCTGAGCTTTCTAGCAATGAAACACACGACGAGAGCGAGGCTAAGGAGATGCCAGTCTTACTGAGAGCAAAGAGCTCACTGGATTCTTAACGATTGATCAAGGGACAAAGAATCTTTCGACCGCCCATGAACCAATAATAGTTAGCTATGTACAAGCTTTCGCGAGGTTGAGCTCACTAGTAATAGAACATACGACAAGATCGGGGCTAAGGTTTCCTGCCAGCTGGTCAACTTTAAAGTTGTCCGCATTTACACTGCGGCCTGGCACCCATACTAGTCTTATTAAAAGTGACTCGATGCCATTGATAACGAGTTTAGATATTTCACACATCCTATCTAACCTTTCACAAAATCTGCGGAGCCGACTGAGTTGTAGAGATCTTATTGTCATTGCATTCAGTTAAAAAAAATCATTTTTGAAAGTTTGAATGTAGCTCAATCTGCTCTACATCCTCCACACAGAAGGCTAAAATGGATTTTGGTCCAAAGTATCGAGGTATGTAAGCTACTTTCTACGTCGTTGTCGAGCAACTTAATTTTTTTTTTTTGGATATTTTTAACACAGCGTAAGCTTCCGTGGAATCGGGGATATTCATAGTAGTCTGAAAAAATGAGAGAAATTAAAGAATCAGAAGGTGCATTTCGAAATTTTTGAAATATGAAGGATACATCTTTCTGATTATCACTAGAGCTCCAAAGGGGGTTCTGAAATTTCTTTGATTGCTAAGGACCGAAGATATTATAATTGAAGTTTGGGGTTAGAGTTTTGAGGGATAAATTTTATATTTGAGAAATATCAGAACTTATAGGAAGCTGTACATAACCGTTTAAACATTTATAAAGATGGCTGGAAAATGGAATACTAAGTTGGTACGGGTATATACTGTCCGGAGTGTGGCATAAGGCAGCTCTTTAAACTTCCGGCCATCGCAAGACATTTCAATTAAAGCAAACCTCTAATGCATCAGCAGACAAGTGCAGAGTTAACAACTATGTGGACAACCAAGCAGGAATCAACACTTTAACCTCGTTTCGCATATCGGCCAAAAGTGTCTAAGGAAGCAGGTCAGCAGAGGAAAGTGCCGCCAGAAACAAGGGGACTTCTCTAATACTGGGTGACAGATCGCAAAAGATATCGATATTCCGGATAGCCGTTCTCACGACAGTTGGATCGAGGTAACCGGAATAGACAGGATTTATTATCCCTCCAAGCACTGCCAACTCGGCAAAATTTTGACGCTACAACATCTACAACGAGATAGTGAACGAGATTGCGTAGAGTGATAGGCACAAGCTTTGTCTATTTGACAATATGTACTGAAAACTGGTAAGGAAGGTAAGAACATGATGGAAAACTGCAAATGTAATGTATATAACTGTAGATCAGAGATACACGAAATTTCTACTGGAACTGCACATAAGCGGCAATTGGAAAATGGTTGGAATACTCACGGGTCGCAGTCTGCTGCCGGCGCATGGCATAATTTACAATTCCAGAAAACTACAGAAAATGTCAAAGATAAGGCACCAGGGAAACAATGGAGCATCTGTTATGCAATTGGCCCTCACTGAACCACGTTATAAGACACTGGAGGAGGTGTCGATAGTAAGTCTCCAGGACCTGTTAAAGTTAGCGTCAAATGCTGGTATCCTAAAAGATAACTAATCCACATGGACTACATAACGGCACTCCAGTCTAATATCACTAAAGACCAAAACTAAGCTGGACAAGCCACCTACCAGACTAACCTAATATAATCTAAGCTAGAACTTAGAGAATAATTATTATGAAATGAAGATTTTAGGGCAATTAGCGTCGATTTCCTTCTCTTTTATCGATATTCCTTTGAGACTTCTTAGTCTCTTATTAATTTTTCTTAAAATTCTATGTTTTCAATCCCTTAATGTTCAAGTTCCAAGAATTACTCCATATTCATCAGTTTATTCCCCAATGCATCCGGTGTACTCAAACCCCACTTTCGATTTTTTTAATTACTTCCACACACTTGCCACATACTCACCACCACCACTCTTGCGGCCGTTTGCTAATTCCTCGCATCAATATCTAACTAATTTTTGCACACCCAACTCAAGTGCACGTTAATTTCAGATTCTACTACCTGACAATCTAACTTCCGTCATTGGAGATGCGGCCGAGTACTTGAAGTGGCAACTGCCACATCCGCGCTACACACACGAAGACAACACACAGACAGACAGGCATACAGAAAGACACACTCCAAATGGATGGCTGTAAGTAGGACTTACTTGGGTGGATGCTACTGCCAACGCACATGCGACGATTGTGCCACAAGCAACAGCAACAACAACAGCGAAAACTAAAGTGTTCAAGCAGAGATATATAGAGTATATATGGTTAAAAAAAAGTGAGATAAATTCCAACAAAAATGTGGCAACCAAGAGAAGAGCAACGAAATCTGTAAAACCAACACCTCCACCAATACAACATGGGCATGTTGTTGCCACACACACACATGCATACCATTGCGAGGAGCAGTGCGCACAGTAAGAACCCTTCAATCTGGCATTCGAGTATTGAATTCCTTGCGACCTCTGTGTTTGGTTTGAGTGCAACAACATGCCGTGTTGGAGTAAATGGTGGCAAGGATGCGACTGGTGCGCGGTCTGGTTGTGGTGGAGGTGGCGGTGGTGGTGCGGGTGCATGGGTGGCACGGACGTTTGCTTGTGGCATGTACCTACTCGGCACTCGAGTGCGCACTTGTCAGAGTACTTTTGCTGCTACTTCACTGGCTGCCACTGCCTGCATGCCTGCCTGCCATTCTATTGTTTTGCTGGGCGACCGCCTTACCACGCGCCCGCCAAGCAATGCCCGCTTCAATTTGATAGCGAAAGAACTGGGTAAGTGTTTCAGAATACTTTTATGCTCGCTATGGATATATATTTTCGACATTTTTAAGTAGTATGTATATTCATTTGGGGTCGAAATCGGTGTTGGTCGTGGAAGAGAAGTGAGCAGGGTAGAGGGTGCAACAGATTTTTGATTTTTTTTTAGTGTTGCAAGTGCACTCATCGCATTTTTTTGTGGCAGCTATAGAGAAAAGGAGCAACCAAAATTTGTTGTTGTTGTAGTTACTTGCTAATTTCAAGTGTTGTTGTAGTAAATTATAGTTGTTTTTGTATTTACTGGCTGTTTTGCAGATTTTGTTGTAAAATTTGTTGTTGTTGCAACATGTTGTTGTTGTTGTAAAAATTATTGTTATTGTTGTTGTATTTAGCAGCGATTTGTAGTGGTTTTGTTGCAACGAAATATTGTTGTTGTTGTAACAATTTCTGTTTTTTGAAAAATCTTCTTGTTGTTGTTGCAACATATTCTTTTTGTTGTTGCAAGATATTCTTGTTGTTGTAAAATTTGCTGTTGTTGCTGTTATAAGCAATTTTCAGTGCTTTCTTGTAAAATATATTGTTGTTGTTGCAACATTTTGTTGTTCTTGCAAAAATTGTTGTTGTAATTTTTTTGGGCTTTTTCTTGTTTCCTAATTAGCACACCAAAAATTATTCATCTTCAGCTCATTTTTGAATTTATTTATAAATAATTAAACATGCGGTCGCAGCCCCACTCTTCACTTCTCTCTTCACTTGCGTTGTGGTACAGACCAGACCAGACCAGACCGTTCTTCAGGCGGTTGAAACAACTTATGCGCCCTTCAAAATGCATCTCAAAGCACAATTATAGAAATGAAGAGCAGTCGGAACAGTTAGCATGAGGAGCAATCAAATGAAAGCAATAACAACAAGTAAGGCAGAGCTAAGTTCGGGTATAACCGAATGTTTCATACTCTCGTAACTTGCAGGGGTTTAAAACACGGAAAGTACCTTTAAGTACAAAAGGCTTTTTAGTAATATGGGGTTCAGGGCGAATTTTCACCTGACAAAAGTTTCAGATGGGATTTAAAATTGTGATACATGGGAAGTAGGCGTGGCTGTAGTCCGATTTCGCCCATTTTCACAATGTAATATCAGAATATCAGAGGAGTATCACCAACCAAATTTTGTTGAAATCGGTCCGACGGATCTCGAAATATGTAGTTTTACCTTAAAGTGGGCGTTGCCACGCCCATCGTTCAGTTGTTTCCTCGGCGCCATGAAAACTCCCCCATACCATCTCGGAGGTAAAATTTAATGTCTCTGGCGTAATTAGTTATGCATTTATCGCGCTTTTAGTAGTTTTGAACAGTACCGTTATATGGGGAGTGAGTGGGGTTATCTTTCGATTTCATCCATATTCCACACCGTCGTTAAAAGTTCTCATAATATTCGAGCTTAGTAAATTTGGTTGTTGTACCTTTATTGGTTTAGGAGATATGCACATTACACCAATTGGAGGGCGGGGCCACGCCCACTTTTTCAAAATTTTTTGCCTACTAGCTGTTGCGATGTGCCAAATAAGAATTATATATCTTAATTAAGTGCTTAGTTCTGGTACTTTATAGGTTATCGGTTAATGGCGATTTGTGGGCGTGGCGGTGTTCCGATTACGCCCATCTACGAATTCGTACTTTTTTGTTGCTAAGATACGCGCAAAGCAAGTATCTCGAAGATATCTCAATTTCGACTGAAGTTACAGTTTGCATGGACAGACGGACCGACGCAAAGGCTGACAGACAGACAGTTCCCCGGATTCCAACTCGTCTCGTCACCCTGATCATTTCTATATGTATATATAACCCTCTATTTAGCTCAATTAGTTTCAGGTGTTACCTACAACTATTAGATGAACAAAACCATTATACTCTGTAACAACATGTTGCAAGTGTATAACAACAAAAATAAGCAACGCAGACGTTGTGGCATTCGCACAAGTGTCTGCCCCATCGCTGCAAATTGCGCACTGCAATTGCAATACAATTGTGTAAGTGGACCTGCGTAAGCGGTCAGCGAACAGTCTGACCCCACTGTGGTAGCACTAGCAGTGAACTTCACTTGGCTGCCTTGTTGCATGCCCCAGCTTGTTGTGTGAGGCGCAGCAATGAAAAGAATTCCAAAGAAAATATCGACATTGCTCAGACACACTTGCCAATTGAATTGAATTGAATTTGTGGTTGCTGGCGGCAGACTGGGGCTTGGGGCATGGAATGGCGGTGCGGCGTGGCAATAGTTTGTAAGAAGAGAAGCTAAAAAGAAGACAAGTTGTAAAAAGCTTGCAAACCACCCACAACAATTATTGCTCTTTTGCCCAGCATCAAAGGCTTAATCACGTGTCCAGTTAGTTAGTGGCATGAACCAATGTGCGGCAGCCAATGCACTTGTGGCACTCGTATTGTATGCTGCGATGAGGCTTCAAGTGCCAACGATTTGCCGCTTGCAAATGCAGTGGACGCAACTTGCAACCTCCCACCTACCTCCTCCCCTATTGTAGTCGTCCAATCCATCAGCATATGCCTTCCACTTTGTTTTCGGTCTCCATAAAACGTTTTCAATTGCCAATTGGCTTATACAGTGTGCCCCCTGCCACAGACTTATGCGTCTATAAATTAATTGAAACTGGGCTCACCAACACATTTAAGCTTATTGCAGAATATGGAAACCCTAACCCTACGGAAGGTAGCTTGCGTAACTTCCATTGCCACAATTTAGCTTTGTAGCATCTTCTGAGGGTCAAGGAGCTTTGAACTGCGTCGACAAATTAAACTGTGAAAGCTTCAGATAGTTGGATGAATATTGGTTGCTCCTAACCTCTTTATAGAAAATAAATAAAGAATATACAGAAAGAAAAAGGGAGAGAGGGTCGGAGCAAGAGAAAGTGCGTATATAGATTTTCGATCACTTCTTCCCTGACGTTTCAACTTAATGGGAGGTAGCTTTCACTGTTTTGTACTTCCGTCTTGTCTCTCTTTACATCATAACAGGTTGAGAGAGATTACAGGGAACTCAATTTGGAGATTCGGTAAATGGTAAATTAACACAAAACGGATAGACCACTTGAAGTTCTGTAACCTCTCTACCGGTGTGAGTAAAATCGTTCAAATCCATTGGCCCTGATGGAACTAAAATGCTGTGCTAAAGCATGTAAGATCGACAGGAGTAAGCCATGTTACCAAGGTCCTCAACCTGATGCTGACCACTCTTCAAATACCCGATATGTGGAAAATCGGAAGTGTTATTCCACTACTGAAACATGGGAAAAAAGGCGAGTCCTATCGTCCGATAACTTTCCTCTCTCCAGTGCCTCAAGTGTGGTCTTGGTAATCCCGACCCTTACACGCCAACCTGAGCCTAGCAAAACACCAGCATGGCTTCCGAAATGCGCACAGTACCACTACAGCACTTAAAAATTACCAGATGGTTCATGGCCTCAAACAGAAATGACCCTGTGAGAAGACGATCCTCGTAGCGTTGGGTTTGTCAAAAGCCTTTGACACAGTCAATCACACAACGCTACACATCCAAAAAGCTATGCTCGTTCCAGAAGCGAAGAGGTGGACTATGAACTTCCTGAACGATCGTAGGTCATTCTCTCCCCGTTATTGTTTGACTTCTACATCTTGAAACTCCCGAAACCAACAGAGGGAATTTCTATCACCTCGTATGGAATCGATGGCATGTGCTCGAAAGTAAACGGCTATCTCTCCGATCTTTCTCGCTTTCTCGCTGCACGGAACTTAACAATCTCGCCCACTAAATCCACAGCGACCATATTCACAAACTGGACGAAGGAGTACAGACGTGACCTTAATATTGTAATCGATATCGATAAGATTCCGATTATCAATAACTCGGGGTCGACTCTGAATAGACTCTAAATATCAAAAATGCTACAATATCCCGAACGAAGTAGCACAAGTTACACTCTACATTCACGATGCAACTAGAGCTCTCCGTCCGCAATTGATGATGGTTTGATTTCAAGCATGGACGTGGAAGAAGACATGTAGGTGTTAATGGCTCCACTGTGAAGGGCGTTCAGTGGTGTAGGCAAGTAACGTTCATAATCCAATCGGTGGATTATGCCACTTCATCGTGTTAAACAAGGAATGATCTCCTGTTGCTCCTAGGAGACGATTCTGCTTCAATATGCCGTTTTCTACCAAACCATATTAACTGAAACAGCTCCCAAAACAGTAAGACTTACCTAACTAAAAGGGATGAGGAGTTATACAGGGTTAAGCACTATTCCCATTTACATTGTCAGTGTTTTGGAGTGCTTTGAGATAACTCTTTCTTTGTAGAAAAGAAACTCATCTTCAGAAAGTAAACGATAACTTTTAGGACTAACTAGTTTTCATTGCTTAGGAAGCTTGGAAGATTTTGTTCATGATTACTAGACTTCAGAAAGAACGAGGAGGAAATAGAAAAGTCTTTAAGTGTGACAAGAAGTTTTAGTAATAAAAATATTTTGTATAACTACTGCTTGTACAGCCTTATTAGAATGTGGTTTTGTAAGTAAAGAGTCGACTCTACTAGAACGATTTGTTCATAGTCTAGAGTCTCTCTCATGCAATGAGAACATATCAGGTTATATGGTATATAATAATTTATGTTTTTCTTAAGCCAATATCTTCAATCCTCAACCGAAATTAAGGTGGTTATTTTATAGTTTCAACGACCCGAATTATTTATAAAGACCCCACCATTATCAGCTTCGAGGGAGGTATCCAAATCTTAGTCACCGAAGTGAACTTCTTAAAAATATGAAACCATATACGTACGTTTTAAGTCGCTTTCGATAAACTTTCGAGAAGCTTTCGTTTGTTTATAAAGACCACACTGAGTTCAAATCCAAGCGAAGCTCCTTAAAAATATGAAATCATATACCTATGCTTTTAAGATTTTTTGGAAAAGCTTTCGAACTTTGTGTGTAGCTTTTTCAGAGCTTTGATATTTTTCGCCGTCGCGCAAACGTGGATGGAACATTTTCTTATTTACTTTGATTTTTCTAAGGCTACATTCCACTTCCATGATTCCGCGAGTATCTAAAACGTCACTATCCAGCGGATCCTTGCAGGTCCTTCACAATTTCATATCCGAGTACTTGAAAAGTAGCTTACTAGCGGAATCTTGTGGGTCCGTCTCAATATCCCTTTATATCATATGCTTTGCAAATGTATTAAATATTCTCTCACTCGAACCCACCCGGTCAGCTATTGAAGCTTCGTTTGTCCATCAATTTGCACGCGTAATGCGATATCGATTTGTTGTGCTTTTACGCCACAGTGGAGCAACACATTCCCACTTTCCAACAAAGGAGAAATCCATTTGCAAAACGCCATGGCGAACAGTTGCACATAATACTCGTTCGATACACAAACACCTGACCCCACGTTGCCAGCGAACAGCATTTGGCTTCAACATTTCTGCAATCTAGACGCCTGTTACACCAACGTGCGAGCTGACTGGCTGGCAGTATGGCTCACCGGCTAGCTGCCACGTTGCGCATTCATTCACCGCTTCGTTGCGCTTAATCCGTTTATCTAACTTCGTACACCGATGGACTTGAAACTGTTTTCCACACTCGTTTCTTTCGTTGTTTTTTTTTCAACTTGTTTGCTTACACTTTTTTGTTGTTACACAACTTTCATGCAACAAACTTTGCACGACGCCATTGCCACTCAGCCAACTAACGATAAGTTGAGGCGGTTGTGGGTGCCAGCAGCAACAGCTTCAACGGAGGTGGGCGCAGCTGAGGAAGGATTGGCAATCGACCGACCGTGAACGCATCGACCAGTCTTGATCGCCAACGAATAAGCTTTCACACTGGCCAGCTAACCCACTATAAAGCTTGTTTTTGTTTGCCTCACCGCCGATGAGTTGTAGGCAAGTCCACTGCAGGGGCTGCGGCCAAGCGGTAACGGCTGGAAATGTAGCCATTTCTCTGTGTTGGTGCGCCTTATCTGCTCACTCCCACCAGTCGTCCAGTCGTAATCATATCCTGTAACTATGTTGCCACTTGGTAATCCTGCGTGGCAGCCATTAGTAATCACAACCGAGCAGCCTGGTTGCCACTACTACGTGCTTACACAACCGGACATACACACAGCCACACACAAATATACCGCCGCCTTACTTAAGTACTCTATGCCACTTTACTTCATCGCACTTCCGCTTTTCCCGTTGGACAGGTCCTAAGTGTCTCGCCCGTCTAGTTGTTGGCGTTGTTATTGTGGTTGTTGTTGTAGCACAAAATGGCGGACCAACAACGTGCGTTTACACAAATGTTTGTATGTGTATTACATTCACGTCGCAGTGCTCGACGTTGGCCCAGTCGTTGAGTGAGTCAGCCGGGCCGGGCGAGCAGCCAACTTGACTGACGTGCCACACGGCATTGGGGATGCTGTTACATGGCGTTGCTAGCTCGCCTGTGGCAGTAATATTGTTGCTATTGCTTTTCCCCCGATATATACATATACTAATATAGTTCGTTTTTTGTTTTTGGTTGGGTGGTAACAGTGGTAGTGGCGCTTGCGTCGAGTGGTTGGTTGCCATCAATATCTCCGCGTATGCTGAAGTTACTTCTGTTTTTTTTTTATTGGAGCATACAGTGTTGCAAAAGGTAATTAGGGGAGTCTTAAGCAAATACTGAATACAGTTGAAATTTTTGGTTAGGATCGTCTTAAGCCTTTTCAACAACGTAAAGAACGTCCAATGCCAAGGAATTTGCGAAAAGTCGCAGAAAGAATCAAGAACATACTTTTATCTTAGGAAGTAATGAGCTGCTTCATATTTGCCTGTGAAAGCTCCATGAAGACCATTAATGATCATCTCGAAGCCCTTTGGGAATCTTAAGTTCCGAAGAATTTGTAAGACAACAGTTTTGAGAAGACACTTCTCTCAACATCAATAATATACGTAAACCATTTCATATTTGTCTTGAAAAGCTTCGTGAAAGCTCAGACGAAAGCTGAGATGAAAACTGAGATAAAACTTGCAATAAAGCTCATCGCCGATTGCCTTACGATTGGGTGACGTTTTCCGGTCTGGAAGACAACTGATTATCTAATGGTAACGTGTGCTTCCGTTAGCTCTTTATTCTATTCGATCAAATCGGACTAAAATGTAGTTCACACTCAACACGGAACTGAATCTTTCAAAGCTTAGTTTCCAATTGGAAATCTGTAAACAATGTAAATAAATTAGTTCTGGAAGTTCGGGAATCCCGAGCAAAATAAAGTCATATCATAAAATACCATCAGAACTCGTTCAACAAGTCTCCATTGGTGCTTACATGTTAGTTCCAGCAAAATTGTCAAAAATATTATTCGACAAATTCTGAACTTTCTAAGACTCCACATATGGTAGACCAGTCGCAGGCTAGTTTCTAAACAATACGTCCATTTTTTATATAAAGATCGGGGACCTATAAGCAGCCAAGCACAGTTACCAAGCAATTTCAATGCAGTCCCTGCAAACTCTTGAGACACGATCTTTGTTGTACAACAAAAACATAATTCTCTTTAGCTACTTATTTAGAAATAATAGAACAAACTCGCCATTCAGGTGTCTCTTTAGCTCATTAGTGAGTTAGTTTTCTATTCAAAAGCTGTCCCTTCAAGGTTCACCACTTCAATTTAAATCTATTCGTATTCCCTCTCGATTCGCCACAAACTAACTATTGGAAGCATCACTGGTGTTGTGGTGAACGAGTGAAAGACAAGGTACCTGGAGGCCAGACTCACAAAGATTCCTATCAACTTGAAATTACGTCACTGTTGGCAACTATAAATTTGAAATATTGAAATACTTTGTATGTCTCGGAACCAGCATAAACACTACCAACAATCTAAGCCTGAATATCAAATGCAGCACAGCTTCTCAACTAAGAAGCCGATTTCTTTCTCGATAAACAAAAATTACGCTCTTTAAGACTCTCATCATTCTCGACCTATAATACGGCGCAGAAACAAGGACGTTGACGAATCGCGATGAGAAAGTACTTGTATCATTCGAGTGAGCTGTTCTTCGAAAGATCTTTGAAGCTGTCACTATGAACGATGAATGTCGAAGAAGATGGCAGTCCGAACTGCATGTGCTCTACGACGGCCTGGATATAGTTAAGCGCATAAAAATGCGCTGGCTACGTCATGTCGTTTGCATGGAAGATAGTATGAAAAGTTGCTTCGATTCGAGACTGAAGGAAAGGCGGCCACGCATCCAAAGGAAGGGTCAAATGCCATAGCCTTTTGCAAAGGTCAATTGACGGGGCCTCACAAAAAATGGTGATACGAAAAGTTGCTTCGATTCGAGACTGAAGGATAGGCCAAGTGCTTAGGGACCTGTCAAACCTTGGGATGTATAACTGCCATGAGCTCACAAGTGGCGAATTTACCTTTTCCCGGCTCACACCGATAAACGGTTGCAATACAAAATAAGATGAAAAAGTGCTCTTTTGACTGAGGTCAAGCCATTTTAGCTCTTGAGTTAAACTTTTTCACCAATACTCTCCTGTTAATTATTATATAATTAGATGAATCGGTAGTAATAGTGGGGGGAAGACATATTTCCCTTAATAGTTTTGAGAACGGGTGCTCAAAAGCTCTATTTTGCAAAACGAATGGGAAAGCAATGTTTGAGCTTCGAACTAAGATAATTTTTCTTTAAAAAAAAACACAAACTTTACTAAAAGGCTCGACTGAAATATCTATACGACTTTCTTGAGGATTGACTTGAGCTATTATACCACTGATTCCAATATAACTGCTCATGAAGGAGCTGGTATTGCAGCTAATTAGATCTGAGTGCTGGAGCTTGTTGAGTTGTGCATAGTTTCTCTAGCTACACTTTGGGTTGTCGAGTCAAACCAGTGCCATAGGTTGAAGACTTTTGTGTGATTAATCTGGTAACACAGACATCTTGAAGGAAGACTACTTCTCATGGACCTGGTAACTGTACTCCATCTGGTATCACAAAGGACCAAAAGTGGTTTATTCGTGGCCTATCAGATTAACGTAACTTAACCTAATATAATTTTGTTGTCTTCTTGGGAATGGGAAAGCTCTATCTGACTGAGAAAATAGTTTTAGAGTTCTTCTTTTAAATATTCGAAGATGTGAAAGCCTTAGATCTCGTCGTGAACAAATTAAAAAATAGTTTTTGGTGCTTCTTTTTGTTTTATTTATAATATTTCTGGATAGAAAGTATACTCAAAATATATTAAAAATATTTTTGAGTTGAAAAGGAAAAAAATTCTATTACATATTCCATCGAAATCACACACTGTAGGACTAACATAAATGCCGCTTGCCATTTTAGTAGCAAACATTTTTTTTTTTTTTTGTTTTTTGTTGTATATATGGGGACCAAATTTGTTTGTTTTTTCACTTGCCACTGGATACAACATACGTACACCTAAATTCTACATGCTGACACCCTCAACAGACTATGCTTAGCTACGCTCAACGGAGCCCCGCCGGCAACGTCTGTGTGGCAAGTTCGATTTTTCCGCAACTTTTTTCAAGTTTCCTTACACGTTTTTGTGCCACGAGCTGTCGAAGCGTGTGGTAAGTAGATTATTTTTGATTGATTTTTCTACTTTTTCTCACAAATACAACAACATACAACACAACAACAAGAAACGGCAACAAAATGGCGATTCGTCATTTTCACAAAAATTGCTGATGCTGCGATTTGTTCTTTCATTAAATCGTTAAAAAGAAATTATTGATGATTTCAAAGAAATTTCATGTGGCGCTACTCAGAGCGGAAGCTTAGGAGGTGTGAGTCTAATTTTGTGGGATTTTTATTTTTGGATTTTCGTAGATTTTTCAATATTCATGCACATATCCACTCGAGCGTCTAATCTTCCAGTTTGCATATTGCTGTCATGCACACACACACACATACACTCAAATCATTCCGAAATCATGGCTGCTTTTGGTCCAGCCAGCCATCCATTCATCGGTCCGTCCGTCCGTCCAGCCGCATATTACGTAGTATTAACATAAAACCCGGAACACTTGCTAAGCGAAGTGGAAGACACAGGATTAACATTAATAACCAAGATGATAGAGAGCTGCGAGCTGTGCGCACCCAAAAAAGGGGTGGTAGCGCGCAGTTTATGCCGCATCAAACGTGTCGATGACTGAGCCTCAGCTCAGCCTTGCACGCGTTGCGGTTACGAGCTCAAAGCTGTCGCATAAGCTGAGATAATATTTTAGAAATTGATTTTGTTGTAATCATTTGATGTCAATGTGCTGTGATGTGTTTGTTGCCGCATCGATTGACAAGCCGTGTCACACAGAACCATCAACAAATTCGTCAATGCGCGAGTTAGACAACGGAAGCTGAACTCGGCTAGTATGTACACTACAAGGCAGTCACCTCAAGCGAGCGGATGGGTCGAGTTGAGTTGATAAGGGACGACTCGCTGATGGGCGACACCTCAAGTCTAGCATCAAACCGAACGTTGGTGGTCATTAACGCACAATCATGACGTGCTGATAAAGTTGCCCCACTCAATTTCACTGCGCCACACCATATCGGACAACGTCACCCTATTTGCCACACCCATGCGTTTTACGTAATCGTCGCATAGCCACTCATTCATTTTGCGCGCTTGACTTGGCCGACAGTCGGCAGCCGACGAAATAGCTGGCTGATGGGACTACCTACGCTACGCCGGCTGGCTGACTGCCTTCATCACCTCGGCTGCCCTCACCACCTCGGCTGCCCTCATCACCTCCGCTGCCTTCACCACCTCACGCGGCTTGTCAGTGGCATCATCAAGAAGCTGGCAACTTGCCACGTGACCGCTAATGCACCACCACCCTTCCTGTTGGCACAGCAGTCGCTGCTACTTGCCGCCTCGCACGCATTTCGTGGCATGTGTACGCACGCAATAGCCACACCGTCGTTTTGACAGCCACTGTCACTGCGTTAAGTCGCTTTGATGGACATCCGCATGCGCTGCGACGCAAGCGTTACACGATTGACTGGGTGGGTTGGTAAGAAGTTGGTCATCTCGACGGTTTGGGTTAATTAAAACGGGCACAGCAAGTGAGAAAGTAAGCAAGCTGTTGTACGGCTGCAACAACAACACTTATGAATGCGTAATGTAAAAGCAACATTAAATGAAATTGGTTTAAAAAATGCGGAAAACCTTATGTCAGCAACCAAAAACATTTATGAAAGGAATATTAAATTTATTTGCATTAATTTTTACCAACAAACCCCTAAAAATGCTTTGTGGCGCTGCTGTATTAGGGTTGCCAGTTGGCAAGGAATTTGAAGGAATATTTGAATTTTTCTACTCAGAGTGTGCGATCTTGCGAACATGTACTGGAACCTAATGACAGCAGTCATCCCTTATCAACTCTTCTGGACCCAGCTCTACGAGCGAGGTGTCTGGTATTATTACTAGTTGAGCTCAACGCCTGTTGTCTAATAGAACATTGATGAATTTGTTGATATTTTGAGTGGCTCGGCCTTGCTAAGTATTGCTGATTGTTAATTCATCTCAATAGAGACCAAGCTTCCCTTGCTCTACACATCAAGAATTGACACCCATGATTTTTCGGTTGCTGTACTACTTTTTGTTTTTACCAGACCAACGTATGTTTCCTGGAAAAAGGGAAGAATGAGCAAATCCAAAGTGAAAACGTTGCTCATTACCTTTTTTGACATCAAAGGCATCGTCCACCATGAATTGGTTCCTCCTGGACAAACCGACAACACCAAGTTTTACGTGGAAGTCCTCAGGATACTTTAACGAATGGTTAATTGGGACCGAGAAGACAACGCAGCCGATTGAAAGTTACACTACGACAACGCCCCGGCTCAGGCCGCCTTTCTTGTGAACAGCTACCTAACCAAGGTCGGCGTCCCAACACTTCCGCAGACGCCCTACAGCCCAGATGTGACCCCCCGGGGGGTCTTTGCCTGAAAAGGTCGATAAAAAGCACGCAAGGGGATCCACGCACCATGCATCTCGGCATGAATGCCTTCCGTGACACCTTCAAGGAGGATATTTTGAAAGTTTTTTAAAGAATTGTACGGATTCGTTCAATAATTTTTTTAAATCGGCTCTGTCCTATTACTTTTCGGACAAACCCTGTATACTGGCCAAGCTCAACGACAACCAAGCTACACTTGCTCTACATATCAAGAATTGACAACCATTCGATAAAAAATATTGAATGGAATCTTCGAACACTTAGATTTCATTTCAAAATACTTGGATTATCAGGTCGTCTGGTTTAGCCCTGGCTCTTGTTTTCCTGGCGGTGGCACTTTTTATGGATGGATCAAAGATCGAGGGGACGGTTGGCGGATAAATACACTGTCAGGAATTATGCAAATTTAGGTTATCTGATTGATACATCGTCTTCCAAGCGAAGGTAGTTGTGAGGGCACTTTGATAATTGGGCAGCGTCATTAGCCTGTGCTCGCAGTCTGTGCGCATACTCCTTCTCTCTGTCATCGACTTACTACATGATTAAACATGATTTAGGTGCCTGATCATTTCGGAATTGCAGGATATTGCAAACACTGCTGAGGTTCCTGATCTATTAAGTTCAATCTTACTTCAATCCCACTAAATGCAAACTGAGAAGGTGTAGGAGCAACGGTTTACTACTGGGTGGTTGAGTTCGTTTTCTACTAGCAATTTTGCGGTCGCAAGTATCTTCTGGTAAATCGTAAGAGGTCCAGTGAGCTCTTTGTCTTCCACATAATCCATCATCCGATGGTTATATCGTCGTATTCTTGCGGTAGGATTAATTATTGCACTGAATTCCAGTTGAATCAGCTGCTTCGGAGAAGATGATTTGGAAGCCTCTCATTACTAATATCTTGAATATTCCATAATATTACCAGATCGAGGCTAAAACACTTCGGATCTCATACTTTTAGACATCCAAGAAAAAAACAGGAAGTAGAAAAAAATCGGGAAAGCAGATTTAAAGCAATTACTTTGGTAGATCGCGGTTGTCTGGGTTCTTAAAAAATGTTTGCACTCTTTCCGAGTAGATTGACTTGGCATTTCCACCTCCATTATTTGTTATCATTTATTGATGATCCCAGCTATCTAGGTCCAAACTGGTTCGTGGTTTACAAAAACGGATCCCCATAACCAAATTCCTGTCAAACTTTATCCTGCTACGATTTTAATTAAAAAAATATATTTATTTAGCCTGGCAACCCTGATTTAAGTACATCCATCGGTCGCACTGCAGGCGATGATGGGTTTCGCTTCATTTGCATTTCAACTCTTCAAGCTCGTTTCTTTCGTAAGCAATATATTCTACGTACTTTCACCATAATAAATCGATTAGCTCTCTTAAAGGTGGAGGGGGGGATGGAAGGTGACGTTTATAAAGCGTCGCATGATGAAATGATGTAAGCGATGTAGCCTGCGCTGGCATTGATGGCGTTCGGCTGCTGGGTGGGCGAAGCTGAGCAAGTGACTGATGGGTGAGTGATGTGAACGGGTGTTGGTGTAAAATTTGGTAAACTGTTGTTGTTGTAATTTCACAAGCAGATATTTAATAATCATAGCTATGTTGGCACGCTTGTTGTAGCAATTTAAAGAGTAAGAATGGGGGAAGTAAGGAGTTGGCGGAATACGGAGCCTTTCAGAGCTTGTCGATGACGTTGATTATTCCAAAATTGCCTTTGAATTAATGTCTGGGTAAAGAAGTGCATGAGAGTGTGTATATATATAATAAGTATGTATGTATGTGTGTGTAGAACCATCCTTGATACCTTGCCCCTTTCGTCTATGCAAAATGATTGATGGTTTCTGCCACTTTATTGCCAATTGCGGTCGGTTGCTGCCTCCTACACCTCCCATTCGTCGTTATTATAACCCTACTCTCTCCGTCTTCTTCGCTCTTGTCTCTCTGTCTCACACCTCTCTCTTTCAGTCTTTGGCGCCTTTTTCCACCTCCGCGGTCCACCCTTTCGGCTTGCGTTTTTTACTCAAGCTTTCGTGCCGCTTTCGTTTTGACGTAATAAATCTCCTCGCATATTTTCCTTACTGTTTATCATTTCGTTGTCATGCGATGCGTCATTATTTTAGCGGGCGCTGTGCCTTAATGTTATGTCATAGGGATGACAGGCTTTTCATGAAAAAATTGTGTGCGGTTGCGTGGACTCTTGGCGATTTACGCATTTAATACCTTAATTTCAAAATTGTTGGTTTTGTTGTTGTTGTTATTATTTTTTTTTATAATGATTACCCATCATTTTTGTGGCAGAACAGTTGCATGTGAACAAACAGGCTTTACATTCACTCACTTCTCTAGGTATCCTCTTATTGAAGCTTAATGAAGCATCTTGCAACAGTTTAATTTTTCTCAGGATCGATTAACCACAGTTCAATCAGTAGTCCAGGAAGAGAAACATAGCATGCTAATCGAAAGCAAACGTAATAATCTCCCATTAGATATCTATAGAACTGAACCATTCTATAACAATCTGAAATTGATATTCATTAAAAAGAGAAAAGTGCTTTAAGCGTCCGAAGAATGTGTATTCAAGAGAAGAAATTGGAAAAAAAATTTAAATTTGAAAACTGGCTCAGAAGCAATTTGGCAAGCAAATTTTGTCTCACTGCCCAGCTGAACATATTTGAGCCGTGGTACTACCAAATGTGGGCTTTGAGATCTTCATATATATCAAGGGAACTGAATCTGAAAAATCAGATTAGCTGGTTGTGGCTGCGTTTGGTCATAGTAGGACATAGAATATGATCTGAAAACAAGAAATATACCAAAATATCTAAGGGATGATAGATTGTTAACGTTAGCAACAAACTCGAATCACTAGAACCAGAATAATTATTTCATTTCTGAGTGAGTTAGATTCATGAAACTACAGCAAATTCAGACCTATCAAGATTAGATTAGTAGGTCGTTGGGCTAATCCAAAGGTGAAGAGCTAACTTGAATGCTTGTTCTTTGTGATTACCAATACTGGTAGATATGTGTCAGCAGACTCTTTACATATTGACGAAGAGTCTTGAGTCTATCACCAATTCGTTAAGATGGTTAAAATCAATCCCAGAAAATTTTGGCGGGTCTGTCGAGATAATCTAACCTTAGTCTGGCAAAAACTAGACAGTTTAAAATAATGTGTCCAGATGATTGTGGTAAAATTACACCTGTCCTTCTTCCATACAGCTTAGACAATTTGTATGGTATGGTCAAGGTATGTAACCTCAAAACTTGTGAGCTAATTGGAGAGAGTCCAGCAGGTTCGCCTACTACGGTGGCGAGCTGAACCTTGATAAGAGCAATAAGAGGACCTCTTGCGTTCCATTTTAGGCTAGAAAGAGCTAGCAACGCAACAGGGCACCGGAATACCAACTCATTGCCAATCTGATGAAATTTTGACAAGGATGCCTACTCTAGCAAGTTCATCGGTTTTGCAGTTATCAGCGTTTTCGATGTGATTCGGAACCCAAACAAGTTGGATAACAAAGTAGCTTGAAGTTTTTTATAAAGATGTCCAACACTGCTTGAAAAGTCTGTGAGCTCTAGTTTAAACCCATTTCGAACTATCATATTGTGTGCAATATACAGAATTTATGAAAAATTCGTAATGGGGTATAGTCAAGCTTTTGGGTAAGCAGTTACAGTCGTAGGGCTATACCCAATTCCTTCTGTTGCGTTCTATCCGCGCAATCTGGAAACGAGAGCAATCCTTGTGTAAGCTGCGGTATCCAACCCGTGTGCAGTCTGGGGACCCGGCGATAAGAGAGGGAACTGCAGCGGAATCACTCCGACATATTCGGTTTAAGGGATCGCTGAATTCTAATTGTAACATCTGTTCATCAGAGGTGCGGCTGCAAGCGGGCGTTGGTGTGTAGAAAATTTCATACTACTCGTCAAAAAAGGCTTCTATGCTACAACAGTTGGAAAATTCAGTCCTACTGGAAAACTTCTCCAGCTGTGTTGAAGCTTATCGACTTCGCAGGGGCTCGAAATATGGTTGTCTGTAGTATTAGATTCCAACACAAAAATTGGCTGTGTCCGGATCAAAAAGTTCGTAACCAGATTGATCATGAAAAGAAGAAACGACTGCAGCGCTTTTGTTTACCCGTGTATAACCACTTAAGCGGAGTCTACGCAGGTAAAGACGAAGAAGCAGTAGTACGTTTTACAGAGAGATCTATTCAACCAAAACACACTACTTTTACCAATTACCGGCTTTTGGAATATATTTTAAACTATAAAGTTTTAGACTCTCGAGTCTTATAGCAGAGAAAGCAAGTATTTAGAATCGGAATGGAAGTTGGAGTGTACGGGGACGAGTGAAAAATTTTAAATGTTGACCTCTTTGAAGTCAAGTTCGGATTTATTTTTAAGCTGGTCTTTAACCCAGAGGGTCGACATTCTCTTGAGTTTATAGCAAGACTAAAGTTTCAGCTTCGACCTTTTAACGGTTGACAATGAAACCATTAAGAAAAGGCAACAACTCTCTCTTATAGATCGTTCTGTGAACTACTTTATATTGCAGTAGACATATTTGAATATAATGATAGGAGTAATCATGACTTGATGTTGAGGTTATGTGCTCGAGAAATCCAATGCAATGATTACAAGCTCGCAACTTGCAAGGAAATAGTTCGGAAATTAGTACCTTATACACCATATCAGTCTCAAAAATAGCGCTTGGATGTTGCGATTGCAAAATAAGAGCCACTCTTTCTTAACACCCGCTCATCTATATGTAAGATTTCAGTTAGACTCTGCTTGCATGAGAACAGCGGAGTTCCGCCAACGACTCTTCTAAATTTTGATTTTATCTACGTCTACTTGAAGTATCTACTCAGACTTTAAAATATAAAAAAATAAGCACTCAATTAAGGCGCGTAAAAACTGTGGAATGCGTCCGATGCTTGAAAAAGGTAAAAGAGAGAAAACAAGAGAAAGAGAGGAGAGAGCAATTGTGATTAATTGCAAAAGGTTGCTGGACCCATTAACTATGGCGCTACCAGCCTGCGCCACTTCATGCCGCATACATTTTAATGACGCGCCAGTTGGTAGTAAAATTGCAACAAAAACAAAAACAACAACAATAAGCAGTAACAAATGAAGAGACTTTAAAATGGTCACAACGCCAATCAAATTGCAGAGTGGCGCTTCATGGCTAGCTGCAGCAGCAGGTGAGGAAGTCACTAAACTGGCAGAGGGAGAGCGGGGTCGACGGCGGCCATAAGTCCGTAAATTGAAATTGTCATTAGCATAAGTAGTAAATCCAGCTCTTCAATGTGTGTGTGTGTGTGTGTGTGTGTGTGTGTGTGTGTGGCACTAGTGTGGCTTTAATATATAGGTATATATGGAAATTTATGTATGTGTATGTGTGTTGGTGTGCTTTGGCGCACTTTTCGTTGTCCTTGCGGATGAGCGCACTTCAAGTCTTACAACTTGTATTTAGAAATTTTCAATTAAACTGATTCGTTTGCAACAACCTTGGAATGGGGCACGCACACCGAGTGCGACAGAGCGGTGTACGGCAGTGGATGGCGAACTTGCAACATTGCAACTATGCCAATGTGGCAAGCCAACTAAATGCGTTGTAGCAATGTACAACAACAACAAAGTTAATGCAAAAATATTTGCGTCCTTTGATTTGGCTGATTGTTTTTGTTTGTCGTCGTCGTTGTTGTTGTTGTTGGCTACATACGCTTGAATGCACGCACTCAAATCAAATCGATTCAATCACCAAATTTAGCTTGCCAACAGCCAACGAACGGCCGAAGGTAAGTTACCACACTGCGTGCGTATGTATATGTCGTTGTTGTCGTTGTTGTTGTTGTTGGCTTTGACTTCATTTACTTCGATTACGATTTTAAGTCCACAATCAATGGCCCAGCACGCCTTCCGCATGAATAATCAAAACCCACTCGATCAAGATTTGCTTCCCGAGACTTCTCTAGATGTTGCAAGTTACGCACGCCGAAGATTTGCTGATAGGAACACATGTTCTGCAACGAATATGTCGCATGCGACATGCCACATGCAGCAAGAAGGCTGCCGGTATGAGCGGATTATGGGCGAGTTAGAGCAGAAACGCGTGCCCAAATGGTAGTAAGCGACTGCGTAATCAGTTTATTTGTGTATGATGGGAGGTGGCGAGTAGAACAGGAAGAGCGGTGGGCAGAGTAAATATAGAAGGGTTGTGTAAGCTCTTTATATATGTATTTTGTTGAAGATTTCTGTGATATTTTAATAATCATTGAACACAAAAAACTGTATTTATTAATGATTGGCAAGTAATGATTACCGTTGGGGTTGGATTAGATGCATACAATAACATTTTATTTTATTTTTTACTTTATTATTAAACTAGTTAATTATTATTGTGTAATGATTACTTGTAATGATTATTGGCAAGTAATGATTACCGTTCCGGTTAGATTACATGCACATAATAACATTTTTTTTTTTGTTTTATTACCAAACTATTATCAAACCAAATAATGATTATTGTATAATGTTTACTTTTAATCAATTACTTGTAATGATTACCTTTCAGAACGAAATTTGAAGCAAAAACTAGCAAGCTCAGTAGGGTTGCATAAGATCTTAATATTATATATTTTTTTTGCAAATTTCTGTCAGGTTTAAATAATTATTTATTTCAAGAAACTGTATTTATAATATTAATGTTTGGCAAGTAATGATTACGCATTCGGATGCACTACAAACATATTATAAAATTATATTAATTATGCTTTATTATTAAATTAATTATTCATGATTATGTAATG
This sequence comes from Bactrocera correcta, assembly GCA_027475135.1. Taxonomy (NCBI): domain Eukaryota; kingdom Metazoa; phylum Arthropoda; class Insecta; order Diptera; family Tephritidae; genus Bactrocera; species Bactrocera correcta. The sequence goes on from CM050325.1 coordinate 11,256,707, forward strand.
ATTATTTTATATGAATTACTTGTAATGATTACTGTGGAACGTAAAGATCGAAACTTCAAATACAAATGAGCAACTAAAGAAGGGTTGTTAGCTCTAAATATATTACGTAAAAGATTTCTGTAACGTTTCAGTAGTTTTTGATAAAAAAAGAATGTATGTATTTAATAACATATTGGCAAGTATTGATTACCTTTACTGATAAACATAACATTCTCTATAGTTTTACTTTTTGTTATATATAATTAATTTATTATTCATCATTATGTATTGATTACATGCCAATAATTACATGTAATGATTACCATAAAAATTAAAATTTTAAACATAAAGAGCAAATAAAGCAGGGTTGCGTAAACTCTTAATATTATACATATATTTCAGATTTCTGTGCTGTTTTAATAGTTATTGTTCATAAAAAAAAATTATTTCTTAATGTACTGGTAAGTAATTATAATTGTTCTGGTTCGATTACAAGCATATAATGATATTATAATTATTTTACTTTATTATTTAACTAATTGTTTATGATTACGTAATGATTACTTTATATTAATTACATGTAATGATTACTCTCTAACGTAGTGATTAAAAATTTTATGTGAAAATATGTTCTTAACCAAAATTTGCAATTCTTTATAAATAATTCATCTAATTACTTTGAAATTACAAGTACTGAGATCTACTATGTCAAATACAAATATCTTATTGGATAATCAAGGACAAAGCAAGATGTTTCTTTGATTACATGAATTTATCTTAATAGATTACGTTTCTCAACATTATCATGTATGATCTGATATGAAAATTACCATGGCCATTAGTTAATTACTTGGCATTACTTGATTACAAATATAAATTACTTAAAATGTAAATATGTAAAATAATTTTATTTAATAATTAAATTGTTATAATTACAAATAAATACATTTGTAATTGATTACGTGTAGTGATTACTGTTGATTACATGTAATGATTACTGATGATTACAGTGATTGTGCAAATTATAACTGATTATTAGCCAAATTATAAATAATAAATTCAATACCTTTTCTTAGCGATTTTAATTTTAACTAGTTAATTACTTGGCATTACTTGTGTACAAATAACAATCAATGCAATTTTAATATAGTATTTTAATTTGCATAATTATTTATAACAAAATTTTTAATTATTTTAATTGACTATATCATATGTAATGATTACTATAATTTTGAAATTATAAGTAATGATCTTCAGATTGCAATGTTATGTTCTAGTTTGTTTTTATATAATTTATACATGCATATGTATTCCCTTTTAAAATTAAATAAGTCTTCTTAGCGAATATCACTTTAATTACAATTGGCATTAGTTGATTACTTTAGACTACTTCATAAAAAACTAATTTTTTGAATGTGATTTAATTGTTATAATTATATATAACTAAATTTTAATTGATTACAAGTAATGATTACAGTAATTTACTCTTATGCACAGTAATCACAAAAATTTAATATTTCTTTAATATTAAAATATTTAAAATTAATTAGATTTTTATAATTTAGCTTAAGTGAACTTAAAAATCATTACATGTAATGGTTTTTGTAAATTTGCAAGCTATAAGTAATGTTTAATGTACTTAAAAATAATTGATCCTATATTTGTTTTTATAATTTATACATATATATATATATATATATATATTTTTTTTTTTTTATAATTTATGCACTGCTGTTTACAACGAAATACGTCTTCTTAGGAAATATCATTATAATTACTATGGGCATTAGAAGATTACTTTACAGTACTTGATTAAAATTTACCATTACCAAAAAAATAAATATTATTTAATTGTTGTAATTTTATATAACTAAATTTAAACTGATTACAAGTAATGATTACTGTAATTTTTCAAATTATAAGTAATGATTAATATTATATAATTACAAATAATACTTATGCGCTTTGGTTTTCCATGAATTAATTTTAATATAAAAATTAAATATAAATCAATTCTTAATTGATTACAAGTAATGATTAGTAATGATATGGTTATGTAATTATATGTAATTATTAACGAAATTGCAAACAATATATTCAATATTTTTCTATGTTTTATGCATATATATTAATTTTTGTTTACAGTAAAATACAAGTAATGATTACAATAATTCTGCAAAACGTTTCAAATTTTATACACAAAAATTCTGTATATTTCTGCACAAATGAGTAATGTAAAAATAATGTGTAATCAGTAGAGGTACGAACACATTTATTATCTTATTTATTTATTTTTTCTTTGTCATCACTCTCCCCTCTGCTCACATAGTGCGCCCTTCTGCGTTCCATCAGCATCAGCGCCGACTCACGGAAGCGCGAAGATTAGTTGATTGCGTCAATATGCTCAGCATTTGCAATATACCCATTCTCAAAATCGCCTAGCCCGCCAACAACACCACTAACCATGCTCATCATATTGAACTAAATTATCATCAACAAGCCATTTGCACCACCTAACCCTGTGTGTTGCAGCCCCTTGGCTTATGCTTTGCCAAATCAGTTCCGTATATTCACTCTTGTTATTGTTTTTGTAGTGTGTATAATATAGATGTAGAAGATGAGTGTGTGTTTGTGTCACTCGGGTTTCGTTGGTATAACGAAATTAAATTATCTTCCAACAGGCTACATTTTCCTCCCCCTTGTTACGAAATCCGGCTGATTCGTTTTTAATTCCAATCAGATTGTGTTCGACTTATGAAACAGGCTTTAGCCCACTGAACTTCTACCGTATGTATCGAATGCGCCACAACCTTACCGTTAGACTACAGCCTTACTCTCATCAAATCACTGCGCACGTTGAGCTCCTTTGGCTTTGGCTTGTACGTTGCAAATTCAGTATTAGATTCGAATTAATGCGATTGACCCCCTCCGGGCAATAGCTTGTACGTGTAGTACCCGCCTTTATGTGTGTGTGGGTTTGTGTATTTTGGTTAGTGTATGTTTCGGATTGGCATGCGGTATGTGGCACGAACGTGCGCCTGATTAACATATGTCAACAGAATTACCATCAGTACCGGTACATTGCCAGCTTTTCAGTGTTCAAATTAAAGGGCGTGCTATTCCTGCTTGTTTGAGTTAATTTTGTTGTTTTTCTATTTTCAAGTTTCATCGAAGATTGTCGATCATATCAGCCGATAAAAGTGAGCTTAGCTGAATGCTAGTTCAAATTCAATTATTTGCTTAACTTTTTTTTGTGAATCAGGAGTTTGAAGAGCTGTAGGTTTAGGCCATATTTTTTTAATTGAAAGTTTGTACCTTAATAAGTGAGGCTATAAAAAAGCTCTTATTGTATCTGTTTTCAAGATAATATTTTTGAAAACTGAGGTTTGCGTTCCGGTTAGTGCCATGGCAGCGACTAAGGAGTTAAGCTTCCAATGTTCTAGAACTATACCTGTGGACTTCAAGCGAGCTTAGCAGGTGCTGGTTCTCATCAAGCTGATGTTCGACTACGAATCACTTCTGGCCTAGCACAAAGCGCAGAAGGTCCACTGAACTACTTGCTCTCAGTAAAGTTCATTTTAAGGATTCCTGCTGAATATTGTCCATTGAGCATGCATGTGGTAAGAGGGAAAATGTGTCAAACGTTAAAAATATGGTATGAGGGCAGGTGAGTTGGAAACATTCTGGCACGTACGCCATCATTGACCAGTTTTTGCAAGACTGAGGTTGAAACATCTTGGTAGTCGTATGTTCGGTGAACCTTGCGAAATATCCGGCGAACCTAGCGCAATATGCGAAATTGATATCGGCCGACTCAACTAACTTGAGATAGACTCAAGGAGTTTTGTCTATTTTGGAGAGCTCTACTGAAAATATTGATGTTCACTATAAGATGCTGCCAAGAAACTATCTACGACCGGTATATGTATTTTGATTAGTTCAATCACCAAATATTAACCTCATAGAAGGAAAAAAATAACCTGTTTGAAGCGGGAGTACAGGAGTTATATCCAACTTATTGATAAAGAAAGTTAGATCCCGATGTTTACGAGGCTCCAACTAAAATCCTAAAGAAACCATTTTGTAGATCCAATCTTTAGCATTATCTCCTCGAGCTCAGTTAGACTTTATCATTCAGGAAGGAAAAATGTATGTCTATTGTGTTGTCCTGTTCACCAAAAAGCTTTTCAGCTAGTTTTCTAAAACACAAATATACGATTTCGAAGCCGGGTCTCCGTGAGCTTTCGGAATGAATATTGGTTGTTTTGGAATCATAGTCTGAAGGAAATTTTGATAGGATCAGTGAAGGAGTTGCTTTGGAGACTCCATACAAGTTTATGTAACTGGCCAAATGTTACAGATCAGATTTATAGTGTAAGGGTTCACAGGCGGGTTTCTGAAATTTTATGCTACGAATATAATTAAAGATATAACATGAACATAAACATAGACTAGGGGAAAGGCATGTACCTGGAATGTCCGGTTCTTAATTGGGAAGGTTCCGCTGCCCAGCTGGTTGACGTCCTCTTAAGAGTAAAGGCTGAGACCACCGCCATCCAAGAAGTGCGATAGACGGTACAGGGACTGAGACGGGCAGGTTATAGGTAGTACCAGATTCCAGCATAGGAGAATTCAACAAGCAACCTGGCTGAATCGAGATCGGAAAGCTACCAACCAGAGAAAACAGACAGTTTACTTCGCCACGTTAAAATCGACGACAATCGGAACCACACGAAAAGGAGCTGTTTTTATGCCGCTATGTCTGAATTCAGTATCTCCGCAAAACTAATGGCACTGTGTAAACTGACGTTGATCAATACCAAGAATTTTGTCAGTATCGGGAAGGACCTCTCCGAGCCGTTCGATGTCAAACGAAGTTTCCGACAAGGCGACTTCTTCAATCGATTGATATAGATATCATTGGCCGTGTCATTAGTTCAGATTTCTCTAGAATGGAAAAGGAATCAAAGCAAATGGGTCCGATAGTGAACGAGGTCAAGACGGAATATCTCCTGTCATCAAACAAACAGTCGTCGTACTTGCAACTTGGCTCGCACGTTACTGTTGACAACGTCCGGTGTGTTTAACGTGAGTACCTGCTGACGACAGCCTTACCACATGATGCTTTAAAGTACAGCGGATCAAATCAATGCGTTGATCAGTGACTTGAAAATGCGAGGCAAGTTCAGTGCGGTAGTGTGACAGTGTAGAATGGATACACTAACCACCTTAGAAGGGTTCGAAGCCCATATAAAGCCTCTGTCGTACTTTGCATCCGGCAGCTTATTGCAATGCCGCAATCGAGTTTTAACCATAACCACGATGTGCCAGTCCAAATGAGCAGGTTGAAGCGAACTCCAATTGCTCTTGCTCCCTGTGATAACAGAATTAAGTGTCCAGTCAAACCTGATAGCCGAAACTCTGGACTGTTGACCAGGAGTTGGACTCCATACGCACATTACATGCACAGGCCCATTCTCACAAATAGCTAACCTTAATTCTCAGTTAAATGCCTACGCCTCCTAAACAATTCACGCGGAAACGACCCTAACTGTTCGGCATTCCGACTAGTGGAGATCACACCGCTAACTTCTAAATGTCCATCATTGTCCGAGTACATCCAGTGACTTGCGTCACATACCTAATGCTGACCCCGTTCAGCCGGATAATTGGTGGAAGAACCGGTGACAATCCGCGCTTAAGTAGCATAGATTTTTTCCATAGATATGTCCACTCCTAAACCCCAAGTATTTACAATTTCTTAGATGTGTCCACCCATCCGCTCTAGCTCAGACCGCGAGCTACCTTTGACCAGATGCCAATAAAGAAGAAGAAGAAGGGCAGAGATATAGTTATGGAAAAAGATACAGATATAGATATAGATATAGATATAGATATAGATATAGATATAGATATAGATATAGATATAGATATAGATATAGATATAGATATAGATATAGATATAGATATAGATATAGATATAGATATAGATATAGATATAGATATAGATATAGATATAGATATAGATATAGATATAGATATAGATATAGATATAGATATAGATATAGATATAGATATAGATATAGATATAGATATAGATATAGATATAGATATAGATATAGATATAGATATAGATATAGATATAGATATAGATATAGATATAGATATAGATATAGATATAGATATAGATATAGATATAGATATAGATACAGATATTCATATTGATATAGATATAGATATAGATATATCATCAGTAGCCACTCAGATAACGAGGCACAACTATGTCCTTCTACTTCTCTCACAGAAAATTATTATTAAATACTAATTCCTCTCCGCTAACAATAATAATTTTTCGTCCCTTACTCACATTGCCTCCCCAATTTAGTTAAATTAAATTATGAAACTACTTTTTGGTTATTGAAAGTGGCCCCTCCAACACAAACTTATTTAATTTACTTCTATAATTTATCAGTGCGATTTTTAAATATGTCCAACTTGCCTCCTCTCACTTCCCACTCTCTCTCTCGTACCATAAGTCTCCCACTTACCCTATCTTGCAAATTACAAATTCGTTCGCCACCTGACGCCAGTGTTCATTCACTTCGTGCATAAATATTCGTAACTCAAGATCCTTCAATTACCAGCGGCGCGTTGTTCTACCGAGTGATTTTCGCTGCTAAGGTCCGTCATTATGTATTTTGTCATTTATTTTTTTTTTTTTTGTCTTTAATGCAGAAACTTGTGCGGCTCTGCTGCTCTTCAATTTATATTTAATTTGTTTTTCTTCTTCTTCTTCTTCGGCTTTCTCTTGTTTTTGTTCATTTCACATCCTTCATTCTTATTTTTCGCAATTTATTTTGGATTTTTTTTCCTCTTGCTTATTCTTATTCTATTTAATGAGTGCGCGACTTTGATAATTTTCGTGTCTCTGCGCTTCAGTGGAGTTCGTTTGTTGTGCGAGACCCCACCACGGCACGTGGGGCCGCCGCACTCGCTTGGGTTGTTGGCGAAATTGTATTCAAATTTAATTAAAATTACAAAACTTGGCAACTGATTAATTCTGCTTGTGCTGCGACAGCGAGTCGATGAGTATGGAGGAAGGGGCTGAAATAACCTGTAGTGTGTAGTGTAGGAGCTGCGCGATTCAAGCGCTGAAAAATTAGTTGTTGAGAGAGCGTTTGGAGGGAAAGTTTGACGAGGTCGCGCTGGTCTGTGTTGAAGTTTGTGCAAATTTTCGGCCAACCAACGGTATGGTAGCACATTTTGTTTGTATTAAAGTCACTTAAAGCGTAAAGTTTTGTGAGCTGCCTGCTTATCGGCCATTCGCCGTGGCGTTGCCAAATCCCGCTCCTTGAGCCATTTCGTCGATCCAACCGGCACTCTCGATAGCATAGCTAAAATATATTTAAATATGTATGCATGCGCAAGTCAACATACCGTTACCAATTCGACCAGTCAACCGTGCAACCATGCAACGTTGCATGAATAAAATCAGCGCACCAACGGACGAACGAGCTCCGGCTAGAGCCCAGTGCGGCTATGGTCCATGGCCACTACATGTAAAATCGCTGATGAGTGAAAGGTGTGGTTTGGTGTGCTGAGGTGAGGTGAGGATGAGGGTGAAGCGAGGCATGACGGCTTAGTCCTTGCGACATGTACTGGCGCATGAGCAACGCTGGAGCTACCATCGCCAGCTGAGGGGTTACTAATGAAGGGAGTGCTACCTTCCAGGCGCTCTACTAACAGTTTGTGTGTTTGGTGGCTTTCAGCTGTGTGGCAGCTTAGCTGGCTTTGGCACTGGCTCCATTGCTGCGACTACCACAGCTGACAGCGGAGATTGCCTGTATGTGTACGTCAGTGTGTAGCTGATGGCTGCCATCAGAAAAGTTTCCCCAATTTAATTTCATCATACTCCCGCGTGAGTTGTCGAAGGACGCGCGCTGTGCCGTTCAGCTTGTGTGTGTGTGTGTGTGTGTGCGAATGTGTGTGTGAGGCCGCCACCAGCGCTGAGCAGTAGTCGCATTAAGCGCGCTACAGCCCACCAACCAACCAACCAGCCAGCGCACCAATCGTCTAACCCGCCAACGGCGCGGCGCAGCCGTTGCTCAGTAATGGCGGCGTCGCCTTGTTATTTTAATGAAAATTGGAAAGCGCTAACCATGCCATGAAAATTTAATGTTTAAAGTTTTTCGAAAGCTTGGTAAACCGACAGCAGTTGTCAGCGCGGGCGCCGATGCAGCTCCGAGGCAAGCAATGGAACCGTGCAGCTGCTGTGGACACACCTTTGAGCTTTAAAAATAATGCCACAAAATTTAAGCACTGTGAAAAGTTGCCGCTTGTCCGTTCGCCTGCCTGCCAGCTCTAACTCTTTCGCACCTCTCGACAAAAGTCTTCTTCCGCCTCACTACTCTTTCAAGACAAAAACGAAAATTAACACACAAAAAAAAATCGAAAACTCAGCTCAGTGCTTGTGTCTATTCTGTGTAGCTGTTGAAAATTTACGGCTGCCATTTCTAATTTCATAATTTCCAGCGCTCAACTTCCTCAATAAAGTTGCCACACAACTCAGCTTAGCATTCACTTTTGGTGGAGTCACCCTTGCCACCAGCCGTCGTGGCGTGTGTGTTGCTGCCATTGGCAGACAGCAAGTAGCAATAGCAAATTATTAATTGCCGCAATTTGCCTGGCTGGCGCTGCAAGTAGCTGGCACCCCTTGAAGAAAGTCTTGCAAGCTTATACTCGTAAGTATAGAAGTATACTCGTACTTGAATGAATTTCAGCTTGTTTACGGCTTTTGGATATGACTTCGAGTCGGAAATTTTAACGTTTATTATCTCCGGAGTTTTGCTAATTTTTGCCAGCGCAATTTATCGCTGTAATCAGGGAATGAGTGGGTAGTCAGCAGTGCGATATGGCCATTGATTAAATTGTTTAAAATATTAGCATACTTTTTGGAGCGCTGCTTAAAGGAAATGGCTGAGGAGCTATTACATATTTTATACAAACATTACCATATCTTAAGGCGAATTATAAAAATTTTCTTGTGACGAATTATTTTAACATTAGCATAGTTTTTGGTTAGTTTATAGAAAAATCGTTTAACTTTAAACTTTCATAGTTATGGTAAACTTAAACGAATACGCAAAGAGCCCCTTAATCCACTGCTATACTGAGACCTTTTCAGTTTACAATTAGTATTTGTAGTAACCCTAAGATTGTATGGTATAAATTACTCACCAAACTCCACACCCATAATAACCATAATAACCCAACCGTAATAACCCAGTTAAAAAGGCATCGCAATACCTTCAAGTTTTTCGAAACAACTTTCAAATCTTAAAATATTTTCGGGCGCTTTCGAATAAAATAATAGGATCTAATACACTAATCCTAAACTTTCATTTTCCCCATAATGCTTCTGTAATATTTAACCTTTCCTGTGAAGGGTGAGACGCTATGGAACCATCTAAGTATACTTTGTGGAAATTGCATTGTTCTACCACTCATTTTATCCCGGAAAGTTCTTTCCAGTTCTCAGACTTTTATCGATGATCAATAAACCAATTTCTTTGAAGTACTCGTAAATACTTTCTTTGGTGAAGAATCCTTACTTATCCGACATACTACAGACGGTCTTCTTACAGACGTTAACTATCATTTGTCGACACGAATTCCTTTAACACATTGAGTGCCAAGGGGTTTTTACGAAAACCTTCTCCGGGTGCCAAGCACATTTTTTGCTATAAACTGGTGTAAAAGTAAAAAATATTCAGTTCTGCGCCAATCCCGGATGATTTTGTGGTTTATTTTGGATTTTATAACTGTTTTTTTTTTTTTTTTGTCGCAGGTTTCCTTACGACATGGCACTGCACGACGGATTTGCAATCGTAAAAATCGATGTCGTACAAAAATGTGCGACACGATTTTTTTTGCTATTTCTTACTCTTTTTTCTTTTTTTGCATTTCCCTTTAAATTTATTTAAATTTTTTATTATATCTGTTTTTATTTTTCTTTTATTTTTGTAGATTTGAATTAGAAAAATGGCGAAGCGAAACCTTAGAGGCCGTGAAGGAAGAAAGTGATGATGATAGTGATTTTTCTTGCGATGACTTGATTGATGAGAACTGGCTATCAGATGATTTGGACACTAACTCTGATAATAACAATGATACTAATAACAGTGATAACATTTATAACAGCGATACTGAAGACGACTGGGACATGGATGAGGACGAACCAACAGCATTGTCATCCGTAGTCGATTCTTCCGAAACAATCAATTGGAGTGAATTTAGTTCTCGTCAGAAAACTTTTACATTCACTGGGCGATCAGGCTTGCAACAGTCTATTTCCTCAGATATTTCCTGTTTGGATGCATTTCTCCTATTTGTTGACAACGACGTTATTGAATTAATTGTATCAGAAACAAATAAGTATGCGGATGACTATGTAAAAAAAAAGTGATGTTACCAGATTTTCTCGAAAAAAAAATTGGATACCAACAACAGATTTTGAAATGAAGAAGTTTCTTGGCCTTATGTTGTGGATGGGTTTGGTAAAGGTCGGGTGTTTAAAATACTATTGGTCCAAAGAAGAGCTCTACAACTTTTCAATTCCGGGGAAGGTAATGTCATGCAATCGCTTTCAGCTATTGCTTAGTTTCATGCACATATCAGACAATAACTCAATTATACGAGAATATAGGCTTGGTAAAATAAAACCACTATTGGACATGCTACAAATGAGATACCAAAGAATCTACGTACCAGGTGAAAACATAGTAATTGATGAGACCCTTATTCCATGGCGAGGCAGACTATTATTCCGACAATACATACCAAATAAAGCTCATCCTTTTGGTATAATTTTTAAGCTCTGCTCTACCGAAGGATTCACCTGGTCAGTGAAAATATACTCCGGAAAGTCATCAAGTGGATTGAGAGAAATCGGTTTGGCTAAAACTCTTTGCGAGGATCTGATCATTGATTTGAAAGATCAGGGTCGAATATTATATGCAGACAACTTTTACACAAGCTATGAATTGGCTCGTTCAATGCTAAATCAAAAAAAAACTCCGTGCTCCTATAAAGAAAGGCGAAGTAGTGGCTAGAGCAGATCCCTATGGTATAGTTGTTCTAAAGTGGAAAGATAAACGCGACGTCAGAATGCTATCCACGAAACATGCCCCGATAATGGTATCCATAACAGATGGAGCACGTAATCCTGCAGGGCCTTCAACAAGTCAAGGAGCGAGACGTAAAAGACGAGCAACAGAAAAGCCACTGGCTGTGGTAGAATATTGTAAGGGGAGATCAGGCATTGATCTTTCCGACCAAATGGCTTCATACGCAAATACCCTTCGCAAAGGGTTAAAATGGTACCGAAAGCTGGGAATTGAACTTTTACTTGGACTTTCCGTGGTAAATGCCTATATTGTGTATAAAGCAGCTACGAATAGAAACATTAATATACGAACACTCCGTGAACGCGTTGCTAAGGGCCTACTAGATCTCACATCCCCGCAGCCTGTATCGCAATCAAAACATATTATCACAAAAAAGTAGATGAAAATAATAAAACCATCCGACGTGCTTGTGCTTTATGCTACGCTGAAGCAAAAAGAAAATTTAGTCGAAAGGAAGCAAGAAAGAATATCAAAAGGGCAACTACGTACTGTCTGCAATGCCCCAACACTCCCCAATTGTGCATTGATTGCTTTCCAAAATATACACATCTAAAAAATTAATGTAAAAATCAATGTAATTGAAGTTATCATATCCTAATTTCAATTTTTCAATAACTTTTTTATACTTTTTTTCCGAAATATAGAATGAATTCCAATAAATTTTCAAAATTAAAAGGAACCTCCGAGTTTTTATCATAAAAACCGCAAAAATGAAGATATCTCTATGAAACTTGGACCAAAATTTAGGGTAAATATTAGGCTACTAGAAATACATTAAAAAAAACCCTGTGGCGTCAACCAAAAACACATGACAATACGTAAGGCCAGACAATGCCTGTCGCACGAAAACGTTTAGCCATGGCCCTCAATGTGTTAAAAACGTTAAGGTCACAAAATACTTCCTAAGAGTCACTTAACTCATAATATTACCCTGTTATTATTACAAATAATCTCAGATTGTTGTTGTTGTTGTAGTGTCAGGAAACATTCCTGCAATAATTTAGAGGAATGCTGCCGAGTTGACAATCAATAGCCGAATAAAATTCGATTCCGTTCCAGTTACGTAGACTCCACTGTCATGTGAACGGCTCACGTTCTAACTGTTAGAAACAATATATTGAAGCTTTTCTCTTAAAAAAAAATTTTATTCTGAAAAACCACAGATACAAAGTGATATTACGAATAGAAAAGGATTCTAGAGTCAGGCATTTGTAGTACTTGTTAGTTTTTCTATGTTCATACAAGTCTGTGTTAAAAAAAAAAAAAATTCTCCACAGTCAGATAATTCAATATTTACTAGAATTCAGACGTCTTGAGTTCGGTTATAATTTGACTGTGCAATTGCCACTCCTATGGGTTCAAGTACCGACTGAGTATATTAAGTTTGCCCCAATTACTGCAACATCCAGAAGGAATCATCAGAGACCCAGAAATATAAGCTATCAGCGTGACGAGCTGAGCCGATTTAGCCACGTACCTTTGCCTGTCCATCCGTCCGTCCGTTTGTATAAACGCGAACTGGTACTTCAGTTTCTGAGTTATAGATCTAAAGTTTTGTACAGGTTCAATCCTCCTGATGCTCAATTCTTCTTCTTATTTGTTGGCGTAGACAACACTTCCGCGATTATAATCGAGTTTAGAACAGCGCGCCAGTCGTTTTTCCTTTTCACTATTTGGCGTCAATTGAAGATTCCAAGTGTAATCAGGTTTTTCTGAACCTGATCTGTCCAACGGAGTGAACGGAGTGTCCTTTTCCTCTGCTTCTCCAGCGAGAATTGTCATCAAAAGGACGGTCTCTCATCCTAGGCTTTTTTTATCCTTTCATTGGGCGTTTTTTCACGTGGCGGGTCCCAAACTCAGCGCACAACCCTGGGGTGGGATGTTTCACCTTTTCACTTTAGCTCGTCTTCAAACGAGGTTTTTCGGGCTAGGATCGGAAACCGTGAGCTAATTGAGCCGTATGTAAAATAATCGTTTCGGGCCACACCCAAGCGAATAGCTCTCAGAGAACTTTCCTTCCTTGCGTGAACTGCTACAATATAAGAATTTTAAATATCTTTCTCTTCGTCTGAGAGCGCACTAACAGGAGCCAAGCGCTTTTCGAAAAAAGCTTCAATCTACATATCAGTTCCATCTTTCTGACAATTTGTGGATTTCATCCGAAAAGAACTAGGCCGACTTGGCAGCCAAGAATGAGTCAAGCAAATTAATGATACCCTGTTCTGATGTGAACAGCATACCAGTGAGAGCGTACTATGCCAATGGATTATAAATCGGGTGGGGCAAAACTTCTCAATCGTTATTTTCCACATAGTTTCTGAACGGTTTTGTAACATGATGCCTTGTATTGCAATGATAATTGAAATGAAAGTGACTGTCTTGTGCCTAGTCGCTAATTCTGAACGTTTTGATGCTGCTTCAGTTTGATGACTTGTTGTCTATATCATTTTTTATTAATGGTTTCAGTTGATTACACCCTGTTTTTATGGCATTACTTTGCTTCCGTGAATATTCGGATTTGCCGCTGATTTGCCCCATTGATCAGATATCACTCATTTTATGGATCTATTTTTCATCACTAGTCGCAATTCGATCTAACCACGATTTATTTTTGTAGAGTTCATCCAACAAATCTGACATTCAAAATCGTCTTGCAACGTCTCTTGGCTTCAATTCATATGACATGCAATTTCCTTGGGTTTGAATATAAGCGGCAGCTTTTAAATGTTTTGAAATGACTCCTTGAGGGACGCCCAATGGTACCGCGAGCACTTCTTGTTCAAAAATCTTCATCGAGTTTTACTACCAGTTCCTCACTTTCAAACGTTTTTGACTGCCCAAGACTCCCTTTCTCTTCCAACCCAAAGTCACCTCAGGCATAATAACTCAGCCACATTTTGACAAACCGCACGAATATAGTTACTCAAGTAGATTTAATACTACAGGGGTCTCATATGCTGTTCACATTTTATAGATACTTCTGAACACTTTTGGGGTGCTGAAGTCTCTCTTACTGCTCAGAGAGTCATTGCAGGCACAACACAGCGTTGTATTTCGTGTGGTCAGAATTAGAAAGCAACCGTGCGCTCTGTTGCGCCCAAAAGTAGGCAGTACTTCACACTTAACGCAACACAGCACTGATAATAACAACAAGTATCAAATGGTTGGACTGGTTGGCGGGTGGACTGATTGCAACGTGCCTGAAAAAGTAGCGATATGGAAATATTTTTTTCACTTATTTATTTTGTTCATTGTTGCAACATTGCTGCCAACTGAAGTTAATGAAATGGCGTAGAGCTTAAAGCAACAACAGCAACAACCCACAAAGGTGTTCAGCAAAATAAGTGCAGATGTTGTTCAGAGTGAAGCCGAGACAACAAAAAAATGTTAAACCCCTGCAAATACTGCACCAAGTGGCATGTGGCAAGTTGCAGCATTTACACGTTCCACAGTTCAAGAATTCTAATGCTTGCGTCTGCTTTTCAGCATCCACTGAAACGGAAGTGGCAACAGTTCAAGGACTCAACGGCAGACAAACCGACATAATTTCAGGAACAAACTTCAAAGTCTTCAGCGCAAGAAGATTTCCGCTTTAGAGCAGATCAAAAATTACTCACGGAAAATAGATGGCAAAAAGAAAATAGCGGTAAAGGAAAAAAAATCAAGTAGAAGCATAAAGCAATACAAAAAATGCCAACAACAGCAAACGCAGTTCATTAACGGCTTCTCTGTTGTTTCCCCAGCACTCTGCGGCAACTTGTGCCATGGTGAGCCAACAGCGCGTGGCGTGGCCTGCCACAGCAGCGCTTTGCCACAAGAAAATCGTCTATAATTCTGATTCATTGAATGGAAAAATTATAGTCTAATCACTGTATGCTGCCAGCAATCACTACTCACTTTGTTGCACAAACTTACTTGCCACGTTATTGCTACATTGGCGGCTCTTGAACGCCTCCTTAATCGGTAATCAATGTATTATCGAGGTGTTTGCGCTTGTTTTACCGGCAATTTGTGCCAAGTATTGGCGTTTGTCTCCCGACACCGGGTACTTCAACTTCACAACAACAACAAATATGTGTAAAAAGTGTGCCACAAACAATAATAATAATGCTTGTTGCAAGCATTTAGAGTCGTAAAGGGAAAACGCCTGAAATGGCGCAAAGTGTGAAACGAATATGGCAAAAAAAAAAAAAAAATGTACAGTTCTGCTCATAAAAAATTTGCAGAATAGTTGTAGTATGCCGAATTTTCGCACCCACTTAGCTTTGTTGTTTGTAGAGGCGTTCAAACACATGCGAAGCGTGTGCGATGCACACAATGCAGGGGCAAGCTATAAATATATGCATGGAATATGTACATAATCACACACACATATATTTCGCATATTAGAAAATACTCATAGACGTTGTCGAAATTTTTTTAGGGGGGGTAGAGGGGTGCCGCGGCCCCAGTATATTATATTTTGTGCCCTCAACAGGACATATTAAAAATGTCAAGAAGATATTAGCTCACAAAAAGAAATTTAGGGGACTCTGTAGAGTATACATTGTGACAAAAAAGTACCCGGAAATTGTAAAAAAAGAAAAATATTTAATTAGTCTATTTTCTCAGTCCTCGAAATACTTTTCAAAAGCACTTTTTTGGATGGCCTTCATGTATGTAAATATAAATGATCAGCTTGACGAGCTAAATCGATTTAATCAAGTCGGTATGTCTATGAGGTATTCCATACCAAATCGACCACTTTTGAGCCCGACCTCTTTTGGATTTTGCTGAAACTTATCCATCCTTTTCTAACCTTTGAAAAACATTTTTGAGAATTTTTTCAAATTTTTCGGTCCAACTTTAAAAAAGTTATGAATTTTTCGAAAAAATGGCTTTTTTTATTTTCAAATAGCCATAACTTTTGTAGAAATTGACTTTTGGGGATCATTTTTTTTTTAATTTTTGTTTTTGAATGAACTTTTCGAAAAAATACACGAAAAAAATTTAACACGATCAATTATATAAAATAATCGGTTTTTTCGTCATTTTTTGGAAGTTCGCCATTTTTGTTTTTTGTTTTTTTCTTCAAAAAAAAAACTTCAATTAATTTGACAACTATCCCTGCTAATCACAAAGTGGGCCGATTTTTTTTTATATATTTTTTTATTTATTTACAAAAAAAATTGTCAAATTTTAAAAAAATTTTAATCCTAAAAATTCTAATTTTTTCCAGCGAATATTACTATGAATAACTTATAATCTTATGAGTAAGGCAACTATTTTCACAGTAACAGGTGACCATTTCTGCGTGAAGTGTATGTTTCTGCGATCTCTTATCCAAAATACCTACTACGAAGTGTTCGCACTTTCTAGCTTCATCTAAAAATTGTGTTCTTCCCAACATCAATTATACAAATTACAATTTCTCTCGAATATAATGGACCAGGTATGCTTGGCTTTGTTCCTAGAAAATCATAAATCGACCAGATTTTCACCATGCGCCAAATCTTGAAAAACATCCGTGAAAAGAACATCGAAACACACCACTTCTTCGTCGACTTAAATCCGCCTGCGACAGCACGGAAAGGAGCAGCTTCTATACTGCTTTGTGTGAGCTTGGTATACTCGCAAAACTAATACGGTTGTGTACGCTGACGCTGAGCAACACCAAAAGCTCCGTCAAGATCAGTAAAACAGGCTCCGATCCGTTCGATACCAGCACAAGGAGACTTCCTTTCGTGTGACTTCTTCATTGTATTGCTGGAGAATATAATACGAAATGCGAACTGTTTCTTTGAGAAGTTCTTATCTTCCTACCGACCTTGACATATAGTTCTCTAAGTTGCCTAAAATATTAAAAAATTTGACAAAAACTCAGTTTAAAGCACTCAGGAACAATGTACGCTACTTTGAGATATAAAGTCGCACCACTTTTTGATCAACGGAGACTCAATTAATATTTATATCAAAAGATTCCTGATTGTTTTATTAACTATAGAGGCACATGAGCTTAAGGGTTTATATTTTTACTTATCTAACCGAAAGTAGAAGTTGACGGTTTTAAAGCTTGATTCATATTTTTAGTTATTTTGGTCGAATAGGACTGAGATCAAAGTCTGATACATGCGTCTACCCTAATAGAGAGATCATACCCTGCTTTCTTATTATCGCAACTTTTTTTGTGCGTTTATTATGGAGAAATAGTTGTAGAAAATCCTCTTATAAAGACTTATTCTTCTGAAAAATCTACATATATAAGATCTACATATGTATAAGACTCTTTTTTCTGAAAACCCTATTAACACATATTGGTACTGGGCTTTCTTTTGATTGATTCTGTTCAAAATCGAACCGCTCTTTGTATTTCGTCGGGGTATTCTATATTAAGGAGCGTTAGATCAGGAATAATCCCTCTCAGAACCACGCTCTTGCCATTTAGAATAATCCTGTGCATATTGTTTATCCACATATGTATGCTCTCAGCTTGTTATTGCTAGTATTGCCGCTCATAAAAGTTGAACCGAATATTTTTCGGCCAAAACTTTGCGCATTTGGCACACATACGAAACTAAAAAAGCGCTGATTGCCACAAAACACCACACACACACACACAAGCGCATATGTGTGCATTAACTTTTCCAAATATTTATTTTATTTTCTACTATTTTTCTAACATGTGGCATTACTTTTCGACCTGCAGACAAAGTTTTCGCCCGCCAGGTTGCCTGTCAGCCGTTGGTGCTGCCACTGCCATTGGCACTAAACAATAATAACAATAACACTACTGAAAGCGTTGAAAGCAGATTTAAAAGCTTGTTTGCATAAACTTTGCTTCACCTATTGCTTTTTTTTATTAGGGTGAGGGGGTGAGAGGGCGAGAAGAGAAAGAGCGGCGGAGCGTGAGCGGCATAGCTGCTGCATTAAATATTTGTAAAATAAAATAATATTTGCCAAACAATTTATTGCTGGTGTCAATGCGCAGCGAGTTGCGAACAAGTTAAACGCTAATTATTAAGTAGTTGACCACGTTGGCAGTGTTGGACAACGGCTATAAAAGTTGGTCAAAGAGGGTGACAATTTCGAAGGTTTAGGTTGGGATATCTCTTTAAAATAATAGCGCTCTTACTGTGTCCAAAAAATAAGGTGAAATTTGAATTTAAACTGCGCGCGTCGAAGGATTTTGAGAATTATTATTTTTTTTTTTGGTTGGTAGTACTGTCAGTCACATTAATGGCAAATCTCATGTCAAAATATTCGTTAGTGTTTGAGATACGTGTCGTTTTGTGAGCTGCTAAAAGTGAGAATATGCATTAAATTTTGTTCACAGAATCAATTTTCTGCTGTGGATACGTTGAGGATGGTGCAGAAAGCCTTTGGTGATGAGGCTCTATCTAAAAAAAATGTTTACAAGTGATATAGTGAGTTCCAAGCCGGCCGTGAACGTGTCGAAGACGAAGAGCGTCCAGGGCAACCATCAACCTCAACCGACGAAGGTCACGTTCAACAAATCAAACATTTGGTGTTTAGAAACCATCGATTAACAATTAGAGACCTTGCTGATGAAGTTGGCATATCGAAAGGCTCAGCCAATACCATTTTGAAGGATGTTTTGGGCCTCAAGCGCGTCAAATCTCGACTGGTACCGAAAACATTGAATTTTTTGGAAAAAAGGCGTCGCGTTGAAGTGTGAAACGATGCTTTCCGACTACCAAGGTAGGTCATGAAACGCATTATAACTGGCGATGAGACTTGGATCTGTACTTACGACCCCGAAACAACCGATCAATCGAGCGAATATCGTGCCAAAAGAGAGCCGAGACCAAAAACATCGCGCCAAAGTCGGTCAAAAATCAAGGTCATGTTTACTGTTTTCTTCGATTATCGTGGTGTTTTGCATTATGAATTCCTTCCAACCAGTCAAACAGTCAACAAGGAATATTATTTGAACGTTATGCGTCGTTTGCGTAACGCTATCCGCCCAAAAACTGCTGGCTATTCACGAAGCTCAGAAGACCGCTCCGGAGACACCGTTTTTATACGATAGAGGAGATTCAAGCCACAGCGAAGACGGAACTGAAGGCCATCCCGGAAAGTGACTACAACCAGTGTTTCGAAGATTGAAAAATCCGTTGGCATAAGTGCATTGCATCGGGAGGGAATTACTCAGAAGGGGATGAAATTAATTTGGAAGAATAAATAAAGAATTTTCAAAATAAATACAATGTCACCTTATTTTTTAGGCACAGTCGTAGATACTATTCAGAGAGAAACATTCCAACGAGTTTATAAATACTAATACCAATACTAAGAACCACTCCAACGGCTGCAATATATAATTTACTTATTCAAAAGTCAGTTGACATTGCAATGGTAAGCTCTGCAGCGAAATCAGAATGATCGGCGGTGTTAGGGAAATTTTCCCCAGAACCTTCGATGATAGGTCGATAAGCAGGAAGTCGGTCCCCAATGCTTTATCTGGGAAAGAGGGTATCAAGTCATGCTAAAGGTGAGTTCCACGTCATAAGGCCATTCCAGGAAACGAAATATCCGACGTGATTGCCAAGAGTACCTCTTTCAATTATCAGCTCAAATTCTTGCCGCGCAGCTGCTAACTTTTACAGCGTTAGTCGTCTTGGTTGGATATACGTAGGTTTACCTGTCGTGTTGATACAATGAACCACAGATGTGCTAGTTCGATTTCCAAGTGGTTACAGGTAATTTCAGTAAATTCTTTGAGGACGTCGGAAAATCTCTGCGAAGTGTCGATTATAGAAATACTTGGTGTTGTTAGTTGTGTTGAAGGGCAAGATGTACAGGGTAGGCCATTTAAAGTTGACCCATTTGCCCATTTGCCAAAAATAAGGCGTCGCGGATAATCAGCTGGGTTTAGTTTTTGTGCCATTTGAATTTTATATGGAAACATCTTCAAATCTTTATGAATTATGCGTCGGAGAGTGGTGCGAGAGATGTCTAATTCCTGAGAGCGGCGATAACTCGATGTCGATGGAGTCTCCTCAATACTGGCTCGTACAGCTTCGATATTTTCATCAGAACGTCTTGTGCGTTGTCTGGATGCATGACTGGCATTACTGAGATTACCGGTGTTCACAAATTTTGCGTATAAAGACTTAATTGTGTTCTTAACTGGAGCACTTTTCACTTTATTTTTTTTTTGCGAAACGCACGTTGAGTTAACACAATTGAAAAGTTATTTTGAATATAAAGCTGAACAATTTCAGCGCGTTCTTTTGGAGTGTACTGTTCCATGGTATAAATTGTCTTCGAATGACGCTTCTAACGCGGTATGACATTAGCCGATTTGTCAGCGCTGTTAAAAGTTACAGCGTTGCCAGATGGGTCAACTTTAAATGGCCTACCCTGTATTTACCAGGACGGTATGATCGACAAGACCCCCTCCCTTGCAAGCCTACAACTAGACCATGGTGTCCGAGAAAGTCGGCGCCTAATATGGCCTGCCTGCGAGACAACTGCTAAAATAAAATTCCATAGGAATTCACGGTGTGAAATCAGGTTTAAGTTCAGGATTACTTCACCGTAACTAGTTGAATTGAGGTAGGGCATGCTCGAGCTAGCTCTGTTGATGTTGGTACGATCGAAACGTCTGCGTGCTGATGGCTGAGTTTCGGAGCTAATGCTACACATGTGACCGTCTTTCAGACATTCGCCAAAAATTCGGTGATGGAAGATCATGAATTATGCTTTCTCTAAGCGCTGGCCCTGCGATGTGCTCCGTCTCACTGTACAAGTCGCTAGGTTGGCAATCCCCTAATGGTAGTGCCTTCAAAACGCGCTGGAGCCAAGCTGGTGACTTTCATTGAAATTTTCAATTAGTTTTTGGCGTATGTAGTTATACTTGGCGATATACGGGGTGGCGTCCACTTTCTCGGTATTGTCTTCCAAAATCGTTGTGAGCGCGATCCGTTGTAAGAAAATGTTTGTAGAGGCGGCATTCGCAATGCTTCAGTCATCGGTTACAAGTGTGTTATCGTTTGGGCTCATGTTGAAAAACGTTGACAAATGTTGAAGAGCATCGAAGTCACCAGTTTGGTGGTTAGCACCAGAAAACCTTAAAAAGAAAGATTACCAGAAATTGGAAACTAGCATTCAGACCACAAACACATCAGAGAACTTGGAAAATCAATCAAAGGCGTTGTTTGTTTTCCACAAGTTACCTGAAGATGTATATATTTCCTTCTATCGACGCAATAAATTTCATTCAAAAATTCATCAATTTAAGCAGAAAAATCAGCAGTAAGCCCCGCCGACAATGTGAAACCCTCACAGAACATACGCAAGTACACTGAGTTGAGTAGAGCAACAAAGAAGCAAGAAATGTCAATGATTTCCAAGAGGCGGTGAAGGAGGTGCCGTAAGAGTCAACTGGCATTGTTTGGACAACAATAAATGTCGGTGCATATATATCTACATATATACTTATGTAACATGTGTCCACCTCCACCAAAATCGGCAGCCTCATTTCAGAAAGAATGCAATTTTTTTTGTCGGTTTCTGGCTGAATGACACACGCAAACCCAAAAACCAAAGGAGCAAACAAAAAATGTGCAATAAAATCAGGCCAAGAACTAATAAGGAAAATCAACAAGAAAAGCCAATTGAGGGGTAAAACAAGTGACAAAAGGAAAAACTGAAAAATCAAAATCAATAAATCTAAGTGACGTCAAGAAGTGTATTCCATGGAAAAGCAAACCGAAAGATGGAAAAAATTACATAAAAGAAGCAAAGCATTAAGTAATCAAAAGCGAAGAAACGCAAAGAGAGGTAGAGAGTGAGATGAAGCGGGAACGCAAAAAAAATGCTTGCAAAAATAAAACAAAGCGACTTTAGCAACGGAAACGATCAGCCAATGCGGCACCAATAGACAAAGCAATTCCATGTTTTCTGCCACTTGCCTTGCCACACGCTGTTGACACCGCTCGTAAAAGACAGCGGGGGTAGCGGAGCACACAGAGGCGAAATGTAATGCAATAATGTCCTTTTACATGGCATTGCTTAAGCAATTTAAGTATTTATTTTTCTTTATAAAAATTATAAAGATTTTTTTGCAATCTTTTTTAGTTTTTATTAGTCAAAATCCAACAAAAACCACAGTTTAGTCAGAAGTTGTTGTGTGTGGCATTATGGAAAATTCGCTCGGAAATTATGTCATCAGTGGCGCAGACAGTGTGTCACTTGACGTTTGCGTTTTTTTGTTTTACTCTCCTCCGGAGCAATTTATTTTTCTAGATATATGTCTGTGTGATTGTGTGTGGTTATGCAGAAACAATGCAATTTTTAATTAAATCCGGTGAGATTTGCTGTCCGACTGACTTGCCCAAGTGGGATATGACCAAGAGACGTAGCGCAGTGCATAGCAGCAGGGTTGCCAACTAGTTTCAAGAAAGTTTTTACTTCAGCTGGAGTTTGTAACATATTGAAAGAGACTTCGGCTTACCGAAGGTCGAGGATCGACACCAATAACAGCCGTTCTAATATTGCTTATTGTTATTATTTATCAAAGGTTTTGTAAAAGTGTCAAATGACATGTGTTACGAGGCATAGCTCCGATTCTGAGCAGTTTATAGTTCACGATTTCATCGCAATAGATATTGTGAGGAAGCTTCTGAAGGACTTAAATTCAGTAAACGTTAGTAATGTTCTTGGCATTTCCAACCAACTTATATGTCTTTAAATAAATTAGACTATATTTTCTCAAAGTTGGATTTAATAGTATGTTTCAGGTGAGAATACCTCCTAGATGTGAATGGAGCAAAGGTTTAGAAGCGGAGAAGAATAAGGTGAGGATACTCTCTAGATGTGAATGAAGGAGAGGTTTAGAAGGGTAGAAAAACGCTACCAATCTATATTGAAGGGTCGAAAGAGGACTGAGCAAAATGGAGTATAGGCGAGGATATACCCCAAGAATATTGACATCTTTCTCTCTCTATTCGTCTACCAAGCTTAGCCAGCATCATCCAATCAGAAATATTACGCATAGAGAAGGCCTCTTGAGCTCAAGTTAATAACTATGGGACGATACAGAAAGCAGCCATATACATGGCTAGCCAGGCGGAATTGTTGAGCTTTAGATGCGAGAAATTAATGCCAGCGTAGTCAGCAATCGCAAGGAGGCTTTAAGCTCGGCGGCAGGTCATCTTCACTTGTCAATAATCTGTATTCCCGGCTATAGAAAGATTTTTGGTACCGAAAAAGCTGACGAGTTGGCCAAATTAGATGTCTATCTAGCTCAGGCAAGGGCGGCGTTAATACCACGATCGCTAGGAACGATCAGGAGAGAGCTTTATAGGTAATTTGGACAATTAGCTCAGAAGATATGGAAATTTGTAAACAAAAGCAAGATAACGAAGTACATAGGGCACAAGTATGGCATGACTAGTACTAAGGCTTTATTTAATAGGACCATGAAAGGTAAATATATACACAGCTTCTATTACAGGTCTTGTTCTTTTGGAGATGGGCTAAAAATGGGTCTGCCTTATAACAATACTTGTCCTAGCTGCAAACTATATAGAAAGAAATAAGGAAACAGTTTTGCTATCATGAACTCGACATAGTACATACATAGCTCATTGTCTAGAGCACTTAGAATTCATTAGGCACCAAAAAATAAATCGCTGTTTTCAAAAAGCAGCTTCATTTAGACCACCAGTTGTGAACGTAACGATGGAACGATGTAGCAAGAACATAACCATTTTCCAGGTTTTATCGATAGATCTTTGCTCTCTTAAATAAGCCGGAAAACTTCAGAATATGCTTCAGTTTCGTAACGAATTCTGTCAAGACGAAGTTCTGTGGATGGTTGTGGAAACATATAATCTATTTAGAAAATCGGTAATATACGACTTCTTCAATCTACTCCCAGATAAAAAAAAAAATTCTAGCGCCACTGCTGACAGTCATAACTTCCAAGTCGTAGATAATTTCGTTTCTCTTGGAACCAGCAGTAACACCAATAGCAATGTTAGCTTCAGACTGAGTAGGCAATTGAGACGTAAGGCCCTCTCTCGACGTACATAGACCAAATTCTACAAGTCATTCATCGCCTGATGCGTTTGTGTACGAGTTTCGAGAGAAAGAAACCCTCCAGCTGTGAGAGCATTCGACGCAGTACTCTTCGGATGTAACAGGGAAAGAGGAAGAACTCCACTCCGTCGGAAAGACCAGGTGGAAAAAGCACTTAACAGCGAAAAGGAAAAACGGCTGGCGCGCTGTTATGAACTCGACTATAACCGCGGAAGCGTTGTCTGCGCCAATGAAGAATAAGGTACGTTGAAGTGGTGACCAATGATTAAATTTCCTTCCGTCATATGTCTGATTGTAATCCAGAAATATTTTTCATATCTAACTGAGTCAGAAAATGGCCTCAAAACTGATTGGTATCCACTTAAGAGTTAGAAAGTTTGGAGCGCAATTCTCTTTCATCTTTTCATTCTTTTCGGTCTGGTTAGTTATCATTTCACTTGAAGAAATCTAAAAGATAGCTTAATAAGAATCAGGGTTCGAATATGAATAACTTTACGTCGAATATAAAAATACTGAAAAAGTTTTGTGAATAATAAAGACAAGCAATAAACCTTACCTTGTGAACTCTAGAACTTGTGAGAAATACTGGCGAATGGAAAGCCTATTTTGTATCATTTTTTGTAAGCGGGAAAGGATTAGTTAGATTGTAATTTCTAGATAGGTGGATCTAAGAATCTCTTAAGGAATTGATCTCTCTGAAAGTTGACTAGAGAATAGCCAGTAACCATGACCATGTAGACCATGATCCATGATCCTAAGTAGAATAATTTTCAGTTTCAGAGCTTATTTGAGGTCTCGATTTTAGAACTTTTTTACGTCTGGGAGGAATAGAATTTAGCAATATACCGATTATACTCGTGGTCAAATTTAGGTCCTCCAAATTTTTGCGAACCAACTCGGCAACCCTGCGGCATTTAAGCCTCCGCCAATAAAAAAAAGAAGTCAGACGAGCGCTGCACTTGAGCTGGATTGTAGATTTGTAGACTAAATACACACACAAAATTACACACATTAATAACAATGCGAACATATTTGAGTGTGTATATGTGTCTTCAACAGTCTGCAACTTACTCGCACTCCATGCGCGCAGCTTAATTTTACATGCCACACGGGAATAATGAGCGACGCCTGACATTTTCCTTCCGCTCGGTGTGACGAGTGTCGCTCAGCGCAGCGGCAACAATCAGTGCAAAAAAATGGAAAAAATAAAAATAAAAGTTACTGCAAATGAATGTCAACGGCTGGCAGAACAAAAGCACTTCCGGTTGCGGCAGCAACAACAGCAGACATACGTCAGACAATTTTTGCGGCACGGAAGCAGAATCGAGGAAATTCGGCGCAAAAAAATTCGCAAAACCATAAAACTTTGAAGGTGTCTACAGCTTCTTTTTTTTTGCAAAATTATAACTGGTAATTGTTAGTTGTTGTAGAGTGTTCGCTGTTGGCGTTGATTCCTCTGCGGGCCTGCTTATTAATCAATTCGCATAAAGCTCACACCGGTGAGTTGTTAATTTGATGAAGTGCCAAGGAGCGCAGGCATAATTTCAGTTCATCTCTGCTGCAACAACAACAGCAAAGAGAATAACAACTGCTGTAGTAAAGCAACAGCTCAACTTTTGCCACGCATCATCATCCACATCCTTGCCATGTACTTCATCCGTATCATCACGTGTGATTACGCACATTGTTCGAGTGAAAAAATCACAACAACACTAACAACTGCGAGGTTTAATGTTGCTTGGGTGCAACTTGGGCGTACGCTTCGAGTTGTGTGGGTTGAAGTTTGGGTATTGCTTTGGCAAAAATTAAAATTCATCAATGGACCCTCACGAGGAATGGTGACGTGCTTGTGTTGCACAAATATTGCTTCTTGCAACAAAAGAAAAAAATTACTTAAAGTAAGATTTTTGAAATGAAGAGTGTGACAGCCTTAAGCGATTTAAGCTCAAACTTTTGGGAATTTAATACTTAAGTATATATTAAAAAAATGACAGCAACTTAATTTCATTGAAAATTTTGCAATACCATCTGATCAAATTTGAACCGGACTGGCATAACTTTATTGTCGCTTTCACAAAAAATTCACTTTGAGACAATATAAGCGTAGAAACGCTTCATCCGAATTTCTATACACACCTATAAGCTTCGATTGGAATGGCCTTTAGTGTCTTCAATGATTTTCGGTTTTGTCGGTTCGCTTCATTTTGGAGCGCCATTCGCTAGATTGTTGGATAGTGACGACTTAATATTTACAAAACCGAGTTTTGTGATAAGATTTATCGAATCTTCGAAAAACTTTTCATAAACACTTTTTGGGATTGCCTTAAGTTTCTCTTCTGAGCCACGTGGCAACTTCACTTTGGGGAACAACTAAAAAATTACAGGGAGCCGAATCTGGTGAATACGGTGGTTGATCGATAGTATTCAACGCGTTTTTGGCTTTAAATTCGGTCAAGATTTGTGGCTCGTTGCGTTGTCATCGTGTGAAATCCATGATTTTTAAATTTTTGTTACTGTTTTAAAAAAAAATCCTGATTTTTCGGAACGACTCAAGCAAAGAACCCGCTTCATACCCAAAATATTCACTAAAATCATTCGAACGGATTCGCGAGAGATGAAGACCTCTCTTCCCATCTCTCTAACACCTACCTGACGATTTACAATCCGTCGCTGTTTTTTAACGTTTTCATCAGTTGAAGAGGTCGAAGGCCGTCTAGAACGATCTGTCGACCATCTTTGAAGGCCTTGTATCACTCGTAGGCTTATGTCTTTGATGAAACTAAATCACCGTAAATCTTTTCGAACATTTGCAATAATTCCACACACCAAATAAATTTGTTTAGAAATACAAAATTTGAGTGAAATTCTTCTTCGATATTTTTATCCCTAGTAAAAATCGCAACGCACTACTGAGGTGTACCAACTTTGTATTTGAATTGTAATTGAATTTCTTTATATAATTAAAGTTTTTTAATCTTCCAAATCAATTTCCTTTCACTCAATGTAATTCCCGTCCGTTAAATGCTTTTCCAATCCTCGAGACAGGCAGAATAGTAATTTTCCCGTAAAGCCATCAAGACCTTCTCCGTTCGGGTTTTATCTTCTTAATAAAGTCAATACGGGGTTTCCGCTTTTTGGGTTTGTTCAAT
Source organism: Bactrocera correcta (assembly GCA_027475135.1). NCBI lineage: Eukaryota > Metazoa > Arthropoda > Insecta > Diptera > Tephritidae > Bactrocera > Bactrocera correcta. The sequence continues at coordinate 11,284,068 of CM050325.1, forward strand.
AGCCCAAACTTGAGCGAAACCAAACCGATAGTTGCGGAACGTTATGAGTCGAGCCTTTGGCAAAAATGCCGCGTATGTATATAAGTTGGATACATTCGCGGCAACTGATCTGACATCAAGTTACTACTACCTGTTCCTGTGCATGGTACAAACTCGGTCGGCGAAAAATTTGTCTCTAGAGAAATTTGTGAAAATTGACTCTTCCGAAAGTTTCTGGGAATGATACTTTTCACACGCGTGGAAAAGTGTTGGGGTTGTTCCTCTCCTGAAGTCCCCTTATAAGATTAGATTCCAGTGCTTGGAAAAATGCTAGAAAGAGTTATTGGTTCAGGAGCGAACGTGGGGTATGTGGTCGGATAGGCAGCAAGGATTCAGAAAAGGACGCAGTATAGAGAGTAGATCATATGGTCATATGTTCAGAATGTTGTTAGGGAGATTGTTAACTAAAATGTCCATGGCATATTTGTTGACTACAAGTTGGCGTTTGACTACTTAAGCTGGAATCGGGTGGTGCAACGACTGGAGCGGTTTGGTTGTACGGAAATTACTCTAAGGCTGTTCAACTTTTCGGACAGGAAGGCCCCGCTATTCGGCATGAATGGGTGTGTGGAGATCGGAGTGGTTGATGACTGCTCGCAGGGTCTACATATATCTAATGATGGTCTCTCTGCTTGGGCAGCTCGAGCAGCTCGAGCCACTCTGTAAGTGTTGTTCGTATGCGGATGACCTTCTTCTTGTGATTGAAAGTCGCTTAGTTAGTATGGGCGGGAGGACAACTTAGAAATAGAAAACACCTGGGGCTTAGGTGTGGGGGTGGACATATCAATGGAAAAAATGGTGACAATCCTGCTTAAGGGTGCAATGTCGCGGTTCGTCCACCGATTGTCAGGATGAACGAAGTTAGCATCAGGTTTTTGACGGAAATCAGTATTAGATTATACTTATATAGTTATGAACGTTGGAACAAAACGGAAAATCAAAATCTTCGGAGTGATAATGGAGGCAACTATGGAGAAATTTCCATTCAGTGATCTATGATGAGGTTAACAAGTCGAGGAAAGAAAATGTTTCACTCTAAAGGTGGTAAGCGTAGGTTATATTTAGACAGACGTCTTTCACTTGTGATACATTAAAAAGAGTTTTTCTGGATTTTGAACTCTGAGTCCTAGATCCTAAATTGATAGTTGTCCAATAAGTTAAATAGGACAACGGTTAAAGTTCAACTGGGTATTACAGTGGAACCGTGTGCGTAGACTGATTGATTTAGATTGATCAATGTGATGGTCAGGTGATGTTTAGAGGCCAAAGTTAAACTATGATTAGCACTCAAAAAATATGCTATTTTTTTATTCCCATCATCATCAGTGTTTCCGCAGACCCTGACGTCCTTGTTATTATTAATATTTGAAGTAATTTTTTCTTAATGTTTTTCCGATCTCGACGAGCTCTAGGACAAAATTCTCAAGGGTTGCGGCTACCACTGCGGCTTCGGCTTATTTCACAAGGGCAGTGTATGTATGTGTATGTGGCAGCTTGCTTGCCTGCTTGCCACATTAAATCAAAGCTCCGTTGCACGACTTTCACCGCTCATTTACCACGTGCGTGGGCGTATTCCAACCAACGCCCCTCATCAGAATCCAATCAAATTAACAAGTAGCGCTGCGCAACGCTGCCACAGACATTAATTTCGATTTGATTTCCGGTGGCGTTGATGTTGCCAAAAAAAAATCGCAAAAACAACAATAGCCGCAGACTGTTGCGCATCGCCGCAATGGCAGGAGTGGGAGTGGTTGATTTCTGGTACTCTCGTCCCCCTGTGGTATACTTCATTAGGTCAGCAAACGTGCAACATGCTGTGTAAGGTAGGTATATACAAACATACATACAAATACAGATGTATATATGTATATACGCAAAAATGTGTGTGTGCTTGTATGTTGGGAATGCTTAGAGCAGTGGAGGTGGGGTTGGTGCGCCACTGCAATTAGGTTGATGGTTGGGGCGGTTGGCTTGGAGGGCGTTGTCAGCAACTTAATCAGCGCAAAACTATTAATTAAATACCAATTCATTTCCGCACAACCACCCTTGAAGTACGTGACAACAACAACAACAACACCGGCAACAACAATAACAACAAAGGCAGCATAAGAGTCGTTGAACACCCACAAAATTTTCGCAAAACTAGCGAAACCTTCGGGGTGCTTTTCCTTTCTACAACAACTTTGCAACGAAAAAAACAACAACAACGACAAACAATTTGCGTGCAACTAACAACAGAAGTTCGCTTGACGCAATGCAGCTAAAATTCGCTTAGAAATATTACCTTTTGGATTGCGCGCTCTGCGCTCTCGTTCAAGTGGGTGGCTTGGCGGCGCTACTCCGGCGTTTCGCAATCATTGACCCCGCCAAACAATGTGCAGCGGCGTCCAGTGGCTACGTCGTGCCTAATTTACAGTTGCGCTAATGTAGTAAAAGCTGTCCTGCGGCCATTCGGAATGCGCATTGCACGCTCTGCATCTGTATGGGTGTGTGTGTGTGTGTGTGTCGGTGTACTTGCAACAACAATGCTTCGTGCTATTGTTAAGCCTGGCAACTACTATGTTGGAACTTAGAAGTTGTTGCAACACACGCACAGCGACTTGACTGTTCTTGCAGCATACACTTAGATGTTCTTGCAACGCACACACACATTCCTAGTTAAACTTGCAACTCACACACACAGCTTTAGCTAAACTTGCAACACACCCACATGCACTTAGTTGTTCTTGCAACACACTCGCTTAAATGCATCTCTTGGCCGCAACTAAACGAATTTAGCATAATTAATTGCAACAGCATTTCGCACTTGGCACCTTGCTGCCTTCATTGTTGTTGCACACTTTATTTTGGCGCTAATGAATGCGCTTGTGGCGCCACTTCTGCGTTATAAACAGCAAGTGCGGTGTTGTTGTTGCATTATTCTTCAGTCTTTAAGTGTTTGAGACACGACATAAAAGCGTATGCCTGCATATGTTTGTTGCAAGCAGCATGTGGCACCTATGGCCATTTACACCATTTGTGGCAGCAGTAGTAATGTTGAAAAAATTCTAATTTAACTGCTTTGCTGCTGCTCAAGTGAAGGCTGCGATCCCTCATTAGCACGTCAAGTGGAATAACACATTTGGAGAGCTGTGACTCGCTGTATATGCAGGTTCCCATTAGCTTTGTGGATTTGTTGGCGTTACCCAGTGAACAATAGTTGATTCTTTCTTTAAATAACGGTGAAATGGAGACTGTCTAATATTCAAGCCCTGAAAGGTTTAGAAAACCCGAAAAGCCTTTCAAATAACTAATTTTCAAAAATTTCTCTAAACTGTTTCCATTTTCTGCTGGCTCTTTAATAAACCGAGTTTCCATTTGCAAAACAGCCTTCTTCTTCTTCTTTATTTTTGAAGACGCCGTATATATCTTTATAGCGAGTTTACAACAGCGCGCCAGTCGTTCTTCCTTTTCTCTGTTTGGCGCCAATTGGAGATTCGAAGTGTAGCCAGATCCTTCTTCACCAGGGCTTTTCAACGGAGTCGGTTCACTATCAGACTCATTAGAATACAACTAACACACTCGTGTAGAAGATTGTACCTTCTCTATTTAGCTCTGCAGCTCGAATTATTTTCCCCAGAAGTAGATTGAAGAAGTCGCACGAAGGGGAGTCGCCTTGTTTGAAATCCCGTTTGATATCGAACGGCTCGGAGCGGAACTTGATGGAGCTTTCGCTCTTTCTCAAGGTCAGTTTACTCAGTCGCGTTAGTTAAGCCCGGTTGCCAAGTTTAGACAGCCCGCTTCGAGACAGTCCCTTTCGTGCTGTCGAAGGCGGCTTTAAAATCGATGAAGAACACACCACCTCGTTGATCTTCTTTCAAGAGAGTTTTCATAAAATTGGCGCATGGTGAAAATAGGTTCAATTGTAAATTTTCCAGGTTTGAGGTCACACTAATAAGGTCCAATCAGTTTGCTGAAGGTGGGCTTTAATCTTTCATATAGTAGGTTCGATAAACCCGTATACTTATCCTTACCTGGGAGGCTTATCCCGCGGTAGTTGGCGCAGATTGTAGAGTCTCCATTTTTGTGGATTGGGCAGTGCAATCCAATCGTCGGGCAAGCTTTCGTCCGACCATATTCTACAAAGAAGCTGATCTTATCAGTTCGTCGCTACCGTATTTGAATAGCTCGGCCGGTAATCCATCGGCCCCCGCTGCTTTGTTGTTCTTCGGACGGATAGTTACTTTTCGAACTTTTTCATGGTCGGGAAATGGAACGTCTGCTCCATTGTCGTCGATGAGGGAATCGTGTTCGCCTTCTCCTGGCGTTAAGCTTTCACTTGATCACCTCTGGAGGTTCTACAAGAGTATGCTCTGGTCTTTCAAAGAGTTCACAATTTTTTTCTATTTTCTGGCTTGGCTTATTGTGACTCCAAATGCGGCAATTTCGTTTATTAAGGAAACTTATGAACACAACTTTCTTGTGAAAATCGAGATCGTTGGCCAACTGGTTTTGGGCCGATTCACCTTTATTAACGAAACTTGTGAACAAAACTTTCTTGTGAAAATCGAAATCGATGGCCAACTTATTTTGGGCCCATTCACCTAACTGGCAATGCGCTTGATGGTAGTTCGGCTTCAATTCTTACACGAGCTGGATTTTGTAAACCCGCAAACTGAGATTCTTTCGTAAAATCTTCCTAAAGTGGGTAGGCACAGTTCAATATCTTGCGGGCGATGGCGAATGGACTCGTTCGGGTTTTCTATAGTGTCTTCGGTGCGCACATTGCCTAATTCAACTCTTAGATCATTTCGGTTCTCCCAACCAAACATTTCATATTCTATCTGCTTCCAATCTTTTTTGCATGTTGGGCTATACGATATATAAATACTATATATATACTTCATAACATCAAACAACAGTTCTGCATAGCCTCGAGAAAGCAGTTTAGGTCACTATTGTATTTATGGCGAATCTAAAGTTGTAATTATTCAACTACAATTATTATAAAAAAGTAGGTCTATAATTTTCAGAAAAAAAAAACAAAAAACTGTCATTTAGTGCAACTAGAAGTAGCTTGTCAAAATATTATTCATGAGACGGTTAATACTCCCAGTACATATGTATTTCTCTAAATAATCGAGTCAGTTTTAACAATAGAATTTGTCATCTTGGCTTATTTTTTAGGACTTCGGCAATATTAATCAAACCTACTCGAATAATTCCTGTTATTTATTTTTTCGAACTGTGAGCGTTTAAACTGAATAAATTTTCATAATCAATTTTCTTAAGAATATATTCGAGAGAGAAAGTTTACAACCTTCCAGGTATTAGTTAAGAATTAAATGGAGGTGTGTATTGTGACCTGAGTCCTGTTGTGCTCTCTATTTTTTCGCACGAACTCACACAAGCTCAGCAATTTGATGATCTCCAGAATATTTCTAGGAGTCATGGTACTGCCTATTCGGAAATAACGTCTACAGATTGCTACGCTATCAAAAAGTAGGTGTTCCAGAGCTTCGGCTCCATGTCAGACAACGGACAGTGTACACAAGCGCTTATAACTTTTTGAAACCTTATTATTCAACCATCAATGACCAATGTAAAATGCAACTCTTAGCCGGAATTTATCTCTGTGGAGATTATAATAAAGTAATAAGCTCCCATTGGTATTTTCTCCGGGCATGCCTGGTACATGCCGATATATTGCTTCGAATTTTTCCTCTTTCTTCTTTTACTCTCTTTTTCTTAAGGACTAGCTTCTTTATGGAGCACTCCACTATCCAAAAAGCGTCTCCATTATCATAAAAGCCGTTGCAGAGTAGGCAAGTTTACCAGCCAGTTCATTCCCTGCTGCCTCCCAAAAAAGTTGAAATCGATTGCAGATAGACACACTGTTCACCCATCAATATACTTCTACACTAAGAGTGATTAAATTTCGCTACATCGGATCGCTTTCAGTGCCGCCTGACTATCGCTGAATACGAAAATAAGTTCATTTCGATAATTTCGTTGGCACACATCGACTCATTGGAAAGGACTTTCATTGTTGACTTCTACTTAAAGTCTGAAGATGCTCCGAAATCGTTTCTTATGTATGGAAAGTCAAGATAAGTTAGATGACACCGCGGTCTTAAGTCTATCGTGCCCTCTCCTAAGTCATAAAGACTCACCTAGTCTCAACATATTGGTAAAGTCCAATAGTCCTGCTAAGTGCTAGTGAGGCGATGTGATCCCTATTTGGAAACATGGATCCCAGGGTCTTTATCCTGCGTCTGCAGACAATTAGTAAGTTTAGTGCCTGACTTCCGACATTTTCGTGCCGTTCAGTATTGTTATTCCATTGGAACTTACAGTCAAAAAAAACTGGATTTCTTTGTGAAATTTGTTAATCAGCTACCATCAACCTCAATTATTTCAGACTTTGTGTTGCCAAAAATGGACGTAGATACCCGACATTTCTGAGTTCATCACTACAGTTTATGGTTTTTCGGTTTTCTCTCCCTCTTGTTTTGATATCTGGATTTTACTTGACTTTTCTTTGATGAGTCTTCCAGGACATCGTTTTGATTGATGATAATTTCTTCCATAGTAATTTACAGTCGCCGTCATTGTCCACTCTCGTCCTTGCTTATTTGGTTGTAAGAGTAGATGGAAAAAACGTCAGTCCGCAAGCAGACGAACTTAAACTACCAGTTTCTGCTGCCAACTGAGAAACCCTCAGCCAACTATTGGACTCCTTCCGATTTCGTTTTTACCCTAGTTGCGCAATTTCTTCTAGGATGGAAAACTGGAAGCTATGAAAGTTATACCGTCATATTCGGCCGAGGACTGAACATTCGCAGGTCAAATGATCTAATGTTTCATCGACTGCCGCAAATGGTCGGTACACTGTCTAGGCGATTTTACTATGTCAAGTAACTGAATATTAGACCTCTTTTAATCTCGACCTGATTTTTACTATGTTCTCTCGAACCGTTGAAAAGGTTTGCGGAATACCTAGTATAGTGAGTCAAAGTTGTTGTACTACAAAATTAAATATTTCACATACCTTTTGTATGTACAGCCGAGAGTTGGGCCGGAATGGAACCAAAACCAGAAGATTGGGTCAGAAGCAGAATGATTTTCTATAGCATGTATAGTAGATATGGAACCGGTTCTTCACTTATCGCCGTAGGAGCTTTAAAGCTTTTGAAAATTTTAAAGCTTTAGAGTCTCTCTCACACGATCTATGCTCTCTCATACACTCACATTCAGTGAGCATACGACAAGCCATAGCAGCTTTAAAGCTTCTAAAGCTTTAAGGTTACCATTTTATACTGTACTATTTTTTTCTCTCTCTCTCTCTCCCTCTCCCTCTCTCACACGATCTATGCTTTCCGGCTATACAACTTCAAAAAAAAATAAAAGCAACAACATTTTGCAACATTAGCTGAGTTGCAAATATTTTGCTTGCCTCAAACCCACCTTTCAAGCTCATTACAGCTATCTAAGAAGAAGAAGAAGTATAAGAAGACAAGGAAGAAGAAACTCTTTTCTTACTTACACAAATCTTCGTTGCACTTTCGCGGACAAACTTTTCTAATTTCGAAAAATTACCACCGGCATCTGACTTTGCCTGCTTGCCGCATTTGTTGCACATAGTAGCTACGGTATGCGCTGTTGTTGTTTCATTTCTATAAAGAAAGCGTGATGTCTTCTTAATACTTTGTTTATAGCGCGCGCAATGCCTTTGTGGCAACTTTTGCTGCCAAGCACACACACACACACAAAAGTGATGCGTGTGGCAAGCACACTAACGGTGCAAATGGTGGCAACAGCGCGCAGGCGGCTGGCGGGGGCGCGTCAAAAGCTGGTGTGCACACCAATGAGTAATTAAAACATTTTCACAATTTCAGTGCTTTTGCGGCAATGATGCAAGTGTTTGTGGCATAAAGCAGTTTTCTGTGTCGTTTTTGCTTTGCGCCGCCCTTTTTAATTTTGCAAGAAGCGCGCAAGTATATGAAGAAACATACACACGTACAACAAGAAATAAGTAGAAGAAGTAACAACAACAACAAGCATACTTTTTTAATATTGTCGCCGGTGTGGCAAGTGGCAGTAGGCGATGCCTGAGAATGTCTGTTGACAACTTGACTATTGCTTGCCAGTTGATGCAGCTAGCAAGCGCCATACACACATCGGTGTGAGTATGTACATATGTGGCTATATGTGTGTGTGCCACATCGCGTGGCAAGTAAAGGCGTTGCCCGGCCATGCATTTGCAGTTTGTTGATTGCTTGTTTGCTTTAAGCTGTTTGTTGCTACGCTTATTACTATTACTGTTGTTGTTTTTGTTGTTGTAGTTGTTATTGTTGTTGCCACTGACTGCCGCGTTGTTATCGCTGCGGCAATGCAGGTGCGTCGTTATTGTTTCACAAGTCGACAAATTTGAGTGCACCGCCTCTTTTCGTTGCACTTGCCACATGTCGCATGCCACAATTGCTTGTTTGCTTGCTGACTTGCTCGCCTGCTTACTGGCAACAACTGACAAACACCTCATCAACGTAATTAAATGCACGTGAGAGACATTAATGTGGCAGTGGCTTGACTGCTTGCCACATGCAACGCACACACACACACATATACATATGTATATGCGGAGTTATGCGCAAGTCTGTCGCTTAAGTTGCACATTATTGCTGCTGCTATGCCATTATGCTACTAGTGTTTGCCAGCACTTGCAACAAATGAGTGCAGTGCACTTGCAGCATATTGTCGCAAGTGTCCACTTGGGAGTGTTGACACACAACAACGGCAAATACTTTTTCACTAAGTCCAAGTTGATTGCGTCACAACAATTTGCATTTCTACTGCAAACTTATTTGCGCTGCATGTGGCAACAACTGCTTATATGTTGCCAGTCGCCACTTGTGGCAACTAATTAAGTGTCTGACATATACATATTAAGTCATTATTACCAATTTTACTCAATTTATTGCACTCTTAAAGAAGTCCGCTTTTAATTAACACTGCTTCAGCGCCTAAAGGTATGCTATAAAAAGTGCGCACCTCTGCCCTAACGCGCCACAAATTGTCTTTGAACAGCATTTCGCGCGCCACAAATCACAAAGTACAATTAACAGGCGCCAACATCAAAGGAAACCCGTTAAAAAATGTGGCAACAACAATAAAAACAAATCGTTCCCAGTTGGTTCCCTGAATGTCCTTGTTGGTTGACACTAGGAAGTACCTAAGTACCTGCTTGTTTATTGCTACTGTTGTTGCAGCTGCTTTTGTTGCTGCTGTTATTGGAGCTGTTATTGTTGTTGTTGAAGCTGCTATTGTTGTTGCTGTTGTTGTTTTCATCAACTCATTGCAACTTCAAAGGCGTTAAAGCATTTGGTTGTTCTTCTTCAGTTCCAGTTGCTTGAGTCCTTCGGTTTATCCGCCGACTGCGTTGATGCCTTAATCATTTTACTCTTACTGTTGTTGTTGTTGGATTTGCGGGGTATTTACTGTTTCTATTAGCGCTGATAAGTTAAAGCGTTGGAGGAATGTGCCCGCAGGGAATTTTCTGATTTCTGATGAACACAGACACTTCTCTTGACAAGCTTATTTCCGAATTAATAATATGGTAAAGTATTTTTAGGGGCAACAGATGTCAGGCGTCATTTGCACATATCGGTGTGCTATATTGTTTAACATTTGTGACCTGATCTACGGAAAGGGGGCTTAAGTGTCAAAAAATCAATTTTCACTTTTCACTGACGAAACGAGTTGTTTATTTTTAACAGCTGTTTCCCAGAAAACAAGTTTTCGCACGTTAGCTCCCTTTTCCCTTTTCGTAGACCAGGTCACATATATTTTTGTTATATTTTTCTTTTCTTTTTAGTAGGAGGCCATCAAATGCCGGAGTGCGCAATTTCAATCCGCTAAATTAAACCTATTACCAACCCATATCTCTACCACGAAACCACCGAATATACTGTATACAGAGGACTGAAACAAGAGTGCTGTCAAATTTTCCACCAAAAAACTACCGCCAAATGAAGTTTTTAAATTTTCCGTTACATTTGAAAAACGAGGGCATTGAAAAAATTCGTGCTTGGAGTCTTTTATGCCTTCTGAATATGTCGGACAGTACGGAATAAGGTTATAATGGAATCGAAACAGGTAGCTTCCAAAGCATCCATGTCCAACTGTCAATGTGTTTTTACGTGAATACCTGCCTACGAAGGCTCAAATCCACGGTGTTTTCTATTTCTAGAAACACGTAGATCAGTATAATGCGCCGATCAACGCCCCAAGGCATAAGTGCACAACACTACACCATGGGTGAACCAAAGCATGAGTGCCGCCCCGTCACTTATTCCTTGGTTCCAATCGGTGCGGGTGAAAACCAAAGGAAACACCCTAGGCACCTTGGTCGGGTTCGAGGCCCATCTAAAACCACTGCCGTACACTGGGTCCGGCACTCGGCCGCAGTGCGACTCCACATTGGACAAAAGCCCTTCCGGCATTTAGGTTTAAACCACAGCCACCACGAATCTCCCCAAAGGGCCAAGACCCAATGAGCAGATTGGAGTTACCTCAAAGGGCAAACTGCTCCCCGTGGTACCATGTTTTGGTCTTTGGTGTGACCTGTAGATCACAGTGTTACCTGTAACCTACTGCCAGTCGGGGATCCTAAGAACTCCTAGGAATTTCTAAGGACCCGGCTGTATGATGTGTTATGTGTCATTTCATTATTTTTGTGTTTGTTATATAATCGCAAACCCATTTAAAGCATATGATATCATTTTAATATAGCACTTTTCCGACTTATTAGACCGTGATGACATTCAAAACAGACCTGTACTAGTCAGACATAGTGCATTTGGATTTTAGTCGCCTCTTACGACAGGCATGCCTTACCGCGGGGATATTCTCTTCCCCAACCCCGCAGGAGAAAGCATCCATGTCCAATCAGTATTTAAGATAGGGGGAAGTCTGGGTCCCCATGTTGCTTAGCTGTACACTAATCGATGTCCTTTATTAGTCTGTGAGTACGCCGTCCTTTGGTGGAAATTTGCCACCGTGCTGTCACAATGTGATGCTTTTGATTCTTTAATATTTTTTATGCCTACAGACATGGCAATGGAATTGAACTTCTCCAAACATCGATTTAACGCATTTTAACCGAACATTTGGGCTTACGAAGGGTGTGTGCATGGTTTGTTCCGCACAAATTGACTGAAGACCAAAAATTGCTCAGAATTCAGCGTTCGAAGCACGATTATTTGACCAAGAATCATATTTTAACCATTAACCACTCCCCACTATTCACCTGACATGGCGCCGTGCGACTTCTTACTTTTCGGAAAAATGCATTTGCCCATGAAAGGAAAGCACTATGCAAACGTAGAGGCCATTTAAAAGACTTGCACCGGCATACTGGCGGCTATATCAGCCAACGAGCTAAAACACTCGTTCGACATGCTTTTGGACTGTTCAAAAAGCTGTATTGAAGCAGAAGAAGACTATTTTTAATAAAATAAATTAATTTTGCCGAAAAAATCATTTTTTTCTGTTTTTTTTTAAGTCTTGTTTATTTTGGAATGCACCTTGTATGTAGATTCTGCGGCCAACTGGCAGAACATCAAATGGTCGAAAGTCATAATCTCTTAGTTTTAAGATGGTGTTCACCATTTACTCCTTAGACATATGAGACCAGCAGAATAAGAACTAAAGGAGCTGACCCTTCCTTATCACCGTACAATATTTTAACTTAATATTCATGACCTCGAACCTTATATTTCCTCACTATCCTCATTCTAATTGTAAGGTTAGTTTATACGCGCATATACTATAGTCCTCCTCACAAACGTCTAATTGATAGTTGTTTTCAGAAGCTTTTCTTACATTGACTGGCTGCTCTCTTACTTATTGTTGTTGTAATGACAGAAAACATTCCTGAAATAATTTCGAGGAATGATGCCGAGTTGTCAGTCTTTGGCCGGATAAAAATACGGCTCCGTTCCGAATACTTGAGCCCAATTGTCATGTGAACGGCTCCTCTAGTTCCTTTATCTGGTGCCTCTAGCATCAAAACCAATCCCCAGGTTTTCAATAAGTTACTCGAACACGTGGTGCATCTAAGGTTTCTACGTTGCAAAGTATTTCAAATAGTGGTTATGTCTATGAGTGAGCTTCGTATGCTATGCCATTTAATCCTTATGGGATTGGGATGGTTTGGTTGGCTGAGAAGTTCTTTGGCATTTACCTACGAGCAGTTAAGACAGCCGAGCTCTGCTAATTTAACTGTACCAGTCTATCTGGTCGAATAATTTTTTTTTTGAAAATCAACAACTGACACCATATTCACAATGCATCAAATCCTGGAAGAGACCAGAGAAAAGAGGATAAATATATCTGAATTTGGTATCACCTCAAAACTCATACGACCAATTAAACTGACGTTGCGTGATACCAGAAGCTTCGGTAGGATCGTTAAGGACCTCTCTCAGCCGTTCGATACAAATGAAGTTTCAGAAAAGGCGACTCCTTATTATACAACTTCTTCAGTCAGCTCTTGGAGAAAATAATTCAAGCTGCAGAACTTAATCGAGCAGGTACAATCTTTTATAAGAGAGAGAGAGCACTTAGATACGCGCCGTTAGTTCTGCTTTCTCCAAACTCTACAAGAGAGGGAAGCAAATGCGTGTGAGCAAGACAAAATATCTTCTGTCATCAAACAAACAGTCGTTTCACTCGCGACGTCACTGGTGACAATCATAATTTCGAAGTCTTACAAAAAAAACTCCGTAACATGAATTATTCCTACGAAGTCTTCACAGCAATCGACATATAAGAAAGTAAAATTAATTTTTGATGTCCTCAATTCAATCCACTCAGTAATTTCCAAGACAATTAGTGTTTCTTAAATAAAAGAAACTATTAATTTCGGCAGCCAATCGGTCAAGGCTTCCACGCAATTCACCATTTCAACTATTTAATATTCGCCAATTTTTACGTTTTTTAATTAAAATTGTATTAAAAATTCCATCTGACAGCGGAACGTATCACTCCGCAATGCAGTGCCACCAAAAACAGTCTCTTCTCTCTCCCATCTCCTTACATCAAATGACGCAGTTACTTAGTGCGTCAACTAATTTTGCGCCAACCCATGCCGCCAGTAAGTGCTTACTTAACGACTCCTTGGCTCTTCGCCTTCTTAATCAGCGAACCACTACTGCCATTACTACAGCATCTTCACTTACTACTCTCACTCGTCGTCGCTGGAGTGGTGTTAGTTCTTGGCTTTGTCTTTGATATTTCACTTTGGCTTTGAGCAAAGTCATAAGTAAGCGAGTAAACCTTGTTGTCATCATTATCGTCGTCACTAGACGCCACTTGCAATGCTTTATGCTGGGCAAACATGGCGTCCAAGCATACACACTCCTCCGCCCGAGCCGAGTACAAACGAAAATGGGTCTTCGTTAGAAGCACAAGCAGAAATTGCATGACGAGTGGTATGCTGCAGTGCTGCATGTTAAAAGGCAAGTTGTGTTGAAAGTGGCCACCACGCGATAATGAGCTACTCGAAGTCTTTCTGTCCACGGCTGTGTGCCTTCAAGGCCTTCCAATGCGGAAGCGTCTCGTGGTCTATCGACTTTGTGTGCATATTATTAGACTTCTGCCGCGGTCTTCAACAAAAGTGACACTAAGCAAGCAGTTGAAGAACGCACTAAATGAAAGTCTAAAGTAAATGTTTTTCTTTCTAGGAATTATCTTTCTTTCACTGCAGATGTTTTAGCCGTTAAAAGCGCACTTAAATTTTTAGAGTGAATTCAATTAGTTCATGCATTGCGCTGACATCGATCAGCGTATTCGGTAGATAATTTTGTGTTACTAGAAAATTTAGTCAAATGCTCATGATTCTTCAGCCGAAAGGATATGTTGCTCTTGTTACAGTGGGAGAAAACATCCCTGAAGTAATTTGGAGGGAAACTACAGAGTTTACAGCCTTTGGCCGAATAAAAATCCGGTTCCATTTCGATCTCGTAGAAGCGACTATCGTTGGAATAGAAAGAATAGAAAAGGACATGTTCGAAAATATTGCTAATAACTGAAAAGAAAGAGATACTTGTTTTTTTTTTTGATAAAATCCTACTCGGTTTTATTTGAGTTGATGGCGAGACTACTTCCGATTTCCCAATTTGTTACGACGCTGATATACTCTTACGTCAACTCCTACACGTTAGTCAGGAACTTTGCTTTGACCATAAGTGCTACATCGACCATCACCCGGCAGCCATGATCTTCAAGTGTTTTAAGCAGGTCGTCAATGACCAGGCTCCATAGAAGAGGAGAGGGAGTTCCACCTTATAGGATTCCCTTACTTATATTCCAGAGCAGTTACGGCTGCTTGCGGCAGAAAATCTCCCTCAATATCAAGAAAGGTCCAAACAGCCTTATTCATAATGGCTTTCGCAAGCCATAACACGATAATATGTAGGGTAGTATCCACTGTAACTTTTTAGTAGGAAGGGCTTGAAATCCTTGGCCGTAACGTGAGCTCCTACCTGTTTTCGGTAAGAACATAACTCTGACTCTTCTCCAGGCCACGGGGATGTAACCTAGTCTTATGCAGTTTGCATAGATAGATGCCAACCAGTTGCATGGCACCTTAACAGCTTGCTGTCCGGTCCCAGGCACTTGAAAGGTTTGAATGAATTGATCGCCTAGGTCAAGTGATGCTCATCCAGAAGGACGACAAAGGCCAAGGTATTATCTGGCAGCACCTCCAGAGGTATCCCCATATTTTACCCTATTGGTACTGGGGAAACGAAGTATCAATGGCTTAGAGATCCAGGAAAAAAGGTCACTGGTGGTAGTATGTAGAAAGCCATACGGCAATACTAGGATTGAAAGAAAGGCTCGAGGTTTTGTAACTTATAGCCAAATGATACGAAACATTTTATAGGAAAGCTATCTACGATGAATGAAAGAATTCAACTAAAATTCTATTCACAATCCAGTCTTCCTCTTACTTCGTTTCGAAACCTTGGGAGGCTCTAGAGCCTAAGGAAATGCTGGAGCATCTGAGAAAGCTGAGTTTGGTTGTTCTTGTTGAAATCTCTTTAAGACAAGAGACTCAATGAAGGGTTAGCAGCCTTAGCAAACAAGAGTTTTGGATTTATGAAATCTTAGGTCATCTTAGCTTGTATTCTGTATCCCTTATATGGAGTTGTATGCACTTCGGTGATATTATGTTTGTGGGAAAGTTTCAAGCAAAGCACAAACTTTTATTATCTTATATCAAGATACTTAAAAGGCGTCGTGGACTGAGCTGACTTTGTAAATGAATCGCCTCTTACATTCACACACACACTTAGTTCCTATCCCAAGCAGACAGTTATGTAACCGTAATAATCTGCAAAGTGGCAACCTAACGGTGTGTTGCAATTAATTACAAGTGTTTGCGTGCAGCAAATGAGGCGCATAGCCAAACATAAAAGGGAGCTGCTGCCGCCACTTGCCACAAACAAAATGGCCGAAAAGCAACAAATATGAAATGGCGGCCTCGCAGCCGAGATGCAAAGCACAAGATTGTTAGTGGCAAGGAAATCAATGTACGGCGAAGGTAAATGCGCTGACAAATTAAGCGCGTCAACTGTTTGTATTTGCCACATGCCACATCAGTGGGTTTGGTTGCAGGTGGAGCGGGCAACGGCTGCCTCTTTATATTAAGTCATTCATATCTATTCATTTTTAATGGCCGCATGATGTTGCTTAAACGTTTTTTGATCAACAAACCCCATAGAATGGTGGCATGCCACATTTGCAACATGCACATACGGAATAATAAGATACGAGTATTTGTGGCATGTTGGCGGAGTTTTCATTTTTTTAAGAGTATCAGTGCTAGTGGTGTGTTGGTAAATTACAACTTGCAACATGCAGGACATACTTGCAACACTTGTGCAAATGCATTACTTTCATATGTGCAAGTATGTGGGCAAGTCTGCCACAAAGTGTATGTGTGTGCGTTCATGAAATTACTTTTACCGCAGTGTAAACAAGCGCTGCAACAACACCAGCAACAATAAACAAATATTTGCATTCATATTGCTAGGTAAAAGCGGCAGCTGCAACTTGTGCAGCACAAACATAACAACAACAACCACAACAACATATCCTTGAAACGAAATTGTTTTTTCAATTATTAATGGCCAGCTTAATGAGGCATGTGGCACAAACGTATGCACTTTACACGTGGTTCTACCAATGAGTTGTCACATGTGGGAGTGTAAACATATATGTATATATATGTATGTATGTGAAAAAGGGAGGAACCGACGATTATTTATGTGTTCATTAGAGAGGCTCTTCGGCCTGTCTCTTTTAAGAGACCGGTAATATTCCTATTTTATTTTGTAGCTTTCAGTAAATTCGAGTTTAAAAAACATTTTCACGTTTAACGTTAAACACTACTTAGAAACTCCGAGTTAATCATACAATAATTTTTCTTTAACTCGAGTTTAATACTCATTTTAGTGTTAACAACTAAACACTCCCCATAAACTCCGAATTTATAACGCAATCATTTTTCTTTAACTCGAGTTTAATACTTATTTCCGTGTTTACTATTAAACACTACTCAGAAACTCCAAGTTTATCATATAATCATTTTTTTTAACTCGAGTTTAATACTAATTTTCGTGTTTAGTATTAAACAATCCTCGGGAGCTCTGAGTTAAACACATAATATTTTTTATTAACTCGAGTTTAATACACATTTTCGTGTTTACTATTATACTATACTCAGAAACACCGAGTTTATCACAAAATCTTTTTTCTTCAACTCCAGTTTAATACTCATTTTCGCGTTTACTATTAAACACTACTCAGAGTTTATTACTCACTTTTATTAATCGTTTGCTTTAAACACAATTTTTTAGTGTTTATAGAAAAGCAATACTGTTTCGCAGAAAAAGTTGGACAATTTAGTCTCTCTCTAAACTCTTTAACACTTCATCTTCTCAATTTACACATAAAATTGACAAATTAACTCAATGGTTATTAAACACTTAATGAAAAAAAACTCGGTAGAGGTTCATAAACACAATGTATCTTAAACTCTTATAGAGCTTGAGTTTAAGATACATTGTGTTTATGAACCTCTACCGAGTTTTTTTTCATTAAGTGTTTAATAACCATTGAGTTAATTTGTCAATTTTATGTGTAAATATAAAAATAACCAAATGAGTTGAGCAGACCTGTAAATCGGATAGATGGTCCATAGTTAACTCAATGGTTATTAAACACTTAATGAAAAAAAACTCGGTAGAGGTTCATAAACACAATGTATCTTAAACTCTTATAGAGCTTGAGTTTAAGATACATTGTGTTTATGAACCTCTACCGAGTTTTTTTTCATTAAGTGTTTAATAACCATTGAGTTAATTTGTCAATTTTATGTGTAAATATAAAAATAACCAAATGAGTTGAGCAGACCTGTAAATCGGATAGATGGTCCATAGTTAATAGTACCATTACTCCGTAGTCAGTCCTACAAATAAGAGGTATACAAGACTACTTCCATCACTGAAAATAATTTAATTAATTTGCATTCAGTCGATCTCATTCTCATCGGAAGCCTCCGAGTCCTCTTGTCTAACCATAAGTCGAGTGGATACAATGTGGTGTCAACTGCACTTGATAATTGATATACGTCGGAGACTCAGAGAGACTATATTTTTTTCGAACCACGTCAATTTAATTTCAAAAGTTCAGCCTTTAAGCAGCTCACTTTCATAAAATAATATCTAAGTCCGCTAGACTTTCTGCAGTTGTATTCCATGAAAGGAGCCGGCAGACAGTTCCATAAGAAAATTTAAAATCATGGTATTCAATTCTTTATAATTACAACGCTGGGTTTAATGAAGTAAAGACTATTTCAATCAATTTGATATGATAGTTGTTCCAGCGGAATCTTCTGTTGAATTCTGCTAAGCCGACAATCCTTAGCCGTATCAAAATTTGTTTCATCTCGTGAGCTGAGATAAACAGGCTGATTAATAGACGAGGATTGCACCGCGACCTTTGGTCTATTGTACCCAAAACAGGCTGACAAGGCCACAAATAATTCAACTTGGAGGGATGGAGAACTGTGTGCGTAGTGATGCCCAGACCTTCTGGTGTGGAGCAAAAGGACTATCGGACTATCGACAGAACGTCCTGAGGCGGCTAATATCGATTGAGGCCAATTCTCCGGGTTCGTTGAAGGTATTTTAACCAATATGCTTAAACTTTAGTATGGCAAAAGCTGGAAAGTGGATAAGAAAGTGACCAGATGTTTCCTCATCATTTTCCTACATGCAACTTTGACCAGTTGCATTCTCCAAAATCTTAAGCCTCACCGTATGAATGCCAATAGGACAGTGAAACCTTGCAAGACAAGTAGTACAATGTACTTCTTACATTCGAAAAGGATTTCGCAATCGCAGAAGTACTGGTTGCTGAGCAATGTTTACTTAGCTTGCACGAAGTCTTTACATCCATCATGAGATCGCACGCAGACAAGGGAGCGCTGTCAACGAGCTCAAGGTTTATCTAGCGGGTTTGCTATCGGACTAAATGCGCACATTCTCGAAAAAGCCACGCTTCGAAGCTGTATAGTACATCTACTGACACGTTGATGACCGCCACTTGCTTTTGAAAGACGCTACTGCGATCTGCTAGCCTGCAGCAAAAGTTGTTTGAGAGCTTCCGAGAGACGATTATCACCTAGCTTTCCCTTGAATTTCGGTTTAACCTTGAAAAAGCGCAATTTGCTTTCTCTTCAGGGACTTCGTCCCGTCCTCATTTTCGAAAAAAGATGGCGTCAAAAGTTAGCTCTACGATGCACTAGTCTAAGTTATCAGGGATGCAGTTGAAGTAAGATGAGATTTAAGAATGACATGCGTCTCGTAATGGAGATCCGACTACTTTGGGAACGTCTTCGAATAAGTACATCTGCTGATACGTTATTGACCGCCAATTCCATTTGAATGACGCTACTGTGGTCTGGCGGTCTACGGCAAGAGTTAGTTTAACATATCGAATATACGGCTCCAGGAATAGGCTTCACGACCCACTGGTCCATGTTATCAAGAGATGCTGTCGAAGTAAGATACGATTTCCAATTGTCTTTCGTCTCTTAACGGAGATCCGACTAACTTTGAAAACGTCTGTAAGTGCCCCTGATGACTATAGTTTTCCGAAACTGCTCCAACTACGCTAAAACTCAGTCCTTTGAGTTAAGAAAAGTAGAGATATGGAGGTACAAATGTAGTGGAATGCCTTTCGTCTCGTAACGGAGATCCGACTGGACACGTTTAAAATGAAAATATCCCTAATGACGATCGTTTTCCAAGACTTCTGGAGCTAACCACAATTCAGTCCTTTGAACTAAGAGAAGAGATATGTAAATATAAATAAAGAGAGGTATTTAGAGATATAAAAATGAGAAAGATGGAGATTTTACCAGAACGAAAGAGATAGAAAAATGGGGATAGTTAAAGAGGTTTCAGAGATAGATGGAGATGGAGTAAGTGAGATAGCATGAGATACTAGAGAAATGGCTTTACTTTGGGTATCTAATTGAGCAAACGGAATGTAATTATGGGTCCTTAGCCAAAGATAATAAATGAAGCGAACTTTTATGGCGACCCTCATACGAATTGTGTATGTATGTGTGGCATACATATATACACACTGAGTGCAATTTATTTGATTTTAAATTTGCGCCGCGAGTAATTATTATTTCCATAATTTTAATGAGTTGCAAGTTATGTTGCAACAAAATGGCGTTTTTGCGCATCTTTTTTCCAAATTAAATTAGAGAAAAAATGCAATAATATGTCAAGTCAAAAAGAGTGCAATGAAAAAAAGTGGCAAAAATACTGCCACTCATTTGTGCAACAAATAAAGCGAGCAAGTGAGCGCGCCGCCGCCGCATCAATTAAGCGTGTCACAGGCGGTGTTGAACAAGTGTATAGATGTATTTACTACGCGCACATACAATTTGTTGCACAGCTGCTGCAATTAATTGCGAGAAAAAATCATTGAAATTGAGTTGTAATTATTTTAATTACATGCAACAGCAAAAATAACAACAAACGAATTAGTGAAAAACGTAAATAATATCATTGCCGACACATTTGCTGGCAAACGTGCAACCAAACACCCACGCACCCTGCCTCCTGCCGCCTAACCATAATCCCCGTTTGGCTTTCTGTCATACTCATTAATTTATTTGACCCGCCCCTGCGCTCACCGCGACGTCTCAACCAAACAATTGCTGCAATTTTTCATGATTGCGCATATGTTGCAAGCAGAATTCGTACGCCTTACAGTGAATTCCCCGCACTGGCTCATCTCTATAATCAGCGCAGCAGTGCCACCCTTCCGGCTGAGTCCACGAAACAGCTAGCCAGCCATCCACCTGTTCGGTTTTGTGCCACCCTCTATGCGGAATCGGTTTGGATTTCGACACCAGCGCATTATGACGGGAAATTACTTAATCAAAGTTGGATTATCCGTTACGTCTCGCGCCTCCGCCGCGTCGTCACCCTCGAGCAAAGCCTGAGAGACGAGCCAAAAGGCCGCTGTTGCGCTGAATGCCGAAAGCAATAAGTGAGTTCGTCTTCCATTGTTTACATACTACTGTTTCTGTTGTTGTTGTAGCATTATTTGCCTGCATTTATTGCTATTTATTTGTATGCATGTAAATATGTATGTGTTTGTGCCAAAAAACTCATTTGTATTAAGTGCCAAATCGACTGAAGCATAACCGAAAACTCAAAACTTCATGCAACACGAGTTGAGCCTGAAAGTCAACTGTGCGCTACGCTTCACAGACATCAAAGTTTTGTCGCTTTGTCAAGCTCACTCATATACTATACATATGCCTAACCGAAATCAAAGGTATTACCCCAACGGCGCGTCTTAAGCGCAGCCTACAACGTGGCAGAGGCCGAGACCGAGTTCGAAAGCGAGAAAGAGCCTGTAACCGCAACTGCGACGAGGGCCAGACGATACTTAAAGCTGACAAACCCCAACCGTGGGCTTGTTCTTGCAGCACTGCGCACAACTAAATTAAATTCGCATTTGTGGTAGCTTCTAATACCAAGGCGGATTAGTTGACGCAACCCCAAGCCTACTTATGGCACCCCAACTCCAACGCTGTAGCCCTCACATACATTTAGTTAGATGTAAGCTCAGCCCAAACTACCAACAGCAAGTTCAACCAAATGTGTTGGTAATATTAAATAATTTTTCCGCTTGCACACATGCCACAATGTGGCTCACACATGTAATTCCAATAAAGCCTTCCACGAACTGCTGCTCTGAATCCACAAATCCAGCACTAACCATGCATACCTTGCGTCTAAGTCAAGCAGTGCTTCGAGTGTTCGAGTGCATTGTTTTCCCCAACTCAACTTTGAGTTTGAGGGCTAAAAATCTCTCCGGTTTGGCTTTGTCACTGGACTTCGCACTTGAGTTTTTCCATCACCTTACTCGCCTGCGGCTGAATGCAGTCGTTTAGCATTGACACTTTGTTGTGTCGTACGGAGATTAAGCACTCCCGCTGTGAACTTAATAAACGCATACCTTAGATGGACTTAGAGTATGGCGGTGTCTGTCAACTGCTAGCTGGTCGGGTATCCACAAACTCTCATCATTTTTTGGGGAAAGCAGAAGAGAGCAAATTTTGAGCAGCGAACTGAGAAGAGGAGTATATTCAAGCATCAAATAAACACCAACATCTCCTGGTGATATTTTAAAGTCCAAATTTAAACAACTTGTTCTAGTGTTGGCAGAGGAATTTGCTGGGTTTGGTCTCTACGATATCTAATTCATAAACAGAAAGTAGCTTGAAAGTAAATTATTAAAATTCTCTAAGTGCGCTTTCCCTCCAACCAGCAAGTCCCTTAATATTTTAGTGGATAGCCAAGCAGCAATTAAGGCTATGCGGAGCACCTGCACTAAGTCTTGCCGCGTTAGGTTATGTCAGGATGCAGAACCGAATCCTCAGTGGCAAACTCGGTAAAGAATGTCTTGGATACCCTGGTTTATAGGAAAATGCCGATCATCAATGGACTCTAGAGGAATACCACAGTAACACAAGCAACACAGGACCTAACATTAAATTGCTTTAAAGTATTGGTTTTCTTGGCGGACAGAGCAAAAAGATTATATTTTTAGAAAGTACTATTTCTAACATTGTAGGGTCAACACAAGGCACCTTTCCCCGGAAAAATGCAGAGCATTCACGGAAGAAGATGAGAACTGGAGCATTACCTTTGCGAATGCCCAGCCTTCAGCCGGTTGAGACGGCATATTCCCACTGCTGCCAATAGTCCAACTGAAAAGGCAATAGGCAGATAGGGCGGAAAAAATCAGGTACATTATCAAATCTACCGAATTGCTGTATAAGGCTTAACAGGGATGAGAGGCTTGGAAGCACAATGACTGATACTTTAAAAGTACCTGCCTCCGGTCTGGCGTTTCTACGCTTCCATTTAAAAAAAAAAAAAATTTTCGGAGATCACTACATATGAACTACAAAATTCTTCTGCCGTCATCTGCTTAATCGGAGAAGTTACTTTTAGTTGATTTGGATCTAAGTACTCTACGGCAGTAGCTGCTTAATGTGAGATGTCACATGGTGCGAGTTTAGCGAGTGTAGGACTCAAGCTTCTAAAGCTAAAGTACCTCTTTAAAATATTCAACTAACGTCCACTGATGTACCACGTACGGGAAAAATATAGTGTCAGGATGTGTTCATAAATATCAGACCCAAGGTTTATTTTGCCGGAAAGTAAAATTTCTAGTTTCGAAGCATTTGTAATGCAGACAATGTTCAATACAATCAAGCTTCTTTACCAACTAATAAGTTTTTCCGAAAATATATTGGCATCTGAAGACTATATCGGTATTCTGCTTGAGACGATTGTCTCATGTCTCCTAATTGTCACAATCTTAATTTAGTGACTCTGTTAGTCAGGAGTCTCATTCTGGCAGATACAGTATACTACCATACAGTAAGTGAAAGTGGCTTCGTCTTCTTGAAATCAAATGTCGCCGAGGTCACAAGCTTTTTTTCGGCTCTCATACTACGATAACGGTCACCATTGAGGGTTATGTTCTCACCAGCTTCATTTTTAAAGAAATATGAAGCGATGATTTCACCGTCTCACAAGCCACACCAAACGGTTGATTTTTTTGGATGAAATGGCAGCTCTTTAATCTCTTCAGCTTGCTCTTTGTCCTAAGTGCGGCAATTTTGCTTGATCACATACCTCATCGCTGAACAAAGTTTTGCTGGAAAACCGAAAGGACGTCGCTTGAGAAGTTCGACCGACATGACTTATTGCACAAACTGTTTGTTGCACGCTTTCAATTTGAGATCTCGACTTAAAATGACCCAGTCGTTCAATACATCAGTCCGAGTTGCTGCGAATCACCCCGAAACTCACCACGGTCTTCGTGTACACTTTCGGTTACGGCTGCTATATTTTATTCGCTGCGTGGTCCATTCGGTCGAATTTTATCCAATAATGAATGCTGAGTCTCAAGATGGATTATGGTGTTGCAAATAGTACCCTCTATAGCCGATTATGTTGACCATGAGTTGAGCGAGGCGTGCGAAGCACATTCTTTACAGAACGTAATAAAGAAGAGCAATTTGTAAACGTTGTTTAGGCGTAAGTCTTTCCATGGTGAAATGCGAATAACTGAAGAAAAATAAAATGAAAGCTTGGCTCGAATCACGTGTGATCTGTCAAAAAAAGACTATTGAAACAAGAAACAACGTTAACTTCGGTTGCACCAAAGCTAAATACCCTTCACAGGTGCATTTCTGTTAGTAACTATGTGTCCAGTTTATATGGCAGCTATATGCTATAGTTAACCGATCTGGACAATTTCTTCGGAGATTACATTGTTGCCTTAGAAACTAATATATACCAAATTTCGTGAATATATCTTGTCAAATGTGAAAGTTTTCCATACAAGCCTTTGACTGCGATAGCTCAGTTTGTATGGTAGTTATGGTAGCTATATGCTATAGTTAACCGATCTGATCTCGGAGATTATATTTTTGCCCTAGAAAATAATCTATACCAAATTTGGTGAATATATCTTGTCGAATGTGAAAGATTTCCATATACGAACTTGATTCCGATCGTTCTGTTTATATGATAGCTATATGTTATAGTGGGCCAAAATCGGCCGTTTCGACAAATGAGCAGCTTCTTGAAGAGAAAATGACGTTTGCAAAATTTCAAAAGGATATCTTGAAAACTAAGGGATTAGCTCGTATATATACAGACAGACGGACGGACATGGCTAAATCGACTCAGTTCAACATACTAACATACTGATCATTTATATATATACTTTATAGGGTCTACGACGCTTCCCTTTGGGTGTTACAAAAATCGTGACAAACTTAGTATACCCTATTCAGGGTATAAAAAGTACCTCTACTTTGATTACCCATTACTTTTTTTTTAAAGAAAAATGTTTTTTTTTTTTGGGTAGCCCGCTATTTTGTCAAAAATTAAAATTATGACTGGTCTTCAAATCATTGTCACCTGTCTTCATCTATGGCAATTATACATTTTCTTTTTGGTTTTTAGTTTTGCGATAATTTTAAGTAGAAAAATTTTCGTCAATACCACACACCTTTCGGAGACACTTTTGCAGATCAGATACAGGATAAAGGGAATCCAAAATTTTTAACAATTTAGCAGTAAATTTATATACTCTTTTAACGCGTTTTTTCTGATTAGCGTGCGAAAATAAAGAGAAAGTTCAAATTAATTGTAAAAGCTTTGCGAAAGCTTCTGAGTTTGCGTAGAGCTTAAAGCCTTAGTTAAGCTTTGAAAGTGTTAATTAATTTTTTTCTCAATCTCATATATAATATAGTTTAACAATTTAATAGGAAAATAAATAGAAGACAAATGCATGCCACAATCCGCCTAAAACGGTGATGCCACTGAAAATCGCCTGTAAAACGGATTTAAAAAACCATTTGATTTGGCCTATTTGCTGCCACATGCAACATCAGTTCTCATTTACACAGTTATGTCAGTAATCTCGTTGGCCAAACTAGAGTGGCAAATGACAAACAATAGTCAAAGTATCACCTCCACCATCATGCCACTCCTTAACGCCTACTAAATACCCGACTCAAAGCGTATGAGTGAAGTGCGAACCAAATATTGCCACTGAAGAAGCATCGACGAGTGTGTTGGAGAGCAGCTTGAGTTTAGGCAAAAGTGGTGACAACGTTGTTGTGCCAATTGTTGTTGTTGATTTGATCCGCGGCTTATAACACTGGCAGGCGGCGCTTATTTGCTGACGATGGTAAGCGTTGCAGGAGCAGAGTGCCAGCGCCACAATGACAATGTGCAAATCATTTCATCAACGGATGACACCAAGCACACACACACACACACATACATGCAAGCATGCATGCATGCAGCAACTACATACAATAGCAATAACCTGGTGTGTCGCTGTGTTGCATGTGGCGCGGATAATCCGCAACTAAACAACACGTTTGCAGTTTGGCGAAGGCAGCGAGTCAGCAGCGAACAGCAAATAGTCTACAAAATAGAAGAAAAAGTAGTAGAGAACAACAACAACAACAGTAACAACAAAAGCAGCGGCAGCAATATGCATGCCACAACAGATTTGCTGCTAATATTGCGCTTGTAGCAGCAGCAGCGACGGCGGTGATGGCAATATTGTCAGCAGTTGCCTTAACAATTGTCCTTTTGACACGGTATTATCCTGAGCGCTTCATTTTCATTTGTCGTTGATGCTATTGAACGTCAGCAGATTAAACTTAAATATCCCATATACATGCATCCATCATATCGAGTGCGCCCCACGGCGCTCGCAAAGCCGGAAGCTGTGCCTATTTTAATAAGTCTGCCATATGTGTGAATTCACTGGCGGCGCTGGTGTGAGTGTGGCTTATTGCCGAGCATACTTGCCACAAACCTACAACAACACCACAGCATAAGAAATGGCGGTTTTCATTAGTGTGAATTTAATATTTGCGAATTTCGACACTGAAGTATGTGAGTCAGTTAGTTGTACTCTTTAGACACTTTAGAGGTTATGGCTTCGCTGTAGGCGTGTCTACGGTATTCACAAAAGCTTAAAAGACAGCTAAAATTAATTTCTTTTCTGAGAAAGCTATTTGATTTTACTTTTACTTCTCCTCTTTTTTTGGACACCTCACCAAACAGATTTTATACACCAGCAACATGTTGCAAAGTGGAAATTTATATTGTTGTATTAATGGTTTTTTGTAGTATTGTAAGAACACACAAGAAAAAGCGTTAACTTTGGTTGCATCGAAGCTATAATACCCTTCACAACTAAAAAAAAAACATTACAAAACTTTGATCGTTCAGTTTGTATGGCAGCTATATGCTATAGTGGTCCGATCTTAATAATTTTTTCGGAGATTTCATTATTGCCTAACACAATATCTTACGCCAAATTTCCTGAAGATATCTCGTCAAATGAAAGAGTTCCCCATACAAGCATTTTATTCCGATCGTTCAGTTTCTATGACAGCTATACGCTATAGTGAGCCCATTTCAACAATTTCTTGGGAGATTACATTATTGCTTTTGGGAATGACGCTTGCCAAATTTCGTGAAGATATCTCGTCAAATGAGAGAGTTTTTCATGCAACCACTTGGTTCCGATGGTTCAGTATGGCCCACGGACAAATCTCAATCGTCTCAGCTCGACCTACTGATCACTTAGGTGTATAATTTATAGGGTCTTTTGAGAATATTAAATAAAATTTGTCATGCAAGTTCATACAATAATAAAAAGTGTATCTTCCAAAAAAACTAAAAAATGTTCTACAGCAAAAATACTGGACCGACTTTAAAATACGATTGCAAAAGATCCTGATTTTATGAAGGTAAGGTTAGGTTAAGTAAATAGGCTGATATTCGTGCGATCACGAACAATCCCACTGGGACTGCTAGAAAGTTTTGTGCGTTATGATGAACAGGTAGGAATCAAGTATGGATCGGATCGTCGCATATCGACTAAGCGCCTAGCGCCAGCCCAAAATTTATTGAGGCAGCAAATATCCATCTAATTCGGCGAATTCGTAGAAAGTCTGGCAACCGAGATGATTCCACTTTAGACTGACAAAAGCTGGACAATGGAAGAGACAGTCTAAATGTTTCCATCTCATCTCCCTCCTTGTGGCTTTAACATGCATAATTCTCCAAAATATTTGGCCTCACAGGGTGAGTACTAATAATATGAAACTTGCTAAGGCCTAGACTGACTTTTATGTTCCTCTCTGGATCAGAAGAATTTTGAAACCCCAAGTACTGGTTGCTGACCAACACTTGCTGAACTCAGGCGGGACCCATAAGTCCAATGCATTAAGACAGGGGAATACATGCTCGCTCACATCATACATCATGATGGGATATAAGGGTGCCTTTGCTTGCAAGCACATCGACTTTCCAACGATTGGGCTGAGTACAGTCAGTGCTCCAAATTATCAAGTGATCCCCATTGAGGTGCTACTCGTAAACATTTTCTAGGAATTCTGATTTAGCTACGAGAGCAAGGTAATCTACATACTATGGTATGTATACTGGTAGACTATCAGCCGACAGCCTCGTACCTCAAGTTCTTGCAACAAGTCATTTATTGCTAAGATCTGGAATAAAGGAGACTAAAGACCAAGACCAAGTATCCTCTGGGTAGCCAAAAAACAACCGATTGAAAGCGAGCTAAGAAAGAAGGTGAGACATACCTCCCTAGAGTTTTACGCCGGGTTTGGAATCCACCACGGAAAAAACACCGCCAATGAAAAATCGGTTATAACCGCGAAAGCGTTGTCTTCGCCAGTAAAGAAGAAGAAGAAGAAGTACAGCGACTGCTACACTCCGTGAAGTTAGTTCTTTCACAGAGAAGACAATATATAAGATGCTTGAGTTTCGCCAGGGCGCTAATGATCACTTCCGGCCGCACATTGTTGATTCACAAGAGTTCCCTTTAGTCATGACACAACGGCGTTCACAGCAGTTTTTAGCAACCTGCCTTTGCTGTAGTTTTATCGAGCCCTAATATCATGTCTCTTGGTACAACGCCCCTCATGTTCAGCTCCATAAGACTCTCCAGTGTCTTCAGTCAAAACGAGGAGCAGTTAAAAAGCCTGAATTCCTAGTCATTAACATATAAGATTCTGCCGGCTTTTGGGGATACGCCATCTTCACCATCCTCCAAGCTTTGTTATGGTGGCCTAAGCTAACACACTTCACGTAGATGGTGGCCAATCAGCTGCATCACCTTCGCCGTCCGCTTGAAGTTTCGCAGGATGATGCTATCAGATCACGAGGAACTTAAATCGTTTGAATTTAATGCCCATGTGTGGTGACGCTCATCCAGCAGATCTTAGAAGACTGTTCCGCCCTACTGAAGCTCTACAGATATCGCTCGTCCAGTTGATCTAAGAAGGTTGCCCTACTGAATCTCGTAGAGATCTAACTGTTGAACGAACCGAATTATGTCCAACTGGTTGACTTAGAAGTGTGCTTCTCAGCTAATGGTAAAGGTAATTTAATCAATATGAGTTGCTAATTGCCTCTGACATAATTTAAGTAAGTGAAATTGTTATCAAAAAATTTTCGCAAAACTTCTAAAAAAAATCTGGCAATATTTTACACTCTCATTATTCATTGCATCTTTCGGACGTAGCTAACTTTCGGTTCCGACCGAATTTTGACGCCCTTACCAGATTTTTTTTTTTGTTTTTTGTAATCTTGTTGCATTTTTGAAAATTTCATATCTTTTTCACTTCTTAGCCATGGAACCGCTTATAAATCATACAAATATGTCCTCGGTCTCATTGTTCTTTTCTGCTTCGTGCGCTTTACAAGACGACAATATTAATTTATGACGCAAATCCTGCGAAACTAAATCTGCTTACAGCAAACGTGTGTTTGATGCGCGTGTGTGTGTGTGTGGCAAGAGCAAACATCGAAAACTCAATCTAACTATCCAGTCATACGTATATTGCGCTCTCTGGCTTACTGCAACTCACTTATGTGGCATGCCACAACAGCATTGCGAGTATCCTGTTCACGCTAGTGTTTTCCGCGCATTTATCCTGGTTTGCGCGATGATTTACTGTTGACAGCTCTGCATGTATGTAAGTGTGTGTTTGTGTTTGTGTAAGTTTAATAATTTTCCAACATCTTCCACACCTCGCAGCACCGCCCCGTATCTCCTTGGCAGCTTCAAACTCCCTTCGCTTTCTTATTCATACTACGCTAACTATTGTTCTTACGCGCACTTCCCCTCCGCTGCCACGGCGCCGCACATTCCGCTGCTCAGCGTTGCGCGTTGGATGATCTATGGGCGATAAATTATCGCATAACCCAAAAAATACATAAATAAATTATCCTCTCAACGCAGTGTAGCACAACAACAAATGCATGTACATATATAGTGAAAAAAAATCAACAACAACAACAACACCAACAGCTACTGTTTAGCGTGTGAATGCAATAAAATATTTCACTTCCTTCTAATTTGTGTACGAAGTAGTTGTAGTAGCCGTAGTTGTTGTTGCCCCTGCTATGTATTTCTATTGTCATTTTAATTGCTGTTGCACATTGAGTGGCGCAACTAATTTCACCGCTCGCGCTTTTCTTATTTGTTGTCACCTTGTAGACGGCGGTATTTTTTCTGGTTTTGGCTTTCACTTTCGTGACAAAAAAAATTCTAACAGCGCGTCCTGACCTCTGTCTTAGTTTGAATGCGGTTTAAGCGCATGTAAGGGCTGTTTGTTGAGCATTTGAGTCTGTGTCTACAATTAGTAATAATATGTAGATTTGAGTAGTCAATGATCAATTTATGTATTTGGGATCAATTATATATTAAGCAATATATTTGATATCACAACTTAAAAGTAGAATTACAACAAATAGCCTCGCCCACTTAGCTGACAACTAATAATGATTTGTAATTTAATATTTGTGTTAACACACAGTATTGTGTTGCAACTAGTATTTCCAAATATTAAACTAACGAGACTATAGAATATAAAGATTGCCAAATACAAATCAATCCTTCGTTCTAACTAACCAGCTTATAGTAGGTTAAGTTGGGTTGGGTTAGGATTAATAAATTCTAACAGCGATCTTACTGCGATCGCTTAGCACACCATTATGCCACTAAAAAAAAGTCATATACTACTGTGTCCAAAAAATAAGGGGACATTTGAATTTAAACTACGCGCGTCGAAGGATTTGGAGAATTATTATTATTTTTTTTTTAGGTTGGTAGTACTGTCAGTCACCTTTATGTGAAATTTCATGTCAAAATATGCATTAGTGTTTAATATGCGTGTCGTTTTGTGAGCTGCAAAAGCGAGTTTTTCGTTTTTTGCGATGTCGAAATTTGTTGAGCACAGAATTTGCATAAAATTTTGTTTACGGAATCAATTTTCTGCTGCGGATGATGCAGAAAGTCTTTGGTGATGAGGCTATGTCTAAAAAAAAATGTTTACAAGTGGTTTAGTGAGTTCCAAGCCGGCCGTGAACGTGTCGAAGACGAAGAGCGTCCAGGGCGACCATCAACCTCAACCGACGAAGCTCACGTTTAACAAATCAAAGATTTTGTGTTGAAAACCCGTCGATTAACAATTAGAGATCTTGCTGATGAAGTTGGCATATCGAAAGGATCAGCCAATATCATTTTGAAGGATGTTTTGGCGTCAAATCTCGACTCGTACCGAAAACATTGAATTTTTTGGAAAAAAGGCGTCGCGTTGAAGTGTATGAAACGATGCTTTCCGACTATCAGGGTGTCATGAAACGCATTATAACTGGCGATGAGACTTGGATCTATGCCTACGACTCTGAAACAACCGATACCAAAAGAGAGCCGAGACCAAAAAAATCGCGCCAAAGTCGCTGAAAAATCAAGGTCATGTTCACTGTTTTCTTCGATTATCGTGGTGTTGTGCATTATGAATTCCTTCCAACCGGTCAAACAGTCAACAAGGAATATTATTTGAACGTTATGCGTCGTTTGCGTAACGCTATCCGCCTAAAAAGGCCGGGATTGTAGAAAGACAATTCTTGGTTTTTACACCACGATAATGCACCATCCCATACTGCCCGCGTAATTCGTGATCATTTCGCCAAAAACTCAACCCATAGCTTTTTTTTTAAGAAAAAACACATAAACTTCAAATTTAATGGTCCACTTGATGATTTCAATTTTCGATGACACTTTTGAGCATTTGAACTGGTTAATGGCGAATGACACGCACGATGTTTTGCTTCAAGATCTAAATCAAATCGGAATTGTCCGCATGGACTTTACACTTTACGTATGTATTTTACATATTCTATTTATATATATATTTAAAAAATTCTAACACATGATCTTGGTAGCTAATCGACCGGCCTAAAACGTGCCCGACCTTTTTCCTAATAAAGCCATTGATTGATGCGATGTGTGGGATCTGGAGCCATCTTGTTGAAATCTAATGTTGCCTAGATCGCGAGCTTCAATTTCAGGCATCAAATATTAGGTTATCATGGCGCGTTAACGGTCCCCATTGACGGTTACATTCTTACCGGGATCATTTTTGAAGAATTATGTACCGCTGACTACACCAGCCCACAAACAACACCAAACCGCTTTTTTTTGTTTTCTAGATGAAATGGCAGCTCTTTATTCTCTTTCGTCCCAAATGCGCTAAATTTGCTTGTTTTCTACTTAAGTGATAAATTGGCCTTATGAACATAATTTTCTCGAAAACGTCAGATCCTCTTGGAATTTTCCAACAGCCCATAGAGCGAGGCGATGTCGCTTTGAAAAGCCGAGCGGCCTCAATTTTTGCTAAAACTGTATTTTGACTCACGATTCACGAAAAAAGTACCTCTACATTATACGACAATCGTCATTGTCTTACACTGTTTCAAAGATGTTTCTTAGGATCTTACTTTCGTAGATTTGCAGTTTGGTTTTGTTTTTTCGGAATATCGTCCTTGATTCTGTTCCATAGCGCAAAACTAATCGAATAAAAGTTTTTTTGTAGAGCCAGTTTACATTGCATACCTATTAAATGTATTACAAGTAAGTAAATTTTATGATAACGATGGGCTTCTGAAATAGTTTCATTCTTTTGTTGAGCAATTTGTGCATTATATGTGACCTGGTCTACGAAAAGGGGGCTTAGGTGTCAAAAAAATTTTATTTTTTTTTTTTTGACACCCAAGCCTTTTTTCACTTATAGTAGAGTTCTTGACATCGCAAGTCTCTTTTTCAGCGTTCCTGATCAAAAAATATCTCTTATGGCTACTATTTTAAAGGGATTAACGGAGTGGAAGCTATTTTCAAGGAAGATATGTTGAATATAAGTAACCAGAATGCTTCTGATGTAATTTCCTTACAGGTTTTGACGTTCCGTAATCTCACAACTTTGGTAACCACAAGTATATATCGAGCTGGTTCCTTTGGTATCTAAACTCAATTGATCTCAGTAAGACTTTAATAGAAAAATATTACTTTATTTTGGTTTGTTAACTAACCTTGATAGGCTAATACCGTAAAGTAATTGGTCTTCGCAGAATCCGCTATTTTCTGTCATGCTGTGAAAGTCACAAAGGATTGAGAATCCGGCAGCTGCGTGTTGTAAGCATGAAAAGTCTACAATTTTCCTCATTTTCGAGGCATTAGCAGTCGGCAGCTTTTGAGCAAATATAACAAAGCGTAATTTGAGTAAACTTAATAAATTAAAAAAATAGAAAAAAATCAAATTTTTATCCCTTTTAATGCCTTTTCAATCTTACACTTTCCCAACAAATATGAATAATCAAAATACATTTACTGCATTTGGCAAATTAAAAACTACAGTGACATACATAATGCATTGGCAAACATACACACACATATATACATACATACATACATACATATAATCAGTAACATGCATACAAAAGCACAAAATATGCATATAAATAATAAATTTCCATCGCCAACTCATAATTCATTCATAAATACACAACTCAAATTGCCATAAGAATTTCGTGATCCTTACAACACACACAATGTCCTGCAATAATGCAACTTATGGCATGTATGTGTTTGTCTATATGTGTGATGTGGATATATATTTATGTATTTGTGTATATATATATATATTTTTATAAATGCTTGTGTGCGTTCATTGCTGTTAAGTAGATAGTGTTGTGAGGCTCGTGCTTTTTTTGGAGGGTCGCGTAGCCAGCCACTCACAACGAGTGAGACAAGCGCACCTTGAAGAAGAGTTTCTTAGGTGAAAGCACACACACATACATATATGTTTGTGGATCATATATGTCTGCTTGTATCCGCCCATATGCTTCCCTACTAACGCACATCCCTTTTTAGTGGCTGACTAGCTGGCTGGCTGATCCCTTTTTGTGCGCTCCTGCTCCTCTCAAACTTACTGCATATGCGCGCGTGTGTTTGCCTGTGTTTTGGAGTGCGAGATTTTTATTATACCCTTAACAGGGATTTTTATTATACCCTCAACATGGTGTATTAACTTTGCCACAAAGTTTGTGACACTCAGAAGAAAACAGCGGAGGCTGCATAAGACGAGCTGAGTCGTTGGTTGTCTGAATATACCATCAGTTTTTGAAATATTGATCTGAAATTTTACTTACCCTCGTTTCTTCCTATGATGCTACTTATATGTCGGAACCACCCATATCAGACCACTATAGCGTATAGCTGTCATACAAACTGAGCGATCAAAACCAAGTTCTTGTATGGGAAATTTTTATTTGACGAGATATTTTCATGAAATTTGACAAGGATATTTCTTTAAAAGAGTGCTACAATTTTAGAAGAAACTGTATGAATCGGACTACTATAACATATAGCTGCCATACAAACTGATCGCTCCAGATAAAGTTCTTGTATGGAAAATTTTTTTATTTGACAAGATATCTTGACGAAATTTGGCATGAATAATTGCCAAATGTAACGGTACAATTTTCTAAAAAATGGTTTGGATCAAACCGTTATAACATGTAGCTGCCATACAAACTGATTGCTAAAGATAAGGTTCTTGTATGGAAAACTTTTGTATTTGACGAGACATCTTCATGAAATTTGTTACGAATTATTGCCAAAGTAATAGTAAAATCCCCCAAAAAAATTGTTCAGATCGGATGACTATAGCATATAGCTGCCATACTAACTGATCGCTCAAGATAAAGTTCTTGTATGGAAAACTTTTGTATTTGACGAGATATCTTGACGAAATTTGGCACGAATTATTGCCAAAAGTAACGGTACAATTCTCTAAAAAATGGTTTGGATCAGACCGTTATAACATATAGCTGCCATACAAACTGATCGACCAAAATCAAAATAAATCTATTTTTATACCCTTCTGAGCTATAGAAATGCAACTGTGAAGGGTATTATAGCTAAGTTAACGTTTATTTGTGATTTTGTATATTTTTTTTGTTTTTGTAAATTTTACTGCTGCCATTTTTGCGCTGTCCTTTTTGGGGTTGCAGCATCGTAAATAAAGTCGAACGCGTTGGAATTTATGCGCGCTGATTTATTTGCTGGTTGCGATTTATTGCCATCGCTCGGGGCGAGCAGCGCACACACACAAGCGCAACGACTGCAATGGACCAGAGAACACACACATTCACCTAGCCAAACACACATACACATTTACGCACACACATATATACAGCAGTATGCGCGCAATTGCCGCAGGCCACTCGTGAACGTGCAAGCTCACTCATACATTTATAATAAAGCGCAAACACACACACACACACACAACTGGCTACAAACACGTATTGGGCATGTCCTGGTTTTGTTCGAATGTCCTCGCTGTTATTAAAATTTTAATTTATGACCATGTGAAATGCAAAAAAGGTCGACACTGTGTGGCATGCAACAACGCTGCTGCTGCTGCCGCTGCCACCGCTGAAAGTGACTCCACCAAAAAGGTAAACCGCCAGCATGCAAAATATAAACCAAAAACAACAACAACAAACATTTTTTTGTTTGCAAAGTGAAGCGAATTGCTGCGGTGTTGCATGCAACATTGCGGCATGCATACTTGCATAAACGTGTTTTAACATGCCACTAGCGCTGGTTTTTAGCCGTCGGCTGTTGGCAATTCAAAATTGAGAAATTATTTTTTAATTGAGCTGCCGCGCTGCAATGTTGCACCAGGCAGTTGACGGTTGCCGGCAACAGCAGAGTTTGTCGACATTTCCTTCCGTTATTTAAATTTATTGTGCGCGAAAAAAACAAACGCACGAAAGCAAATGGTGAACTGTATGTGGCAATGAGTTTTAAAATTTTTGAAATTTCAGATTTTAATTTTAGTTAGCGATTTTTCATTAAATGTGCCACAAACAGTGGCCCGGGTGTGGAGCGCATGGTCGCCACTAATCCACGTGGCGTGCGACTGTCAAATAAAAATGCCAAAGTTTTAGCCTCAACATCAGTGGCATCAAAAGCTGACTGTTGTGGCAGCCAACCAAATGCACGTGTTTGTGTGTGTGTGTTTGTGGCAAGCGACGTAGCGGATTATTTATCTGCCACATTATCTATATACATATATGAAGTGACAGCAGCGTGGTTGACATTTTTATATTATAAGCGCACACACATATATACACAAATCTATAAACATATATACTATATATATGTACATATATTTGTATGTATAAATGTGTGCATCCATTTGGTCCTTTTCCTCATACTTTTGGTTTTCTTTTTTCTGCCGGCATTTGTGGTGAAATTTTTATTAAATTTTTGCCTTTTTTCTGCGCTGTCACCGTTGGCAGCGAAAATGCGCAATTCATGTTGGCCGCGGTCGGCAGCGGGTGGGGGGCTCGTACATAAATGCTGTCAGGAGTTTGGGTTCACTTACCGCAAGCCAAATGAATGCTTATCAACAGCGTGTGGCAGCCCACAGCCTATGCGCACAACTGTGGAAAAAAGTAAAGTCCGGTCCAAGCAAATCCACACAAAAAACCTCAAGCGACCACTTCTACGTGGCTCGTCTTAAAGCAAACCAGCACTAAACAATGGAAAGACTTGGAAGTTTAGTAAAGAAGCGAGTGTGGAATGCCAAATATAAGCGAACTGGAAAGCGTTTCTTCACACAACGTCCATTGTATAAATATTTCCGTGTTGTTGTTGTAGTCTCAAAAGCTCGTTAATCTTCGGAAAGGTCTATATTGACCCACTCGCCTTCTTCTAGTAATCCATTCATTTCATCGCCCACCTTTAATTCTATAAACATTTCAGAGATGCTGTTGTAGTCCTAGTTAATCTTCGGGAAGTAGTCTAACGTCTATATAGATACACTCGCCTTCTTCTAGCGGGTTCCTTCAGTTAAGATCATCAAGAAAAGTTTGTAAAAGATTTGTTTTCGTATAATTGTGAATATTTTTTCTTCATAAAACTTAATTGTCGCACCATATCTGGATTCATATATATTCAATGAGGGAGAAAATACGTTGAACTCAACTCTTCTGTGAAGTTCGCTTACTTTCTGGAGACAGTATAACGTCTTTATCGACCCTTTAGCCTTCTTTTACTAGACTCCAAAACTAAGACCTCCTCCATATCTGGATCTCCATATTCTATAATAAAGGTACGTCGAACTCAACTCTCTCTTGAGAAGTCTATCGAGTCTATCGACCCTTCCTCCTTTTCTTACTGGACTCTAAATATAAGCTCATCCCGGGAAACATGACTGTCATAGCACATCTGAATCTCCATATACTCATTTAGGGAAAATACTTCGAATTGAACTCCCCGAAAAGTTCGCTGACTTTCTGGAGGCAGTCTTACGTCTTTATCAA
Source organism: Bactrocera correcta (assembly GCA_027475135.1). Lineage (NCBI taxonomy): Eukaryota > Metazoa > Arthropoda > Insecta > Diptera > Tephritidae > Bactrocera > Bactrocera correcta. The sequence continues at coordinate 11,321,012 of CM050325.1, forward strand.
CTCTTCCGCCTTTCTGTACTAGACTCCAAAAATAGATGATCTTAAACCAGGGAAATATGACTGTCACACCGTATCTAGATCTCCGTATTCAATAAGAGAAAGTACGTCGAATTCAACTCTTTCTTGAAAAGTTCGCAGACCTTCAGGAGACAGTCTAACACCTCTATCGACTCTTCCTACTGGACTCCAAAGACAAGATCACTATCACACCAGTCACAGGCTTACGATTTCCATAGCTTTTTAAAGAGTGAGAGCAGATTTCCTAAGTTATCTTTTGAGCTTATCTGATTTTATATGTTGAGTTATCTAAGAATTAAATACAAAACATCAAGGAGTTCGACCTGCCAACAGCTCTTCCCTCTTTTGCTCTCTAGTAAGTAATAAAATTGTTTTCGAGAATTTGAAGACCGATGAAGAGAACGAAGCAAGAATAAAAACTCAAAAAGGTATCATAATTTGTCAGAAATGACTAATTGACGTCAACTACACTAAGTCAAGGAAGAGCTTCTGCTCCATTTTCTGCATTAATATACTTACTGTCCTTAGTCATGTCCGTGTCCGTCAGTCTGTTTAGGCTCAAACTACTAAAGCAGGTTTTGAGATATCGGTCTGAAATTTTGCAAACATCTTATTCTTTCTATGAAGCTGCTCATTTGTTAAAACCACCAGAGATGGCTTTAGGATGTAGCTGCCATACAAACTTATCCAACAATTGGATTGCATGCATTTTTTTTTTTTTTTTTTGAAGGAAAAGACATAATTTTCAGAGAAATTATTTAGATCGGGCTGTCATACAAAAAGAGGGAACGAAATCTAGATCTGGCATAGAAAACTTTTTTATTTGACGAGATATTTTTATGAAATTTCGCATAGATTATTTTCCAAGGAAAAGGTATAGTCTTCGAACAAATTATTCAGATCAGATCGTGATATAAAAAGACAAATGATTTCTGGTATGGAAACTTTTTTGTTTCACAGAATATTTTCTCAATAGTTGGCAAAGACTATTGTTCATTATCGTATATAGTTCAATTTGTCGTTCGAAGCTTTGGACATACTATGTTCAAAAAATAGGTTTAAACATAGTTCTGGTTCTCCTCATAACCGCATCTTCGCACAAATACTTTAAAGGAGCACAAAAACGCAGGAAAACTCACCCGCCTACCATTCGCTTTAAATAAGAAAATAAACAGCTCGTAAGTATATTTAAAAGTAGATACAGCGGAATGCTGCTGGAAGCCCTTCAAATGACCACAACACGCTGCCTTCCGCCAAAAATTCCTTGCGCCAAGCGAAGAAGACGTGGCGTTGTGGTCGCGCCGCTGACGAGGAAGCCTTAGGCATCAAAATGAAATTACATTTTATGACCGTCATTGTTGTTATCGCACACGTCGCTCATCATCATGTTGTTGCTGCTATTATTGTTGTTGTTCGTGTTTTTTTTTTGTTTGTTGCGCAAAGGCAACATTTTCGCCTGGATTTCATTAACCGTCAGTCATCAACTACTATGACAACACAACAGCCGCCGTTTGACATTCGTCAGTGCCACAGAATGCGGCAGCAACATGCAACCTACCACACAGGAGGGCGGCATAAATGCTATACTTATATAGTATATAGCTGGCAGCTACTATATATGTACATAGCAGGGTCGCATTGCCGGTTGAAAGCCAACGTGCTGCTCGATATAACGCCAGTGGCGCACCAACACCAACACAAACACACACGCATTTTCGCTTATAAACACATTAAGCAAACATTTAAACTTAATTTCGCATGTAATGAGGCGTTTGTTTGTTTACTTTACTTACTTTTTATTATATTTTCCTATTTGTTGGGTGTTTTTTTGTTTGTTTTCATACTCATTCGCGCGGCACACACAACTTCACTGCTGCTGCCTCGCCACAGCTCACACAACTCCATTTGGACAGCCGTCAAACGCACACGGAACTCTAGTTATAAGCAGTTGGCTCCCAATAGCATTCACTGGCTTTTATTTTACAATATTTGCGACCCTCTTCTCGCATTTTTAGTATTTCCACTTTTTTCATTGCCAAACTTCTGGCTTTTCGTCGGTCTGTTATTTAATTTTGTTTTAATTCCCATCATGGCAGTGTCTCACCACATTATTTTGGCTTCCTTTTATTCCCAACGCACATACACATACACGCACACAGTTCTACAGAAATATATTTTGTGGCACTTCCTGTTGTGTCTGATTATGTTGTTTACCTTTGGCGCCCGCTAATCCCGCAGCGTTTAAAACCGTCGCACAGCGCTTTCTCTATTCCTTTCTCATTATTCAATTCATATTCCTCAATTATAAACGCAAATCACCCGCTGAAATCATTTTGCGAATGTGTGTGTTTTTTTGTGTGATTTCGTCCCGAAATTGCGCACCCAGCTTGATTGCTTTGGAACAATGCTTGTGCAATTATCCTGCTTAATGCGTCGATTTGGCTTGAGAATATGCTTAAATATTGGCGATCAAATTGTTGTGGCATGCAACTTATATATATAATAAAGAAGTGCGGAAATATGGATTTCCCACTTTACCTCACTTTTGCTTAAGTCAACGCATGAAATCGAGAATTAAATCATGAGAACTTGGGCTTAAAATAACTTTTCTCTTCAATTTTGCCCCTTCCATCATTTAGCGGTTTTCTTAAGGGATACATACATCTACGAAGAGACGTTTTCGACTACCCAATAGTTTTTGAGTTACGACCATATAAAGTGTAAATACACAGTTCCATCAGCTCCATTAAACCCGTTATTATCAAAACTGCAACCACATTTGTTTTAGTTATTAAATAGAGACAAATGATCCGATCAACATCGTTTTTTTTTTTTTTTGTTTTGGATTGCAGAATCGGGTTCGGAGAATTTTCGAGCATTAACCCTGTTGGCTCTTTATACTCACACATTTCGGCCTCTCTCTTTTTCTGTCTAAATGCGTCTCGCTTCCGTCTTCAACTTTCGGTATCCACCCCATCCCCCGCGTGTTGTGGTCGATCATAACAATGCGAGGTAGGCAGTCTGTTTTCTCACCGCTGTGACACGGCACTCCTCATCGTAGCAGCTGATCTTTTGCATTTTCCGAAAACCAATGATTTCGGTTGCAGCTATAGTTAAAGAGCTTGAAATGCCGTCCTACAGTTTCCATATTCCAAGTTGTTAACGAGAGCTCTCAGAGAGCAGGAGTGCAGGTCGAACCTTCCTCGTGTTTATTGACGTGTGTTTTGTACAGCACAGAGGCGATGTTAGGACCTCGTCTAGAACACTGGAGACGTGTCTTCCGTCTAGCACAACATAATCGATCTGGTTGGTGGCTTTTCGATTTGAAGACAACCAGGTTATATATTTTCTTATTGCAATCTATTACTACAGATAACCATTTTTCGAGCCAGCAAAGTCCATCAGCCTCAATCCATTTGCGCTCCTCTATGTGGTCACTGTAGTAAATGCCACAAGGACCTACTCGCCTTAGTGCTTGTCCCGTCCATCACGTTTGCTGGACGACGGTGATGTCAGCCTTTATTTTCACGAAGACGTCAACCAGCTGGGCAGTGGCACCTTCCCATGGTCGTCATCAGAAGAGGGGTCTCTCATCTGAGGCTATTTTTGACTGCTTATGGGGGGGGGCGTTTTTTACGTGACGGGTGCCAAACCCAGCGCACAACCCTGTGCGCTTTCCCTGTGGAAAGGATGTTTCGCCTACTAACTTTAGCCCGTCTTCAAACGGATGTTCTTAAGCTACACAGTGGATACTTGGTCAAAGAACGGAAGTCGTGAGCTGCTTGAGCTATATGTAAAATAATCATTTATGGACACTTCCAAGTTAATGGCGATCAGAGAACTTTCCTGACTTGCGTGAACTTCTACACATGATCTTCTACATCCACCCTCCAGATTTACAATTAAGAAAAATAAATTACCACCTATAGTTTAAGTTAAGTTATACTGGCCGACTGGTTCTTAGTAGTCTGAGCCACGCTATTAAATTTGGTTTAAGAATTCGCTGAAGCCTAATTGCAGCGATTGTTCTACATAGGTTCTGCTACGGGCAGATGATATCAAAATTGAAACAAGCGGCTCTATAGAAATATGTATGAAGCTTGTTACTACTCGCCTAACTAACAATGAAAAGGAAACAACTGTTTTGGTTGGAAGGAGCCCACTTTTTATGAAGACGAACTGATCCAACGAATGGAGTCCCTGCTTAGAAGACTCTTTATTTAACAAGTTATTTTTACGAAATTCTGCATTCAGTATTATCTAAGGCAGGGCTACAAACTCCATGGGAATTGTTCAGAATGTACAACTATAGCTTATAGCTGTCATACAAACTGACCGATCCAAATCAAGGTCTTGTATGAAAAACATTTTTAGTTAACGAGATATCTGCATGAAATTTGGCATGCATTTTCTTTTTTTTTTTTTTTTTTTTTTTTGAGATGGAAAAGACATAATTTTCAGAGAAGTTATTTGGATCCGGCTGCTATAACATATAGCTGTCATACAAAAAGAAGGATCGAAATCTAGAGGGAGATATTTTTATGAAATTTCACATAGATTATTTTCCAAGGAAAATGTATAGTCTTCGAACAAATTATTCAGATCGGGCTACTATAGGGTATAACTGTGATATAAAAAGACAAATGATTTCTGGTATGGAAACTTTTTTATTTCACAGAATATCTTCTTCAAAGTTGGCAGAGACTATTGTTCATTATCGTATATAGTTCAACTTGTCATCCGAAGCTTGGACCTACTATGTTCAAAAAATACGTTTAAACACAGTTCTGGTTCTCCTCATAACCGCATCTTCGCACATAGACTTTAAAGGAGTATAACGAAAACCCAGGAATACTCACCCGCCTACAATTCGCTAAAACATATGATTGAACGGTTTTCACCTGGTATATCCGGTTCCTAAACTGAGAAGGTGCCGATACTCAGCTGGTTGATATCCTCGTAAAAGTAAAGGTTGACATCACCGCTGTCCAAGACGGATTCGTGTAGGATTCGTGGTTCGTAGTCGTTCAGATCTAACAAAATTAAGAAAGGTCATGCACAATGTTCTCGAGAGTGCTCAATATAAGCCTTTACAATAACTGTTAAATTGGTATGCTCATGTCTATGAAAATATAAAATGACGACGTTTCTTGGAAAGCTCTGGCACCAATTAGTATTATGGATTTTTTCTATTTCTGATTTGTAAGAAAATGGTCTCCCTGCCCTATAGCATTATTTCGAATCTCGAAGTGAACAAAATTCTGTCGAAGCATTCAGCTAATTTCCAAGTCTTAGCTTTTTGCTTTCCACGCATCCATTAGCGATATATACATATGTATATGTGCTGGAGTATGCATTGTCTACCCACCATTATAGTGCAGTGTTGATTATTTTTTATGACATGCTCCCGTCACTACCGATGAAAGGTGCAGGGGAGAAGAAAGATTATTTTCTGCCGACACAAATTTAACTCAAGTGAAAAATGACTTCGCATTCAGCGGTTGTTGTCTTTTGCGGCACTTTTACATGCCGCCATCTACGGCTTTGTCCCACACATATACATAGATACACAGGTATATCCCCCCCTTCCATGCTTATAAGCAAGTTTGGTGTACCGTGGTGTGTATTTTTTTTTCGACCGCGCTGACTCATTTACAAATTGTCATTTTTCTCACACATCCTTTGGCTAAAAAAAAATATCATCATACAGCAAAAACAACAATAACGCGTCAAGCAATTATATTTATTTTAACACCTTCTTGCTTTTTTTTTGTACGAAAAAAAGGTGTTAGTGAGCGGTGTGAGTGTGTGCGTCCCACCATTGAGTGGACATTAACTCATATTTGTCATACGCCATTTTGTTGTATGCCGCGCGCACAGACGCCTACACGCACAGAGCACTCATCCACTTACATTGGAGCTTTTCACACAAAGGAAGCCATTAAATGTGCATCACATTCCGTTGGAGTCTTGCATTATCATTTACATGCGCAGTGGCAGATACTCAAGAGCAGATTGCCATTTACGTGGAAGTGGTGGATACTATCGTTGAAGGGGTTTCGCATATGCTTTTATAATCCCGTGCAGGCGTCACGAGCATTTTGAGGTAGAAAAGATGATATAGATATAGATATAGATATAGATATAGATATAGATATAGATATAGATATAGATATAGATATTGATATAGATATAGATATAGATATAGATATAGATATAGATATAGATAAAGATATAGATATAGATATAGATATAGATATAGATATAGATATAGATATAGATATAGATATAGATATAGATATAGATATAGATATAGATATAGATATAGATATAGATATAGATATAGATATAGATATAGATATAGATATAGATATAGATATAGATATAGATATAGATATAGATATAGATATAGATATAGATATAGATATAGATATAGATATAGATATAGATATAGAGTGGCCTTATAAAGGAGCGCGTATTCGGTGTGCGGTCCGGGGTGAAAGAGAGGCTCGCCGTCGAGTCCTGGCATTCACCTCGGTAGATGAACGTCTAGCCACAATCCGCATCAAAACGAAGTTCTTCAACATATGGCTGATTTGTGCCGACGCCCCGTCGAAAGAGAAGGACAATGAGACCAAACATGAATTGTATTAGCGCTTGGATCGCCACGATATTAAAATCGTGCTTGGCGACTTTAACCTTGGCAAGGAAGGTATCTTTGGGACAACAGTCGGTAAATTCAACCACCACGAGGAAACATCCTCAAATTGTTTGATGTTGATCGACTTCACCGGGGTGCGAAATATGGTTATCTAAAGTACGAGATTCCAGCATAAGAAAATTCATGAAGCTACCTGGTTGTCTCCGGATCGAAATCCACCCACCAGTTCGATCATGACGTGATAGATGAAAGACACGTCCCCAGTGTTTTAGACGTGCGTACGGTCAGAGCTCCTAGCATTGACTCGGACCGCAATCTTGTTGCAAGCGAAGATACGCACCTGTCTCTGTGCAGAAAAAAAATACACGTCAACAAACACTAGGATGGTTCGACGTCCAGAGCTGCAATCACAAGAAACAGCCGAACAATTTCCTACTCGACTTATACTCCTTCTCTCTGAGAGCACTCCTCAAGAACTCGGTATAAGAGAATTATGGAACGGCATTTCAAATTCCTTGCGTACAACTGCAGCCGAACCATTGGTTTTCGGAAAGTGCGAAAGAACAGCTGTTACGATGAGGATTACGTGTCACAGTGGAGAGAAAGCAGACGGCTTATCTCGTAACTTTATAATCGATCACAACACGTTCGGGATGGGATAGATACCGAGATCTGAAGTGGAAAGCGAGACGCATTTGCAGACAAAAATGAAAGAGACCGAAATGCGTGAGTATGAAGAGCTTTACAAGCTGGCCGATAGGAGTAATGCTCGAAAATTCTACGAAAGGATGCGGCGACTTACAGAAGGTTTCAGAACCGGTGCTACTCTTGTAGAAACCCAAAAAATAATAACTTTATTCTTGTGCTGTAAAATTATTAAAAAAAAACTTGGGTTTGGGATTGGCAAGATTTAATTTTTAAAATTTATTTACTTCAATTGTATATTTTTAAAAAAATATTTTGCATAGAGTTGCCATTGGAATTTGCGATTGTGATGTGAAATGTTTTTAAAGCAAAGAACTGAATTTTTGAATTTGTTCGGCTGACTTCTCATGCATTGTTATTCATTAGCCTTCTTTTCCACATATGTATGCATTTATAATGTCTTATATAATCCAATATATATAATATACATACACATAAGTATACCAATCACTTGGTGCTCCAAATGACCGACTAATTAACTTTTAATGTAAATTAATGACTTTTCCGAGTATTTTACCTTATTCTGTATCATTCTTCTTGCTGCTTGGTTGGTAAACAACACGATTTGACAAGTTGACGACTTCATGTTTCGGCCGTCAAAGGCCAAGAGTGAGTTATTAACACACGACTTTCACATAGCTACACCTACAAATACACAAACAAACATATACGTCAACTGAAAGCCATAAATATCTCCGCTAGAATTGTGAGTAAAGCTCATTTGCACGTTCCACGTCCAGCGATTGACACATGCCGCTGATCGCTCGAGAGACCAATGAAAAATGAGCCGAATGAATGATACATTTGCGCTGATTTGGCATTTGAGCCGTTCGCCGATATGAATATGGGTGTGAAGTGAACCGCAAGCTGTTTGTCGGCTGACAACTCTCGGTGACCTCGACTGTCAACGCGCTGCACAACCATTAGCTAGATAGTTGGCCAACCAGCCAGCCAAAGTCGGAGTCGCTGTTGAGTTGTCCGCATTTACGTATCTATTGTTCGCGTCAATATCCGCCTTCGGAATTCTTGTGGTTGTGGTTTACCGTGGTAACAGCCAAAGTGAAAATTGATGAGTTTTACAGAGTAATGACAGTTTGAGCCACAGCTATCGGCGCTGACAAAAAAGATAGGTTGCAGAAGTTGTGAAGTGTTGTTGATTGGCAAATGAAAGGAATGCATTAAAGTGTTTGTAGGACTTTACAGAGTAGTAACTAGAACTTTTGTATAGATTGATTTAACTTCGAAGTATTGAAAATAAATTTAAATTCTTTTCGAAAGGACAAGAAATTTAGTTCCTTTCCGAACTGCAAGAAATGGCAAGGAAGTATTTTGACTGGAGCTCACTATTTTTGCTTATTAATGGTCAAGAGTTTCGTGAGGCCTATCATATCTAGCAGTTACTAAACTTAGTGGCTCATACGAGTATATATATGTATATATTCCAGCGAAAATAGAAAAAAAGATGGAAGACTCTTCTAAAGCTCTAAAGCATAGCTTTCTTCATTGGTAGGATATTTATGTAGTTTTTGCTTTTGACAGTAGTAAATAATCCATATCTTGGTCTCAGAAAGCTCCAAAGCTCCTGTTGACCTTGAGAGATCAAAGTACATTTCAGGAATCGGAATTTTGGGCTTATTTGTTTTGAAGGCAGTAGCAATTAATCAATAAATGGGAACGGAAATTTTTTTAACTTTCAAGGAGAATAATCCATAATTTATTCTTAGAAAGCTCCAAAGCTTCTGGTAACCTCAGAAAATCAGAGTCAATTTCAGAAATCTAAATTTTTTAATTTCTTTATTTTCAAGGCAGTGGTGATTAATCCATAATTCAGACTTAAAAAGCTCCAAAGCTTCTGCTAACCTCAGAAGTTCAAAGCTGATTTTGAAATTTGTTTTTTTTTTTTTAAGGGGTAACGATTAATCCATAATTCAGTCATAAAAAGATTCAAAGCTTGTAGTGAGATCGGAAGCTCAGAGTTAAGAATCGGGATATTTGGAATACTTTTATATTCAGTGCAGTCAAAAATAGTGCATAACTCAGTCTAAGAAAGCATCGAAGCTTCAGATGACCTCAGGAATTCAATTCCGAGTTAATTTCAGGAATCTGTTATTTTTTCATTTCGAGTCGTTAACGAATAACCCATACTTCTATCTTAGAAAGATCCATAGCTTCTGATGACCTGGAAAGTACAGAGCCAATTTCGGAAATAGCGATTTTCGTCGATTTATTTTATTTTCAGTTTCAGAAAGCTCCAAAGTTTTTGCTGACCTTTTTAGTCCAGAGTCAATTTCAGAAAACTAGATATTTGGATTTTTTTTTATCTTCGAATGGTAGCCTTAGAAAGCTCCAAAGCTTCAAGTGATCTTAGAAGTTCACAATTTATTTCTGAAAATGGATTTTTCATTCTCAAGGGTATATCGAATAACCCATAAATCGTTCTTAGGAAGATCCAGAGCTTCGGGTGACTTAAGAAGTTTGGAGTGAATTTCAAAAATTCGTATGTAGTAATTTTTTTCAGTATTCCGTAATGCAATTTTCGAAAGTTCCGAAGCTTTTGATGATTTCGAAAGTTCAATTTTAGAAATCGGAACTTTTCTGTGTATAAGGCTTTGGCGAATAACCCATTATTCAGTCTTAGAAAGCTCCGAAGCTTTTGATGATCTCGAGAGACCAGAGTCCATTTACAGAACTGGAATTTTTGAAGTTATTAATTCATAATTCAGTCTTTGAAAGCTTCAAAGCTTTCATCGTTGCTTAGAGGAAAAATCTAAATTAAATATTTTTGAGTTATTTTTATTCATAAGGCGATAGCATAACTCATAACTCAGTCGAAAAAAGCTCCGAAGCTTTGCTGTTCCTTGCACCTCATCGAGCGGCCCCTGAAACTTTTCCCTATTTTCCGGCCTCTTAATAAATTCCAAAATTTCTTCTTAAATGATAAATAAAAACTAAAAAAAAAACTATTAAACTCTCCACAAAACGCTAATTAGCTAAAAATTAATCAAAACTCTTTTCCTCCACAAAATATATGAACACACTCACAACGAAAACGAAAAGTTTCCGACTCTGTGTGGCACTTGAAATTAATAAACCATAACCGGCAACACTCAAAACTAACTCAATAAATTTCTAGCGCCTCGGGCCACACTTCATGCAACATGATGTATTCAACATGCAACGTAACATTTTCGTGAGCTAATTAAATTTTTGAAGTGCCGACACTGGCGCACAAGTGCATGGGGCCAACATTCATCAACAGTTATAAACATGTACATATGTATGTCTATATATATATCTGTATATATGTATACAAGCTTGTGCGTTTGTATATTGCAATTTCTGTGGTTTTTTGCACTCGAGGCATTCGTTAAATTTACAAGGTTACTATTGAGTTGCGCAACGCTGTGCATGAGGCGTGGCATGCCACACAGACATACTTGTAACCATGCGGCAACGACTAATTATGCCTAAGTGCGTGTGCGTGGCAAGTGTAGGCAAGCTCGCAGCTGATGCAAGCATGCGGCATGTTGCACGTTCCATTTTGCAAAGCCTGCGGTGGCAGGAAGTTGAACTTTTTTGTTTTGATTCAATTTCACGTTTTTTTATCAGGCGAAACTTTGCATACTTCTAACGGCAAAGTCAAATTACAAATGTATTTTTGCGAATTTTTTTTCAAAAAAAGATTTCGAAATTGTCAAAATGATTCGAACTTCTTTGAACACAATGCTCAACATATCAAAAACAACCGTAACTACTTTACAAATAGCTTTGGGATTGCAGAGCTCTTAATATATTTCGAGAAATTTAAGGTCGCATTGCTCGAGACCCATTTCTTTTCATCATTTCTCGTGTTACAGTGGGTCAATTCCCATCTCTCCTGTCTCGAAATCCCATTCTGTCAGCTGTCACAAATTCTGCTAGGATTCCATATTTTTGAACATAGCTTAGGTTAGGTTAATCTGGTAGGCCAAGAAGCCACACATGGACCAGTTTGGTTCTTTGTGGTACCAGATGGAGTTCAGTCACTAGGTCCATGAGGAGTAGTCAGCTAACTCGTTCCATCTGGTTTTGATTTTCTTTATAATGCTTCTGTCCACATCGCCGTAAGGACAAGGCAGGGGTTTCCCATTGTTGATTACGTTTTCGTGTGTTGGCAATCTCGTCCACTATTTCATTGCCCTCGATGCCTTTATGGCCTGGCGCTCAGTAGAAGTGAAGTTGCTTGCTTTTGGGAGCACTTTCCACTGCTGCCCTGCTTCCAAAGACAATTTTGGTTGATATTCGATTCGAGAATATGGCCTTGATTGCTGCTTGGCTGTCTACTTAGATGTGGAATCTGAAATTCCCTGCAGGTGCATTAGAAGCCAGCTCCGCGGCTTTCGCAATAGCAGAGACCTCAGCTTGAAATATGCAGTGCAGCTTGTGCAGCGGCCCGGCAACTTAAAATACTACCTTTTTCCTAATTCTGGACAGTATATACCCGCTCCAACTCCATCATCGAAACATCCGTTGAAATGGTTCGATTATTGTGCATAGTTAATATGCCCTTATGCCAACTATATATTTCTATGTTTACTGCGAACCTTCTTTACCTGTTGAAAAGTGGGATCATGTAGTCAGTATTTCCCAAACTGCTATTATCCACCAAGCTATGTCCGAAGATTCTACATGTAAATCCTCCTGCAGCCAGTAGTCGTCCCGCCGGTTTGCGATTTTCAGCGAGAGGTCTATAGATGGAAGATTTAATGCCAGTTCAAGAACCACCGTTGGAAGTTGTTAGCCTCTGTTATGCGCAGCGCTGCGAGCCTGTGAACCCTTTCCATTGGCAACACAAATAAAAAAAAGAAGAACAAGATTGTCTTCAAACAAAATATAAAGCAACCTTTTCAAGAGATATTGGAAACTGTTAGACGGAACTAAGAAATCTACGGGCTTACATATATCAATGGATACAAGATGAACTGTGGAAGTGGAGTATAGAACTTGTCAGTCATAGAAATAATTCTCTAAATACTAAAATCGTACTAATGATAGGCACATAGCTTTCGACTGCGTCCAGATTACAATAACTCACAAGGCAATGGAAGAGCTGAGTAGTTGCTGAGAGCTTTGAGCATATTTGAATCAACCGAGGTAGCGACATTTCAGAGGGCCTTCACATATTATCACTCCAAAACCCGAATCATTGACCGAAGCGCTAAGAACCCATTTTGCATAAAAACTAAAAATAAAACCATAAAGCCGTCCACTGCATCTACCATAACCTTCACAGGTGCATTTTTTGCATGATGAAAGGTGATTAAAGATTTATTGTCAGTTTGTATGAGAGCTAAGTATATGTTACAGCAGTCCGATCCAAGGACTCTAGGATTATCGATGGTTTATGATGGTAAATAGTTAAGATGGGGAAAGCTTATATTTGGAAGTGATAAACAATTTGGTACAAGTTCAGAAAGGCTTATTAGAAAATAGCATATAAATTGCAATGATTCCAGCATTTCTTCGCAGTAAGATAGGTTAGGTCAAACATATTATTTCTTCTTCTTTTTTTCTTCCTTATTTGCGTTGGAGGATGAAGGCATGTATAGAAGTTTACTTAAGTGAGGAAAGCTCTCAGAATGTCATTCACTTAGAAGTGGTCAAAAACTGTTCTTTTACATATGGCTCAAGTAGCTCACGACTTCCGGTCTTAGACCAAAAAGTGAGCTAAAGTGAGAAGGCGAAACTCCCGAACTCTCCACAGTGTTGTCTGCTGGGTTTGGGACACGCCACAAAAAAAATACCCCCAATGAAACGTTTAAAACAGCCTCGTATGAGCGACCGCCCTTTTGATGACGAGCACTGCAAACGTGTTAAGGACAGATTCTTTAATGTAATAAAATTTCAATGGGTTCTTAACTTCAACAAACCTAACTATTAACAAAATAATATCTGAGAGCCATCAATTACCAGCTTGTCGTAAATCATATTATAATCGACATTTCTTCTGAAATGTATTAAATCCTTAAGACTTTAGAGCCATTAAGAACCCAAAACTAATTTATTCATCATGAAATCGAACCAAACCTGGAACAACTCACTTATTTAAGGTTTTCAAGCGAGTTCTTCACTCTCGTAGTTTGGTAAATTTGATGAAACTCACATCGAAATTCCTACCGTCGTCCGACAGAAGGGACGGCTGGAACCTGGTTCTCACTTAACACAGTCTGGTGCCGGCGCACGCCTGTAAAGAACAAGGCACCAAAAAATAATGAATCATTTCTTTTGCACTTGACCTGCATTGCAAGGCAAAGCTTCGAGCAGTTGGGAACTCACAGTTTTAGATACTAGAAAAGTTATCATTAGTGAGACCACATAACCTTTCGAAATTTCCTTCAAGCGCTGGTTGCCTAAAGGGTGACTACTCTTCATGGACAAGGTGACAGCCCTTCATCTGGTATTGTAAAGGCCATACGTGGCTCATTAGATTATCAGACTACCCTAATCCACATTCAGTTCTTAGGTATGAAAAATGAGCTTTGGATATAAGTGAAGGAATTTCTCTCAGTATAAACTAGTCCGCCGACATGTTGTGGCATGCAGCCACCTTGGAACGTCCAACAACTGTAAAACAGCGCCACTGGCAGCTAGCCACTACATCCGTGTATATGAAAAATACAACAGCGGCAACACTGACAGGCAGGTGCTGCTACGGCAAAAAAAAAAAAGAAAAACAACAACAGTATAGCACCTGCTTAAGCAGCCACTCGCCAATTAGGGAAATTGTGTGCTATTTCCAATTTTAGAACTCAGCGCGCATTTCTTCTTATTAGCTGCTATGGCGCCTAACAGCAGCAGGCAGGCAGGTAGAGGACCTCAGGCTAGCCACCACCTCATAGCAGTCATGACGCTAGTCGGCTCTATGATGATATACGGTGTTTGTGAGTGGAGCAGTGGCATGTGTCATGTGGGCGGCAAAGTATGCGGCCATGACAACCAGCATACCAATCCACCATATGTGTGTGTCTGTCAGTGCCACAGTTATGTGGCATGCGGATCTGCTATACAGCGCGCGGACCAATGAGCCCTGCCACCCAACACACATAATTATATGTAGTTGTTGTTGTTGTATTTGAGTGCTTAGCTTATTTTCTGCCGAATTAGTTAAGCGCTGAAGGCTGCCGTGGCGTCGTCAGTCGCCGTCCGTCCGTGCGTCCTCCTCCAGCCACCCAACGTGGCGTCAGCATGGCAATGAGGCCGCCGACATCGTCATCGCCTTCACTCTGCCGGGCCAACAGCAGCCTGGCAGCAGCAGCAAAAAGTAGCAGAAAAAACAGCACGAAAACTGCTGTAATGGCACAGACGGATGCGCGGCGCAGGCCGAAGAAGATGATGAGAATTTTCCATTAGCAAAATGGAGGCTATTCCTGATTTAATGAGCCATGCACTAATGGATTTCATGTTGTTCGAGCTGCCAGTGCTGCTGCCATTGATGATGTTGCTGCTGCTGTTGTTGTTATTGTTGTAGTCATATTTGTTTTTGTTGTATTTGTCTTTGTTGCTGTCAATGCAGCTCGCCTGCGCACCGGCGAATCGGCGCATCGTTTAGCCGAGTTGATGACGATGCTGGTGAAGCGCCGCCCGCCGGCACCGCCGGTGTTGCCGCTGCTACTGCTGCTGCTGCGGATGGTGTTGTATGCACACACATAGCGTTTCAACTACTCATCACTCTTGATGGATTTCTGTGTGTGAAAAAATAATGCACGCTCAGTTGGTTGTGGATAATTGCAGCTGCTCGAATTAGCGGCGAAACAAAAAATTATATGCTGGATATGTACTTGCGGGGGTGGGGATGTGGCATGGGCGCGAAAAACACACGCGTACCGTTAATGCAAAACGGTTTAAGAGTGGAAAATTATGCTTGTATTGTCTGCAAGTATTGCCTGTGTGTGTGTGTGTGTGAGGCGCTGTGTGACCGGAATTGGAGCAATCCAACTGCTGAAGTGCTAGTTGTTTTTGCCGCAGCTCGCCTTAATGCATACACTCCATTTTGTCTGTGAAGTAGTAAATGCTATCATAATAACTGTTAAATTGTCTCAATTACTTAAAAATCTTATTTTAAATATCATTATTTCATATGGTATATAAGAATAAATATAAAATATGAAGCTCTATAATAGTATGCAGGATACACTTGAAACACTTATCTGAAAAGCTCTCTTTAAAATATGTCAAATGGACTAAAAAGGCTTGAAGTAGTCATTATATGAATGACATAAAGTAGTCATTACAAAAAAGTAAAAAACAAAAATAAAAATCGAAGAAAACTAAAAACAAGAAGAAAACTTAACTTCGGTTCGTAGTCACGAGGTGAGTTCCTAGGTAGGTAGGTAGGAGTGCAGCCCAACGGGCTCAATTAGCACTTGATGTGCCATTTTGTTACACTATTCGTAGAACCTCCTGTATCTGCTATTACATTTCACTTTTCCCCCAAACTATTTTGAGGTTTCGTTGAAACTACTTATGTCCGATATGCTTTTAGTGGAAATCCATTCAAGGTTTGGTGCTTGACGGACTCCAAGTGTTTTGTGTCGGATATGTGCTAGAGCTGGGCATTCGTAGAGAAAGTAGAAGATTGTTTCCTTGTTCCCTGCTACTCCACGGCAGATGTCGTTGTAGGGCAAACCCATTTTGGATGCGTGTTCCCCAAATGGCCAGTGCCCTGTTGTGGTAGCTGTTACTCTGTAAATACTTTTTCTTGACCTATTTAATAAGTCGTTGGTTCTTTTCCTGTCATATGTAGGCCAAAATTGTTTAGTTATGACGCATTTTGTAATGTTATTCCACCTGTTATTTGCAACTTGTTTAAACTGCCTATTGATCTCTCCTTTGATCGATCCTAGCGGGCTTGGTATTAGCTCCGCCTCGGATTCATTGAGGAAAGCTCCTGCCTTTGCCAACTCGTCTACTTTTTCGTTACCGAAAGTGCTCCTGTGTCCGTGAACCCAGGTCAAGTTTAGTTGGAGCTTGTCTTTTATTGAGCTTTGAACTACTCTGGAATTTGTCATGGGTGAAGACAATGCCAGGAGCGCCGCCTGGCTATCCGTAAATATAGTTGTTTTATTTATATTTCCGTGGTTTTCTAATAGAACTTCGCAGGATTTTTCTATGCCTAGTACTTCCGCTTGGAAGATGCTAGCCGAGTTCGGAAGACGTATAGAAAGAGATGTGCCTAGATCAGCGGAGAATACCGCCATGCCTACTCTGCAGTCCATTTTGGACTCGCCGGTATAGACTGAGATGGTATCCTCCACTCCTATTGAACCTCTTCTTCATTCTCGTCTAGATGGCAACCTCACCTGGAAGTGCCTATTGAAGTTCCTACTCAATTATATTTTACAAAGTAGTCTAGTGGTAGCTAATCGAGGCGATGAAGCTACCTGCATAAGACCCACGTCCAGGAACGTTCTAGGCATAACACTATACATAAGAAGAGATACATTGGTAGAAAACTGGAGGGTCTAAGCACAGATCGGTAGCAGATCAGAAACGAGATTAGGAGAAATACCAGGAATATAAACTGGAATATCTACAAGCAAATAGTATTAGGCAAGAAACTTAGACCTTGCGTGTATAACTCACATGAATCGATTGAAAAGGGTGTGACTGTATTTATGAATACCCCAAATACAACTCTGCACTACACCTGTCCTACGCTGCGACTCACGCATAAAACGAAGTTCCCT
This sequence comes from Bactrocera correcta, assembly GCA_027475135.1. NCBI lineage: Eukaryota > Metazoa > Arthropoda > Insecta > Diptera > Tephritidae > Bactrocera > Bactrocera correcta. Next base: position 11,338,121 of record CM050325.1, read on the forward strand.
TGGTGACGCAAGAAGTTTAGGTCTTGCAGACGCAAAGTACGGGGCTGCTTCAACTGAGCCAAGCTAGCAAAAAACGAAGACTATTGGAACGAATATGAAGATACTCTAAGAAACTACAAGAAGTTGGTGCGTAGGGCAATGCGAGAATCCTGAAAGAGCTCTTGTAGTTGATTTGAAAAGACCCACGAGGTGACGAGACTTAAGAAACGATAATTCAAAAGCCTCGACCGGTTTAATTCGCAAAAGTAGCGGAGAGTAGACGAACAACTGCCAGGACTCATTGCAAGACTTATTGTGTACTTTCTAAGACACGGATAGTCCTACCTATGAAGAGAGTAGTGCGGTAAACTTTTTTGGACACATCTCTACGGAGAATAAAGTAGAGTGCACAATCCACTCATTCGACCCATCCTGCTATACAACGCTCGATCAAAAGCCTTTTAACCTCTAAAAGGATAAGAACAGAATGGAACGATAATAGAATAACTTCAATTAAACTTCATTACAAAAGTAGTCATGAGATCTAACGAAATGCTCTATCCATTGTAATAAATCAACCCTAAAGAGAACTTATCACTTCCGCAACTCA